>OY728132.1:1537191153-1538419010 GCA_963277665.1 Viscum album
TAGGCTTCTTGCTATGATTAATTAGGGTCATGGTTATAGGTAAATTTTGGGCCAACCTTCATATGGGATATTTTTAGTTCGTTTTGTTATACCCACCTTTTTGAAGAACATGAAACACATGGTTAAGTACAAACCATATGGCCCCTAGGAGAAACCATGATGGGTCCTTGGAGTGTTTTTTTGTAGTGCATGATTTGTGAACTGTACATTGATCCATTCAATAATAATGGAGTTTGGACCAGGTTTTTGATAGAGTCATTTAGTATGGATTTTTCATGATATCTAAAAATATATAGGGAATCTCATGAGGTTGTGTGGATAATGGTGTGGTTTTTTAGTAAGGCACATTGTTTTTTCAAACCATGCATCCTCCCAAGAGTAACTGTGTGACGTAGTTACTAACCAAGGTTGTCGTTAGTTCATGGTAGGAGCATGGTTTGGATAAATAAGCATCCAAACCATGAAATCTTTCGTGGTTTCTTAGTTTTTTGTGAGTTTTCCACTTTATCATTCTCGATTTTAAAGGGGTTCACCCTCATCTCTTCTCATATGTTTCATATGAAATTTTGGAATCTTTAAGAAGCTCCCTTATATTCATTATCTTAATTGATGAACTCACATTGATGATTTCTGAGAGATTTGAGATGGTTTTCTACTCTCATTCCATACTTCTTCCTTGACCATTTTTCTATCTTTTATTTGGACTCCCACATAAACCCATGTTATCTTGTGGCTCAATTTTAGTGTTTTGTGGTTTCAAATGATAGGTAACTTGGTGACTAGGGGTTTTAGTTAATTTTTCTAATCCCATGGATGTGGTCTCCATTGAAGTCATCATGTTTTGGGAGGCTTTATCTTGGTATCTCATTCTTCTAGCCAAGAGTTACTATTAAATTGTTTCATTTTATAATTGAAAGCATGATTAGGATTTCTAAATTCCTTTTTTATATTTTTTATTATATGTGATAACTTTATGGTGTTTTAAAACCATTTATTATAATTTTGTACTTTATAATTGGGTTTCTATTAATATTTTTTGACTTCATGTTTATAATATAATGTATTTTTATGATAAAATTCATTTTAAATTGCATATGGATTTTGAAATGGTTTTCTTATTGTGTAATGGGTTTCAACCTGGTTTTGGTTTTCAATTGTTGAAAAAAAATGGATTTTTATTTATAATTGAGTTGTTGACATATAAATTGGGTTTAAAATGGTGCTTCAATGTATATTAAATGGTGATATGAAATGAGTTTGTGCATTATCTCTAGTGAAATTACGTTTTGCCTTTCTTTAAATGTTATGTTGGAAAAATGGTGTCCCGTTGGCCCTGTTTTGGCTCTCAATTAAGAAGAACCTTATTGAAGGGTAGATTTGAAATTCTTTAAAGGAAATGGGTGATTTGGTTTTACCACTTAAAATGGATTAAGTGGAATTTATGAAATTATTGATGTAATTGAGACCCTTTTCATGCTTATGTATTTCCAAAGAAGAGATTGTGAAAGTAAGGGTGATTTTTTTTCAAATTTTTTAAAGGATTTGGTGTTTTATATAATTCTAAAATTGTTGTTTGGAAAGTATTTTATGAAATATGAAAAGGTATTTTCATAAAAACTGTTGTTTTTTTATTTAAATCCCTAGTTGGAACCTTGGGTTTTAAATGATCAGTTAAACACCCAGATATCCCCCTTCATGAATACCCCTTGTGAGGGATCTTGATCACTATATGATTATTTTTCCCCCTATGATGGAATTTACTTTTTATTACTTTATTTCATGTTATGTGTGGATATGGGGATTATTATAATTAAGTGTTGGGTGTTGGGGTAGATATGGTTATAAATTGTGTGTAATATTTGGATGGTTTTTACAATTTCTCACTTCCTTTATTGGTCATGGGAAGTTGGGTACTATGTTTTAGATCTATTTTTTTATAATTGGTTGACACACAGATATTTACCCACTAGCCGTTATAGGAACTATGTCTAGGTTGGTGTTTTTTATTCCTGTGATTATTGTAAGGGATACAAATATAACATTTATGAACATATCATATTTCATTATATATTTTAGGTGGTTATACCCATATACGTTTAGATGCTTGGAACATTTGAGACACTCGGAAGAATAGTGAAACATTTGATTGACTAGTGAGTTATTGATTAAGTGGAGTGTAATCTAGTGAATTTTTTATCAGATACCATGATTTTTTTATTATAGAACCCACTTTTCTTATACCATTGTATTCCTTCTGTTGTATGGTGTATCATTATTTTGATTGAAATGTATAGGTTTTTGGTTGTTTCCATTAGAAAATGAGATCTCAGTGACATTTAGAAAACATGTTTTTAATTTAAATATTCATGTGTGAGTGTTTTTAAATAAAATTAAAATTGGGCTTAGTTTAAAGATATCTTACATAGTTGAATTACATAATGTGACATTTTTAATTTAAATAAAAAGAGTGAATTTTTTAGTAACTTTAAAAGTGAGTGTGTTATTGAAATTCTTTATGTCGGCGGCATTCTTCTAAAAAAATATGTGATCGGTTTTGGACACCAAATATTTTTTTGGGTTCATGCTAAGGGATCATTTTATTTTCAATATGTTGTATATATATTAATCATAAATTCTAGATTTGTTCTCAAAATAGTATTTATGAATTGAATTATGAAATGTATTCCATAATTTAGGAATGTTGTGGTGACCTAGTAGTTTTTTTTATCTCAGACCTACAAATTTTAGGTTCCAGGTTATTAGTTGGATCCTTATTGATCGTTATGGACAATATTTGGTGAGTTGGGTAGTGGATAGCCACTAGAGGTTGTTTTTAGATGTTTTGATCATGGAAAATGTTAGTTTTTTGTTTCCATTTATTTTAGATCAATTTATGTATGAATTATTATATCATTATTTAGGTTTTTTATATGAAAAAGGGTTGGATCATAGTAGTTGGTTATGACATGTTTACTACATTTAGTAGTTTTGGTTCCAATATTTATTTATTCCACAGTTGTATCCCTAATTCCTTAGAAACCCTTCCCAAATGAGTTCTTATGTTTCCCAGGAACATATCACCAGATCTTGGTGATTAACAATACCATCCGAGCCTTTTGATGGGTTGTTCCAGGTGCTTGTTTGGATAAAAAATCATTTCAGTTTGTGATATAAATATCAAAAACTATTTCACCAAAAAAATCATGTTTCCTTATCATTATAGTAAAATGAAAATAGTTTTATTTTAAAAATATACATAATATTTATATTTATATATTTTATAAATGAAACATGATAATATAGACATAATTTTTTTATTTTTAATATCAAAATTAGTTTAAGCTTAATTTTCATGACATTTCAAAGACTTGTTTATTTTCATAGAATAATTTTTAAGTGATGTGTTTTTATCTAAGTAATTTAAATTTAAATTAATACTATAATATTATTTTTAGAAATATTAAAAATATATATTAACACTCATTTAATAATTAATTGATAGGAAATAAGAATAAATAATCACAATTTATAAAAGTCATTTTATACAAAAACATTTTTATATATCCTATATTATAATTTCAAAGTAAATTTTATAATAATTTTATATTTAATTAAATTAAATAGAAAATGTTTTTTGAATCATTACATAAAAATTTATAAAGAGGCGTCATATTAAATTTTCAGTGAAAAAATAATAATGATGGAAAAAATTAATCATGGTTAATGTGGTAAAATAGGTAAATATAAGTGGATTGAAATTATGGGAATTAAAATGATGAAAGAAACATATGATAATTTTTTATTAGGTAGTAAATTAAATCCCACATGTATAATCAATATTTAGCTACCTATATCACTTCACTACCTCATTATTCCATCTTTACCCTTCAGGTGACATATGTTTCAAAAAAATGGCTTTCTTTTCAATTTTAAAAGAAGATAAATTCTAGCCAATTCAGAAAAATATCATTATAATTCCTCAATAATACCTATACATTTTAATTATACGAGGAAAATTTTCCATGTTTGTTATCCTATGGATAAAATAATGTGTCCCACGTCCTCAAATTTCAATATGTCATTAAAAAGAAGAATTAAGCCCTTTACATTAGAATTATCCACGACCTAACATTTTATTCTCTATATTTATCATTCACCCACCCTAAAACATAATCAACAACCATAATAAATTATTAATAATACCATTATAATTATTTTATAATGATATAATAATAAAATAATCACATTTAAAACCATACTCACCCAAAGATTATATCATCTTCTTGTTTGGGTTCAGTTAACCACCAATGAGAATGACGTCATAAATTTATATCATGAATGACTATGGAAACATAATTAATGGTAATATTGTTCCTGAATGACTAAAAAAATATTTTTTCTATAATTTTACTTTTAATATTTAACTCATTATTAATATATCACTATTGTTTCATTAAAATTTACCAAAGAACACTCATCATTTCTATCATATTTATGGATCATAATTAAAATAATGAAATAATGAAATTAGAATTTCATAAATAAATAGGTGAATTCTATTATAGTTCCATTAAATTTTTTGAATTTTTGATTTGTTATTAAATAGTGGGGATTTACCTCACCATTAAAAAACTTGTATGAAAGAATAAAAACTACTAACGATTGGTGATAAAAATAAATAATACTCAACTAATAAATATACAATGAATGATTATAAATGGGGAATAGAATATTTAATTATTTATTAAGGGTATTAATATGGTCATTATTTTTTTATAAAAATTTTTATAAAACAATTTATATAACAACCCTAACTCTAGTAACCTAGAGTAGATATATTTATTACTCTAGCACTAGATATAAGTAATAACATACCAAAAGAAAAAATAGTTTGGTAGTTTAGAAGAACTATATATATTAATGATAACCACTTTAAATTTGGAATAAACTACAAACATGATATAAATAAAAATTCTAGATCTATAAGACTATTTAAAATATTTATTCATTATAAAATATGGAATGAACAAAAATAAGGGTGATTTAAAATTCTCAATAAGGGTTACGTACAACAGAATATATCATGAGTAAATATGTTATAATAAATATATAAAGGTAAATAATTGATAACACGTTTTATTTAATCAAATAATTGAGTAAAAAATGAATCTATGGATAATATCAATACAACCATCTCATGGGAATAATAACTGAATTTTCAATGAAGGAAATGTATAATATTGGATTCCATGATCTTAGACATCATGATGTCTCCTCCACCAAGAGCTTACACCAAGATAATTTAAAACTATGAGTAAGAAACCATTAAATTTCTCCAAAGGATTTATCTCACAAGGCCTATCGAGGAATCAATAGGCTATATAATTATTTTCCTCACCTATCACGAAATGTCTGATACATTCCTTATATATTGAATTCCTAATTTAATTCATGATAATATAACATATCAATAAACATAATTATCTAGTATAGAATATTGATTTTCAATAATTCTTTGACCAATAAAAAATTTCAAATTAATACATCTTATGTAGAAATGGTGTATATTTTGGGAAATATGTTTATCCACGGAAAGGAGAATATGAAAATTTAAAATAAATAATATGTCCAAGAAATAATTATCATATATACATATAAATTATCAATATATTAATCATATAAAATAAATTAGGTTTATAAAATTAAAATATTCCCCACTGAATGGAATTTTTGATATAATCCCTTACCTCATGTTTGAATCCTCATAAGTTAATTTAACATCCTTTAAAAATGATTAGGTTCACAATACCAAGTAAGTCTCAATGAAGTGAAAATTAAGATGATGTATGCTACGACATTGTAATCAGTCAAACCAAATGCCCCAAGAAAATAATGACTATCAAATGAAACAATGAATACAATGAATATAAATATATTATTGATATTATATATTAAAGGGTGTTATGTACACTACACACATGAAATTAGGGTTAAATGGGGAATATATCTCATAGAAGTAAAATTGATATGGGAAATCCCTTACCTTATGTCCAAAGGAATTCATCACTTGTAATTAATGTCATGAAAAATAAAACCTGATTCATTAATTACTTAATTCATAACCTCAAAAATATATATTTTATTTATTATATTTTTATTAAGTTCATTTTTCAGCATTCTGATGTGTTATAAGGTTTAATTTTATTGATCTAGGGGCATTCGTTTCATGGTTTTACAGTCGGTTGCCTTGTGTATAATAATGGTAGTTCTTGTTGAATGGAAGAATAAATAGAGAAGTGAAATTATTTATTATTAATTAAATAAAATAAATTTAAATGGTGTCATATATCATTTTGTTATATGGTATGAGGATGACTTATCAGATTAAACGTTGATGAAAATTTTCAAATTTATTCTGGTGGGTTTTACATCGATCACAATCTTTTAAAATTTTATTTATTATTTTGTATATTTATTGGTTTTAGAAAATTATATAACATATAATATGTATATTAAAATTTAATGTAACAATAATAACGGTTTTATTACCAACCTTGATGGTGGTAATTGAAAATGAAAACTTTTCATCCATGAAGGTGGTGAATTGACACATCATAGAGAGTGTTTTCATTTTTTAAATAAATGTAGGAGGGAAGAGATTTGATGATAGATATTATATTAAAATAATAAAACTAAGTAATATATATTATATTGAATTTATCATTACACTTTTATAAGGGGAGGTTGTAACACCCCATGATTTTTTGAATTAATATTTTTCTAATTAATTTAACCTTGTTTATATTTTTCATTATACACAACACTAAGGATAGTTTATCTTTTATTAAATAACTATGATTGGATTGAGTTATATGTAAAAAAAAGATAATCATGAACACCATGAAACATAAATATTGTCTTTATCTACACAGAACATTATGTTTAGGTTATGTTACACACAATAATGAATTTTACAGATGTCTTGAATAACAAGCAATGTTGAGGTTTACCGAAAAATAATATGTTATTTAAAAAGGATTATTTAACATGATAAGATATAACGTAGAAGTTAAATTAGAGTTTATGAATAGTAAAAACTAATTTAATAAAATATATGGTATACAACATATAATATGAATTTATTGGTTACAAATTAACTATAAATGAATATAAAAACTGATTGAATATAAAATTAAATATTATTATATTTATAGTCATAATGTTTTTTAAATTAATAAATTAAATTGAAACATTGAGTGATATTAATGAAAAATATATGTTATATATTCAATAAAATATTTTTGATATTCATTAAATATATTTCATAAACAAAACACAATAAAAACCCCACTTTTATGCTTAAAAACATATATTTTTTAAATGTAGTTTTTCCACCTTTTAATTGAGAACATATTTTAAATCCCAATTTTTAATCTTTTAGAGATTTAATATATTAAAATAAACATCATAATTGAAAGATAAACATATAAATTAGGTTAGGATAATTATTTTGGTATTTTTTGTATGGTTTCAATTTTTAAGAAATATTTAAAAATACTAAATTTTAGTTCAACACTGCTTTCCCATTTAATTTATTTATAAAGTAAAATTATATTTTAAATTAGATTCAATGGAAAATTAGATAATATTTTTATAAACTAATTCTATTTAGGTAAGTTATATGGAATGATTCATATGACACCCATTCAACATTCATGGGTTATATGATTTTTAAATCCTCTTCTTTTCACTGGTTATGCTTATGATGAAATTATTATGAAACATTCTACTTCTCCATAGGTTATTATATGAATACATGTTTTTGAAACCAAAATAATTTCAAGGGTTATGATAGGATTGTTTATAAATTTTTGGCACATGTATATATGATTTTATTATGATATGGTTGGGGAATATATCTCAATCCAATGCATTGGGTAATAATATATATCCCATGATATTTTCATGTATGGAATGATAAATGAACAAAATTTAGTTTTATAGGGTTGAAAGGAGAAATGAAATCAATTCAGAATTACAAGCCAGTAATGATAAATGAACATGGTCTAGTGTTACATGATTGGAATAAGATACGAACTCAATTTTGGATGAAAAGGCTGGAATGAGGAGTAAACTCATTTAAGTAATATAGGGCTAGAATGGAGAATGTTCCTTGTTCAGTAAACGATTTTTTCCACTAATATGGCCTTCGACACAATGCCTTTAATACAGTGGAAATAATGATATATTCTTATGTGTCTGCCACGATTTCATGTTTTATTCCTATGTTTTACATTCATTTATTATGTAATTTATTTATTTTAGATTCATGTATTATGAAATTCCAATCATTGTGCCCTAATTCATGTTTTTGATCTTTATATGTAAGTCATGATCTTTGATTTTCATAATCATGTCCTCATACCATTATGATCATGATTATGCATAAATATCTCTCTTTTTTACTCTTATGGATCAGCTGAGCTCACCCCCTTTTATTTTTTCTTCCCCTAGGTTATGAAGATATGTATTATGTTTGATGTTTCTAAGAAGGGTGGTAGTCATGAAAAACCTAGTGGGAGATGATGTAGCTCATTTTTATATGATTGGTTATGTTTCCATGTTTTTGAAGGAACTATAATTGTATGGTCTTTAGGATTTTGATTTTATAATGTTTTAAGTATTCAAAAAAATTTAAGTAATATCTATGCACATTAATACTGGGTTTTTATAGAGGTGAGGATAAAAAATAATATAAAAGATAATAAAAAGGAATAATGTGGATTTTTCCTTTTGATTATTATCTCCTTTGGAACCTCATTTTGACACTTGGATTTGGCCTTTTAGTAAGACCAATAGTTATTTGACATGGGGAAGAGGATTTAGAATGAAATCGGAAATAATTTATACAATCTTGGAGGATTAGAATGTGTGAGGATAAGGGGTAGTGAGGGGTGGTATTTATCAAAGTTTAGGGTATTTTTTCCATTATTTTATTCATTATATGAAATTTTAGCTCAAGAATATCAAAAAAATTTATTCTTGTAACTAAGTATAGCAAAAAGTTCATGTGAGTTCGAAATAATGAGCACGTAAATCATAAATGACTAAAAAATTTATGTATTTAACTTATAATTATAAATGTAGTAAATTACCATATTTCGTTATTCAAAAAAATTAAAATGTTTCTCAAAATACCAAAAATTCACCCTATTCTTTTTATGATGTGTAGATTTAAAAAATGGACTCCATTTTTTGCTAATATTTATCAAAATTTGATAAAAATTAATTTTATTTAAAATGTTCATTTATTCAAAAAATACCGATTTTAGTATTATACCTGATTTTATGACACATTGAGAAATTAAATATGGTATCGTAAAATTATCATATAATTATAATGAAAAAACATTAATTCTTGAATATATTTTCTGAATATTAATTTTCTTTTAAATCATTATATTAATTATAAAATTTTAAATAAATATTTATGCATCACAAAAATACCAACACATGGTTTATCATTTATAAAAAAATTATTTACTTAATTTATGATATAAATATATTTCATATTTTCGTTTATAAGATCCCAAAATTTTATTTATTCTTTCATAGTTGAGGTAATTATATTAATGACCACATTAATATTCCTAATAGTCACATTATTATTCTAATTGTCATGTTAATATTTAATAGTATACCATAGTTTTTTTAAGCATGTTGTTGTGTGTGAAGTAAGAAATTGAATAAATTTAATTTATTTAAGATGGTTTATACCATAAAATATTAGGGGTGTTTAGTTTTATTTTCATTCCATGAGGGATTTAGTAATTTTTATTTGTGTTAAAATCGATGACAATTTAGTTTTTATAAATTTTTATCGATTGAAAGGTGGTGACATAATTAATTATGTAAATATTAACATTACTATTACAGAATAGGAAACATTATTTTCACAATAAAATAATATTTATTCATTAATTTCATTCATATAACCATCTTTGTTTGGAGGTAATGAAATATGAAATATATCATTTCTTAGGGACAGTTTTCCACACACACAAATAGATGTCATTATCATTTTCCATCGAATGAGAGGAAGGTAAAAAATGGTGTATATTTTAATAACATTAATAATGATATAAATAATATATTTAATCATTATATAAATATTTATAACTTTTCATGTAATGTGGTGATAAAAATAAAACTTGTAGATCATTGAGGTAGTAGTTCGCACAGACTCGTATATGAAATTTTCATTTTTCTATGACAAAAAATAATGTATAAATTTATTTATATTTTATGAATATTAATAATATTATAAATTTCATATTTAAACAATATTACCCCTCCTTTCTATCCATGATAGGTGGTAATGAAAAACAGAACACATCATTCATAGAGGATGTAGTCTGCACATATACATGAATGAATCATTCATTCTTCTAAGGGGGAGAGAGGAAGTTAGATCATTATTGTAATATTAATGTAATAATATTAAGTATTATGATGATACTAATTTCAATATATTAATATTTTTTGATTAGGTTTGGAGGGGGATGAATGATTAATATAATAAAATGAATGTTAATGAGTGGGTAATATTTACTTCGAGAGTTAAAATAATATCTTAAAAGATCCTTTGGAAATTGAGGACATGGGGATTATTCATTAAAAAATAGGATTGTAAACATGGTATATGACCCTAGGTTTTGTTAAATTGGATTTTTTTAGATATTTCATAATGATAGGTGATCCTTGATGTTGGTGGAAGTGAGCTCCAATTATAGTTAAGAGAGAGGGACTTTTATATTGAATTGAATGTTAGGTGTAGGGCAAGAATTAAATTACATGATTCTTAGGTGATTTAGGTGAGTAATAGTCGATAATGCTTTTAGGTATGAAATTATAACCTAGAAAATTCATTTTATAAATTATTTTTTTCATGTTAATATTTTTAATATTCAAGCCACATAATGATAATAATTTTTTTTAATTAGACATGATTAAAACTAACCATGGTAATTAATTTTTTTACAAAAATTTTAAGATGAAATTTAAAGACACAAAATTCCCATGGATTTTTTTAAATACATGGGAAGTTTACGAGTCCGTGAAATCTGATGGGGCGTGATTCGGAGGCCCGGTGTGCCCAGAATCAATTTCCGAAGTTTGGTTCGGGTACGTTCAGTAAACGTACGAGCATGATTTTATAACTTTGAACCGGTGATCGGAATTGAAAACTGAGGGAACCGTTGAACTCGCAGTGCCGATAATCACTTAATTAGACTTTCACCTCAATGATAGATGGTCGGGAATCAAAGATAGTTTTTTGGTTTTACATGGAATAATAAAATAAAATAAGTCCATGAATTATTTTATTTTATTTTTGTTTTAACCACCATGTAGAGGTTGGAGGTGTGGACCGCCACACCTTAACCTCCCCTGAGAGGTTATGGTGGTAGGGCCCACCAGAACTAAACATCCCTTGTGAGGATTAATTTGGTGAGGACCACCTGAGTTGGAAGCCTCTAGAACTCCCCACATTAATGAGGGGGAGCCTCTTGATCTCCTATACACTTAATGGTGCCAACCCACCCCAATTAATTAATTAATCCACGTCAGTTAATTAATTTACTTATTTTGAATTTATCCTATTGAACATAATAGACCACATAATCTAATATTGGGGGGGGGGTATTCATTTGTTGGAAAGGAGGATTGAGGAGAAGAGGAGATCTTGGTGATAGAACACCAATGAGGAAACTATCTCCGACGAAGAATTCCAGTGATGAATGCCAACCGTATTTGCCCTTTTTCCTTGGGATTTCCTCCCAAAGTGGGACATCCTCACCTATGAAAAATGACATATATACTTCCTCCTCGTCACCGCCAATGAACGATATGAACAAAAGGTTCAACCTTTATAATTTTTGTGTGTTCTTTGTTTTCCAACATGGTTTAGAATTTGAAGCCGCTTGATATCACCCTAACGTGGAGGGAACAGGTCAAACAAATACGACCCAGACCCTACGCATTCTTTGTGTATTTTGATGCTAATCGCAATATGAGACAAGAATGTGAGACTCTTGTCAATGATGACTGCGGATCGAAGGCAACGACCCGAGGAGAGCACGACTTCTTCCAGAATGAGAATCGTGCCACATAATCTCGTTCAGTGACCTAAGGAAAGAAAAAAAGTGGATGATACTAACGTGATTTAACGTGTGGCGGTAGACGTGCAACCGCGCCACTAGAGGAGAAGTCGCAGCCCCTGGCCATGGCAGTGCATCGGTGACCGGTGCAAGGGCGGATGTAAAAGAAACTGACGACCCAAGCAGCCGGGTTGACCGGGAAGTCGCGACGCAAACGGCACCACATGGTGGATCGAAGGAGGGTCGCGGCAGTGCAGAAGTGGTCGGCTTGAGCCTGGCTGAGAAGAGGTCCGCCGGCCTGAGCTGATGGGTTGCCAGAAAAGGCACGACGGAATCGACTCCACGCGTGGAGTCGGTTGGGCGCTCGACCAAACGAAAATAGTGGGACCCTGCTAGGTCCCACGTGACACACCAGCGCCAACCTGGCACCGGTTCTACCAGCATGAATGACTAAGTTGTTTGGGGACAAGGGGGCATGACCTCCACCTTGAACACAGCTAGGGCGGACCCCCACGGGTCGTCGGGCCGGACCCAGTGTGGGTCGGGCTTCCAGCATGAACTAGGCCGCCTTCATGTGTCGGGCCACCCATGTGAGCCAGTCCTCCCCCTTAGGCTAGGATGGACCCGCAGGCTAGGTTGGACATGCTGGCCAAGTCAGACCCATAGACCGGGTCGGGCCGGCTCGGTTCGACTGGGCCGGACCAGACCAATTTGACCCGATTTGACCTTTTTGGCCCATAACATCGGATGCGGGTGTCTGATTGATAAACCATCTACAGTGACAAAAATCATGGAGCGACACTATTCTTTTGTAATACCTCACATGAGGTTTGGACACAGTTGAGATACGGTCCGGTTGGATTGATCCTAAATCTAACAGGGCCCTCGGAATGAAAATGCCAATAACTCTCAGACCATGTGTCTGATTAACACACTATCTGTTGCCTTGAGTTTTTATGGAAATATGGATATTTTTGATACATTAACTAGGGAAATCATGGAAGTTTATTTATCGACACAAGTCTTTAGGAGCATACCCTCCTGGAATCAAGAGTGCTTTGTAGAAACCCAGTGGCTGGCGGTGCACTAATGATTGTTCTTGGATCATGTGTTGGTTCGACAGTTCTGACATCTGTTCCAGGATCATGTGTTGGTCCGACAGAATAGATGGTCCTAGATCATGTGTTGGTCCGATAGCTCTGACTACTATTCCTAGATCCTGTGTGGGTCCGACAGTTCTAACTTATCTTCCTGGATCATGTGTTGGTCCGACACAAAAGCTGGTCCTGGATCATGTGTTTGTCCGACAGTTCTAACAGCTGGTCCTGGATCCTATGTTTTTCTGATAGATTAGATGATTCAGTGACTATATCTGATCATCTCTATCTCTATAAATAAGTTGTGTACCTGTGCGAGTTGAGTAAGTGACTTCGGTGTTTTCCTCGTGATTTTGATGGGTTACTTGAGGACTTAGGTATATGTATGGGCATATTCCTAAGTAATGGTATCATTTGATTTCTTACTCTGTAGTTTTTACTTGGTAGATTTTGAGAGACCTTGGTGGTCTCAGGGTCCCTACTGAGTATATTTATACTCACCACTGCACGGGCTATGTCTACACCTTGTTGTGTTGGATGTAGAAGATGGACAACACTGACGGAGGATGAGAGCACCCGGACTGGACGGTACTGGGAGCTGGACCATATGACGAGATGGTACATAGAAGAGACTAATGGATGTAGAGTACTGAGGAGGCTATCTGTACCTACCCTTCTGGTAGGATCCGTGGTAGACGTTCTAGGAGTTTCTTTTCTCTTTTTAGCTATTTACCTTTCTTTAGTTGTACTTGTTTTCAGTTTCCTTTTACTTTACAGTTGGGCTTGTATTTCCGGCCCCTTTACTTTTCAGCACTCCTTTTGTATATATTTTTACTTAGTGTTTTGTTTCTAGCTTACTCTGTTATGTGTGTTTCTAGTTTATAAAGGAAATACTTTCCTGGTTTTAAGAATTTACACCTTTGGTGATAGTCTCCAACCCCTGGCCCAGGGAAGGAGGGCTTGGGGTAGTCACGACTCGGGCCTCATGGGATGGATCGTGACAAATTTGTATCAGATGAGTCGGTTCTACTATAGAACTTAGTAAACTGATATTTATTTTCTATGAATCAATAATGTTAAGGGTACTGAGTGTGGTTTTTAGTTCAGGGAGTCCAGTGTTGGTGCGAGAGCCGAAATATCCATACACCATGACCCTCACTTCTGATTTTTGACTCAGTGCACGAAAAAAATGATTGCATGTGTGTTTCAATATTTTTTTGTGATCTCTTTGAGTCATCTCACAAGGTATAACTTATTGACCATGGCGCACCTCTTTCTTTTCAAGATGCCTCCACGCAGACATCCATCCAGGGTTTCGAGAGTTGTACGTGATGAAAACCCACTGAGAATTGAGGCCTCGGTACAAGGCCCTATCACAGTAGTGGCACCAGTGGTACCACTACCTGTTGGGCCACCGATGCCACCTGCCCCAACAGAAGAGAGTTCACGCCACCTGAACGCGTTGAATGAGTTCTAGTGCCAGAGGCCGCCCAGGCTCAGGGGTGAGATGGACCCGCAGGCATCTAAGGATTGGCTGGAGGCTGTAGTGAGAGTCTTCAGACTAGTAGGGACACCAGCTGACCTTATGGTGGTCCTTTCCATGATTCTTCTTTAGGTAGTAGTTGGAAGATGGTGGAGCCTGATGCTCCAGGTACATGGTGATGCGACACTACTCTGGGTAGACTTTGAGAGCCTATTTCGGGTGGAGTTTGTCCCAGCCACCCTTCATGTGGTGCAGATACAGGAGCTACTTAATCTATAGTAGGGCATCATAACAATGGAATAGTAATCAGTGAGGTTCACCGGCCTCTCATATTACTCCACCAGTATGGTGTGAGACCCTTTCTTCAGGTCCCAGACCTTTGAGAAGTGGCTCAAATGGGAGATAAGAGCATCGATGATCTCACTCAGCATCCCGACGCAGGCGGGGGTGTTAGAGAGAGTCGTTCTAGTGGAGAGATTCCATGCTGAATAGTCGCTAGCAGAGAGAACCATCACTAGTCGACAAGAATCGGAGTCTTCTGCAGTTGTAATTAGAAAGATATAGATGAGGTCCAAGAGGACTAGGACATTCGGTGGACGACCTCAGGATACAGGTTTTGTTGTGTGGGTCACACGAGACATGGCCATTCATGCTAGGATCTTGCAATGTTACTCTTGCAGTGGGTAGGGTCACATGGCTCGTGACTGTCCAAACCACTGTATTGATGATCAACAGATAGTTGAGGGACCTCCCAGGAAGAGGCAGAGGTTCGATCGAGGTGGTTCACAGGGATCAGGCAGACGTGGAAGAGGAGATGGTCATGCAACTGGCGGTGGATGCCGTTACGAGGTGTTACCACCACCGCCACCAGGAGGTCCACCCCGACTGTAGGGAGTAGGTGGACAGGGGAGATCTTTGCTCCAGGTAGCTGAGGATTACGATCACGACGCTCCAGAGATGATTTGAGGTACGATCTGTGTCTACTCCACCCTAGCTGTAGTTTTTATAGACACAGGTTCCAGTCACTCTTTCATTTCCACCACCCTCGCTCGGATCTTGTAGATTCCTATGGAGCCATTGGATCAATCCTTACGGCTAGAGACTCTTATAGGAGAAGACTCGACGTTTACACACTGGTGCAGATAGTGTGAGCTTACCCTAGGAGGTGATAGGTTTGGCTGGGATTTCCTCATAGTGGCATCAAGGCCTTACGACATCATCTTCGGTATGGACTGGTTATCTACAGTCCATGCTCAGATTTCCTGTATTTGGCACATAGTGAAGTGTATCCGCACTGATGGGAAAACTTTCACCTTTACTTGTGAGAAGGGAGCCATTTCAGTGCATGCTAGACTTATTTGGAGGAGGGTGCAGCCGATCACTCATCAGTTGGCCTGCCTTGCCCTCGGAGCAGTTGATGTGGAGAGTTTGAGCTATCCTATATTGGTGGACCAGTACACGGATGTCTTCTCTGACGATGTTCAAGGACTACCTCCTCGTATAAAGGTGGACTTATACATTTACCTGTACCCTGGGATGACATCGCTCTCTATAACAGCATATCAGATGGCTCCTGCTGAGCTTCGTGAGATGTGGGTACAGCTAGAGGACATGCAGGAGAAGGGATTCATCTGGCCTAGTGTTTCTTCATAGGTAGCCCCAATTCTATTCTCCAAGAAGGAAAATGGAATCTTGAGTCTTTGTGTAAACTACCATCTCTAGATCCAGGTGACCATGAAGAACAAGTACCCACTCTCAAGTATTGACAACCTCTTTCATCGGCTGAAGGGAGTGTGTTGGTTCTCGAAGACATGCCTCAGATCAGGCTATCACCAGCTCAAGGTTTGAGATGAGGATGTGCAGAAGATGGATTTCAGATGTCGGTATGACCACTACGAGTTTTTTGTTATGACCTTCCGCATAACCAACGCTCCAGCAGTGTTCATGGGACTCATGAACATGATCTTCCTATCATACCTCGATCGCTTTGTCATAGTCTTCATCGAAGACATTCTGATCTAATCGACTACTGAGGAGGAGCAAGCCTACCACTTACAGGTATTACTGGACACACTACGAGAGCACCATCATTATGATAGGCTCTCAAAGTGCCAGTTCTGGATCCGAGAGGTTCACATTCTAGGACATGTCATCTTGGAGGCTGGAGTTGCAGTGGATCCAACGAATATTGAGGTGGTACTTGCCTGGGATCCTCCCAGGATTGTGACAAAGGTACAAAGTTTCTTAGGTTTGTCTGGATATTACGTAAGGTCCGTACCAGACTTCTCCAGAGTTGTAGCACCAATATAAAACTTGACGAATAAGGAGAAACCATTCATGTGGTTGGATAGATTCCAGTAGAGCTTCTAAGAGTTGAGGTAGAGGCTGACTAGTGCCCCCACACTGAGGCTTCTAGAGGAAGGCATAGGTTACGTAGTTTACTACGACGAATCAGGGACCAGACTCGGGTGTTTTCTGATGTAGGAGTGGACAATGATCACCTATGGTTCTCTACAACTGAGACAAAATGAGCAGAAATACACTACCCATGACCTCGAGTTAGCAGCAGTGGTCTTCGCCTTGAAGATGTGGCGACACAATCTGATGGGAGAACATTTTACCATGTACTCGGATCACAAGAGTCTCAGGAATATCTTCTCATTGAAGGACCTGAATCTGGGACAGTGGTGATGACTTGAGTTCCTCCAGGATTATCACCTCGAGATAGTCTATACTCCTGGGAAAGGGAATGTTGTAGCAGATGCACTTAGCAGGAGATCTGTTATACAAATTATAGGAGAGGCGAAAAAGTAGTTGGATGTCTTACAGATATCCGTTGTGGATAGAGATAGAGCAGCATTCCTTCAGTCTCTTACAATCACTCCTCCACATCTTCAGTGAGTCATGGAGACACAACATGGGGATGCTAACTGCGAGACACGACGTGCTCAGATATCAACAGGGCAGACACCTGATTGATTTTATGAAGGTGGGGATCACTTCATCCTCTTCAGAGGACGTACCTTGGTACCAGTGGAACTTCAGGAGGAAGTGTTGATGGACTTCCACACATCCCCTCTAGCTGTACATCCAAGAGTGGAAAAGATGTACTAGGACCTTTGATGACAGAACTAGTGTTCGGGTATGAAAAAGTTAGTAGCAAAGTTTGTCTCTCGATGCCTCAATTGTTAGCAAGTGAAGGCAGAGCGCTAGGTACCATCAAGCTTGGTTCATCCATTAGAGGTCCTAGAGTGTAAGTGGGATGGGATGTCCCTGGATTTCGTGATGGGGATTCCATGCACATCCAGGGGTCACGACTCAATTTGGGTTATCATTGACCAAATCACCATGTAGGCCCACTTCCTACCGATTAGACAGCAAGGTTCAGGAGAAGATTGGGACGCCTCTATGTGTAGAAGTTTGTTCATTTACATGGTATACCTTTGACAATTGTCTCTGATCGTGACACATGGTTTACTTCCCAGCTATGGAAGGTGTTACAGGAGGCTTTCAGGATGTAGCTTTATCTGAGCACCGCCTTCCATCCTCAAATAGATGGTCAGACTGAGTGGACAAGTCAGACTCTCAAGAAAATGCTCCATTCATGTGTCCTCGACTTTGGTCATAGTTGGGAGGATCACTTACCTTTGGTAGGGTTTTCCTACAACAACAGATATCACTCAACCATAGGGATGGAACCTTTTGAGGCATTATATGGGTGACCGTGAAGATCAACTTTGTGTTGGACTGACCCATAGGATTCAGCATTAATGGGACCAGAGATGGTACGAGCTACCACAGAGAAGGTGCAGATCATCTAGGATAAAATGAAGACAACACAATGAAGACAGAAGTCATATGCTGATAGGATATACAGGCCTCTAGAGTTTGAGGATGGTGACCACGTCTTCTGAAGGGTCCCACCTTGATGAGGTCTGTGGAGATTTGGCTGATGTGGAAAATTATCTCCAAGATTCATCAGACTTTTCAAGGTCCTCGGTAGAGTAGGATAGGTGGCTTACCGCTTGGATCTTCCACCTCAGTTACACCTCGGGCACGATGTCTTCAACTTATCTCAGTTGAGGAGATACATGCATGAACCTTCCCACATCATCAACCATGGAGAGTTGGATGTCGATGATGGGGAGACTTTCACGAAGGTTCCAGTGGAGATTGAAGATCGATAGAAGCGGGTCCTACGTGGATGGTCGATACCTCTAGTGTGCGTTTGCTGGCAGCATGGGAACCCCCAGGAGAGCACATGGGAGCAGGAGGTGCAGATGAGTGCTCAGTACGCCCATTTATTCCCTTAGTTCTAATTGTAGCTTATGGGCACGTAAATCCCATGAGGTGGGGAGAATGTAATTACCCAGAAGTCAAATAGAAATTATTTTTTAAAAATAAATGGGAATTTTATGAGTCCTCAAAATCTGACAACGCGTGATTCTGAGGCCCGGTTTGCCCAGAATCAATTTCTAATGTTTTTTCGGGTAACTTAGCAAACATATGAGCGTCATTTTATAATTTTTGAACCGGTTCTCGGAATTGATATCTGAGGGAAACGTTGAACTCACAGCACCAGTATTCTCTTAATAAGACATTCACCTCAACAGTAGATGGCCGCTAATCAAAGATATTTTTTGGGTTTTGCATGGAATAATTAAATAAAAAAGTGAATGATTTATTTTATTTTATTTTTGTTTTAACTACCATGTTGTGGTTGGAGGTGGGGAACACCACACCTTAACCTCCCGTGAGAGGTTATGGTGGTGGGTCCCACCCAAGCTCAACCTCCCTTGTGAGGATTAATTTGGTGGGGACCATCCGAGTTGGAATCCTCTAGAACTCCCCTCATTAATGAGGGGAAGCCTCTTGATATCCTCTATACTTAATGGAGCCAACCCACCACATTTAATTAAATAAGCCACATAAATTAATCAAATACCTCATTTTGTATTTATGCCAACAAACATAATATACAACATAATCTATTATTTGGGGGGGGGGGATATTAATTTGTTGGAATGAAGGATTGAGGAGAAGAGGAGATCTTAGAGATAGAACACTAATGAGGAAAGGCTCTCCGGTGAAGAATGCCAATGAAGAATGCTGACCTTCTTCACCCTTTTTCCTTGAAATTTCCTCCCAAAGTTGGACATCCTCACCTACAATGGATAACATCCATACATCACCCTCATCACCGCCAACGAATGATACGAGGTAGGGGTTCAAGGTTGATAATTGTTGTGTGTTCTTCATTTTCCATCATGGTTTAGAATTTGAAGCCGCTTGATATCACCCTAACGTGGAGGGCACGTGCCGAACAAACACGGCCCGACCCCTCCACATTCTTTGTGGATTTTGACGCTAATCGCGGCATGAGACTGGAATGTGAGACTCTCGTCAATGATGACTGTGGATATAAGGAAACGACCTGAGGAGAGTGCGACTTCTTCTAGAATGAGAATCAGGCCATTGGAGCTCGTCTGGTGACCCGCGAAAATAACACCGACGGATGATACCGACGTGCGTCAACGTGTGGTGGCGGCGCAACTGTGCCCTCAGAAGAGAATCTATGGCCCTGGCCATGGAGGTTCATTAACGGCTGGTGCAAGTCTGACCTCGAAAGAAACAGGAAGCTCAAGACACCAGGTCGACCGGGAAGGCGCGGTGCAACCGGCGCCGCCCGGTGGATCGAAGGAGGGTCGCAGCCCCTGGCTGCAGCGGTGCAGCAGCAACCGACTCGAGCCCGGCCGCGAAGAGGTCCGGTGGCATGAGCCACTGGGTCACCGGAAGAGGCGTGGCACAACCTGCGCCGTGTGAGGAGTCGACTGGCCGCTCGGCTAGCCGAGAATAGCAGGACCCCACTGGGACCCGCGTAGCACACCGGCGCCAGCCTGACGCCGTTTCCACCCGCCCGAAAAAATATTCCATTCAGGAACCAGGGGCATGACCTCCCCCTAGAAGCACCTAGGGCAGACCCCCATGGGCCATCGGGCTGCCGGGTCAGACCCAGCATGGGCCAAACCCAGCGTGGGTCGGACCCAGCGCCGGCCGGACCCAGTGCGTGCCGGGCCGCCCCTTCGTGTCGGGTCGGACCCTCGGGCCACATGGGACCCTCGGGCCAGTTAGGACCCATGGGCTGCGTCGGACACATGGCAGGTTCGGACTCATATACTAGGTCAGACCCCAGTCTGGACTCGGGTCGAGCCGGCTCGGTCTGACCGGGCTAGACCGGACCCTGACCCGTTTGACCCGATTTCACCTTTTCACCCATAACATGGGCTACAGGTGTCCGATTGATGAACCGTCTATAGCGACGAAAATATTGGATTGAGATGGTTATTTTGGGATAACCCTCTTGAGTTTTGGATGCAGTTGGGCGTATGGTAGGTTTGGATTGAACCTTAATCCAACCGGGCCCTCAGAACGGAAATGCCAATAACTCTCAGACCAGGCGTCCGATTAATGCACCGTCTTTCGCATTGAGTTTATTATTAAATGATGAATCTTTTGGATACATAAACATGTGACATAGTGGAAGTTGATGTATCAACACTTTTCTTCAAAATCATACCCTTCTGGAATCAAGCGCGCTTTGTGGAAACCCTGTGGCTGGCCGTGCACTAATGACTATTTCTGGATCATGTGTTTGTCTGACAGTTCTGACTTCAGTTTTTGTATCATGTGTTGGTATAACAGAATATCTAGTCCTAGATCATTTTTTAGTCTAACAACTATGACTATTGTTCATGGATCACATGTGGGTTTGACAGTTCTGACTTTTATTCCTAGATCATGTGTTGGTCTGACTAAAAAGTTGGTCCATGATCATGTGTTCGTCTGATAGTTATAACTGCTAGTCCTGGATCTTATGTGGTTCTGACATCTTAGATGATTCAGTGAATATATCTGATCATCTCTATCTCTCTACATATGTTTTATACCAGTGTGAACTGAGTGAGTGACTTCTGTGTTTTCCTCATGATTGAGATGGGTTACTTGATGACTTAGGTACATGTATGGGCAAGTAATGGATATCAGTTGATTTATAACTCTGTAGTTTTTCTTTGGTGTATTTTGAGAGACCTTGGTGGTCTCGAGGTCCCTACTGAGTATCGTTATACTCAACCCTACATGGGCTATTCCTGAACCTCATTGTGTTGGATGCAGATGACAGATAGTGCTGATGGAGGCACAGAGCACCTGGACTGGACAGTACTTGAAGGTGCACCTTATAAAGAGACAGTACACGGAGGAGACATACGGACATGGAGTGCTGAGGAGGCTATCTGTACTTACACTTTAGGTAGGATCTGTGGTGGATATTCCAGGAGCTTCTTTTCACCTTTCTTTTATTTACCTTTCATTAGTTGTACTTGTTTTCAGTTTCCGTGTACTTTACAGTTGGACTTTTATTTCCGGCCCCTTTAATTTTCATCACACCTTTTGTATACAGTTTTACTTAGTGTTTTGTTTCCAGCTTACTCTATTTTGAGTGATTCTAGTTTATAAAGGTAATGTCTTCTCAGTTTTATGGATTTACGCCTTTGGTGCTAGTCGCCAGCCCCTGGCCAATGGAAGGCGGGCTTGGGGTAGTCACGACACGGGCCCCAGGGGACGGGTCGTGACATGAACCCAATTAAAAAATTCAGAATTTTTTATTCCAAATTTGGAACTATATAAATTTTATTAAATGTCTAAAGATGCGAAATTTATCTTTTAAATCAAAACATATAATATATAGAAAAACTGTATTTATAGAATAATGTGTTTCTATACATTAAGTATTATAATCCTATATTCCTATAAAATAATAATTAATTGATTGTGAATGGGTTTATATATACATATATATACATTAAATTAGTTTCATCATTTAAAACATATAAATTTTGTTTATTTAGATAAAAATACAAAATAAATAAAAAGGGAATTCTTTGAAAAAATTTCCTTTTATAACTAAATTATTTCACTCAAATCCCACAAAATTTTATTATTTTGAATTAAAAAAATACTTAATTGAATTTTTATTAAAACAAAAAACATTATTCATAAAACAATAATAATTTGGATTTAATTAATATAAATCATTTTAACTGTACTTTTTTTTACTTGAGGGTCTACTCTTTATGTAATTTTCATAATGATATTTCAAATATTTTATCACTATTTAGTAATGATTATCTTAAATGTTAAAATATAAAATGTTTAATTTTTTATTATTTCTTTTAAAATAAGATATCATAACTCTAAGGTATTGAATTTTTTTAGGTTGCTACATTCTAACACTTAAATAAATTGAATATTGTAAATTTTAATTATCATTAACAAATGAAAATATACAAGGGAATTTATAGGATAAATATAATTAATGATATAATTTCTAATTGGATATCAAATTCACAATTTATATTAAAACTAGGAAACTCATATTTTTCCTCTAAATAAAAATTATCAATATTTTTATTTTTGATAACGAATTTTTTTTCTAAATATGATTCTTTAGTGCGTAATTAGACATAGGATTTTCAGGATACATAACTATCACCACTTCATTTTCCTAATCCAAATTTCATCCAAATACTATAAACTATATTTTCATGATAATATTTGATAATAACATAACAAACTATATTACAGATATGAGAAATTGATGCTAAAGTACCTTAGGCAATTACATCATCCTTTCAACATTCGATACATTAGATAATTTAAGGTTTTCTAAAAAAACAAATTATAAAAAATAATTCTTTATTTATATTATTCAAAATTTTTTGTAATGATCATATGAGTCATCCCAAAAATATACATTGGGAGTGTCAAACTAGGTGTGTAGTTAGGACAACATGGTGTGTAATAAGTGAAGAACAAGTCAATGCTAAACTAAAAGTTTTAGGGTTATTAACCCTGTAATGTCGCATCTAAAAACCACCAGGTCTGAGATAGAGAGACTGTTAGGTCCAAAAGGATGAATACCCTGAAAGGGGGGTGAATCAGGGTATGACTAATTTAAAATTAAATCCCATTATGATCTTGTTTATCTGTTAAGAAAAATAATCTTCTCTATCTTTCCTGTTGTACAATATAAACAGAAAGTAAAGCATGCACATGACACATCAATTTTTACTTGGTTCACCCACACTAGGCTACATCCAAGGAGCATACACCGACAATGTGCCGATGTACCAAATCAACTATAATAACACTGTTGTTTACAGGGTTAGGGATATATCACTTCTATTCCCAGGCTCACTGCCATTACAAAGTTTAGGGTCAGCTCACTACTTTCCCAAGGGTCACTCCCTGTTTCTCTCTCTTTGGCTCACTGCTAGTGGAGAGGATCACCTTCTTCCTATTCCTTTGATCACTACTCTGGAAAGGATCCACTCACAGTTTATAGACCTGTAGGTCTCTTCATTATCACCGATGAATACATCCTCTGTTCTATGTGGATGCTCTGTTGAAGTTTAACCTTCACCCATAGATGAATCTCACTTTTCACCGAAGGTATCGGGCAATCTTCCAGATTTCACGCAGCCCTGAATCTCTACTGCGAATCAACCTTACCTGGTTCCCTTCTCTAAATTGGTAAGCAAGTCTCAACACGCAAGTCCAAACTGGCATGAATGTCCTCCTCAACCACTTGCTCGACACAAGCTTATGCAACTCCAAACATGCACGATGCACACCCTTTTACACCCAAACCAATCTTGGAACACAACCATGAAATTTCGTGCTTCTTCAAAATCTGGCGCACAAGTGTCACCAAACCACTTGCATGACACCTTCTTTTACAACTCAAAACATGCGCGACTCACTTACTTTCTCACCCAAACCACCTTAGGCATGCAACTTATACTTTTGTGACCACACACCACTTGCGCGACCACAACACCTGCGTGACGGGAACTCTGATTTTTCTAAGTGTTGAAGTCTGCACCAAATGAGGAGCGGTGGACCTGTGTTTATTGTCATTTGGACACCCTGCGTGATGGCGTGCATATCTCCCCTCAGCGTGAAAGTTTCGGCGCCCAAATCTCATCCGCACAAATCACTTCCACAACCAACTCAAAAACATGGGCACCCCTTATCCCTTTGACATATTTTGATGTAATTATCTTTAAAAACATTAGGCACGCAAGTTTCTTCTCCCTCAAGCACACGGCACACATGTCCCTTTGACAGAAACCACTTTTCTTCATTTGTCGATTTTCAGGCCAAAATTTTTGGCAAACACTGGAAAATGACGCCACCTTGTATCTTCTCTTTTTGTACTGCCTCTGGATCATCCATTCCTTTTCCGTCGTTCTTGAATAAAACATTGATCATTAACAATAGCTCTTGAACTCGACATGCCACCATGAAATCCCCTTTGTCAACAAATTTGTATGTCATTGTTTGCTTTGTCAACAATCACAACACATATTTCCACTTTGTCATCAAACAAAATCACCTCAAAAATGCTTCAATGATACCTTCATGGATTTTTTCCCAATAAGGACACATAACCTCATGCATGACTCCCTAGTCAGAAGAGTCAAATTACTAGTAATGAAGTCCCAATAAACATCAATTTGGAGACAATACCCTTAGAATCATATCCTTGCTATTAGTATTTGAATAGAATATAACAATTCAATGTAAAAATTCTGAAAAAAAGATAATATAAAATGTCATAGAATACATATAATAAATAAATATTCCAACTAGGTGGAAATCCAAACTAGATTAAACTTATTTGAAGATAAAATGAATATAACTATAATATACTCTAGAGTACAACTTAGCATGAATCCCAACTCCATTCTCCTCATATAAAATAACTTCTACAAGCCCCTTTTTCTTTCATTCATTTCTATATATGAATTTAAAATGTTCATTTAGATTCCCATGCATAGTGTGAATAATAATACCTGGTAAAACACCATTAATGTATTTTTATCAAATTTACATAAGTTAATAATGTGTATCTAATGATAATAATAGATGAGCAAGATAAAAATCACATATCGAACACATGTGTGCTATCAAATCCACCATGAGCCCTGCACACACCTTGTTCAGATTCGTGATATAGTGAATATCAGGACCCCAAATATAATTAAGAATTAAACATATGTCTAGTAAAAATATAGCTTGGAATCATGTGGACATGATTCTTGGAATCCTAAATTCATCGAGTGAATCATGGTACACAACATCCAATAGGTATCAAGTGATTTTACTGATCAAAACCCACGTGGCCTCGAGTAAATATAGTAATTATAGTCCACTAGGAATCCAGTGAATCATGAAACATCCCTAAGGTATCTTTGTATTCCTACCCTATGCTAATTTCCATTTTTTCCAATGTTGCAACTCATACACACTCCTTCTCTAAGGGATAACCATCTCATGGTGTTCCACCTATTCTAAGCACCAAAAACACAGATTTCCATGCTAAGGTAACACACATTACATGGTAGATCAGAAAAATAAAATCATAAGAAAATGTTAGCAACAAAAAATACATGTGATCAACATAAAAAATAAAAAAACAAGATACTAGAATATTCATGCCATTAAACATCATAAACAAGTCTCATGGGCTATACACATACCCAAATGTGATCATAATCAATAATTATCATCAAATTTTGAAAAAATGATTATATGAATAGAAAATGTTTAAATTAAAGCCCTAAATAGGGAGAAACATCCTACCTTAAAATTTTTAGCATCATTGTTATGGTTCATCATGGGTGTTGTCTCTTAAACCATGTTCATACACCTTCCAGAACAAGATATCTTACCGAGAACTCCTATGACCGATATCAAATTTAATAATATAGATTCTAGAGAAAGACACAAGGAAGAGAAAGATAAGTGGTAGAATAATAATTACCCAATGAAAACAACCATTAATGGTAGAGGTAGAGTCTGGTTGAAGAGAAACATCAAAGACAGAATGTGAGAGACTCCCCACAGTAAGATTATCCCAGAGTTTCATTAGTAATATGTCGAAGAAATTCAATGGTACCAAATATTATTTATATATAACAATGAATGAATTACCTCACTAGAGTAGAAAATACCTAATAATCTCAGAAATAAAAAAATTATTCCAAGATAAAATAGGAAATAAGTGAGGAAATTAAACCCATCAAGAAGACTCACAAATGTCCATAACAGAATGACCCAAATTTGGAAGAACTAGAGGTGATGGAGGAGATAAGGCCTTATGATAATCAAGGGGAAGACAATATAAACCTAAATGATGAAGAAACCATGTATAATAAGCCAAAAAACTCAACTCATGAAGGGTTTTACAATATTCATCTAAAATCATCTAAGAATGACCAAATTTCTAAGGAAGTGAATCAATTAGATTAATTATGCTTCTGAATAAATTAATAAAATCCATAAAGACTATATAAATTAATCATTAATGTTTTTAGTTTTTTTCAAGATACACAAAGCAATCTAGTTATTTATTCCATTATAAACTAAACATGATAGTCACTACACCCAACCCCATCGCCTAGAATTGTTTACTAATTCCATGAACACACATCCTAAAACATGTTTTATTATTGTATTTACCAAATGATAAGTTTTATTCCCCTCACTTAGCCCCCTAAAATGGGTTTATTGTGGCTTCCAAATCTATGGATGACAACTGCCTTACCTGAGCATGATAACTTGTTCAGGACATGGCTAAGTCATTTCAAATAATGTTTTATGACAATATAAACTGGACCATATTCCACACTAACCACCATATCCTTACAAATTTGTTTCTATTACCATTTTCACTAAATCATGTTAGGGTTTGAAAAGTCTTATTTCAATGGTGTTTTTTAGCATATTTGGATGGAAATTATCCAAAATTCAATTGTAATCTTCCTCAAGATACTCAAATAACACTAGTATTCACCCAATAATGGATCTGTATAAAAATCAAGGATACAATATTAATCAAGGATCTTATTGACTTAAATAAAACATACATGACTTTAAAATCACCCCCTTTATGGACTTCTCATCCTCATGATGCATCAATAGTGTTCTTTCTCTAACATGTCAGTCCACTAAGATTAATCATCTAATTTCAACTCCCATGTATCCTCAGCAATTAGACTATATTTTCATATAATCTTGACAAGTGACACCATCTTACCTTGTAATACCTTCCAAATATGGTCTACAATAATCATAGGGAGATCCATGTATGATTCCTTGTATCTAGAACAACATCCTCATAGTCGTTGACATGAGTGGGATTAGTCATGCACCTTTAGAGCTAATAAACATAAAACACACCATGCATACCTCAACAACATAAAGAATGATATAGATTTTCCACAAATATCCCAAACCTCTTGGTGATAACATAGTGTCTAACATATCATGGGGATAACGTTCTTTTTTTCTTAAATTTTCAATTCCCTAATCATGGAATCACTCAAAAAACACCCAGTAATCTATAGAAAACTCTAAATGCCTTATCCTATGGTCGAAAAAATATCTCTTTTTACATTAACATGTGACCAACTTATTTTAATATATATTCAGTATATTATATGGATCGTATACAATACTAGTCCCCATAACTACTCTAGCCTCATTCTAAAAGAAGCAGTGAATGACATGGCCAACCATAAATATCCTTATATGGCATCATCTGAGTCAACAAATTATAAATATTGTTGTATAAAAACATAACTACAATACAACATAATTTAAAACTAATAAAATTTCATTCAACATCATAAGTTACACACAACACCATTCTTAATAACCCATAGAATATAGTTTTTTAAATATAATATGCTCGATATCTTGCGACAAACGTAACCCTGAGTTTAAAGGAACCATATAATATGAATATCATATAACCTGGACAGTAAATTGAATGGTATGAATAGTAAAAAGTCAATTTTAAAAATTTAATAGTTTAAAAATTTATAAAATAAAATATCTGCATAATTATATTTATTATAAATTTAAAAATAATAATTTTAAAGTAAAAGTAATGTTTTCTGAAAAACATTAATTTTTAATGAAAAAAATTTCATTGTGTTTTGAAATATATATATTTTTTGAAATTAATTTTTACCAATCAAGGAATGTTTATTCAAAAAAAATTATTTTCATTTTTGAAATAATGATATAAAAATTAACTTTGGGGTAACATTTGGTATTTTTAAAAAAAATGTGTTATTTTTCGATGAATAATAAAAAATAATGTTTTTGATTAAAATATACATTTTTTAAGTATATAAAAAAAATTATTTTAATATGTTTTTAAATGTAAAATTAGTTCAATTATATATTTTTTAATCCAAATAACATCATTTTATTCAAATTAAAATTTAATTTATATATAATAACTCCTGGATCTTTCGAATGCTTTTACTTAAGAAAACAGTTTTTTATCTCATATGTGGGATCAATTTTAAATTTTATTATACCATATATTTTAAGTGAATTTGGAAAAAATGGATTCTGGATTTGTATTAATAATAATTTATTTTATATAATATGGATAGCTTAATTTTTTACCATAATAAATAATGGAAACTATAAAAATTAATTATAGCGTTTAAGGTGAAAATGGGTATACTTAGGGTAAAACTAAGAAGATAAAGAATAAAAACATCCTAAAACTTGTCTAAAACCCATTAGATGACCATATTTGGATCTTATAAATTATAATTTCTATGAATTGTCCATTTTTTAGTCTTTTTCAAGTGAAAAATGTGTCAAAACTTTATTCTTTTCAAAAATTCCATGTGTGTAATTTCCCACACACATAAAAGGCCACTCAATCTATTCACTTATTCACACCTATAAAACTATTTTATTCTATAATGACATAAAAATATCTCTCCAACATCCTTATCTATATTCTATACCATATGGTCTTCAAAAAATACAATCCCTAGGTTCCTTATCAGGAGAACCAATGGAGGGTTCACTTGGAGAAGACAATCATTTTAACAAAGTTATTTCAGTTTATTTTTTATTTTTCTAAATTAAATCATGTATTAAAACTTAAAATAAATTAACACCAATATCTAATATAGATATATATTTCATTGTGCTAACATAATAATATTTATACATATCCTTCTCGATTTAATGGGGATCGAAATCATCAATGGTGTGTAAGGTGAACTATCGCCTCACAAACCGATCTAACTTATTCTCCATAAACACTTCTCAATATTGAATATAATGAAAGATTTAATATACATACATATATATATATATAATATTTATGATATCATTATACTTATAGAATTTTAATATCACATATACATTCTTTATTTCCATGATGTTTAAATTATGAAAATGCGGCTTGTGTGTTTGACGGACTATCGCTTCGCGAAGCGATGGGATTCATTTTTAACTTACGATTTTCATGGAATATAATAAGGAAAAATTAAATGAATATATATAATATATATGACATGATATTTATTTTTAAAAATAATAAATCACCCATTATGTACCCTATTACTCTTTATGAAAATGATAATGACACTCGTGTAAACGTACAACCCGCCATTTCAAGGAAGCGATGCAATCTATTCTCCATATTCAAATTCAGATAATGACTCTTTAATTATACATAATTTTAAAATGATATTTATAACATTCATATAATTTTTGATATTATGAAACTATATAACATTATCACAAACAATAAATTTCATGATAAAATAAGAATTAAGAAATGAAGTTGGCATAAAAAACGATAGAAAAAATGAAATATTATTAACGAATGGGTGAAAAGATGTTATAAAATGTTAATATATAATATTATAAATTTTACTATATCTCAGGTATAAGTTAATGAAAATTATTAAGACCACTTTAGAGGTGATTAAACAACATTAAACTAAATTGAAGTGTGAGGTAAGAGACTTAATCTAAATTTAACTTCATTGATTCATACTGAAATGTTATGCACATATTTTAATTTATTTACTATATATACTACACATATTACATGTAATATCATTAATTGTTAATATTTTTTTAGTTTCAATTATAATTATATCATCTAATGGTATCTTAACTAAAAATTACCAAGTGGTAAATAACTAAATAACTCAATTTCTTTTCATTGGTGTAACATCCCAATCCAAACCATGATCATGATATTATCCACTTTGGGCCAATCCCACATGGTTTCTATTTCCCTGGGATCTGGACCTAAATGAACCCCACATGAAAAGGCCTTATTATGGGAGAGGAATCCACACAACCTTAAAAATGGGTGCTTCATACTCCACCACCTTCGATATGGTATTGGAATAATAGACCCCCTATAAGGGACCATAATCCTTGATTGAACATAAAACAGACACTGCCTTTAAAACCCCTTTGTAACATCCTGGCCAAGTTTCCATGCATTAGTTCCCTGAGAAATACCTCCACATGACCTCAGGTACGCCCTCTCGTACACCAGAGGATTCCGACAAGAAGAGAGGGTCCAGTAAGTAGGTTATTAGGAGACTATACCCTCTTTTATTAGAGTAAAACAACAGTGGAAGTAAACAAGAAATAGTGGAAGAATATATAATAGTACAATTTTCACAAGAATAACCAAGATAATAAATACTATACTCAATTGAAAAGGAAACAAGCAATGACAATATATTTATCAAGTGTATAAAAATGAAACTTGAAGAATGGTTACTAGTGACTCCTAATAGGGTCATAAATCATGTCTGGTTCCCTCAATAAAACTCCATCCCTAATCAACAGTTTAAACTGGGGACTATTCCCTTGACCTATATTGAGAAAGCAATGTCTATTTGGGTACTGATTAAGGAGCATGAGTTGGGTGTGAGTACAATATAGTAGGCCACCATCAAGGGTGTCTTAAACAATCAAGTCAAAATATTGTTTATGGAAGTCTATAAAGAATGAAATAAACTACCTAAAAAATATTTTTTACATTATAATTTATTCTTTATTTTATCATTTAAACTCAAGGGTTCTCTTGGAAGAACATACATCAATACTAATATCATATCATATTGGATCCTAAAAAATTACCTGGGTAATATCATATATTAATAAATTCTTCGACTCATCTAGAGGTTGATTCATTTGAAGGTGATATGATATATCGACACCTCATTCAACTCATGTAGGAGTTTGAATTGTTTTCATGTAAGGAAATAACTCAATGTAAACTATGTCATAAGGTTCACACAGTCCCTCAGAAATTAATCATACATATATATCATGGGTATATAATTTCATGTCTATAACCCCAAAATCCATTGGTGCGCATGAAGTCACTACAATATACATACATTTGGTGTATAATGCCATGTCTAAAACCCCAAAAACATTTGTGCACCCACAATTACTCATGTAGAGCATCATGTATAATACCCAAGAACTCGATATATATATATATATATATCAGTGAAATATATCCCTCATTTTACTATGTATTTATGTCATAACTGGCCTAGAATATCATGTCTAGCACCTAATCCATCTCAAACATTAATTAATTCACAAATTAATTGATCCAAACCCAATAATTAATTTTAAAATTACTTAATTAATCAAATCATTTTTTCCTTCAAATAATTTATCAATTAATTAAACATTCCAATAAATAAAAAATAATAATAACCAATCTTACAATTATTTATTACTGATATAAAATTCATCTTTTGATAATTATTATGTCAGATAATTATCCTAAACCCACAATTCACAATATTGAACCAAAACAACAATTCCCCAATTCATGTGACGATAATTAATTTATCTATTAAATATCCAAGTAAAAAATTATAAAAAAGAATCTCATAAATAATTATAAATTTAATTATCTTTTTCATTGGTTCTATATTTTCACAATACCTTAACTATACATAATTATTTAATTTACCAAATTAATTAATTTTACTTAGAAATCCAATTTCTAAATAGTTCTAAAAATTATATTTATTGTATATAAACAGTCAAAATAAAGACTATGTGAAATGGATTTAGACCACCAACATTATAACAAATACGATCCACATGTCAATAATCAAGGTATTATTTTGTCTAGTTCAAGTAGAAATGAAGAATGGATGAATACCCAAAAAATGGCACGTTATCCGCAGATAAATTCTTATAATAATATATTTTATAAATATCATGTGATAATACCATAGTATTTATTTATAATTATATTTGATATTATTTCAAAATCATGACATAATTATAATCATTAATATATAATTTCAACAATTCTTTCTTTGATAATTTCATTAAAAAATACATGAAATTATAATTTTAGAAAAGTTGAATAATCATTTTATAAAACAAACCTATTTTTTTCTTTTCATCCAGTTTTATTACTTCTTGTTTTGTCTTACTATTTGGTGAAACGTAGAGAAGAGACTATGATGAGTCAAGGATTGGTAATGATCTCATGCATGTGAGTTGAAAACACACGTATGGGGTAAAACTAAGTAATCAGAGAGGGATTCTTGTTAGTGATATTTTTTGTTACAATTGAATATTATTTCACCTTGGCTGACACACTTATTGAGTGAAATGATTTTTATTTCTATAATATCTTGAGTATTGATTCATGGCACATAATGGAATGAGTGTTTAGTCTGCATGCTTCAATATGGGCACTTAGGATTATTGTGACATGCATCATTTTAGGAATGGACAAAAAACTGGTTATGGAAAAGTTGTTGAACTTAAACAATTTTCATTTCTTGTGAAATTGAAATGAAAATGGTGCCTAACATGAATTTTGAAAAATATTATAAAATTATGTATAAATGAGAAAATTGAATGTGTTTACCCTTAAAAACCCGGATCTAGGAGTTGGATGATAAAAGGAAGTGATTACACCTCAATTTTTTACTATGCATTGATACTTATGAATGATACTTGTTGTAGCTTGTTATGTTTCCCTTTTACATAATCATTTTAATTTTGTGAGCCGTACGCTAAGGTAAATTTTTGTATTTGTATAAATATCCCTCCACAATACTGGTTTAGAGGATGACCAGGGGGGATGGATGGTAATGATCCTCCATTAGTTGAACCTGAGGCACTGATAGTACCTTGTGAGGATGTTGGGGAGAAGTTTCTGGATAAATTCACTCGCTCCATGAAATTCATTGATAGAGAACCAGGGAGAGTTTATAAAATCATGTCTTACATGATGAGGGAGTTTCAATTTCATCAAACTCTGATATTTACAGGAGATTGTGGACTTGATGAAGTAGAGTTTTGGCTTGAGTTAATCAAGATGAGACTTGAACATTTGGAGACCCTTGCAGATAATAGAGTGATGTTGGAGTCTTACATTATATGTGGATCAGCTAAGAATTGGTGGCGTGTCTTGTTGAGGAATGGACAAACGTATGGTTTTCTATGGAGGGACATAATGGAGAAGATATTATAGCACGTTAACCTTGAGATATTGAGGCATGATAGAGCAACCGAGTTTAAGAGATTGACTCAGGGGAACCTATTGGTGATGGACTATGTTAGATTCAAAACATATTTAATGTTCATTGATACAAATTTGGTGGAATATGATGATACTTTAGAAAAATGATTTTCGGATGAAATTAAATTTGAAATTGTGTCTCAGGTGAATATCTTTAGGCTGAAGAAGTTCTCAGAAGAGGTAAATCAAGCTCTCATTTCCGAGGGGAACCTGAAGGATGATTCTAGTGGTGGAAAGCTGGTTTCTACTAGATTATTGGGAGATGTGATTTCTAAGAGTAGGAATCATCATTAAGAGAACTTATTTAAGGAAATCATGAAATACAGTGGGCAATCGACAGGATTAGTTGCTTAGGATCATACTCATATGATTTTCTACTAGCGTGGTAGGTCGGAACACTATCAAAAAAAATTTACTTGACCACCAGTGGAGATTCAAACATACGATAGGTTGATAAATCTACATAGGTTGTGTAGGAACCCTATATATATGGTTAGTGATGGAGAAACTAGACAATTTAAGAGTGTGAGAAGGGTATCTTCTACAACTTATCAGTCCTAAATATGGAGTTGTATTGACCAATGATGTAGAGGTAACAGACGTGGTGGTTGTGAGAAATAGAATCCATCTTGGTAGAGTGGTACAAGTCAGGGGTTTTATTACAAAATCATAGGGGATAGGGGTAGCATAGTTTCATGCGGTATAACCTAAACTTGTGGATAGATAGGCTAGAGCATCATTACTAAGAGGTAATATTCTTATGGATTCTACCTTAGCTAGTTTATTATTTGATACCAATGCATTTTAATCATTTAAATCTTCAAAAAATCTTAATGTATTTAGTTTGGTGGTAGAGTTTGTGAGTGGGGTTATAATGATAGATACATCTTTGGAAGTACATTATAGAGACATATGTATGTTACAAAGATGTTCTATTAAGATTGGGTTGTTCCATTTTCTATGGGATCTCTATATCCTTTACATGACATGCTTCAGAATAATTCTAGGTAGGGACTTTTTGGTCACATACCGATGACCAATTGATTAATAACATCATAGGATGAAATTTACATCTCCTATGGGTGACCATTAAATTCACTATGGAAAGATAGATATCTAAGAAGACTCAAAAGGACCATTTACACAGCAATTGGGAGAGCTCAGAGCCTTGGTATATAGTTTATTTACAAGATAAAGAAGCTGTTAGGAAGGATATCCTTCCACCAGTGGGTTAACTTTTTTAGGATGTCTTTCCAAAATTCATCATAGGTGTTTCAGTTGAGAGAGATGCGGAATTTACAATTGAGCTCATGTCAGGAAAGAGCCAGTATCAATTCTACCATACAGAGTGGCACCAATAGAGTTTCAAGAACTCAAATCTCAACTGAAGGACTTAAGGGATAAATGATTCATCTATCCATGTACATCACCATGGGGATCATATGTTCTATTTTTAAATAAGGGTGATAAGAGTTTAAATTTTTGTTCAAATTACCAAAAGATGAATAAGATGACCCTGAAGGACCGATATCCTCTTCCGTGTATTGATGACTAGTTTTACTAGTTGAATGGACCACGTGTCTTCTCAAATATCATCTTCATATTGAGGTGTAATTAGTTGAGATTTCATAATTTTGATATAATGATGACATCATTAAGGAGCAGGTATGGGCAATATGAGTTTTTCATAATACTGTTTGGGTTGAAAAATGCATCAACATAGTTTATGGCCTTGATGAATAGGATCTTCCATTTGTACTTGGATCAATTTGTGGTTGTGGTTGTGGATGACATCTTGGTGTTCCCCAAGACTCATGATGACCATTCCCGACATCTTTCCATCATCTTGAGTATATTGAGAGAGCATCCACTATACACCAAGAATTTGAAGTGTCAGTTTGGGATTTACCACATACACCTCTTGGGGAACATCATCTCGAAGAAAGGTGTGTTGGTAGACCAAAAGAAGGTGTAGGGAGTGGATTCTTGGGAGAATTCCAATAATTTTTTTAATATATGAAGATTTATGTGGTTAGATGTATATTACAAGAGACTCATCCAAGAATGTTCCCATTTGGAATAACCTCTTTCAGGATTTAACAAAAAGGGAGTAAAGTTTGAATGGTTGAAGTCCTGTGAGAAATATTTTTAGGATTTGAAGAATCATTTTATGTTTATAACAATTTTGATACTACCTATGTCAAATGAAGAGTACATAGTGTATTGGGATACTTCTAGGATATGAATCGAATATGTGTTGATGAAAATAAAAATATTTATGGTGTATGGGTTTCAACAGCTAAGGATACATGAACAGAATTATCAAATGCATGAACTCGAGTTGGAAGAAGTGGTTTGTGATTTGATGTTTTGGAAACACTACCTATTGGGATAATAGTTTATAGCTTATACTTACCACAGTATCTTGAGTTATATTTTCTCACAGCGCAATCTGATTCTTCAGTAGCGGATATGGGGTGAGTATATATAGTCATTTTATATTGAGATAGAATATGCACCTAGGAAAGGACACAATGTTGATGACACTTTGAGTAGATAAACTTAGAATCATATGTTTCAGGAATCTAGTGATGATTTGAAAATGATGATGTCGCTAAATGAGATGCACATTGTGGTTCTAGAGAGATATGAGAAGATAAAACATTTATTAGTTATTGTGGAGTCTAATATTTTGAGATATATCTGGGATGGGCAGTATAAAAGCCAAGTGTTCCTGTCTTTGATGGAATGATTTGACGGTTGGGAGACACCATCGGAGTAGATGATTGACGAGGAAGAGAATATCTATGTGAATAATCAGGTTTTTGTGTCTATGATAATGTGAGAGGATCTCATGGGAGAGTTTCATGCCTCAAAGTGGGTTGTACATCTAGGATTTACCAAAATGTTCCATGAAATACACCAAAATTTATGGTTCATGGACATGAAAATAGAGATAGTATGTTTCATGACATGATTCTTCACTAGTCAGCGAGTGAAGGCAGTGCATTAACAACCTAGAGGTCTACTACAACCTTTTCTTATTTGGGAATGGACGAGGGTTGATTTGACCATGGATATTGTTGTAGGTCTTCTGAAGATACGTAGGAAGAATGATGCAATTTGGGTCATTGTGGATCAACTCACAAAGGCAGTGAATTTCTTGACTATAAGGGGAACCATTAAAGTATAAATTTTTGTAGAGCTATACGTATGAGAGATAGTTTATTTTTATTTGGTGAAATGTAATATTGTTTTAGATAATGATTCATCCTATAATTCATGATTATAAAAGGGCTTGAATAATGAACTTAGTAGACATGTCTTATTGATAATGGATTTACACCCACAAATAGATGGATAGTTAGAGAATAATATATATGTACTTGAGGATATTCTAAGGGAATGTTTTCTTTATCTCATTGGTTAAGGAAAAATCCCTTGTCTTTTGTGGAGTTTTCCTATAACATCATTTATCAGAAAACTATTTAGATGGAACCATATGATGCCCTTAAGGGTAGTCCATGAAGATCACCACTATGATGTATGGAACTAGGTGAATAAGAGTTATTTGGATCAATTCCCATACAAGAGAATATGGTGCAGGTTTACATGATTTAGAAACATATGTCTATGTATCAAAGTAAGAATAATTCATACACTGATTAAAGGAGATGACCCATAATGTTTGTAGAGGATGATCATGTATTCCTTCGACTATATCCTAGGTGTGGTCCCGGAAGGATATAGATACAGTCCAAGTTAGTGCCCAGGTTTGTCATACATTTTTGGATTGTGGAGAGGATCTGGCTGGTGGCACTCCAATTAGATCTTCCATAGAAATTTAATGTTGTGCATGATTCTCTACATGTATCACAACTATGATAGTATCACCCTGACCCTTATCATGTGATCTATATGGATGATTCCAATATTGAGATAGATTCATCCTTTTAGGAGCATCTGATACGCATGTTGGATCGTAGGGAATACGTGTGCAGGGTAAATATTGTGATGATAGTTCATGTATTATAGAAAGATGGACATGTGCAAGAAGATACATGGTAAAGGGAGGATGATATGTGAGCTCAGGGGCCCGATATTTTTTACTCCGAAGGTTTAAGAGGCTTGGGACTATAGCTGAAGGTTGAGTTTTTATAAGGTGGGGATATCATATGATCCCGTTCTTTTTATATGAATTTTTTTCCTTAAATGATTTAGTAGAGACATCACTTAATAAATGTGTTAAAGGTATTTCATCAAACAAATTTCCAATTTAACACTTTTGAATATTTAATGTAATGTTTTTTTAGTCAAACATATAGTAGTGTGAGATTATGAGGTCCAAAAATCCTCAGTGAAGGAAAAATAAAATTATTAATTATATTATATTAAGGACAAAAAATTTATTCAAAATAATTTAATAACTCAAAAACATTGCATTGAATAAAAAATTAGAGATCACAATTAGATCTAAAACATGGTTTTTACTATAAACTAGTTATGATATTTGTAGGCATCAGATTTTCGAATGCCTCACTTCCAAGATAATGTATTAGGAAATTTTTTATTATTTATTATTAATGAAAAAATCAATATCTCACCAAACATACATCATATAAAAAATATGATGCCACCAATGGGTCCAAATAGGGGGGGTTACCCTAGGTGGGGTATAATTCCTATATGAAACAAATATATTATTAAGATCAAAAAAATAATTTTTTTATTAATTTTAATAATTAAAAAAATAGTGAAATTGTTCATGTTATTATCCAATGTGGGTTTTTCCATTATTGACCACTGAAAAATGTGGAAGCTTCATTTATGGACCATTTTCGCTGCAAAGAATCGTGAAACGTCTTTTAGGTGAGAATTAAATCACCTGTCTATTAAAAATGATTGAAATAAAAAACAAATAAAGTGGTTTAATTTAGTGTAATATATGGTCACATTTTAATAATTTTCTACATAAACAAGTTGACATTTCTGTTTCATATTATATTAGTTTGATTGATAACATATTCGCTTGTCCCTTAAGTAATCTGATCATCTTCCTCCTATTCTTCCGAGACCCGGTGCATGACCCCTTACTACCCGACCTACTGGTGTGCCACAAGCAGGTTCCTCCTTCACTTATATTTTTTTTATTTTATTATATTTATTCAATAATTTTTATTAATTCATTAAATAAAATGCTAGAGAGGAAGAAACAAAAAGTGGTTTCTTTTATAAAATAATAATTCTATTTGTTTTAAATGTTAATTACATGGATTTTTAATATAAATTATCAAAGAATAGTTTGATGACATTATATTTCAATAATTATAATTATATCATATTTTTGTAATAATATAAAATATAATTATAAATAAATACTATCAAATTATCACATGATAATCATATATGATATTATTATATGAAATTTACCTATGGTAACATGCATTTTTAGGGTGTTCGTTCGTTCATCATATCCTCTCGAACAAGACCGAATCATACCTTAATTCTTGATATGTGAATCATATTTCGTATAAGGTAGGTTGGATAAATACATTTCCTATAGTCATAATAATGATTATCTATATTAAATCTGTATAATTTTCCACAACTATTGTGCAATTGAATTTATAAATAAAATTATTTAATTGGGTAAAATAATTAATTATGGATTGTTATGGAATTGTAAAATTTTGGAACCAATAAAAAAGTTAATTAATTTTAGAATAAATTATGGCATTATTTTTTGGAAATTCGGAGTTGGATATCTAATGATAAATTAATTACCAAAACATGAATTGGGGAATTGTGGTTTTAATTAAAATTTTAGAATATTGTATTTTAGATAGCTACCTAACCTTTTAATTAATAAAAGATGAATTAAATGTCAGTAATAAATAATTGTCATGTGAATTATTATAAGTTAATTATGTTAATTGTTAATCGATTACTTAATTGGTTAAATGGAAAAGTTATGTGCTTGATTACAAAATTGTTAAATTAATTATTGGGATTGGATTACTTAATTTAGGAATTAATTAATGGTTATGATGGAATGATTGCTAAACATGATATTATTTGAAAGTGATGATATACATACATGGTTAAATGAGGGATAGATTCCAGTGATAGATCTATCAGGTTTCTAGGTTGTTAGAAAAGACATTCTACACTAGTGACTACAAGTGAACTAATGATTTTTCGGTGTTAGACATGACGATCTACCCAAGATTTATGTATACACTAGTGATTTTAGGTGCACAAATGAATTTTTTGGTAACATTCATCATGTTATATACCCATTATGTACATGGATGATTGATTTTTGAGGGATCTTGTGAGCCTTCTGACAGAATGTACTTCGAGTTGTGGCTTCAAATGAAAATAAATCGAACTCTGGCATAAGTCAAACTAGGTGTCGAGATATTATATCACCATCAAATAAATTGACCTCTATCACAAGTTGAAGTAGGTATTAAGATATGATATTACCTAGGGAATTATTTAGAATACAATATGAGATGAAGTTATTATTGAGATACGGGTGTCCACGAGAACCCTGCAGTTAAAATGATAAAATAATGAATAAATGATAATGTGAAAACTATTTATTTGAGAATTTTATTTATTTATATATAGACGTAAATAAAATACATTTTGAATGGATTATTTTAGACACCGTTTGTGGTAGCATACTTATTTTTACTCACTCCCTACTCAGGCTACCTGATCAGTACCCGAATAGACATTGTTGTTGCAAGATAGGTTAGGCGAAAGGGCCATGGTTTAGATTGTTCGTTGGTTAAGGATCTTGACTGAGGGAACTAAATTTCATTTGGGAACTATTTGGGAGTCACTAGAATCTTTTCTTCTAGTTTCAATTTTAGACACTTGATACCTATATAGGAATTTCATGATTCCTTTTCAATTGATCATTGTATTTCCTCTCTTGATTATTCTTATCACATCTGTACTATTATATATGCTTCCTCTATTGTTTGATTAATTCCACTAGTATTTTCATTTGATAAAAGAGGGTATAGTATCCCCATGAATGACCTACCAGACTCTCACTACTAGTTGGAAGCCAATGGAGTATGGGGAGGCATGCCTGAGGTCATGGGGCAGTCTGATTTGGGGAATTAGTGTGTGGAACCCAAGTATGGATATTATAATTGGGATATATTACTTTTTTGTTGTATTTTGATATTATAAAAATATATATATAATGAATTTTAATTATAACATTATGTATTTACACTTGTTAAATAGGGATTTAATTTCTAAAACATAGTCGATTCATTGATTAATTATCACTTCAACATTATGATATTTTTGAGTGTTTATTTCACCATCTCATTTAATTGGGATTTTTTATGCATGAATTTATAATGAATTAAATTATTTGATCATTGGATAATAAAAACCATTCATTTTATTATACTATTTTTTATTCATGATTTTTTCATTTAATAATACCATTTTATGCTATTTTTTACTTAATATGATTGAGAAAGTTTTCTAATAATTTATAACCTTTTTTCTTTCTTCAGTTGAAAAAAATTTATTTTCCAAAAACCATGTTTAAAAAAATCATGAATCTTTTCAATATTATAAAAATTAGTTATAAGATAAACATTTTTCGATTTGTGAATTCTTAATTTTTTTAAAGGGATCTTCACGCCATTTCCTAATAAAGGTCTAATATTATTTTACTGAAAAAATGAAAGGAATCTTTGTTTTAACATGTACGGCCTATATGTAATTTATTATGGTCATGAAAAATAAATTTTTAATGATTTATTAATGGGTTTAAATGGTTATTATCATTAAAATAAATTTCTAATTTTTTTAGATAACTTATAGTAAAATTTTTTTATTTAATGTTGAATGGATATTCTCTTTAAGAAAGTATTAATGAAATTCTTACTATATTTTTTTTAATAAATAACAAAAAAAAAATTATTTTAATTGTGATACACTACGGATATTTTGTATTTATACTATCATTATTATTTATCTATATGGGTTTCAATAAATTTGACTAAATAATGTATTAATTTATTTTTTCTTGTTTATTTTTTACAGTCATCAACATTACATTGAAATATTATATATATTTTCATCATTGGAAATTATGTTTCCGCAATATATCAACATTATTTATGATGGATATATTTTTTAAATAATTTTTATATCATTTCCAAATATGGTATTGTAATTTTAATGTTATATGAATAACTTGGGAAATTAATTTTGATCAGTACTCCTTACTCAATGTGGTAATTTTTTTATAAGTAATATTAATTGTTGAAATAAAGAGATTATTTGATATATGAGAAATTATTTGGCCATGAAGTCATGGTAAGGGACTATTTATATATATCCTATAAATTCATTATTACTATAATGAGACGAATAAATTTTATAGCCTTTGTTAAATGGGTTTTTGGTGTATATGTAGCAGTCAGTTTTAATCCATCATTTGAAAGGTCCACATAATAGGGGTATCACGATACCAATGATTATAAAATTTAATAATTAATAATATCATTCAATAATAATTTATATATTTTTATCAATGATATTTTCAAAATTATATTATATATGGATGAATTTTTATTCATATATTATTGATTAAATGGAATATGTGTGTAGTTATTTACCTTTCCATGATTATTATGACTTATCATTTCATAATAACCAGTTAACCCGTAAAATAGAGTGTGTGTAAACTTATTTACCTTTAGAAGTTGATTATTACTTTCCTAATGAGGATATTAATCTTATTTAAATATAATATGGGTACTTTTATTTACATTTGAATATTGATTATTTATTATCCAATAAAGTATGTAATTTTATTTAAATGGAATTTGTTATTAGATATTTACCTTTCCATGTTTATTACTCCCTATTTACCTGGAGTTATTTACCCACGATAGATTCTATTATACATAACCCTTACTTATATTTTTTGCTCATACTTCTTTTTTTCCATTCCCATGATTCCAGGAAGTATAATATAATTGATATTTAAGGATATTATTTAGGGAATAATGTTATCCTCAAAATCAATTTTGATGTATTTTTTTATATTGTAACATGGGAAGTTTTTATAAAACTAGATTACCTAAAACACTATAGTATTTGATACTTTGGGATAAAATTCCTTGTATCTTAGCCTAATGTAATAAATTAATAACAAACTCTAGGTTACTGGAGTTGGGGTTGTTATAGATGGAATGAGAGAAATTATAGTATAAAACATGGAATCCAAATTATGAAAAACCTTGATTAGGTAACATAATCCTATTATAGAACTTGATGATATGTATAGAAAAATTACCAAAAGTTTTTTTAAGGAATATATTATGAGTTTTTTTCATAGAAATATATCCCCATTTGGATGATATAAATGTACAAGGGTTTTTTACCGATATACCTAGGGATAATAACTTTGAAAAAGGTATACCAAGCTTCACTCGAGCATTACCTACTACTTGACAATAGGCCCTACTACACATCATGTTTTTCACACTTTAGGGTTTTGATTTGGATAATACATATTTTCAATACAAACCATTATGAATGATTTTAATAGAATATGATAATGAATAACCTTAGTTAAATCCATTTTGTTAATGATTTAAAAGTATGTGTCATGGTTTGGGAATAATATAAGTATTATTCATGATTATGTGGTTTCCCACTATGACTATAGTAACTCACATTGTGATTTTTTGTTTTAGTTAGAAGATGGAACCTGAAGGAATTGTTTTAACATTAAATATTAAGGAAACTTTGGCGACTATGAGAAAAAATGGTATGATTACTGGAGTAAAGGATATAGTTATTATTACTAATTAGTTATCTCAAAATATGATTAAAAACATATACCATAACCGACTATCAATGTCCCAAAAATCAAAGGACATATTTTTTTAAGAGACCATGATGTAGAGACCATGTAGGAAAGAATTATTTATTTCATTCATGTCATAAATAAAGAAATATAAAACCTAGAAAGTGTGTCAAAGGAATGATATACTATTTTAAATGTGTAAAAAATGGATAAAAGTAGTCATTTACTACAAAAAATAATGATTATGATGGAAGAAAATTAATTTTATCCTAGGGATCCATTTATAATTCATAGATTTCAATCATGGGAACCTGGTAATTATCTGAGCCAATTCCCTCTTATAATGGTTAACCCCAACACTACATAAGGAACAATAATAAAATAAATCCATTGAATTATTTATTTATAGGGATTTATTGATTAAATTGAAGAATTATTTTTACCAATGGTATTTCAGTTATAATAATCTTTTAGAATATATGGATTTTGTAAAATATTAGAATCATAAATGTCTCAATTAATAGAATAATTATGGATACATTCAGAGGTTTATGAGTTTAAGTTTTATTAGAAGTTCAAAGACTAAATAACCCATTTCATTATGATTTATTTTATGGGATTATACTAAGATTATGTTTATTTCGGGATACATTTATGAAAAAACCCATTTTTTAGTATATGTTTTAGTGATAATGTAATTTAAGTAAAAACACCCTTACATTTTGTGAACATAAATTTATTTAAATTTGTATCCTTTATGGTTTATCATATTTTTAATGTTGTGGTAATTATGGATTATTACACATTGGAAAAATAATAGTAATTATATTAATATTATTTTAGTAAAAGGAAATCCTAAATACTTTGTGACATCCCATCACATCTGGCAATGTAGTGGGGTGTGAACCCACAATCGAAGGGTGAAAAGGGTGTTGTGTCTACCATAATCCTACTTCATTTTCTAGTTAGTATCTCATTTATTTTACATAAATGTTTTGATGGGTGGTTATTAATTTTTAACCAATGGTGTTACTTTTTAGGTTATGAGATTAATGTATTATATTGGATATCTTGTATAACCATATTTGTTTTAGAAAATATATAGAGACAGACAGAACAACTTGTCACTCTTTTATGGATCTTATGATGCATTAAAAGTTAATTTTTGTGAGTTAAAAATAAAATAAATATTTTTTGTATATTTAATTAATTGTGTAAGAGATGAATTGGATATTTATAGATTTATAAGATAAGATCTTATTTTCTTATGAAATATAAAGATATCAATTATTTATATTTTCTTATATTATAAGATATTAAAATATTTCCTAAAAATTAGGAAAAAGATATTGAAACAAATAATTTATTATATTTTCTTAATATACAATGATTCAAATAGTATTTTAAATCATCATAGATTTTTGGATTTTAGGACATTAATCTTCCATTTATCATTAACCTTCTTACGATCAATGATCACTATTTCTCACAATAACTATTTATATTTTTCCTCTATGTATATATATTCACCATCCACCAATGTTCCCATACATTGAAACCTAGTAATGTATTATTCCATATGAAAGTTTTACATTCATTTTCTATTATTAATAACATTTTTTATTAATATTTTTTAGGATGTGGGTTTTCAAAAAAGGAATGTTCAAATATCAAACACTTGTAGTTTAGACTGAAAAATAAAATTATAAGGACACAATTTATTTAATGTGTGGAAAATATAACACCGCAAAATTCTAAAATAAGAAATTTTATTTTATTGAATACATGACATGAAATAATGAGAATAAATAACCTAAATAATATATTTATTTAAATTAAATTCCATTAATAGCTTGCGACATGTGAAACCCAAAGTATAAAAGAATCTTAAAATAAGAATATCATTATAATATTCCTATTAAATTAGTGTTTGTGAATAATTGTAACTAAATTATTTAAATTTAATGATTTGAAATTTTATAAATTAAATTAAATATATATATTTATTTATTATAATTTAAATATTAATCTTTTTTAATAAAATAAATGTTTTTAGAAAAAATATTCTTTTTAAGGAAAACTGTTTCATCCCATTTTGAGCATTTTTTTAAATTAATTTATATAAATTTTAACAAATATATTTTATATAACTAAATTTATTTTGGAAATAATAATATCAAAATAAAAAGTGGGTTATTGTTTTTGTAATTTTTCTAAAAAAAATTATTTTTTGACAAATAGAAAAAATACAACTTTTTATTAAAAACTACATATTGTTTTAAATAATATACAAGACCCATTTTATTATAATATGGCTTTAAAATTTAATTTATTCCTATTATATATTTATTTATTCAAATTAGGTCATTTAAATAAATTTCATTTTGAATTTTTATATAATAACTTCTTGAATATTTGAAATATTTTACTTCAAAGAACCACTTTTTCATTGTGTCTGCAGGTTTAATTTTAAATTGGATTATTCCACTTATGTGAATTGAATTTTAAAAAATGGATTCCTTATTTGGAATAATAATCATTTATATTACCGAATAACCTCTAATTAATTTTCTTAGCATAAATAATAGTGTAAATATCCAAAACTATTTACTGTGGTTAAGGTGAAAATAGCCCTACCATAGTGTTAAACAAAGAAAAAAAGGGGTAAAAATTAATTAAAATAAGATAATTTTTTATGAACATATTTGTAAACTTTAACCTTTAATGTTTTTTAATCACATATTTTTTAGCCTTTTCCATCTGAAAAATGATGGTATACTTTATACTTTTCCAAAATTCCATGTGTGTCATCAACACCCCAAAAAAGGCCACTCCTTCACTTCACAAAATAAAACCTATAACGCATTTTAGATAAAAAAACTACTGAAATTCATCTCCAAAATATTTAGGTACGTTATAGATTTTTTTAAACCAAAAAACCCATCACTAGGGTCCTTAACTGGAGATCCAAATAAGGGTTTTCTAAGGGATGGTAATCTTTTTAACAAATAATTTTCTTGTTCTTTATTATTTTTCCTACATAAATTATTTATTAACATAACTAATATATAAACACATGTATCTACCATATATTGAGTCTTATAATGTGTATGAAAAAATATTTATCCATATCCTCTTCCAAAAAACGGGAAACAAAATCAGTGGCGTCTCATACCTGGATAACACTCAATGGTGCCCTGAGCATAGTGGGCCATATGGCCTCAAGTTCATACCCCATAATGCCAAAAGATAATCAATATAAGTGTCGGATTTCAGTGTGTCTCTATGATGAACATTCCATCTTTACCAGAGTATCACAACAGTCCAATAAATAGATAAATAATAGAAGTTGTATAAAGGTGAATAAGTAGTTGAAACAGACATGAGTAACCAAGCATAGAATATTAATCAAAAGCATCCAACTGAATCATATTCATAGGTAATATATTGTATTTCAATCACATGAGCCTCAAACTAATTAGTGAGGACACACAAAATGAATCTATGAGACATGAGATCAAATCTGAGTGAATACAAATTTCCAGGTACTGTAGCAGTAGTGTAGCAGTTACTATTCAGTACTATTGTAGCCAAATACATTCATCCATTTGGGATTTTGGGCCACTAGTTTTGTCCTTGAGTCCTTTCAGACCTTAGGGACACCCAAGGCCTTTGGTTCATTAAAGATTTTGGTCCAACTCAAGGCCCCTAGGCCACATCAAGACCTTCAGGCCACCTCAAGGACATTGAGTCACATGAAATTGTGCTTAAATGGACTAGGAAGACACTACACAGAGGAGGCTCTTAATGAGGATTTAGGGAAGGAAAATTTACCAGAGTAGAGATAACATATTTGTAATAATGTGATGGTATAGAAATTTCCATCGATATTAGCCTATGCATGCATGGGAAGCCTGGTTGAACTACCATGAAAAGGTAGAGAGATATCATGATGATGTAAACACCGGGGAGGAAAAATTCTTTGTATTTGTAGTTCGAATGAATTCCTATAAGAGATTTGGGTTATGTAATTTCATGAATCTTGTGGTCTATTTAAGGGGTCCTATTCAACCCTTAAAAGTGGGATTATTAAAAATGAATAAAAATAGAAGGCCTTTGGGCATTTCAAGAAATAATGTATTTCGTGTATCTATAAAATAAAAAAAATGTGAATACAAGTAGAAGGAAGAATTACTATAAAAAAGATATAAAAATAATAAAAATATCCCAACACCCTAATCCCCATTTTGATCATATTCTACCAATATCCACCATAATACATTACAAAATTCCACACATTCATTAGTGGGCACTTCCCCTTATGTACATCTACGATCATGTAATCTACTCTGGTACTACAGGTGGCCTAAAAATGTGTGAGAGAAACATAGTAGGCCACCGCTGATGACTTCTATAATATTATGAATGATTATACAATATTGTAATGTGTACATATAATAATGAAAAATAGTAATAAAAATATTAAATATGTCGGCTCTAGTTTCTAAATGAAACAATGCTGAGACTACCTACTTCGACCCATCCCAAAATATCTCAGTAAATGTATCATGGGAAAAATTCCTTGTATCACATTTTTATGGGACTTCATTCCTTGTATAATAGTATTATAAGGGTCTCCATGCCCGGTGTCACAAAATAAGGATTCCATTCCCAATATCACAAAATAGGGATTGCAATCCCAGTACATATAGGGTTTCCATGCCCGATATCATAGTAAGGGACTCCATACCCAATATCATGTATAGAGACCCCATGCCTAAAATCACACTAAGGGATGTCATTTCCAGTATCATATAATTACAAAAAGGGTCCCCATTCTCATGAAACATTTATGTATATGCACACCATACTCGTATACATATAACAAACACAAGGGTCTTCGTGACCTTTTAATATTAAGGATGAGGGTACTCATGCCCATTTATATTTATCATGAATAAGGGTAATCATGCCCGCATTCCATAAATAAATATGGTTTCCATTCCTACACATCAATAGTAATAATATCCATCAGCTATAATACCAACCTATGTATAATTCAACTTTTATTTACATTTAATAATGTTATGTGTGTAACAATTTTCCATTTAATTATGTGATGTGGGATTACAACTCACATCCAAAAAATCCATTTCATCATAATTGTTATGTTCATTAGACATGACAAACCACTACACTTATTCCCTATCAATATGATATCACCATTTAGTTGCAAATAGAAACAAAAAAATTACGAGTTTTGGGTGTAAAATCTTGAAATCCAATTATTCATATGGAGGGAACACCCAAAGGGATGGATCAATCAAAGGTTACATAACATAACATGATTTGGGTTCTAACAAGTCAACTGACCCAAGGAAGATGAAATATAATAGAACACAAGGTGAAACTAGTGAGGAACACAATATCACACAATATAAAACATCATAACCTAAGGAATAATTAATATACCACCTATCTCATGATTATAAAAATATCCTCATCTAGTATTGACCTTTGATTTGGTTCAGATTGAGTGAAAATAGAAGAAAAATAAATGACGTAAGAATAGGTTATATGATCCCACACCTAAATAACATCAATTAAGGAATAGAATCGTAAAATAGTTCAAGATAAATATATTACTTACCAATGTGCATCAAATGTGATGATCAATGATCAAATCAGGCTTCATATGGAAGAACAGGAGTATAACCTATGAAGTAGCCACTTGGGAGCTCAAACTGTGAGACCCTGACCTATCATTTTCAATAGAATGATCAAGGATGAAATAATTCTAGTTAATCATTTATTTGAGATAAATTTTTCTCTTTTTACTAAATAAAAATATAAGTGAACTATTTGGTCTCACAGTTGAAAAAGCCATGTGAAAACCATGAGACACACCTCTAGTAAAAAAATGAGAGGTCTTGAATGGGTATGTCATCCCTAGTGTATAGTTAGAGAAAATTATTCCCCCTTATTCACCCCTTTATCCATCCAATCATTGTTAGGGATTACCATGTGTCCTTCATCGTACAATTTATCCTAACCATGCATCGAATCTATTTTTCACACCGGCTAGGGTTCTGAGCTTTGAATAAGCCCCAAACACCCATATAACCGTTTTAATTATGAACATAACACAATTTAGGTTCAGAAAATTAATTTAGATAAAATTTAAAAGTATCCATAACTTGAATAAATAAAGAGTTCATATTTTATTCCCCCTAAAAGAGGATCGATCTTGAGTTTAACCACTAAGGGAAATAAAATTTGATTGGAGAACAATTCCAACCACCGAGAATGTACGTCATACTCCCACTCCCAATTCTTATCATTTTCTCAATTGTGCTTCCATATCACCCATACTAAAGGGATAAACTATACTCGTAGATCATTTGTTCTTTGATAAATGATGTGTATAGGAAAATCCTAATAAAATCATCAGAATATAGCTCATTGTCATTGAGATCATTATTATGATATAGGTAGGCATGAAATCAGTGAAGCTATGAAATATAAAATATGTTGTGCATTACAAGATACATATGATGAAAAAAACCAATAGTCTACTACCCTGACTCTTTCCAAAATATAGAAAACCCTTAAAAAGTATGTAGAGAGCTTCCCTTTCCTCTAAATCAATCTATTCAGATGTCTGCGTGATAGCCACAAGAGTACACAATCCCAGATCTTGAACACTAGAGGTCGTTGATAAAGATTGGCATAATATTTATTTCTAAAATAATTAGTTGGCCTCTATCACTTGATAAGATGAACCTAATATAATGACTCCTGAATAATAAGAGGACCCATTAGTGAATCCTCTCCTATCTCTAACCAGAAAAGAGGTGAATGAAACAAACTTTCATAAAAGGCCTCATAGGAATCCATCTGAATGGTACCCATATAGGTTTTTTGTTTTTAATATAGAAAATAGGGATATTTTTCTACCAATAAATATAGAAATCTTGGATGAATACACAGAGAATGTCTTATAGAACTTGTATAATCCATTCAAACAGACCATTAATTTGACGGTAAAGCAATGTGCATATATGCACCTATGTACCCATATCATTATGTAACCCCTACCAAAACATTGATGTAAAGAGGGTTTCCCAATCTGAAATGATAGTACAATAGACCTCATGTAGTCTAATAATCTCACAAACATATAATATCAGTATCTCATCAACTGAGAATATATCCATGATAAAAATGAAGTGGGATTCTTTTTTTAGTCAATCAATAAGTATACAAAATGCATTGCCACCATGAGGTGATCTCGATAAGCTAACAAAAAAATACATATAAACAATCTCCTATTTCCATTTTGGTACTGGTAATGGATATAACAAGATACCTTGTTTTTTTTATTCTTCATCACCTAATGATAGGTGGAACACCTAGTGAATTTTTTTTTGTCTGACACTTCATCCCTGGAAACCAATACAGATGGTACAAATCATGATACATCTTGGAAAAACTCAGGTGTACTTCCCATTGAGCTCTTATCTCATATCTATGGGAACCTAGATACATCCATGTATATACAATATTGCATCATCAATGATAAAAAAATCTAGAGGTAGGAAAACACCAGAATTTCTCTCTCATTGGTCCAATACCTCTAGATTTGAAAACATCCTCATATTAAGCTTCTCCAAAAGTAAATAGGTCACTGATAGTGATTATAGTATAGAAAATACATGTAATTCCTAATCCTCTATATTCTAAATAGAAAAAGGATCCATAATCATCCAATTTCTATAGGATTCCTGGACTGCCTATGTTTGAGTCCTCCTACTAACGACATCAACAACAACATTGTATTTCCCTGGGTTACAGGAATGATTAATGTCAAATGAATATAGATACCAAACTGATCATCGTTTAATTATATTTAAGTATTGATTTGTAAAAGAATACAAGGGGTTATTGAGGTTTGTAAACACTACAAATCACACTCCCAGTAGGTAATGCATCCAACAGAGAAAGATGTATACAACAACTTCCAACTTATGAATGCGTGTTAGTTAATTCTTCTTGTGAGGCATAAACTGTTATGACCCATACACAATGACTAGATCATCCTTCATCTGAACTACATGACGCCTAATACCTGATGTGTCAAAGTAGACTGTATAGATTCTACAATGATCTAGAAGAATTATTATTGGAATTGAAGTAAATATTCTTTTTCATCTTCGGAAAGTTTCTCTCTTAGGATTCATATCATATAAATTTCACACCCTTCTAGTCTGTTCGATAAAAGATGTTTCAAATAATTATAATTCTTATATAAAACTAATTTTCAATCTTCCTTTCCTAATTTAATTCCTTATATTAAAGGAATTCTTGGGATGATCCCAAGTAACCATGGATCTCATCTTCTTTAGGTCAATATAAACTCTTTTCTTCAAGATATTTTGACCTAAGAAGTGCACCTTTTGAATCCAAAAGTGATAATTACTGAGCTTAACATTTAGATTATGCTCTCTTAGTGGACTCAAAAGGATCTCAAGATTAGTGGCATGGTCCTATAATGTATTAGAATAAAACAATATGTCTTTTATGAATACCATGAAAAAATAATCCATAAATGGATAGAATACCCAATTAATAAAAACCAATAAAATGAAATGTGCCTTAGTAATACCAAATGGAATGATGGGATACTCATATAATCGTTAAAAACAATTTAAATCCAAACCTGGAATATATAAAGGTATAACTCTAACCTGATTATAGCATGATCATGGTTCAATCTTGAAGAATACCCTCACTCCCATAAATGAAAAAACAACATCAATCTGAGGTAATGTATACTAGTTTTGAAAATAAAATGATTCAAATTGGTCTCACTGAAATATCCCCAAGATTTTATGCTTAAACGGCCTCTGGTAGTGTATCTTGGGTTTTCTAATCCTCAGAGACTTAAGAAGTAACCTATCTACAAGTGAATTTTATGGATTTTATTGGATATGTAGTGGACAATGTGGGTTTATTTTAGATGGGTTTATTTTAACACTAAGAGACATAAGTGAATTCAAATTAAAATAATGAGTTGATCCTAGGTTATAACTTGGTGTGTATTGGATGGATTCATTTTTCAAATATTTCAATTTCTTATATTTGAGATGGGTTTAATTAAAAAGATCAAAAAATATCATCACTTAAGGGATTAATGACTACACACCCTAATACTAATCACCTATAAACTTAGAGGATTGATGTTTTGAGCACTCCAAGTAAAATGTTTCTATTATCATTTGAATTGTGTGACCTTAAAATTCAAAAAGGATGGAGAATTTTTAAAAGCATCAAATGAAATTATAAATTAAATGAATTGATTAAAAATTAATAGAGTGAGAAATAAAATCCCATAGAGCCCCTTTATAATTCATTAGATCAACCCATACTATTATTATCAGTACATTTATTATATGGTATAAATGGAAGTAGGAAGTAGACTCATGAGGGAGGAATTGAAGAGGTAAAAAATGGCAAGGAAGTAAATATCACTCCACCATTTTGTGATAATTTTACATGGTTTGGTGTGAATAAATTCACACAATAAAACACAAGTTTCAACTTGATATGAATAAGAACATAATAAGAGGAGAATATGAACTATTATTAAGAAACATCGATGAATTGAACAACATTCATGAGAAAGAAAAATTATAAGCAAAAAATATCACAGTATAACATTATAGTTAAACAAAGCACCATAGATTATACAATCTTCCTCCAAAACTTCTTTAAATAGGAGTTTAAAGTGTCTTGGGTATATCTCCAAATAATACAAGTCTTCCCACATAAGTACGGTAGTCCTAGGGTGGTTGAATGTTTGTGGAATTTATACTTTTCCACCCCTAGTCTGAAATGACATCTAGCTTCCATCCACAAAATATAAGTGCCTAAATGATCTTCTAGATGGAATAATTGGAGTGATACATAGAATAATAAAATGATTTTATATATTTCCCCTAAATCTATGTAATGTTTCAACCAAATATATTTTATGGTATAAGAGATATGTGTAAAATGGTGGTATGTTTATATGGGCCACAATATCTAGCCTAGAATTTTATCTCCAACATGGGCCTGCTGGACCTCCATTAAAAAATCCCAATTGGCTATTTTCACTATTGGATAAAATGTTAAAAATAATTTCTCCTATATTAATATATATTTTTAGAAACATTGGGCTTGAATCATGGCCACTACAGTCCTTTTATTAGGCTGGTGTCCAGTTTACTTTTCCCAAAATGTGTTGGTATGAAATCCTATTTAGGTTTTCTTCCAATGTGAATCTTACAGAACTGAAGAAGTATGAATTGTTTCCAATGTAATGAGAAACTTGATATTTAAATATGTACAAAAAATTAATACCATTGGGTATTTTATATGGGGTTCAAAAATGTACCTTATAATAGTAAATTTTTAAGGACTTACAATCATAATGTGAAATGATGTTCAAAGTGTAAAATGCTCTAAAATGGACCTTATGAATAATAAATAAAATGAATATTATATATATTAACAATGAATACTGGCCTCATTAAGTAGATAATCACACCCCCGAAATTATTTTTGCAAATCCCGAGAAAAATATATCTCAAAAATGAGAAATTCAAATTCACTTTTCCAAAAACATTTTCATACACTATGATCTCCAAGAACCCTTAAACAAAGAACATCATGAAAACCATCAAAATATTTTAATAAAAGATATTTCCATAAGAATATAAAAATTTCAATCCCATTCCATTGTTCAAATTCATCACCATATTTCATCTAATATCAATTAAGTATGATGATGTGTTGTGTATCACAATAGTCACAGGGGTTCATCATTATTCAAGGGGGGAAATGATGGAATTGCTAGGTGGAATCACATTTCAATATTAAAATGAGTTTTCAATTTTTTATATAATTAATTAATTTTATTTATTAATTTTCTAATTTTTCTATGGTAATTGAAATTGAACTCAATAGAGTCTACCCAAGTAGTGAGACTTTGTTCATGACTCCCAGGCTTAAAAACCTTAGGACACAAAGTAAATCCCACATACTCAAGCAGCATCTCAAGTAAACTCAATCGAAAAAAAGTAAAATTACCCCAAATAGAGATAAAATTACTAACTCTTGGACAGAAAACTATGGATTCACGATCCCCAAGTGCTAAAATCCACACCTTAGGTTATTTTATAACTCTACTCACAAAATTATTGTTTTTTTATTTTTAATGGAATTCACATATTTTAATTAAAATGATCACCAAAAATATTCTATTTATTTGGGGTACCCCATGAAATCTAACTAATAACCCACTATCCAAAGGATACACATTGTGATTTTTTATTCAGATGATAATATAAATGATTAAATGTCACCTTAGATAGCCACACTTTCCAAAATCTTTTCTTGTGAAATTATAAATGGATTAAAATTAGAATCAGGTAATTCTAAATTATTTGATATTAAATTTTAAAGTGTGAAATGTGTATTATCATTTTCAAGGTTAAAGAAATTTGTACTTCCACACATTTTTTTAACACAAAATTAATTTTTTCCTATCTTTTCACCCCCAACATTGAATAACATTATCCCCAGTGTTTAAAGAAAAGAAAACTCAGTAGGGGGTAGAGGAGTGGAGTTCAAAGAGAAAATTGAAAATGATAATCATGGAATAAATTCACATAGTGGTTGAAGTTGACGTTTGTGATGCTCTAATTTAATCCTTTGATATCCATGTCACTCGTAGAGTTCTATAATGGAACAATGAAGAAAAACAATCAAAACAAAACACACTCACATATATATATAATAAGAAAATGTGAAATATAAGTATATATATAGAAATTAGAGAAGAAGGAAGTACTATAAGTCATAGGTTAGTGGAAATCACGTGCCCCTGTATCCCATTGGTCCCATGCTCGATTCCCCACACCTTCTCCGGCTGTGACGGGGTCTTCCCCACAACCTACGACGTGTTCTTTTATTATTATTATTAATTATTATTTTTTATTTTTTATTTCAACCTTTAAACACATAAAATAATATAAACTGATGATCCATTATATTCCTTTTATGTTTATGTTTAAGGTATTACTCTGGGATCACACCACGTGACAAGGATAAATATGCCTCTCCCATTTCATACCCATCAATACTCATAATAGATGAATATGTCAACAGTCTAAGGTACTATCATATTTAGAGTTGATTGATTAAGTAATTTTTTTAAATATCAAAATAATTCGTTAATATTATTTAAAAAAATGATTCACAATGATTGGAAACATGAAAACCATGGGTTTCCTCATGTGCAATGCTTTTGTTTAACAACATTAATGTAAAGACCCGAAAAATTCAAGGAAAATTATTTCTTAAATACATTGGAATTTTATGAGTTTGTGGCTTCTGAAGGCACTTCATTCTGAGGGCCGGTGTGCCCGAAATCAATTTCTGAAGTTTAGCTCGAGTACGTTAAGTGAACGAACGAGTGAGTTTTTATATCTTTTGAGCTGTTCAGTGCTCGGAATTGAAATCTGAGGGCACCGATGAACTTGAAGCACCAGTAATTGCTTAAGAGGACCATTTCTGTAAATGTGTTTGATCCGGAGGAGATGTTACAAATTTTTGGATTAAATGAGATGTGAATAAAATTGTGAAACAATTTTATTTTTATATCTAAAGTGGTTATATCCTATATGGGGGAGTTGGTATGGGACCCACAAGCTTCTAACTACATGTATAAGGATATTTGTGAGGTGGGGACCAGAAGACCCCCAACCTTTCACATTCCCATAACTCTTATAAACTCCCCCTTTAAACTTGACAATGCCCCTAAATTAATGAGGACCCTTCCTCTCTCTTTCTCACTTCATTTAAACTTTCAAACATAAAATTTAATTAATTAAACAACACATGATTTAATTAATTATGAGAAATGGTGTTTGAATTTTGAAATGCATGAAAAGTTAAATTAAAATATGGGGTGACATTATTTTAATGGTTTTTGGCTAGTTGTGTAGGACATTTTTGGGAGAGAACTCATGTGAAGAAGAGGAGGATTTCTTCTTTGTTGAAGATCACCAACTCTCCGACGAAGAACATCAACTCAGCGACCTCGGTTCTTCATACTCTTCTTCCTATGCGGCAAGGGAGGAGACACTGATGCGGGAAATCACTAGAAAAGGCGTGTCTTCTATTATTATCTCAGGGACAAAAGAGGAGACGACACTTCCTCGAGTGAACACCGACAATGACAGAAACAGCACTGTCACCCGACGCTTGTCAACCGTGAACCTTACACGAGTTAGGGTGAATTGTTCCAATTTTTATTTGAATAAAACTTTTTTGTTGTGATTCGTGAATCCTTGATCATCTTCGGCTGATTATTATCACCAAACGTAGAGGGTGCGGGCCAAACAAATACGGACCAACGACCTTCCGTCTTTTCTTGATCTTTTTGGAATTGGAAACCAGAGGTGGGGAAAGAACGGCGCCGTCGCGCCCTGCCGGAAACGTGGAAAAGGAAACTGGCACCATCATGCCAGTTGTGAGGGAGAATCTACAGCCTGCTACATGGGATGATTCGGCGGAAGAACCGGTCAGCCCGTCGGCCGGCCGGGCGGAGGTGGACCGCGGCGCCAAGAGGGCGCCCCTTTGGAAGACCGGCGGCCCGCCTGTGTGAACCGCATGCGCCAGATATCCGGCCTGCCTAGCTGGCCGGTTTGGGAGGGCAGCACCATAAGACGCCGCTGGTTCAGGCTATCGGGGGTCGCGCCCCCACCTCGGACCGGTTGGCCTAAGGCTCGCGCCCCGCCCGGCCGGGCCGAGCCCCTTCGGGTCGGGCCATGCCACTTTGGGCCGGGCAGAGCCCCTTCAGGCCAGGTCTTGCCCTTTCAGGCCATGTTGCATTTTCCTCTGGACCGGTCCGACACCGCTGTCGGGCAGACCCGTCATACTGGGTTAACCTGACCCGTCGGCCCACTAGGCTAAACAGGTTGGGCCCGTTATCCACTTAGACGTGAATAACTTAAAGACCGCGCGTCCGATCGAAGCGCCATCTACGACATAGGGAATCATTCGACAAGAAGACCATTTTGCGACACTCTAAGTGACTTTTGGATAGCTTTTGTAAACGGCCGGGTTTGGAATGATCATATTTCCAATCGGGCCCCTAGAACAAAAAAGGCCAATATCTCCCAGACCGGGCGTCCGTTTGACGCGCCGTCTGTCGCATTGAGTTCTTTTTGACAAAACAGAACTTTAGGACACATAAAATCAGGACTTTTGTGATAGTTTATGTATCGACCCATTTTCTAATGGAGCGGAACCTCCCAGAATCAAGTGTGTTCTGTGCGGGAATTCTAGAGCTGGTTGAGACTGCTTCTGCAACTGCGACTGCGATGACAATGACGACTGTACGTCGATCCTACGTGGGTTCGGTAGCGAGTATGACTATACTTGGATCCTACGTGGGTTCGGCAGTGAGGACGACTATACATGGATCCTCCGTGGGTTCGGCAGTGATGACGACTGTACTTGGATCCTACGTGGGTTCGACGGCGATGGTTACTGTACTTGGATCCTACGTGGGTACGACAGCGATGACTTCTGTACTTGGATCCTATGTGGGTTCGGCAGAGGAGATGATTTAGAGGCTATATCTATCATCTCCACCCCTCTTCGTGAGTAGTATACTTGGGTGAGCTGAGTCTTGTCTTTCAATCATTAACATTGGTATGATTGACTTCTTTCCTATGTGGAATGGTTGTGCTTGGGCTTGAAAGATGGAGCCATACTGAGATTGATGACTTAAGTATATGTATGGGCATATACCTAAGTATACTTGGTTGATACTTCATGTTTTTATCATTCCATTGTGGGTTATCCGTTTCGGATTATGGAAGACCTTCCTGGGTCTCGGGGTCCCTACTGAGTATTGTATACTCACCCCTACACGGGCATCGCCCGCACCACGTTGTGTTGGTTGCATACGACGGAGAGCACTGATCATGGTCGAGGCTTGTGGAGATGGATGGTATCCGGAGGTGGACCACCTGGCATGACTTACACGGAGCAGACGTAAAGACCTGAGGTACCGACGAGACAATCTGTACCGACCCTTCAGGTGGGATTTCTAGAGGACAACTCACTGGTTGCTGCTTTACTTTACAGCTGTTGTACTTTCTTTCTCAGTTGTACTATACTTTCATTTGGGTTTGTATACTGGCCTAGTTACTTTCCAGCACTTACTATTGTACTCAGTTTACTTAGTGTTTACTTCATCTTGTGTACTCTGTTGTGTTTTTTTGCTTATATAAAATAAATTCTTTCCCTTTTATCAGGATTTATTCCTTCGGTGCTAGTCACCATCCCCTGGCCTATAGAATCCTGGCTTGGGGTAGTCACGACACGGGCCCCGAGGACGGGTCGTGACAAATTGGTATCAGAGGAGATGGTTCTACCGCAGAACTCAAGACTCTGATAATTTCTTATCAATGAATAATTAGTGTTATGAATATTGAATATGGTATTCAGTCAAGGGTGTCTAGTGTTGGTGCGGCAACCGACGTATCCATACACCAGGACCTTAAATTTTGATTTCTAACTCAGTGCTCGAAAACACTGATTGCATCTGTGTTTCAAAAATTTTCTTTTTTATTACTTTGTGTCATCTCACAAGGTATATTGTTTGACTGTGGCACAAGTATTTCTTTTCAAGATGGCCCCATGAAGGCAGCCAACCAAGGTTCTTAGTTACGTGTGAGATTGCAGCCCACCGAGCGACGAGGCCTCGGTGCAGGGCCCCATTACAGCAGAGGCACCAGTGGTACCTCTACCCCCTGGGCCACCGATACCACTAGCCCCAGTAGTGGAGAGTGAAATTCACCTGAGTGCACTGCACGAGTTTCAGCAACAGAGGCCGCCCTGGTTCCACGGAGAGACGGACCCTCAGGCAGCCGAGGATTGGCTGGAGGCTATCGTCCGAGTCTTCCGATTAGTAGAAACACAAGCTGACCTAATGGTGATCCTTGGGGAGAGTCTCCTGCAAACAACTGTAGGTAGATGGTGGAGCCTGATGTTCTATGTGCAATGGGAGGCATCACTACTTTGGAGGGACTTAGAGAGCCTCTTCCGCTCAGAGTTTGTTCTGGCCACCCTCCGTGCGGTGCGCATCCAGGAGTTACTATAGCTGCGGCAAGGCTTCTTGACAGTATCATAGTACTCGGTGAGATTTACCGACCAATTGCGCTACTCCATGGACATGGTACGTGACCCATTAATCCAGGCCAAGAACTTCGAGCAGGGACTGAGGCATGATATCAGGGCTTCGATGATCTCTCTCATCATTCTGACGCAAGCAGGAGTACTGGAGTGAGCCCTTCTTATGGAGAGATTTCTTTCTGAGCCTACGCCAGCAGCATGGTCTGCCGCAGGGTGGCACATAGTGGAGTCTTTTGCAGCTGGCAGTCGACATATGTCACCGAGGTCCAAGCGAACTAGACCATTAGGTGGGCGACCTCAGGATACTGGTTCGGATGTGCATGGCACACGCATCAGAGCTAGTCATACGAGAGGCAGGCAGTGCTATGCATGAGGCGGGTAGGGCCACATGGATCGGGGATGCCCGAACCACCATGCAGAGGAGCAGCAGAGGGTTGAGGGACCACCCAGGAAGAGGCAGAGGTTTATCCATGGCGGTCCACAGGGAGTAGACAGACAAGGTGTAGGAGCTGGACGAGCAACAGTTGGTGGACGATGCTTCGAGGATCTACCACCACCACCACTAGGAGGTCCACCCCGACCACAGGGAGCTAGCGGATAGAGGAAGGCTTAGCTTCAGGCAGTAGAGTCTTACGACCACGGGGCACCTGAGATTATTCAAGGTACAATCTGTGTCTACTCCACCCTTGCTGTAGTTCTTATTTACATAGAAGCGAGTCATTCTTTCATTGTCGCTACCCTTGTTCGGATCTCGGAGATTCCGATAGAGCCATTGGCTCGATCTTTACGGCTAGGGACTCCTACTGGAGTATACTCGACGATTACACACTAGTTTCGGTTGTGTGAGCTTACTCTAGGAGGCGAGTGCTTCGACTGGGATCTTCTTGTAGCGGCATCGAGCACTTACAATGTCACCATGGAAATGGATTGGATAACTACAGTTCATGCTCAGATCGACTGTATTAGGCACAAAGTCTGGTGTGTCTGCACAGATGGGAGCATGTTCGCCTTCACTGGTGAGAAAGGAGCCTTTGCAGCGCAAGATGCACTTACGCAGAGGAGAAGGCAACCGATCACCCATCAGTTGGCTAGTCTCATCCTAGGAGCAGTTGATGTGTGGAGTATGAGGTTTCCTGTTTTGGTGTATTAGTATGAGGATGTTTTTCATGATGAGGTTCCATGACTACCTCCTCATAGAGAGGTAGACTTCTACATTGACCTGTACCCCAGGACAACCCTGATATCTACTCCAGCATATCGTATGGCTCCCTCCAAGCTTATTGAGCTGCGAGTATAGTTTGAGGATTTATAGGAAAATGGATTCATCTGACCCAGTGTTTCACCATGGGCTTCTCCTATTTAATTTTCCAAAAGGGCCGATGGGAGCTTACGACTATGTGTCGACTACCTTCACCTGAATCAGGTGACCGTAAAGAACAAGTATCCACTACCAAGGATTGACGACCTCTTTGATCAGCTCAAGGGATCACGATGGTTCTCGAAGATAAACCTCAGGTCAGGCTATCATTAGCTCAGAGTTCGAGACGAGGATGTGCAGAAGATAGCCTTCAGGTGTCGATATGGAAACTATGAGTTCTTGGTTATGAATTTAGGTGTAACCAGTGCTCCAGTAGTTTTCTTGAGTCTTATAAATAGGATATTCCAGCCTTACCTCAATCGGTTTGTCGTAGTCTTCATCAACGACATACTGATTTACTCTACCATTGAGGAGGAGCACGCCTACCACTTACGGGTTATACTGGACACACTTCGAGAGCACCAGCTTTATGGTAAGATCTCGAACTGTTATCTCAGTATTCGAGAGGTCCACTTCTTGGGGTACATCATCTCAGACGTTGTGGTTGCAGTGGACCCAGTAAAGATTGAGGCGGTACTTTCTTGGGAGCCACCTAAGAGCGTGACCGAGGTGCGGAGTTTCCTAGGTCTGGCTGGATACTATCAGAGATTTGTTCCAGACTTCTACAGACTTGCAGCACCACTTTTATCTTTGATGAAGAAGGGGAAACCCTTCGTTTGGTCAGATAGATGTCATAAGTGCTTCCAGGAGCTGAGATAGAGATTGACCAAGGAACCCATCTTGAGGCTTCCGGAGGAGGGTGTAGGGTACGTAGTTTACTACGATGCATCAGGGACCAGAAATGGGTGTGTCCTGATGAAGGAGCAGGCCGTGATCACCTATGGTTCACAACAGTTCAGGTATCATGAGCAGAATTACGCTACCCATGACCTGGAGTTAGCAGTAGTGGTCTTCACCTTGAATATGTGGCGACACTATCTGATGGGCGAGCACTTTACAGTTTACTCTGACCACCAGAGTCTCAGATATATCTTCTCGTAGAATGACTTGGACTTGAGATAGAGGCGATGGCTTGAGTTCCTCTAGGAATATGACTTTGATATTGTGTATACACTGGGGAACGGGAATGTAGTAGCTGATTCTCTCAGTAGGAGATCGGGAATTCAGCTACTTGGAGATGCGACAGAGCAGCTAGCCACGTTACAGATGTCCTTCGTGGATAGAGAGGGAGTATCCTTTCTTCAGTCACTCACAATCACTCCTCCACTACTTCAGTGGGTCAGAGAGGCATAGTGTGGGGACATTGACTATGAGACGCGACGTGCACAAATATCCAAAAGACATGCATCTAATGTATTTTATGTAGGAGGAGAGCATGTCATCCTCTTCAGGGGACATACCATGGTACTATTTGCATTATAGGAAGAGGTGATTAGGGAGTTTCACACTTCTCCTTTGGCAGTACATCCAGGAGTAGCGAAGATATACTAGGATCTCAAAAGACAGCACTGGTGGTCGGGTATGAAGAAGGATGTGGCAGAGTTCGTTTCACGATGCCTCACCTACCAGTAGTTGAAGGCGGAGCACCAGGTACCGGCAGGCTTGGTGCAACCCTTAGAGGTCCATGAGTGGAAGTGGGATGGGATATCCATGGATTTTGTGAAGGGGCTTCCATGAACTTCTAGAGGGCACGACTCCATCTTGGTGATCATCGACCGACTCACCAAGTTGGACCACTTAATACCTATTAGAGAGCAGGGCTCAGTGGAGAGACTGAGACGCCTCTACGTTCAGGAGATCGTATGACTTCATGGTCTGCCATCTACTATCGTCTCCGATCGAAATGCTCACTTTACATCCCGACATTGCAAGGGGTTGTGGGAGGCTTTTAGGACGCAGCTATGCCTAATTACTACCATTCATCCTCAGACGGATGGCTAGATGGAGAGGACCATTCAGACTCTCGAAGACATGCTTCGTGCATGTGTCCTCGACTTTGGTCGCAGCTGGGAGGATCACCTACCATGAGTGGAGTTTGTGTAAAAAAAGCTACCACTCCATCATTGGAATGGCACAATATGAGGCACTGTATGGCTGATCATGCAGATCACCTATGTGTTGGACTGACCCAGGGGAGTCAGCACTCATAGGACTAGAGATGGTTCCGGCTACAATGGAGAAAGTGCAGATCATCCAGGAGCGGATGAGGACTGCACAAAGAAAACAAAAGTCCTATGCTGATAGGAGCTGGAGACCACTGGAGTTTGAGGATGGTGACCACGTTTTCTTACGGGTCTCACCTCGATGTGGATTACGGAGATTTGGCATGGGTGGCAAGTTATCTCCGCACTTAATCGGACCATTCCAAGTCCTCAATAAGGTAGGCGAGGTGCCTTACCGCCAGGCCCTTCCACGTCAGTTGCACCGGGTGCACGACGTCTTCCATATATCTCAGCTGAGTAGATACAGGCACAACCCGACACATATCATCAACCACGGGGAGTTGGACATCGATGACGGGGTGACATTCACAGAGGTCCCGGTGGAGATTGAGGATTGATAGGAGCGGGTACTATGTGGGCAGTCGATTCCTCTGGTGTGTATTTTTTGACCACACGAGAACCTCCAGAAGAGAACATGGGAGTGGGAGGCTCAGATTCATGCTAAGTACCCTCATTTGTTTCCCTATATTATGATATAGATTTACAGGGATGTAATTTCCTAAAGTGAGAGTAATGTAAAGTCCCTGAAAATTCAAAGAAAAGTTTTTCCTAAATACTTTGGAATTTAATGAGTATGTGGCTTCTGAAGACACTTGATTCCGAGACCTGGTGTGCCCAGAACCAATTTCCAAAGTTTAGCTCAGGTACGTTCAGTGAACGAATGAGCGGGTTTTTATAACTTTTGAACCGGTGCTCAGAATTGAAATCCGAGGGCACCGATGATCTCACAGCGCCAGTAATTTCATAAGAGGACCTTTACCATAGATGCGTTTTCTCGGGAGGAGAAGTTAAAAATTTGTGGATTAAATGAGAAGTGAATAAAATTGTGAAACAATTTTATTTTTATATCTAAAGTGGTTATATCCTACATGGAAGAGTTGGGATGGGTCCCACAAGCTTCTAACTACCTATGTAAGAATATTTGTGAGGTGGGGCCCACATGAGCCCCAACCTTTCACATTACCATAACTCTCATAAATTCCCCCTTTAAACATGAAAACTCCCCTAAATTAGTGAGGACCCTTCCTCTCTCCCTCTCACTTCATTTAAACTTTCCAACCTAACATTTAAATAATTAAACAACTCTTGATTTATTTAATTAAGTGAAATGGATTTTGAATCTTGAAAGGCAAGGAATGTTAAATTAAAATAAGGGGTGACCTTATTTTAATGGTTTTTGGCTTGTTGTGTGGGAAATTTTTGGGAGAGAGCTCTTCTAAAGAATTGAGGATTTCTCCTTTGTTGAAGATCGCCAACTCTCCGATGAAGAACATCAACCCGGTGACCTCGGTTCTTCATCCTCTTCTTCCTCCGCAGAAAGGGAGGAGACACTAACGTGGGAACTCACCAACGACGGAACATCTTCTATTATTCTCTCTATGACAAAAGAGGAGACGACACTTCCTCGGGTGTACACTGATGACGACAGAAACGGCACTGTCATCCGACACTTGTCAACCGCGAACATTATACGAGGTATGGTGAATTGTTCCAATTTTTATTTGAATAAAAATTGTTTGTTGTGCTTCAGGAAACCTTGATAATCTTCAGCCTATTGTTACCACCTAACTCAGAGGGCACGGTCAAAACAAACACGGCCCAACGACCCTCTGTCATTTCTTGATCTTGTTGGAATTGGAAACCGGAGGCGGGGAAAGAACAGCGCAGTCACGCCATGTCAAAAACGTGGAAACGGAAACTGGAGTTGTCGCACCAGTTGTGTAGGAGGAACCACGGCCCACTACATGGGCCGCTTCAGTGGAAGAACCGGACTACCCGTCGGTTGACCAGGCGGAGGCTGATCGCGGCGCTAGGAGGGCGCCGCGCTGAGAAACTGGCCGGCCCATCATCCGGCCAGGAGGAGATGGACCGCAGCGCCCGGAGGGCGCCTCGCTGGAAGACCGGCGGCCCGCCTGTGCGGGACGCGTGTTCCATATGGCTAGCTGGCCTAGCCAGGCGGTTTTGGAGGGCGGCGCCATAAGGCGCCGCTGGGGGCCGTGCCCCCGCCTCAGACCGCTTGGCCGACTGACCGAGCCAGCCAGGCCATGCGCCTCACCGGGTCCTGCCCCGCCAGGCTGCGCCCCGCCGGGCCGAGCCGTGCCCCTTCGGGCCAGACCGCGCCCTTTCGGGACATGTTGAGTTTTCCTTTCAGACTGGTCTGACACCCCTTCCGGATCGGACCCGTCAAACTAGTTTATCCCGACCCGTCAACGAACTGGGCTAAACGGGTCGTGCCCCTTATCCACTTAAACGTGAATAACGTAAAGGCCGCATGTTCGATCAACGCGCCGTCTGCGTCCCTGGGACTCTTTCAACGAGATGTTCTTTTTGCGGTACTATAAGTGAGTTTTGGAAAACTTTGGTAAACGGACGGGTTTGGATTGAGCATATTTCCAACCGGGCCCCTGGAACAAAAAATCCAATATCTCTCAGACCGGGCGTCCGTTTGACGTACCGTCTGATGCGTTGAGTTCCTTTTGACAAAAAAGAACATTTCGATATATCAAATATAGAATTTGGGATTGTTTATGTATCAACCCCTTGGCTCGTGGATCGGACCCTCTCGGAATCGAGCGTGCTGTGTGCGGGAACCCTAGAGCAGGTTGCGACTGCGACTGCAACGACGATGACGACTATACTTGGATCCTACATGGGTTCGACAGTGAGGATTACTGTACATGGATCCTTCGTGGGTTTGGTAGCGAGGACGACTATACTTGGATCCTCTCTGGGTTCGGTAGTGATGACGACTGTACTTGGATCCTACGTGGGTTGGGCAGTGATGGTTAATGTACTTGGATCATACGTGTGTTCGGCAGTGACGACTTCTGTACATGGATCCTACGTGGGTTTGGCAGAGGAGATGATTCAGAGGCTACATCTATCATCTCCACCCCTCTTCATGAGTAGTATACCTGGGTAAGCTGAGTCTTGTCTTCTAATCATTAACATTGGTATGATTGACTTCTTTCCTATGTGTAAAGGTTGTGCTTGGTCTCAGAAGATGGAGTCGTACTGATATTGATGACTTAAGTATATATATAGGCCTATACCTAAGTAGAGTTGGTTGATACTTTGTGTTTGTATCTTTCCTTTTTGGGTTATCCTTTTTCGATTCAGGAAGACCTTCGGGCGTCTCGAAGTCCTTATTGAGTATCATATACTCACACCTACACAGGCATCGCCTACACCACATTGTGTTGGTTGCAGACGACAGACAACATTGATCGTGGTCGAGGCTTGTAGAGATGGACGGTTTCCGGAGGTGGACCACCTTACGGGACATACACGGAGCGGACGGACATACCCGACCTACCGACGAGATAATCTGTACCCACCCTTCATGTGGGATTTCCGAAGGATGACTCGGTGGTTTCTACTTTACTTTACAGCTGTTGTACTTTCTTTCTCAATTGTACTGTACTTTCAGTTGGGTTTGTTTACTGGCCCATTTACATTCCAGCACTTACTATTGTACTCAGTTTACTTAGTGTTATTTCATCTTGCGTACTCTTTTGTGATTTTTTAATTATATAAAGGCAATGCCTTCCCTTTTATCAGGATTTATTCCTTTGGTGCTTGTCGCCATCCCCTGGCCTATGGAAGGCGGGCTTGGGGTACTCATGGAACGGGCCCCAAGGACGGGTCATGACAAATTGGTATCAGAGGAGAAAATTCTACCATAGAACTCTAGACATGGATAATTTCTTCTCTGTGAAGCAATATTGTTAAAAATATTGAGTGCGGTTTTCAGTTCAGGGAGTCCAGTGTTGGTGTGGCGGCTGACGTGTCCATACACCAGGACGTTGAATTCTGATTTCCGACTCAGTGCTCGAAAACACTGATTGCATTTGTGTTTCAAAAATTTTCTTTGTGATTATTCGTGTCAGCTCACCGGGTATACTATTTGACCATGGAACACCTGTTTCTTTTCAGGATGGCCCCATAAAGGTAGCCAGCCAGGTTCCCTTGTTACGTGCGAGATGGCAGCCCACTAAGCGACGAGGCCTCAGTGCAGGGCCCTATTATAGCAGAGGCACCAGCGGTACGTCTTCCTTCCAGGCCACAAATACCACCTGCCCCAGCAACATAGAGTGTACATCGCCTGAGTGTGCTGCACGAGTTTCAGCGATAGAGGCAGCCTAGGTTCTGTTGAGAGACAGACCCTCAAGAAGCCGAGGATTGGATGGAGTTTATCATCTGAGTCTTTAGATTAGTAGTGACACCACATGACCTTATGGTGATCCTTGTAGCGAGTCTCCTACATGAAACATCAGGTAGATGGTGGAGCCTGATGCTCTAGGTTCATGACGAGGCATTACTACTTTGGACGAACTTTGAGAGCCTTATCCACTCGGAGTTTGTTCCGGCTACCCTCTGTGCGGTGCACATCCAGGAGTTACTACAACTGCAGCATGGAAGTATGACAGTAGCCCATCACTCAGCGAGATTTACCGACATCTCGCACTACCCCACAGACATGGTATGAGACCCATTCTTCCAGGACTGAGATTCGAGCAGGTAATGAGGCATGAGATCAGGGCTTCGATGATCTCCCTCATCATTCCGACGCAGGTATGAGTACTTGAGTGAGCCCAACTTGTGAAGAGCTTTCTTGCTGAGCCTACGCCAGTAGTGAGGCCTACCGCAGGGCGACACGTAGTGGAGTCTTCTGCAGCTTGCAGTAGACAGATGTCACAGAGGTCCAAGCGGACCAGGCCATCAGGTGGGCAACCTCAGGATACTGGTTCATATGTGTGGTGCGCACGCAACAGAGCCAGTCATATGAGAGGCAGGCAGTGCTATGCATGCTACGGCCAGGGTCACATGGCTCGTGACTGCCCGACCCACCATATAGTGGAGAAGGAGACGGTTGAGGGACCACCCATGCAGAGGCAGAGGTTCGACCATCGCGGTCCGCAGGAAGTAGGCGTACGAGGCAGAGGAGCTGGCCGAACAGCAGGTGGTGGACGACGATTCAAGGCTCTACCACCACCACCGCCAGGAGGTCCACCCTGACCACAGGGAGCTGGCAGACAGATGCAGACTCAACTTCAGGCAGTAGAGGCTTACGACCACGGCGGGCCTAAGATGATTCGTGGTACTATCTGTGTCTACTCCACCCTTGCTGCAGTTCTTATAGACACAAGAGTGAGTCATTATTTCATTTCCGCTGCCCTTTTTCGGTGCTCAGAGATTTCAACAGATCCGTTCTCTCTATCCTTAAAGATAGAGACTCATACTGGAGTAGACTCGATGATTACACATTGGTGCCGACTGTGTGAGCTTACTCTAGGAGGCGAGATCTTTGACTGGGATCTTCTTGTAGCGGCGTCGAGGCCTTACGACGTCATCTTGGGCATGGATTGGCTAACTACAGTTCATGCTCATATCGATTGTATTAGGCGCAATGTACGGTGTGTCCCCACAGATGGGAGAAGGTTCACCATCACCGGTGAGAAGGGAGCATTTGCAGCATAGGATGGACTTACGCAGAAGAGAGGGAAGCCGATCACCCATCAGTTGGCTAGTCTCATACTAGGAGCAGTTGATGTGTGGAGTTCGAGTTTTCCTATTGCAGTGGGCCCAGTGAAGATCGAGGTGGTACTTGCTTGCGAGCCACCCAGGAGCATGACTGAGTTGCAGAGATTCCTAGGTCTGGCTGGGTACTGTTAAAGATTTGTGCCAGACTTCTCTAGAGTTGCAGCCCCACTTTCAGCATTGAAAAATAAGGGGAAACATTTCATGTGATCATATAGATGTCATCAGAGCTTCCCGGAGATGAGACATAGATTGACCAGGGCGCCAATCTTGAGGCTTATGGAAAAGGGTGTAGGGTACGTAGTTTACTGCGATGCATCAGGGACCAGACTCGGGTGTGTCCAGATGTAGGAGCGGGCAGTGATCACTTATGGTTCACAACAGTTGAGGCAGCACGAGCATAATTATGCGACCCATGACCTAGAGTTAGCAGCAGTGGTCTTCACCTTGAAGATGTGGCAGCACTATCTGATGGGTGAGCTCTTTACAGTCAACTATGACCACTAGAGTCCCATATACATCTTCTCGCAGAAGGACTTGAACATGAGACAGCGGCGATGGCTTGAGTTCCTCCAAGACTATGACTTTGAGATAGTCTATACTCTTGGGATGAGGAACGTAGTAGCTTATGCCCTCAGCGGGAGATCGGGCATTCAACTATTTGGAGAGGCGACGAAGCAGCTATCCGTGTTGCAGATATCCTTCGTGGATAGAGATGGAGAAACATTTCAATAGTCAGTAACAGTCACTCCTCCAATACTTTAGTGGGTCAGAGAGGTACAACATGGGGATATTGAATGTGAGACGCGATGTGAAAATATATCCACAGGACATGCACCATATAGATTTTCTATAGGAGAACACGTCATGATCTTCAAGGGACATACCATGGTACCAGTTGAATTACAAGAAGAGGTGCTAAGGGAGTTTCACATTTCCCCTATGGCGGTATATCCAGGTGTAGTGAAGATGTACCAGGATCTCAGACGACAGCACTAGTGGCCGGGTATGAAGAAGGTTGTGGAAGAGTTTGTTTCACGATTCCACACGTGCCAGCAGGTGAAGGCGGTGTACCAGGTACCGGCAGGCTTGGTGCAACCCTTAGAGGTCCCGGAGTTGAAGTGGGATGGGATATCCATGGATTTTGTGATGGGGATTCCATGTACTTCTATAGGGCACGACTCCATCTGGGTGATCATCGACCGACTCACCAAGTTGGCCCACTTCTTACCTATTAGAGAGCAGGGCTCAATGTAGAGATTTTGACGCCTCTATGTTCAGGATATCATATGGCTTCATGGTGTGCCATCTACTATCATCTCCGATTGAGATGCTCACTTTACTTCTCGGATTTGTAAGGGGTTGCAGGTGGCTTTTGGGACGCAGCTACGCCTGAGCACTGCCTTGCATCCTCAGACGGATGGCCAGATGGAGAGGACCATTCATACTCTTGAGGGCATGCTTCATAAATGTGTCCTCGACTTTGGTCGCAGTTGGGAGGATCACCAACCTTTAGTGGAGTTTGCGTACAACAAAAGCTACCACTCCACCATAGGGATGGCACCATACAAGACACTGTATGACTGACTATGCAGATCAACTCTGTGCTGGACTGACCCTGGGGAGTCATCACTCGTAGGACCAGAGATGGTTCAGGCTATAATGAAGAAGGTTCAGATAATCCAGGAGAGGATGGGGACTACATACAACAAACATAAGTCCTATGTTGATAGGATGTAGAGACCAAAAGAGTTCGAGGATGGAGACCACATATTCTTACAGGTGTCACCTAGACATGGATTACTGAGATTTGGCCGGGGCAGAAAGTTATCTCCATGCTTCATCAGACCATTCCAGGTCCTCAACATGGTAGGCGAGGTGGCGTACCAACTAACCCTTCCACCTCAGTTACACTGGGTGCACGACGTCTTCTACGTATCTTAGCTAAGGATATACGTTCACGAACCGACGCATATCATTTACCATGAGGAGTTGGACATCGATGACAGTGCGACATTCCCGGAGGTCCCGGTGGAGATTGAGGATCGACAGGAGCCGGTAATACATGGGTGGTTGATTCCTCTAATGCCCATTCGTTGGCAGCACGGGATCCTCCAGGAGAGCACATGGGAGCAGGAGGCTCAGATGCGTGCCCAATACACTCATTTGTTTCCCTAGTTTATGATATAGTTTTACAGGTACGTAAATCCCTGAGGTGGGAGTAATGTAAAGATCCGGAAATTTCAATGAAATTTTTTTCTTAAATAATTTTTAATTTTACGAGTCTTTGGCTTATGAAGGCACTTGATTCCGAGGCTTCGTGTGCCCGGAATCAATTTCTGATGTTTAACTCGGGTATGTTCAGTGAACGAATGAGAAGGTTTTTATATCTTTTGAACTGTTGCTCGGAATTGAAATCTGAGGGCTCCGATGAACTCGCAACGCCGATAATTGCTTAAGAGGACATTTACTGTAGATTCATTTTCTCGGGAGGAGATGTTAAAAATTTGTGGATTAAATGAGAAGTGAAAAAAATTGTAAAACAATTTTATTTTTATATCTAAAGTGGTTATATCCTATGCGGGGGAGTTGGGATTGGACCCACAAGCTTCTAACTACCTATGTAAAGATATTTGTGAGGTGGGTCCCACACGATCCCCAACCTTTCACATTCCCATAACTCTCATAAACTCCCCCTTTAAACTTGACAACTCCGCTAAATTAATGAGGACCCTTCCTCTCTCCCACTCACTTCATTTAAACTTGCCAACCTAACATTTAATTAATTAAACAACTCTTGATTTAATTAATTAAGTGAAATGGATTTTGAATTTTGAAATGCATGGAGTGTTAAATTAAAATAAGGGGTGACCATATTTTAATGGATTTTGTCTTGTTGTGTGGGAAATTTTGGGAGATAACTCTTGTTAAGAAGAGGAGGATTTCTCCTTTGTTGAAGATCTCCAACTCTCCGATGAAGAATATGAACTCGGTGACCTCGGTTCTTTATCCTCTTCTTCCTCTGTAGCAAGGGAGGAGAAACCGGCGTGGGAACTCGCTAGCGACGATGCGTCTTCTTTTCTTCTCTCCGTGACAAAAGAGGAGATGAAACTTCCTCGGGTGCACACCGACGACGAAGGAAACGACACCATCATCTGACGCTTGTCAACCACAAACCTTATTTGAGGTAGGGTGAATTGTTCAAATTTTTATTTGATTAAAAATTGTTTGCTGTGATTTGTGAAACCTTGATCATATTCGACTGATTGTTACCGCCTAACGTAGAGGGTGTAGGGCGAACAAACACGGCCCGATGACCCTCTGTAGTTTCTTGATCTTTTTGGAATTGGAAACCAGAGGAGGGGAAAGAACGGTGTCGCCGTGCCGTGTTGGAAATGTGGAAAAGGAAACCGACACCGTCATGCCAGTTGTGCGGGAGGAACCGCGGCCCGCTACATGGGCTGCTTCGGTGGAAGAACTGGTTGGCCCATCGGCCGGCCGAGAGGAGGCAAACTGTGGCGCTAGGAGGGCGTCGCGCTAAGAAACCGGCAGGGCGGAGCTGGACCGTAGTGCCATGAGGGTGCCTTGCTGGAAGACTGGCGGCCTGCCTATGCGGGCCTTTTGCGCCAGAAGGCCGGTAGGCCTAGCTGGCCGGTTTTGGTGGGCAGCACCATAAGGCACCGCCGGTTCAGGCCGCCTGGGGCCGCTCCCCCGCCTTAGACCGCTCGGCCTGCACCGGGCCAGGACCCACCACTTTGGGTTGGGCCGAGCTCCTTCAGGATAGGCCGCGCCCTTTCAAGCCATGTTGCATTTTACTTCAGACCGGTCTGACACCCCTGCCGGGTCGGACCCATCAAATTGGGTTAACCCGACCCGTTGGCCCACTAGGCGAAACGGGCCTGGCCTGTTATCCACTTAAACGTGAATAACATAAAGACCGTGCATCCGATCAACGTGTATTCTAAGGCACTAGGAATCTATCAATGTGACGGTCCTTTTGAAATACACTATGTGTTTTTTGGACAGCTTTGGTAAACGACCAAGTTTGGAATGAGCATATTTCCAACTAGGCCCCTGGAACGAAAAATCCAATATCTATCCGACCGGGCATTCGTTTGATGTACCGTCTATCGCGTTGAGTTCCTTTTTATGAAACATAACTTTGGGATACATCAAAACTGGACTTCATGACAGTTGATGTATCGACCCTTTTGCTCATGGAGCATACCCTCCAGGAATCGAGCGTGCTGTGTGCGGGAACCCTAGAGCTGGCTGTGACTACCACTACGACGACGATGATGACTGTAATTGGATCCTACATGGGTTCGGCAGCGAGGACGACTGTACATGGATCCTATGTGGGTTCAGCAGCGAGGATGACTGTACTTGGATCCTCCGTGGCATCGACAGCGATGACGAATCTACTTGGATCCTACGTGGGATCAGCAACGATGGTTACTGTACTTGGATCCTATGTGGGTTCGGAAACGACAACTTCTGTACTTGGATCCTACGTGGGTTCGGTAGAGGAGATGATTCAGAGGCTACATCTATCATCTCCACCTCTCTTCATGAGTAGTATACCTGTGTGAGCTGATTCTTGTCTTTCAATCATTAACATTGGTATGATTGACTTCTTTCCTATGTGGACAGGTTGTGCTTGGGCTCAGAAGTTGGAGCCATACTGATATTGATGAGTTAGGTATATATATAGGAATATACCTATGTAGAGTTGGTTGTTACTTCGTGTTTGTATCTTTCCATTGTGGGTTATTATTTGTGGATTCTGGGAGACCTTCGGGGGTCTCAGAGTCCTTACTGAGTATCATATACTCACACCTACATGGGCATCGCCCGCACCACGTTGTGTTGGTTGCAGAGGACAGACAGCACTGATCCTGGTCGAGACTTGTGGAGATGGACGGTATCCGGAGGTCAACCACCTTACAGGACATACACGGAGTGGACAGACATGCCCGATGTATCGACGAGACTATATGTACCCACCCTTCAGGTGGGATTTCGGGAGGACAACTCGGTGGTTGCTGCTTTACTTTACAGCGGTTGTACTTTCTTTCTCAGTTATATTATACTTTTAGTCGGGATTATATACTAGCCCATTTACTTTCCTGCACTTACTATTGTACTCAGTTTACATAGTGTTTACATCATATTCCATAATCTGTTGTTTTTGTTTACTTATATAAGGGCAATGCCTTCCCTTTTATCGGGATTTACGCCTTTAGTTCTTGTCGCCATCCCCTGGCCTATGTAAGGTGGGCTTGTGGTAGTCACAGAATGTGCCCTGAGAACGGATCATGACAATTAACCCAAAATGAAACCTAAATCAATCAATTTTATCTTGGTTCATAGGTTGGAGGAGTTAACTAAACATTTTTTTCCTATTTATTGAATGATTCAATGAATGGTTTTAACCTAGGACCATTGACCTTGAAAATTGGACAACATGTGGGATCTTGAATCTCTAATGCCCCAAGAAGGTACCCATGATGCACTATGAATGGACCTTACCATCTGGACCTTATCTTTCTCAGGTGTAAATGATTTTTTGAACTATAAAAGAGCACAAATTTTCCAGGTTCAATGTATTTACCTTTGAGATTTCTCGATTGGTAGGCTTGAACTCGATGCTTTATTTATCCTTGAATTTTCATAAGCATCCATCCTAAGTCCATAAAGTTCATTAAGGTCGAATTTCCACTTTTCTTTGGCCAATAAAGTATAAAAGTTCATTTTTTTTATTTTCCAAAAGGCCTTACGCTCAATTTCAATAGGAAAATGGAATGATTTTCCATAAACCATCCTATATGATAAAATTCCTATGATGGTTTTGAATTTTGTATGATATTCCCAAAGATAATCCAAGAGTTTATCAGACTAATCATTCCTAGAGGGATTGAAATTTTTTTCAAGAATTTTCTTAATCTCTCTATTCGCTAACTCAGCTTGACCATTTGGTTGAGGATGATACATAATGGAAACATTATGAGAAATACTAAACTTCGACATGAGTGAATAAAATGTGTGATTGCATAAATGGGTTCCTCGATCACTGATTGTATCAATAGTAATTCCAAATCGAGAAAATATATAGTCTTTTATAAATTATATCACAAAATAATGGTTATTTTACGTGGTGGGAATGACCTCAACCCATTTTGAGAAATAATCAATAGTTGAGAGGCTATAGAGGTGTCCCCTAGATTTTTTTAAGGGTCCCATGAAATCAATTCCCCAACTATCAAAGATTTTGATGACCAGAATGGGTGTGAGGGGCATTTGATTCCTTTAGTGATGGATCCTTTATTTTGACATTGAGGAATTTTTTTGAAGAATTAAAAGTAATCCCTAGCAAGGTTAGTCTAGTAGAAACCACATTGGAGGACCTTTGCAATGGTTTTATTTACAGAAAGTGTCCTCCCCATGCCTGTTGATGACAAAATTTTAGAATGGACTCTTGCTTATGCTCAATAACACAACTCTTAATGATTTGAGTTGGACAAAAAATTAAGATGTAAGAATCATAAAACACCTAGTTTTTGACATCAAAAATTAATTTCATATTAGCTTGGGTCCCTTGGAATTTTATAATGTCACCTATAACCAAATGTATTTCTATGTAAGCATACCATGGTAAATCAGTCACATAATATTGGTTCTCATAGTGAAGTGAATCAAACATAGAAAGGTGATGTGAGTTGTCTTTGAATTCCATCATTGAGAGGTGATCAACAAAAAAAATTTCAACAACCTTTTTATCCTTAATTGATAAATTGAACTCTAATAGAATAAAGGCCTACCCAGTCAATCTATCCTTGGCATATTGTTTTTTGGAAAAGGTATTTCAGGGCTGAATGGTTGGTGAAGACAATTATTGGTGATCCTAGGAGATAGGACCTGAATTTATATATGGAAAGAAAAAATAAAGTAACTCTTTAGTAGTGGTGGTGTAGAATATTTGTGAATAATTTAATGATTTACATGCATAAGAAATGACTCATGGATTTCTCTCAAATCATTTTCCTAAGACTGCTCCTACAACGAAGTCACTGTCATCACACATGAGCTCAAACAGAAGTTTACAATTTAGAGATTTCATGATAAGTGAAGATATAAGAGTTGACATGAGGGTACAGAATGATTCCTCATATATTTATATCCATAAAAATGGTGCATCTTTTTCAAATAGAGCACAAAGTGGTCGAGAAATAGAGATAAAATTTCTAATGAATCATCAATAAAAACCAGCATGTCCTAAGAAGGACCCAAATTCCTTAATAGTTTTATGAGAGGGAAGGTGGTGAATAATGTTGACCATAGATTTATCAAATTCAATCCCTCTACCAGATACGAGATGTCCTAGAACAAGTCCTTATTTTACCATAAAAAGGATTTTTCCCAATTTAGAATGAGATTATTATCCTTGAATCTTGACAAAACACTGTCAACATTTAAAATGAATCCCACCAATGCATCCCCAAAGATGGAAAACTCATCCAGGAAGTCCTCTATAAGGACCCGACCATAATGCATTATATAACCATGAATTAAATGAATAATTCAGATTGAAGATCTTTTCAGGATTTTATTTTTAGAGAATTAGGGTATAAATATTATATATCATCTTGAATATTAAACGTAGACACTACTACGTATTATCAATTTTTTTATAAAATAAAAACTCATTAAAAGAAACGTATCTAGTTCCTTGTTTTATATAGCATGAATTTTCTTTAATCCCATCCTTAACCCCATTCCACCTTATGTCATGTGAAAAACATTAAAAAACGTTGAATGATAAAAAATGTTAATAACGGATACACAGAGAAGGAAAACAATATGTTTTTTTAAAAACAATAAGTTATCCCTGAATACTTTATCATAAGTAATACTATTCACTTTTATGAAGTAGTAAATACTCTTTGGGGAATAAAAGATCATTGATTACCCTTTTGTAACCAAAATATTACCAAAAATACTATAGAAAGAAGACATAACATATAAAGGTAACTTGGAACACAATCATACTTAAATGGAATAACCATTCAATCGACTTCCACACATATCACTAAATGGAATAGCCATAAAGCCGACTTCCATACCTACTGCATTGGAGGTTATAATGTAACCACCAGTCCTGGTTTATCACAGCACCACCAATCATTTTGTTTTTTACATAACCAACTGTGAAATTTCTAAGTACAATTATAAAATTATAACACATAAAATTTTGAAAATATAAACATTTCACTAAAAACATTTAATTTTATGTTACAAGAAATAATTTGAATATATTGAAATAATAAATCCATTTCAAAAACCATTTTCAATACCAAAACACCCAAAAACAGAAAAGGGGAATCCTTTTTATTGTTTTTTTCAAAACATTAAGGCTTATTGAGGAAGGAAAAAAATGATTACGGTGACAGATATGTCATTATCATTGGAAAAATTAAAAACATTATTTTTGGAGTTTTAGTAAAATGATTCATAGAAAAAAGATTCCATTTAAAATAATGTAAAATTCAATGCGGTTTATTATATACCGTATAAAAGAAGGAGGTTTATATTATCAAAACATGCCTCAATGAAGGGAGATTGAGACGAAGTCCCTCACCTCATTTCCAAATTGACCCTTTTGTTCTTTAATTTTCATGAATAATAAACTTAAGTTAATTTCTACATTATGAAGAACCTTTATTAATTATATTATTCATTTTATATCACTTATTACCTTTCTATAACAATTAGTTAATTATTTGAGTTCATATCAGATATTTTGTCGATGTTTGGAACTTGAGTAAAAAATGAACATTTTATAATTATAAATTGTCCTTGTGGTTGAAATTAAATTATCACTAGAATGAAATTAATGTTTTATATATCATATATATCATATATATCCTGTATATATTTATATATAATAGTACATAAAATTTGGATTTAAGAAATGAAATGCACCATTCATGGAGACGGTAAGTCGTACGTACGCATGGACACTTCTTTCATTTCTATTTAATATTTAATGGAATGAAAATAAAATGATAAAATTGTATATTATAATTCCAATATAATATCATATATAATTTCATTAAATCCTTCCTTTAAACATTCCACGTATGGTATGAACGAGTCATATCACCTTGAGGGGGAGGTAATCCGCTATTCCTCAAATGAAATTATCACATTTACCCATAATGGGAACCATAAAGGTATTCTATAGATGAAAAAAAAACAGAATCATAGAGACAATATAATATAGTATATATAACATGTAAATATAGTTCCATATTAATGTCCACCATAAGAGTTGGTAGGAGAAGACTGGACAATCATCGTTTCGGGATCCAGTAGTTCACCATCCACAGAAACAACTTGTTCTTTACCCATTAAGCAGAGGTGTGTGTAACTGTAGTTCAAATTATTATCATAAAAACAACCTAGAATATTAAGAATACTCTTTTTATTATAAAATAAATCAATAATAAGATTTTATGGGGTTGGAAGTTCAAAATAAAAGAAAATAATGTAAGAGAAGACGTTACCTTTAAATCAAGTAACTCCCTTTGTTTTGAACCAAAAAAGATTTCTTGGAGTTTCTTATGCCTAAGGTCAAACTTCTAAATGTAGTATAGGGATGTAGAGAAATTAATTTTATAGAGTTTAGTTGAGTCAAGGGGCTTGAGAGATGTGAGTAATGGGTTAGAGATGATATATTTTTATAAGGGGGAGGAGGGGCTCTATATGAAAGTTTAACAATATTGTTTTAATATATAATTATTTTCAGTTTTTAATAGTCCAAAACTAATTACAGTTAAATAAAATATGACTCTTGTTCTAAATAAAATCATCCAATAATAATTTGATTGGTTTTTGATATTTATTTAATTTTTATAATCTTATTTATTTAAATCATTCCTTAATGAGGTAAATGCTGTATCATTATTGCGTCATAAATAACTTTATTTTTTTGATGTATAAAAATTACAAAAAAAATACCATGATGTAGGAAATTATTTTAGATTTCAAATTAATATTTATATTCCAAAAAATAACTTATATAACCCTATGTAAAAAGTTATTTAATAAAAGATATATGTTTATGTCTTTTTTTCATTACATTAAATTAATTGACCTAAAGTTTCATTATCACTCCCAAGTGGTTACATGGGGTCCCAAAATCAACCCAAAGATTCCCAGGGTTGGAAATGTATAAAAAATAGTATTAAGACACATGTCAAGGTAATTTAATATTATTACAATATGATTTTTACCTTAGATTACCATATTCACCTTTCACTATGGTAAATAAAAGTCAAATGTTACTTTTCAAAAAAAAATATTTATCTTATTGAACTGAATTTTACATACTAATAACAAATATGTATTTTGAATTTTCAAAATTCAAATCAAAGAAGCTGTAAAATTTCATTTAAAAGAAGAAGTCGGTTTTTTAACTACTACTCAATTTTTTCACTATTAATAAAAAATTGATGGTCTTTAGAAAAATAATAAAAATTAAGCCTAAGCTATATTTGATATTCCAAATTAAAAAATGATGTCTATTTTACCAAATTAAAAACATAGAAGTTGCATTAATTAATTTAAAATTAATTCTTGTTGTCAAAATAAAAAGTGTTTTTTTAAGAAATAATAACTATAAAAAGATTGACACTTGTTTATGTCCAATTTCAAAATGAAATTACATACAATGAAAAAATTAGATTAAATGGTAAAAATATAATATAATTAAACTTTAATCCTAATTAAAAATATAATCAATCTATATAAATAGATTATATTAAAAGTTAGATTTGAATTAAAATATATTATTTTCCACTATTCAATAAAAACTGAATTTTATTAGGAAAATACCAAAATTTTACCCAATGTAAATTTATATATCTTGATTCCAAAGGATAAATTTGTTATCAAATAGAACATATAAACGTGACAGAAACTATATTTAATGAGGGTTCTCCATCAAAAGGTGGTAAAATGACCTCTTCAAGATTATTAGAGTATTTATGCTTTAAATTAGATTCTTTTTTATTTTAAGCCTCTAAAATTTATTAGGTAAATGTAAAAACTTTTAACAAACATGTAAAATCATATTATTGTTAGTTTTTTTCATTCTCACCAATACAACAACTAGGCCTTAACCAAAATTTAAGATAACATCATATTATTATTTTTCCGTATGACCCAATGTTTTTTGCAATGTAAGATTTCAAAGAAACCTGTTGTTGCGTATCAAGTATGCCGTCGAACGTAGCATCCATTTTAAAGTAAAATTAATAATTAATTCAAAAATATGAAAATTTATTATTCTTTATTTACCTGGGATGTTACATCCCTCCCCCGTTTTTTAAATTGCATCGTCACAATTTTTATTCAGTTATCAAATAAGTGGGGGTATTTATCCCTCATAGAATTTTTTGTTTCCCATAATGCCTCTTCAACCATATAGTTTTTATATAAACCCTTTACCTAATGAATTACCTTTCTTTTCAATAGGTGATCTCTTCAGTTAAGAATCTGGACTAGTTATTCCTCATAAGAGTGATTCTCTTCCAACTGGACTACCTTAGGGCTCAAAACATGAGATGGATGCGGTATATACTTTCTTACCATTATAACATGAAATTTTTCTTTTCCAGATATAAAAATAGAGGTAAAGACACTATGTAAAAAACTGATTTAACATTATCCAAGATTTCATAGGGTATAATAAACCTCAGACTCCACTTTCCATTCATACCAAAAACATCACACTTTTCTAAGGAGAAACTTTGAGAAAGACATGATCACCTACCTCAAAGGAATGTTCCTTCCTTCGATTATCTGCAGAACTTTTCTACCTACTATGAGCTATTCTCATGTGCTTCTGAATCAACTGGACTTTTTCTGCCATCTCTTCTACCAATTATGATCCCATCAGTTTCCTTTCACATAATTCATCCCAAAAGCTGGAGTTCGTCACTGCTTCCCATATAATGCCTCAAATAGAGCAATCTGTACAATGGAATGTAAACTGTTATTATAAGAAAATTCAACCAAAAACATATGTTGGTCCTAAAATCCCTAATAGTCCATTGAGAATGGACGTAACATATCCTCCAAGGTATGAATTGTTCATTCTGACTACCCATCTGATTGAAGATGAAAATCTATAATAAAATTTAATTCATTACCCAATGAATTCTAAAGGCCTTTCCAAAAGTTAGATGTAAACCTAAGATAATGATCAAACACAATGGAGAGGGTAACTCCTTGGAACATGAATATCTCTTTAACATAAAAATGAGAATGTTTATCTAGAGACAATGTATATTGAATATGAATAATATGAACATATTTAGTCAGTCGAAAAACAACAACCCAGATGGAATTATTACCTCGAGATGTCTTTGGTAATCCCACAACGAAGTCCATGGATATATTTTCCCATTTACAATCTAGCACTGGTAAAGACTGAAGCATCCCTTTCGGTAACAGCCACTATGATTTAACCTATTGACAAGTCAAACATATCATAGTAAAGTCAGAAATATCTATTTTCATCCCATCTCACTAGTAATACTCTTGAAGATCTTTGAACATATTAGTACATCCAAGATAAACTGAAAACGGAGAACTACGTGGTTCACATAACAACTCATTCTTCAACTATGAATCACAAGGCACACATAATCTCTTTACAAATCTCAAAATACAATCATTTTCAATGTTAAAATCATGAAACATACCCTTCTGAACCAACTCTACCATTTTGTTCAACTCACTATCTTCCTTTTTTTCTTTATTAATTATGTTTGATAGAGGTGATTTCATTTACACCAGATACATAACCGAGTAATTTCCTGCACCAACAACTTATATGCCAATGTTCATCAAGTCTTTAATCAAAGTATCTTGTTCCAAATGCAACATGGTTAATGCAGCATTACTTTTTTGACTCAAAGCATCACCCACTTTATTTTCCTTTCTCGAATGGAAATGGATTCGGAAATAAAAATCCTTGATTAATTATAACCATCTATACTATCTCATGTTTAATTCCTTGTAAGTAAATATATACTTCAAACTTTTGTGGTTATTATATATTTCACATTACTCTCTAAACAGATGATGCCTCCAAATTTTTAAAGAAAAAACAACAAAAACTAATTCCTCATCAAGTGTAGGATAATTTAACTCAAGAGGTTTCAAATGACGTGAAACATAAGCAATTTCTTGATCATTTAGCATAAAGACACAACCAAGTTCTTTTAATGAAGCATCACTGTAGATAAAAAACTCACCATTTCTTGAAGGTAGTTCAAAAAGTAGAGAATTCACCAATCTTAATTTTAATTATTGAATAAAATCATCATATTCTTTTGTCCAGATGAACTTAACACCTTTTTGTGTTAACTTAGTCATTGGACTTGATAACTGTGAAAAATTGTCAACAAACATCCTATAATAACCTGAAAAACCAAGAAAAATAAAGATCTAAATTATATTTTTGGTTATTTTCCATTATTCAACAACTTTTGTTTTAGAAGGATCAATAATTATTCCATTGTTTGAAACAATGTGACAAAGGAATGGAATTTTTTGTTCAAAAAAATCACACATTCCGAATTTCCCATAGAGTTTCTTTTTCTTTTAAGGCTTTGATGGAAACCATTAAATGACATTCATGTAACTATTTACTTTTTAAATAGACCAAAATATCATCAATTAACACAGCCAACATTTATCACATGAGTCAACTAATTCATCACTACACAAAACTATTCAATTCTGATTCTGACCATCTCATGATGCTGATTTGGAAGGCCATTTACCTCGTTATTCCTTCCCAGAAAAGGTACTCTATTTCCTCTATGAAAATACATTATTAACATAGAAATATCTTAGACAAAACAACATGGTAATATTTAAATGCTACATCATTTCAAGCTTACCATAAAATAATTTATGGTCATTAATTTTACACTATTTTAACTCTTAAAGTTATCTAAACCAACCTCTAATACCAAAAATGAGGACCTGGACATAAAAAATTACATGACCTTGAATTAAATGAATAATTAACATTAATGATCTCTTCAGGTATAGAGTTTTAGAGAATTAGGACATAACTATTACATATCAACATTAATATTACATTTAGACACTACTAATCAGTTTCCATTTTTTTATAAAATAAAAACTTTTAAAAAGAAACATGTCTTGTACCATGTTTTAGACGACATGCATTTTCCATGATCCAATCCTTGACCCTATTCCACTTTATTTCATGTGAAAAACATTTCAAAAACATGGGATCAATAAAAAATATTATTAAGGGATACACAAAGAAGGAAAAATCTTAGTTTTTTTAAAACAACAAGTAAACCATGAATACCTTATCATACGTAATAATTTTCACCTTTATAATGTAGTAAAAACACATTACTGAATAAAAGATCACTTCTTACCCATTTTTAAACCAAAAGATTACCATAAAACCCATAGAAAGAACACATAACATATAAAGGTAACATGGGACATAAACATTCTTAAATGGAATCACCATTATGTCAACTTCCACAAATATCAGTAAATGGAATAGCCATACAACCAATGTCTATACCCAATTCATTAGAGGCTATAATGTTACAACTTGTCTGGGTTTATCACGACACCACCCGTCATTGGGTTTATCACATAACCACCATTCAAATGTTTAATTACCATTATAAAATCAGAACATATTTTATATTGCAAATATAAACATTTCACTAATAACATTTAATTTGAAATCACAAGAAATAATTTCAATATATAGAAATAATAATTCCATTTAAAAAACCATTTTCAATACCAGAACACCCCAAAAATAATAATGGGTTTCCTTTTTTATTATTTAAAAAACATTAAGGCTTACAGTGGAATCCAAATATCAATTATGGTGATGGAGAGGCCATTGTCGCCGAAAATGTTAAAAACAATACTTTTGCCATTTTAGTAAAATGATTCATAGAAAAAATAATCACTTTGAAAAAAACAAAAATTCAAAGGGGTTTATGATATATTGTATAAAGGAAATCAATGTATATTATCAAACCATGCCTCAATGAAAGGATATTGACACAAAGTCCCTTACCTCGTCTCCAACTTGACCCGTTCGTTCTTTAATTTTTGTGAATAATAAATTTATATTAATTTTTTAATTTATTAAGAACCTTTTTAAAATATATATTTTTTATATCACTTATTTCATTTCTATAACAATTATTTAATTATATGAGTTCATATCAGACATTTTTTCGATGTTCGGAACTTGAGCCCAAAATGAACTTTTAATGAATACAAATTGACCATGTGGTCGAAAATAAATTATCTACAGAATGATATTCATTATTTTGATATCATATATATCATATATATATATAGTATATATATATATATTTATAATAGTATATAACATTTGGAGTTAAAAAATGAAATTCACTGTTCATGGAGACGGTGAGCCATACGTACCCATGAACACTACTTTCATTTAAATTTCATATATAATGGAATGAAAATATAATGATAAATAGGTATGTTATAATTCTAGTATAATATCATATATAATTTACTTATCTACATCTTTATACATCCCATGTATTGTATGAATGAGTCATATCTCTTTGAGGGGGTGGTAGTCTGCACTTCCTCAAATGAAATTATCGCATTTTCCCATAATGGAAACCATAAAAGAATTATATACATGAAAAATAAAGAATTATAGAGACAATATAATATAATATATATCACATGTAAATACAGTTCCATATTAATTTCCACTATAAGAGGTGGTAGGAGAAGATTGAACAATCATCATTTTGTGAGGTAGTAGTTCACCATCCACAGAAACAATATGTTCTTTACCCATTAGACAAAGGTGGGTGTAAGTGTAGTTATAATTAGTATTATAAAAACAATCTAGTATATTAAGAATACAATTTTTATTATAAAATAAATGAATAAAAAGTGTTTAGGGGGTTTGGGAAGTAAAATAAATGAAAAGAACGTAAGAGAAGATGTTACCATTAAATCATGTAACTATCTTTGGTTTGAACCAAAAGGATTTATTGAAGTGAATTATTCCTAAGGTGAGGCTTTTAGGTGGAATATAGGGATGTAAGGAGATTAATTGGACATATTTTTTATGAGAAAAAAGGCTTTAGAGGTGTGAGTAATGTGTTAGATTTGAGGGCTTTTCATAAGGGGGAGGAGGGGCTCTTTAGGAATGTTTGAAAATATTATTTTATTATATAATGATTTTTGGTATATAAAGATTGAAAACTCATTAAAGTAAAATAAAAGATGACTCATGTTTTAAATAAAACCATCCTATAATAATTGGATAGGTTTTGGATATTTTTTTAACTTTTATAATCTTATTTATTTAAATCATTCATTAATGGGGTAATAACTGCATCATTATTGTGTCATAAATAATTTTATCTATTTGATGTCTAAAAATAAAAAAAAACTACCCTTAGGTAGGAAATAATTTTATATATCAAATTAATATTTATACTTGAATTGATAACTTATATAACCCAAATTAATAATTTATTTACTTAAAGATATATGTTTATGTCATTTTTGTTTTTACTATAAATTAATTCACATAAAGTGTCATTATCACTCCTAGGTGGCTTAATGGGGTCCCAAAATCAACACAAGGATGACCATGGTCGGAAATGTGACAACCAATAGTATTAGGAAACATGTTAGGGTAATTTAATATTATTATAATATTATTTTTACCTTGAATTACCCTATTTGCCTTTAACCGCGGTGAATAAATGTCAAAAGTTACTATTTACCAATTTTTTTATCTTATTGAACCAAATATTACTTACTAATAACAACCATTTATGTCATAATTTCAAAATTCAATTCATATAAGCGGTAATATTTCATTTAAAAGAAAAAGTCAGTTTTTTTAATTACTACTCTATGTTTTCACTATTCATCCAAAATAGAAGGTTTTTAGAAAAATAACAAAAATTGAGCCTATGCTATATTTAATATTCTGAAATGAAATTTTATTTCAATTTTACCAAATTTGAAACATAGAAGTTTAACTATTCAATTTAAAATTAATTTCCGTTGTCAAAACAAAAAACATGTTTTTAAGAAATAATAACTATCAAAATATTGACATTTGTTTATGTCCATTTTGAAAGTGAAAATACTTCTAATGACCAACATTGGATTAAATGATAAAAATATAATCTAATTACACTTTAAAACCAAATAAAAATATAATCTAATGTTATAAATAAATTAAATTAAAAGGAAGTTTTTAATTAAAATATAATATTTTTCACTATTCATTAAAAAAATAAATTTTATCATAAAAATACCAAAAAACATAACCAAAGTAAATTTTGATATCCCAAATCTAATGAAGAAATTAATTTTTTAAATATAACATATAATAGAGACAAAAAATATATTTAAAGAGGGTTCACTATCAAAAGGCTGTAAAACGACCTTCTAAATACTATTATAGTATTTATTATTAAAATCCGATTTTTTCGTATTTTAAGCCTCTAGTTTTTTTTTGATAAATGTAAAAAGTTTAATAAACATGTATAATATTATTATAGTTAGTTATGTTCATTCCTGCCAATACAATGGCTAGGCTTCAACTACCGTTTAAAATATTATTATATTATTATTTTTCAGTATGAACCAATGTTGTGTGCAGCGTAGGATTTCAAAGAAACTCGTTGTTGCGTATTGGGAACGCCATCAAACATAGAATCCCATTTGAAGTAAAATAAATATTTAATTCAGAAATATGAAAATTTATTATTATTTATTTACCTGGGATGTTACAACCTCTAAATAATCCCACACCATGTCTACGGAGATTCCCATCATGCACCGCCAGAAGGTAATAGGGGCATACATAACCCAAAGGGTGTGCGATTGAAGGAAAAAGTGATGAATAGAAAAGTGAAGTTTGTTTTTCCCTGATCCTATAAGGAGTCTTTGATTTGATTATACAATGAGAATCCATCTAGGAAGTAACAGAATTGATGACCACCACTTGATTAAGGACTTGATCAATTTAGGGCAAGGGGTAATGGTCTTTCTTGGTAAAATAGTTGAGCTTCCTATAGTCAATACTGAATCTCCAACCACTACTAACCCTTATAGGGAGATGGTCACTAACCTCATTGGTGATCACAATGATTCCAGCTTTCTTGGGGACAACATGAATTGGGATTACCCACTCACTATCAACAATGGGGTAGATGGTACCCTCTTTCAACAACATAAGATGTTATTTCCTTACCACATCCATAATATTTGGATTGAATCTCCACGGAGGTTGACGAAATGGGATGAATTTAGATTCAAGAACAATATTATGAGTTCTATTGAGTGGGATAATAATAGGAATATCATAAAAGGTCCATCCAATTTTTTTCTTATGCTTTCTTAGGACATTAAGAAGCATCATCTCTTGATTGGATTCAAGAGAAGAATAAATGAAAAAAAGAAAAGGATCAATTTTCTCCTATGAACGCATACTTTAGTGACCAAGGTAGAACCATAAATTATAGAGCACATTGGTTATCACTTTACAGGGAAGGATGGGAATTTTAATTGCACTCTATTTTTCGTTCATATTTCTTGACTTAATTGGTTCCTTGTGAATAGAATTTTCAACCAATAAATTGGCCAGATTAGTGTCATGAATGGGTATGGACTCAATGTTACTGATTTCACAAATGGTATAATTTATTTGTAATTTGTGAAAATCATCAAATATACTATCTAAAATACATTCAATCCATGCAGACAAATTTCATTCATGAGAACAAATAAAATCAATATGTTTTTAACTTAAAAATCATTAAGTAATTATTTGATATTCCTCTAGTTCACTATCAACAATACCAATAAAATTAATTTCATGTGTCTTTTAATCATCCCCAAATTGAGAGTTTTCATTGTAGATTTTGATTTCTAGACTCATGTTTCCAAAGGTGATGGTCATGTTCCCATTTCATATTTGGATAACAGAGTTGATTGGTGAAAGGAAGGGACAACCAAGAATGATTGGGGTTTTCTCCTTAGGACTTAATATTTGGTGAATGTCAAGGACTATGAAGTAAACTGGGTAAATTAAATTTTCAACTTTCATCAAAAAATCCCTGAAGATCACCTTAGGAACTTAAAAACTACGGTCAACAAGTTGAAGAGTGACAGATGTGGGTTGGAGTACTTTGAGGCCAATCTAAAAATTCATCGAATAAGGAATGAAGTTCACACTGGCTCCTAGATCATAGAGGTACTTGAAAAAAAATTTCTCTCCAAACTCAAAATTGATATGTGGACATACTTGATCTTTCAAATTTGGAGGAATGGTCCCTTGAATTGTTGTACTCCTATTATCATCCAAAAGGACTTGGTTTTTATGTATAAATTTTTTTTAAAAGAGCACAAGTCCATAAGTTACTTTTATTAGGAAAGAATGGTTTGGATTGAATCTTGAAATGGGGTGTTCAACTTAACCTGAGAGAATATTTCCCTCAATGTTTTTGTTAGTTCTGGTTTATATTTTCCTCTCATACGTTGAGGGAAGGGAGCATGTTGTTTTATTGTTTAGGGTGGTTGTAGTTACATCACATTATCAATGTGTTTTTTAGAATATGTGGATGGTTCTTCATCATTTTCATAATTTTTTAAGCTTTTAATGTTTCTATAAAGGCTTGATAAGGTTTATCAATAGATTTACCACTTTTTAAAATAATCACTACTTTTATTTGTTCATGAGAAGGTTGTGTGTAACTGTATTCTCCCCTTAGAGTTGAGGATGGTACTACATGAGTAGCATGGGTTCCTTGTCTGTGCTAATGGTTTGAAGTTCATGTTTAACGGATGAGACATAAGAGTTAATTTTCTCCATTTGTTTATACAACTTCTCAATTATTGGAAGAGGGAAAAATTGTGTATGGGCTTGTGTTGGTTGGTTTATCTAAGGGGGATACTTTGGTTGTTTTATTGGTTGTTTCATGGGTTGTTGGATGGGTTGTTGGTACTGGATAGGAGGTTGTTGGTATTTGATTTTTTATGGTTGGAAATGGATATACTTTTGAAAATTTTGTGGAGGGTATGGGTTTGGTCCTTGTGGATGACTATGTTGTTGGTTGGGTTATTGGTTATCTTTCCAATGGAATCTTTAATGGTAATTGTACCATGGATTGAACGTGTTTTGGTTCCATGGATTTTAAAATATCAGATCATTGACCTATAATGATGGTCCTCTAATAAGAACAACTTTAATGGAAGGGATGGTTGGGCAGTTGTCAGTATTTTGGTAATGTTTTTCAAAAATTTTGAAAATAGGGTCAATAGTTTGAATTTCATGGACCTTCCTATGATCGATATCCTCAGCCTTCCTAGTGAGTGGAGAATATTTCTCCCTAGGAATTTACTCCTCCCTAAGTGTGTGAATTCCACCAGGTTTTCATGGATTTTGATAGTAAAGTGTTTTCCCCCATGTTTATTTTTGTTCGTCCAGTCCTTCTAGATACTCATAAGCATCATTTGGGGCATTGTTTTTATAGGTTACATAACACATCATGTCCGTGAATTGTTTGTTTATTGGACCCAACCCCTCATAGAAAATTATAACTTTTTCTGGAATTGAAAATCCATGTTGAGGTACCATGTTGACTTTTCCTTGGATCCTTTCCCATGTTTTACAAAATCACTCCCCTTCTTTTTCAAAAAAAATTTTAATGCTCCTTTTAAGTGAAATTGTTTTGTGATGGGGGAAGTATTTTTTGTTGAATTATCTTTTAAATTGGTCCCATGTGTTGATTGGTCAATGTCTTATATTTTTTTACCAATTAGTTTCTTTATCCTTAAGTGATAAAGTAGAGATCCTCATCTTAGCCTACTCATGTTGATATGGTGGGCACATGCTTTCAAAACTTTTGTTGAACTCTTTGACATGACGGTATGGAATTTCAGACTCCATCCCATAGATTTTTGGAAGGTGGTTTAGGACATGAGGTTTTAAAGCATAATGGGATTACCCTATAGAATCCTGCCTAATTCACGAGTGCTCATTGTTTTAGGTAGGTTTGAGGTAGTCATTCAGGGTTTGATCGACTGTATTCTCCAAGTTTGGGGCTGCCTCATTTGGATTTTCATTTTGGTTCCTACCCGAGTTTATGTGTTGATTTCTTTGAAGACCTTTCATTGAAATGGGATCAATTTTTGACTCTGGAGTATTAGTAATATTAGGATATAGTGGAAAGAGTTCCCATTGTGTACTTGACTCCCCAACCCCAGTACTATCCACCCTAACTAGACTGTTTGATTGGTCACGGGTATAAGAGGACATGCAGCAAGAAAATTGATAACCCAAAGAAAGGGGAAATGAAAAGAGAATTTGAGGTGAGAAAAGGGAAATTAGGGAGAATATAATTGGTGTTGAGATGAATTACTTTTTCCCCATAAAACATGATAAAATTTGGTCTTGCCCAAATTTACCCAAGATTTTAGGGTTAACAGGTCGTTTGTAGTGTGGCATTGATTGTCAAATCCTCCGAGACCTATGAACACTATAGGAAAATAGACATATCCCGACATTTTTCTCCAAAACCGTGGGGATTGGTGCCCCTATACCCATGGTTTATGAAAACCGTGGGTATAGGGTGGTCTATACCCACGGTTTTGGAAAACCGTGGGGATAGGTCCTGAAAAGTCACATATACCCACAGTTTTCCAAAACCATGGGGATAGGTGTACCTATCCCCATGGTTTTGGAAAAAAATAGGGGATGTGTCTAGGATAAAATATGAATACCCACATTTAGGAAAAAGCGTGGGTATAGGTTTCCTATGTCTGTGCGGGAAAAAAAATTTCCCCGCGGGAAGGAATTTTTTTTTGGGTGGGAGTCCTATAGCCACTGTTCTTCCCTCTATACCCATGGTTTATATAACTATTTTAACTAAATATATATATAAACAGAGGTGATGTTAGGGTACTAGTTAGATGAGGTTTTTTCATTGAAGAGGTTATGAGATCGAAACCCGCCGCCTGCATTATTTTAGGATTTATACCCACAATTTTGAAACTGTGGGTAAAAGACTTTGACACCGTGGAAATTGGGTATGTTTTGTTGAAATGGTTGCAGAACATATATACCCATGGTTTTGGAAAACCATGGGTTTAGGCTGGGGACCTATACTAACGTCGTTCCAGCCCACGGTTCCCAAAACTGTGGGTATAGGCTATACCCACGGTTTTGGGGCCTATACCCACGGTTTTGAACCATGGGTATAGGCCCTTTTTCCAGTAGTGGAAGTAACCTATAGACATGTGCATTATATGGATTGTTTTGGATTTGAAGTGGCCAACTTGGTTTGATTTTATATGGGTTTTAGTGAACTCTATGAGAATTATGTAAATTCATTTTAAAATAATGAGTTGATCCTAGGTTATAACTTATGGTGGATTGGATGAATTCCTTTTTCAACCATTTAGAATTTATTTTATTTGAGATGGTTCATTTATGATGATCAAAAAATATCATCACTGATGGTTTAATGACTAAAAAACCTAATAATAATCACCAATACACATAGAGGATCAATGTTTTGAGAACTCAAGGTAAAGGTTCATATTAGCATTTCAAGTGTGCGGCCTTAAAATTAAAAAGGGGTGAATAAGTTTTAATATAATCAAATGAAATTCTCAATTAAATGAATTGATTAGAAATTAATTGAGTTAGAAGTAATATTCAATCCCACCCCTTTATACTCACTTATATAATCCCATAATAGTATAAGCCCTGTATTAATGATATGGTCTCAATGTATGTGTGAAGTATACTCATTAGAATGGAATTGAAGATGAAAATAAGACAATGAAATAACGATGACTCCACCGTTGAGTGATAATTTTATAAGGATCAGTGTGAATAAATTCAAACCTTGAGACAAATGTATCAACATGATATTAAGAAGAAAATAATAATAGGATAAGAAGAATATTTATTAAGAAACTAAGATGATTTTAACAACTTACATGAGAAAGACAAACTGAAGATAACAAAATCGCAACACAACATTACAATTAAACAAAGCAGCGAAGATGATAAACTCATCCTCCACCACTATCTTAAATATGAATATAAATAGTCTTGGGTATATCCTCCAATATTCCATGTATTCACACTTGATTATGGTAGGCCTAGGGTGGTGGAATGTTTGGGGAATTTAAACTCTTCCACCCTTGACCCGAAATAACATCCATCTTGCATCCACAAAACAGAGGTTCCTAAATGAGCTTCTAGATAGATTAATTGGAGTTTTACATATAATAGTATAATTAAGTTACAGATTTCCCCAGACTGTATGTAATTTTTAAGGCTAGAAGTGTTTATGGTTTACGAGATATGTGTAAAATGGTGGGATGTTTTTCTAGGCCACAGAATCTGGCCCAAAATTTAATCTCCATCTTGGGAAACATGGAAATCCATTAAAACATCTAAATTGGCTCTTGTCACCATTGGATGAAAATTTCTCCATAATTTCCTATATCTTAAGTGAAATTTTTACAATCATTGGTCTTGTATCATGACCTATACATCCACATTATTGGAATGGTCTCTAGTTTACTTCACCTAGAATGAGTTGGTATAAAAACCCATTTTGGTGGCCTTCCAATGTGAATATTCAAGTACTATAAAATATGAATTATTTCCAATATAATGAGAAACCCGATATTTAAATATTAAAATAAAATCAATACTGTTGGGTGTTTTATATAGTGTTAAAAAATTTACCATGTAATAGAGCATTTTAAGAAGGACTTACAATCATAATTAAAATTAATGTTCAAAGTGTAAAATACACTAAAATGGTGTTTATGAATAATAAAGTAGATGAATATTATATATATATTAACAATTGATATTATCCTCATTATGTATATATTAAAAACATTAGGTAATCCTTGTAAAACATGAGGGTTCTATCTTCTTTCTTGGAGAAAAGTATCGATGAACCCCATGGATAAGTACGAGGCTGTATGAAACCCCATACATCTAAATCTTAAATTTTCAACTTGAGCAACTAAAAGATAGTAGTATCCATAAATTAAATAGAAAAGGACACTGTTTTAGCTCTTGGAACTAGATTTATGGTAAATTCTACCTCTCTATTAGGATGTAGTTAGGAAACTTCATCAGGGAAGACATCCGTGAATCGATCAACTATAGGAGGGAACTAAATTTGATATAGTCCATGGTCATTGTTGTAATGAATATTAATCTAGGAATCTACTATACCTACATAGAGATTCTAGTTTCAATCTCTAACTACCTAGACATCAGACTCTCCCTTGTGAATTTAAGTGCCACCCTCACATGAGGTAAATGACACCATCTAGTGATAACAATCAACCTAGACATGCTAAGGAAGCAACCAGTCCATCCAGAGAATGATGAAAAAGCTTATTATCATGAGGATAAATAATTTCAATAAGACATGATATATTCATACCTTATTATAAAAATCCTCTCACTAGTGTACTCTCTATGACCATATACACAAATTTGTATCAAGTGTCATAACACTGCTTAAGTAATCAATATAATGTCCAAGGCTCTCCATGATAAGAAAAAATATGAATGAATGTGAAACACCTGTATCGAATAAGGAAAACGGTTTTAGTGGATCATCAAATATTACCTCAAATAGTAGATGTTCCAATATCCCACTCCTTATTTATAGGCTATACTAAATAGATATGGCCTCATCCCCAGACATGTGCAGAAACATAACAACATGGAGCAGTTCCTCTATGCTACTGATGTGTATCTAAATTATTACTATCACAATGAGGACATCATATTATTCTTATATGTCCAATAGTGCTCTATATAAATTCATGATTAAGTGATACTAAAAATTTTACTAAATGGGGAGCTTGAACAGATCCTCTCCCACTCAAAATATATTGGATGGTTCTACAGAAATGTTAAAGATTCCACAATCTTTTGTAGTCCCGATAATCAATTGGGTCTCAAGGACACTGTGAATTATTATTCCCAATATTCCCACAATGGTGACATACAACATAACTTTATATTGGTATCATCTAGCTACTGCTTCTCATAGGTGATGTGTCAAAGCATCACTTCTGACCATTAGTAGAACCACTACTCTGTCTGGGTTCTTGCAACACCCTGTGTTTTTAGGGACCTTTTTTAGAATAAATTAAATTTTTATTTATGTCTTGAAATGTAATAATTAAAACATTCATATAATATGGAATGAAATTGTAGTACGTTGCATAGAACATCAACCCAGATTACGTTACACAGAACACCAACATGTCGTACATTACACGCAACACCAATGATTCGGGAAAACCCCATTTTATTGTCATATTTTTTTAAATGAGATAATTATAAACCAGTTGTTAAAAATAGTAATAAATATGAATAAATAATTTTTAGTTTTTTATCATGTATTTTTATAAATAAATCAAATTGATAATGAAAGATATAGTTTTTTGGTAAATACCTTATATGATGAAACATACTATTTTATCAAACAAAGTACTTTTCATGTCCTTCTATGAAAAAGAATAAAATTAATATTAGACACATTTACAAATTTAATTAACAAAATAAACTTAATTTTTGATTTTATAATGTAGAAATTTTTATAGGGTTAATTTTTATGAATTTTATCAGAAACATAATTTTTAGATGTATAGTAAAAAATGCTTACTTTTAAATGAAAACTTATTTTCAATTAATTTTATTTATAAAGATAAAACATATTTTAATTTGGTTTCAAAGTATAATTATGTTATATTTTTATTTTTAAACCCAAATTGGGTCATTGGAACTAATTTTACATTTCAATTGGATATGAAAACTTAGAATATGTTATAACATTTTTACTTTAAAACCCCACTTTGTCTAGCCGACTATGGGGTTAAATTTAAATTCACTTCTGACACTTCTATGATTTAAATTTATAACAATTGATTCCATATTTTGAATAAAAATAATTTCTAATTTCTCATAAGTTCAACATTGTTTTTGACCAAAATGATTTGTAAAATTAATTAAAACTAATTAGCTCGATTAAGGTTAAATTTAGATTAACCAAGGACTAAACTATAAATTTAAGACCTAATACGACTTATAAAATTTTCCAAAAACCATTAGTTATAAATGATAAATAAATTAAACTTATAATCCTATTTTTTAGGACTTTTTTATATAGAAATGTGGGTACACAAACCTTGTTTTGAAAAATTCAATGCGTGTCCAGTCCCTTCCTTATAAAGGGCCACCAACTCTCCCCATTCATCAAAACTCTAAAATACATAGGTTTAAAAAAATCTATCCAATAAGTTTCAAAACATCCATATATTTATCCCAAAATCATTCCCTTGGGTATAAGGTAATCTAAGGAAGCATTTTGGGACAATCCAAAAGGAGTTAGCCGATTAAGAGGTAACGTCTTATCTCAAGATCATTTCATTTATTTAATTGCCCCTCCACTCCACTATCTTCATTCCATGATTGTTTAAAAAAAATATATTAAATATAATTTTATTTTTTAATTCTAAGGGTTAGAACTACCCTTATAGAAACCTCTATTTAATGGGTAACGAACATATTGTTTATGTGTACAGTGAACTACTACCTCAAAAAATGATGATTGTTCATTTATCATTAACACCACTCATGGTAAAAATTATGATGGAAAAAATATTTATATATGTTATATATTATATTTATTATGTATTTATTCATAATTTATACCTTTAAAACAAATTTCATTATACTTTCCACTTGGTGTTAATAAGATAATTTCATTCGAGGATGTGTGGACTACCACCCACTCAAAGTGTTACAATTCATTCACACCTTAAATGGAATGTATTAAGGAAGAATTTAGTGATCTTATAAATTATATATGATATAATAATGATACTTTAAATATTATATATATAAATATATGTGTTTTAATTTCCTTCTTTTAGCACGACAAAAAAACATTATTCATGCGTACAGACAGATTACTGTGTCCATGATTTCTATTTTCCATTTCAAAAAAATATATTCTATATATTAATATAATACCCATATTAGGAATAGAAGTAATATTTAGATCACATTTTAAATTCATGAAATTAGGCCATAATTATTAGGACCAAAGATATAACAAATTAAGGCACATGCAAATAACAAAGTGGATATTTCCTGAAGTGAATCCTTTACATAACATTGTCAAAAATATGGTAATATAAGGTCATAATAAAACCATATATGGAATTAAATATTAAATTATGGTACATTTAAAATTTTATAATAAATATATATTTATCATATAAGTGGTTTTAATGAGTACGATGAGAGTCAAGACTCATGAGAATGGAATTTCATCTCAGTTTTATTACCATGAGATACATGCCTTATTCACCACACACTTATTTTGTGTGGTGTATATACTACACATTAATACATTATATTAGTATTCAAATTAATTTTCCTCGTATTTATTTATCCATTTTATGATATTTCATTCATGGGGTTTATGATTTAAATTTCACCAAATCTGTAAAATATTTTAGTCTTAATTTTCCTTCTTAGAGAATAATGTTTGGTTATGAACATAAATTACTTTTTAGGATGTATATTCATCCATTTTACATGTTATATTATGAATATATTTGTTTTAATTATATTTTATTCTTCATGAAATTTAATTTTCATACATGGATTGTATGATACCATATGACCAATTGGTAAATTTTTATTGAACCAATCTCATTATTTTCTTCAATATTGTTAATAATTATGCATATTTGATTAAATATTATGATCCATCTCTCCAGAAAACTCTTGAGTTTCAATATACATTTTTACTAATTATATATCCATTTATTAGTAACATTTTCCCCTTCTTTGGTACTTAAGATAATTAAAAAATTGTTTTTAGGAAAAATAAGACTGTAATTATATCTTCGGTCGAAAATCTATTTTATTCCAAAAACCATGTTTTCAAAAATATTTTCGAAAATGTTTTCAAATGAAACTAAAAGATCATATTCAAGGGAAAATGGTTTTTCATATTTTATCTTGTTTTTACATATTTCTTTATATGTTTTAAATTCAATTTTAAATGAAAATTATTTTCCAATGTTTTTATTTTTAAAAAAATATATTTAAAAAAAAAAGATAATTTCCCAAATAAAGGTTTTTAAAAGGTATTTAATAATTATTTCCCATCTATGATAACATCTGTTGGTGTTACTCAAGATTTTATGGGGAAATTGTTCAATGTTTCCATTAATATTCTTTCTATGAATGAATAATGTTTTGATGGCATGATGTTTATGAAACTCCTTTTCTTTCATGGGATATACACTTTTGAAACCCGCTCCTTTTCATTGGTCATGATTATTATGAATTGATTGTAAAATATTTATCTATATAGAGGTTATGAATTAGTTACATTTTTATAATACCCACGACATTTCAGGGGTTATGATATAATTTTTTTTATGACTTTTTTGCACATGTAAGAATGATCTCATTAGGAGATGGGTGTGACCTATATCTCCATCCAATTCATCAGGTAAACATTCATATATCATGAGATAGACATATATGGAATGAGAAACGAACTCATTTTTGTATTATAGGGTTGGAATGACGAGTGAACTCGGTTTAGTAATACAGATCAAGAATGGGGTGTGAAAACAGTACAGTAAATGAATTTTTAAACTAAGATGGTCTTATTAGGAATGTCTTGACTACAATTGAAGTCATTATATAGGCCCATGTTTCTTCCAAAATTCCATGTTTTACTCCAATATTATGCTTTAATGGCTTAGGTTCTTTATTTATTTATTATTCATATCTTATTAATCTTTATTCTTTATTCAATGATTCATGTTTAGGATATTTGATATGTAGGGTATGATCTTATATATTCATGATCATGTTATCATACACTTATTCACATGATTATTCTTATGTATCCCCATTTTTACCCATATTGAGAATCTGATATCAACCCTTTCTATGTTTCCTTTCCCCAGGTTAAGAAAATATGTATTATATTTGATGTATTTAAAATGGGTTATAGTCAAGAAGAGCCTAGTTGGATATTATGTTTATCATTTATGTACCAGTGTTTTTGTATCTGTTTTTCCAAAGGAACTAGACTATTATGGTCATTGATTGCATTTTTTATAATTCTGTATGTATTCCACAAAAGTTATGTAAGATTGATGTATTTTAAGATTGGGTCATTATAGATGGTATCAGAGAAAAGGTTAATTCACTCTTAGAAGCTAGGATTAGAAAACATTATTGAGTACCCAAAGGATATGTCTAATGATAAGGCCAAGGGTGAGGAAAAGTATAGGATTATATCCTAGAATTATGTTAAAAGATAGAGTGAGTGGTTTCGTAGTAATAAATCCTTGTATAAATACCACAAGTTGAGGTGGATTTGGGTTAGATATACTTAGGGGTAAGAACATTGAGATGATATTCCAGGCCAAACTCGGGTTAATATGGTACACAATAATGGGCCTTAATGCACACCTGGTTTGACACTTAATGGGGATATGCATTGGGAATTCAAAATATCCTCATGAACCATTAAGAATGATTTAAATATATTTTGTAAATTAAAAACTTAGGATAATACTCTGGTTTCTTTGATTAATAAAGCATTCATAACATAGAAATCCAATAAGTGAGAATTCATGATTATGTGGTTCCTAACTATGATAATTATTTCCTACTCTATGATTTTTAGTTTTATTCAATGGATGGAACCAAAAGGAACCACTTTAATGTTTAATGTGATGGAAAATGAAATGATTTTACTCTTGATAAAACAAATTCTAAGGGATATAGAATGAAAAATATTTTTTTATGACCGCATAGCTTCTCAAACTATGTATCGTGGTGTACTTCCAAATGAGAAAAGGCCGAAACAACATTATATTGAGTCTATCATTCGACAACTTCCACCTTATATTAAAGGGTATTCTAATCCAATGGTTGGTGAACAATGTATTGGTACCAATAAAAATATATTTTCAATCCTTTAGTGGTTGAATCATGAGAAATTTATTCTATATATTTATCATTTAGAAGGGGAAGTGGGATAGTGGTAGACTCTAGTTATGAATACAAGGAATCAAGAAGAAATTTAATCTATGGAATGGGATGAGTTCACGTAAATATTTTTCAATAAGTACATTCATTAGATTATTCGTACCAAGATATAAAAATAGTTCATTTAGTTGAATCAAAGGGATGATGGATATTTTAGTGCGTATGAGGTTAATTTCAGAAGACAAGCAAGGTACGCTTCCGGAATTATCATCCAAGATAAAATTAATGTTGATAGGTTCTTTAGTGTCTTAAATAAATATATTATAACAATTATATACTTAGGAGAAATTATTAGTTTTGAAGATATTGTGCATCATGTAATCATGTTTTAAATAGATGTTGGGTCACGTATCAAATTTTTTGGTTTTGATAAGAAAAGGATGCCGGAGATCAATGGAAACTCTAAAACCAGGGTGAAAAGAAGTTGGGTTTTCTTTTATGCAATAAATGTTGGAATAGTCATGGAGGAATTTCTTTTTAGGGGTTTAGTAAATTGTTTAATTTTGAAAATAATGGTCACCGAGAGATTGATCATTCAAAATGATGTGACAATGTTAGATCAGATTTCTAATGGGGAAAAAACTACATAGAATGAACCTCCCAGGATTATGTGCTACATGTGTAAAGAGAATATGGATTATTCTAACCACTAATAAAATCAATGGACTAGGAATGATGTTCCACATTAATAAAATATTAAGCTGGGGTACAAGGGTAAATCTCATGAAATTTCTATTATAAATAGGGGTGATATAATGAAGTGATAAAAGGTACAATTACCATCCAATCTATAAATTCTAATATCATATTTGATTATTGATCAACCCACTCTTTCATATATAATGAATTTTATAAGTGTGTTAATATTACACCAAAATTATTTAATGTGTAATTAATAGTGAAAACCTTAATGTTTTGATGATTGAATCCCAATTCTATGATTTCTCTCAGGCTGAGGTTTGCTGGAATGTGCTTCCTATAAACCATGTCATACTTCCTTTGGTTGACTTTGATGTAATATTAGGCATGGATATTATTTTTTTGCATAAATCCCATATCATTTATTAATTAATATAATATACATTTGATATTTCAAACCCTCTTATGACCATCCATCAATGTGACGAAAAGCATGAACTTTATATGGATATTACATCTAGTGTTTGGATCTTAATCCCCATTCAAAAGGGGTTTTTTATAAAAAAAATTTGGGGATACTTTAACATCGATGATATACTTATTATTAAAGGATTTTTAGACATATTTCAAAAATAGTTTTGCTTGTTTTCTTCCAAAACAAGAAGTTATGTTCTCAATAAAAGTCATACTTGATTAAAAAAATTCAAATAATGCTTATAGGATGGACCAGATTAAGTTTTCTAGAATTGAAGAAGAAACTCCATGAAAACATTTATAAGTGATTCATTCAATAATGTGTGTCACCCTGGGGTGGACCTGTTCTTTTTGTGGAAATGAAATATGGATCAATACGACTCTTAATTTATTATTTGGAGTTTATCATGATAACAATCAATAACTTGTATCATCTTCATCATATTAATGAATTTTTTGATCAATTTCATGGATATAAATAATTTTCCCAGATAGACCTTCATCTTGGATATCATCAATTATGGGTTAAGAAAGAGGATATACCGAATAACACATTTCATAGAAGGTATGAACACAATGAATATATTCTAATGACTTTTGGTCTTAGTATTTCCCATAGTATCTTCATTAATCAAATGGATAGTGTCTTTAGATATTACATTTATTTTTTTCGGTAGTAATTATAAATAATATACTTATCTATTAAATGAGAAAGGAATATCATGAAGATATCATGATAATTATACCAAAGTCCCAATGGGAGGAGAAAATATATGAAAAAATTACAAAGTGTAAATTATGGCTATAAAAGGGTTCATTTTTGGGTCACATAATCTCAAGAGATGGTATTGTAGAAGGTCCATAAAATACAAAGGCTATTAAATGTTGTCCTAGACCAACCACACAGACTGAGAGTCATAGATTTGTTTTTATAGATGGATATTATCGACGATTTTTAGAGAATTAATCAAGAATATATAATCCATTTCCTATGTTATCTCATTAGGGTGTCATGTTCCTTTGGGAAGACGAATGTGAGGAATACATCATGAAACTAAATTGATAGACAATCAGTGCACCTATTCTTACTTGAATTTTTAGTGGAGAATGGTTTGTAATCTATAGTGATGCATCCAAGAAGGGGATGGGATGAATTATTATATTAAATGACATAGTAATTTATTATGCCCCATGATAGTTGATGATTCATGAGAAAAATTACACAACTCATGATTTGCAGTTAGTGGGGGATTTTTTTGTATTAAATACATGGAGGAATTATTTTTATAGAGAAATGTGTGATATATATAATAATCATAAAATTATGAAATATATATTAACCTAGAAGGATCTGGACATGCACCAAAGAAGATGGCTGGAGTTGATAAAAGAGTATAACTTCTCAATACATTACCACCCCAAGAAAGTGAACAAGTTGTCTAATTCTTTGAGTCAGAAGGATCATTGTATTTTATACATGATGAGGACCATAAAAGATCCAATATTTCTAGATTTTGAATGGATGTATCTATAAATAATGAAGGAAGTAGAAAAATAGTATCTTTCTTAGATGAATGTTCAACCCATTATCAGAGTGAAGATTAAAGATTCAAAGAAGTAAGACGAGGTTATGAAAAAAAATAATAAATGTTCCAGAGTGTATCCATGATCCGGATGGAATGATGAGGTTCTGGAACCATGTATGTGTTCCTTACATAAGATATTTGAAGAAAGATCTGTTAAAAGAAGATAATAGTTTTTTATTCTCTATTCATCCTAGAAGTATTAATATGTGTTTGTAATTGAGAGAATAATCCTGGTGGGATGTATGGAAGAGTAATATCATAGAGTCTATAGCTTGGTGCTTAGTTTACAAATAAGTTAAGTCTGGAAGAAAAAATTCAAAGGGTTATTGCATCTATTACCCATAATAGAATGGAAATGGGAAAACATCACTATGTATTTTTTTGTTGGACTACCTAAAACCTACAAAGGGTTTAATTATATGTGGATGGTAGTTTATTTTATTACGAAGTCAGCAAACATGATTACTATTTTTGAATATTTCTCTCTAGATCATACTTCCATGATATACATCAAGGAAGTGGTAAGGCTATATGTATTACCACATTGCATTTTATCAGATCATAATATGAGGATCACATCAATATATTAGTGAAGTCTTCAACAAAAAATTGATACCAAATTGAGTTTCAGCACTACGTATTATTCCTGGGAAGATGTTCAGTCTGAATGAACAATTTAAAACCTATAGAATATGTTATTATCTTGATATCTGGATTTCAAATGTGGTTGGAATCAACAAATTAATCCTGATGTGTTTTCTTACATCAATATCATTCACTCAAGAATTAATCTGGAACCTTATGAATATTTATACAGGATGAAATGTAGAGCTCCAAGGTGATAGTATAAGGTTGGAGAAAGAATGATATTGGTTCCTGAGATTGAAAATGAAATTTTCGATAATGTTAGATCCATTGAGTAAAATATCAAGGAATATCACAACCCAGAGAAACGATTCACTAATAACCATCAGAATGATCTAGAATTTGAAATTGGTAAAAAAAACATAACTACTAACATCACACTGGAACAAGTCTATGATATTTAGGAGGAATGTGAAACTAAGCCCAAGGTTAATTAGTTCTTTTGAGATTATTGATCGTATTGAGATAGTATAATACTGCTTGGAACATCCTCTAAAACTCTCTCATGTCCCCGATGTGTTCCATGTATCTATCCTAATAAATTACAAACCTGACCCAAAACATGTGCTAAAATCAGAGATTATACCACTAGAGCAGGATCTGTCTTACGAAGAACAACCAGTTCAAATTCTCGACCGGTCATAAAAAGATCTATGAAAAATGACACTGACATGTTCAAAAATTTATAATGAAATCACAAATTAGAAGAATATATGTGGGATCATGAGGATATGATGAAAGAGAAGTATTCTCAATTTTTTTACCCGAGTGATGAATTTTGAGGGATAAATTCATTTTTGGAGGGGTATAATGAAACAACCATAGTTTTTATGGAACTTTTGTCAAATAAATTAAATTTTCATTTATGTACAGAAATTAAATAAGTAAAAAATTAATTGTACATGGAAAAAAAATGTCATACTTTACATGGAACATCAACTTGATGTACGTTACCTATAACAATGACTTGGAATACGTTACATGCAACAGTGATGGTTCAATGAAATGTCATTTTATTATTATAATTATATAATTATGATGATTATAAAATTTCCATTAAACATAGTAATTTTAATATTAATAACTAATTTTAAAATATTATTGATAATGGATTTATATAAATAAAACATATTGATAAAGAAATATATAATTTTTTATAATATTCTTATAGGTTTAAAAATAATATTTTCTCAAACAGTTTAATTTTAATGTCCTTATGTGAAAAAGAATATAATTAAATTCAGACAAATTTATTAATTATATTTGATAAAATATTCTTCATTTTTAAAATTATAATTTAAATATTTTATTAGGGTGAAATTTTTGTATATTTATTAGAAACATTATTTTTGGAAGAATAGAAAAAAATTATTGGATTTTAATTCAAAACTGCTTTTTCATATAATATATTTATAAGGTTAAATTGTATTTTAATTTGGATTAAAATTTTAATTATATAATATTTTTATAAATAAACCCAATTTGGGTAATTGGACCAAATTTTACAATGAAATTGTATATGGAAACATAGAAAACTTTTGATCATTTTTACATTAAAAACCCACAGTGTCAACCCAAATATGGGATTAATTTTAAATTAACATCATCCACTTCTAGGATTGGAATTTTTAAAACCAGATTCCATATTTTTAAATAGAAAATTTTATAATCAATAATAAGGATAAAATAGTTTTTTAACAAAATTATTTGTTAATGTAATTAAAATTAATTACATCGATTAAGGAAAAATTAAGCATAACCAAGAAATAAACCTTAAATTTAAGAATCAAAACGAATTATAAAAATTTTATACACCATTTTTATGGAAATTATTCTTAAATTAACCTTTCATTATCTATTGTTTTTGGTTTTTAATGACTTTTTTTTGGTAAAATTGTGTGCACCAAACATGTTTTAAAAAATTCCAAGTGTGTCCTTCCCTTCCATATAAAAGGACACAACCTCTACCTCTTATTAAAACCTCTAAAACCTCTTATGTTCTACAAATATTTGTCCAATACACTTTCAAAAAATCCTACCATTATCCTATAATCCTTAAATTGTTTAAAACGAAATATAACTATTCATTTTTGTATAAACCAATGGGTGATACCCGATTACGAAGTAACGATTTCTCTTAAGCTCATTTTTTTTATTTTTCCCCACCCCAACACTCTATTTTTTAAATTATTGTATGAAATAAGTATCTAAAATATAATATTATAATTGTTTTTAAGTTTTCCACCTTAACATACAAACAACTCCCTGTAATGGGTAATTAACAGACTATTTATATGTACGGCGAACTACCACCTCACAAGACGATGATTGTTCATTTTTACTTACAGCCTCTATTAGTAGAAATTATGATTGAAAATATATTTATATATGTTATATATTATATTTATTATGTATTTAATTTTATTTAATGCATTTATAACAAATATATTTACACTTTCCACTTGGTGTATGTATGATAATTTCATTTCAGAAAGTGTGGACTACCGCCCCCTCAAAGGGACGTGATTTTCTCACACACTACATGGGATGTATTAAGAATGATTTTAGTAAAATTATATGATATAATTGATAAAATATTGATAATTAAATAATGATATATATATATATGGGTATTTTACTATCTTTATATCAAAATTTCAATAAAAATGGAAACCACATTCATTCGTACGTACGGCTTACCGTCTCCATGAATGGTGTCTTATATTTCATACTTCCAATTTATATTTATTATTATAATAAAAATATAATGAATAAGAATAATATATATATATATATATTAGTTTTTAATATTTTGAAATCATAATATAAGTATAAGGACCAAATATATAACAAATTAAGACACATGCAAAGAACAAAGATGATATTACCCAAAATGAAACATTAAAGTATGATTGTTATCAAGAGGGTAATATAAGGTCAGAATAATAAAATATTTGGAATCATATATAATAATATGGTTCTGTAAATGATTTATAAATAAATTATATGTATTATATAGGTTTTTTGAATGAGTTTGGTGAGAGTCAAGACTCAAGGTAAGAGAATTTTATCTCACTTTTATTACCTTTAAATACATGACATATTTAGCACTCACTTCTGTTGTGTGGTGTATTTAATTCACATTAATACATTATGTTTATATTATAATAAATTTTATGTGTATTTATATATCCATATTATAATCATTCATTCATAGCATTAAAGATTCAACAGTTACCAAATATGTAAAAAATAAATTACCTCATTTTTCATTATTTGAGACTCATACTTGGTTATTAACCAATATTATATTTAGAGAAGTATATACCTCAATTTTAATTTTTTTATCAAGTATATTTTCTTTTCGTGATATTTTAAGAATCATGGAATTTTCTTTTCTTATATCGATAGAATGATCCCTTAAAACCAAGTGGTAACGTTTATTGAAATAATCACATCATTTTTTCTAACATTGTTAATGATTATGCTTATTTGATGAAATAATATTATTTGTATGTCAATAAACTAATTGAGTTTCCTTATACACTATTTATTCATGATATATCAATGTATTAGTACCATTTTCCATAGCTTTTAACTTAAGAAATGTATGAAAATGATTTTAAGAAAAATTTGACTATAATTATCTATTTAGTCGGAAATCTATTTGATTTCAAAATCCATGGTTTCAAAAAAAAATTCAAAATAAGTATTCAAATTATCCTTGAAGACGATTTTCAAGGAAAAAATATTTTAATGTTGTTTTCATTTTCTAAAATCCTCATTAATATGATTTCAAATAAATTTTCAAATATAAATTTTTTGCAAATGGTTTTATATTTTGAAATGAATTTTTAAAAGAAGAAAATATATTTTTATTAGTAACGGTTTTTAAAAGATGTTTCAAAATTATTTCACCTATATGAAACCATCCATTGGTGGAACTCATGATTTTAAGGTAAATTTATTTAGTAATTCCATCCATATTCTTTCTATTAATGGACTATATATTGATCGTGTGTTGTATATGAATCACATTTCAATTTCAAGGGTTATACAACTTTGAAACCCACAAATTCTCATGGGTTATGTTTTTGATGAAATGATTATGAAAATTATAATTTTTATACAGGTTATGATATCATTACATGTTTATAATACATATTTCTTTTCATATGTTATGATATTATTATTTATGATTTTTTGGCATGTGTATGTGTCTGATTTAATTATAAAATAGGTGGAACATATATCTACATCCAATTATTTGGGTAAATATTTATATCTCATGAGATAGACATGGATGGAATGAAAAAATGGATCATTCCAGTATTAAAGGGACATAACAAAAAATGAAATCAGTTTAATATTACAGGGCGAGAATGAGGAGTGAACATGTTTCGTTTATATAGGGATGGAACCATGTGTGAACCCAGTTCTGTAAAAAACATTGTACCCTAAGATGTTCTCAAAAGAAATTCCTTATCTACAATGGAAATAATTATATATTATTTTGTTTCTATTATAATTCCATGATTTATTCATATGTTATGCTTTAATGGAATATGTTATTTATATTATTATGATTCTTTTCTTATGAAGATCCATGTTTATTAAATGATTTATGTTTATGATGTTTTATATGAAATGCATGATCTAAAATTTTCACGATCATGCTCTTATACAACTATTATTATTTCCATACAATGGCCCGAATGCCTTCAATTTTTATTGATTTTGATAATCCACCTTTCAAGGAGGGAGGTGGAAGCCTTACAAGGCCCGTAGGTGTAAGTATTACATGGCCTGTAGGCCTTAGAGGAATTCATTTTCCCATAGGCTTAAAACATTACATACAACCCAGACTGACTACATGGAACTGCTCCTCCCCAGCATCATCATCATGAAATCAGCTCTCCACCTTCACATGGCTATTCAACTAGGCATTCCCATGCCTGTACAGTCTTATCCTAATGGAAGGTATCATACCCTCTCATTCCTGCAATCCGTTTAGCTTCTACAGTGGTGAAATCTCCTTGTTCATCCTCCTTGTAGGGCTTGTTCCTTGTAGGTATTCTGGTTTTCATCTGCACATAAGGTGGCCCAAAGGACTTGAGGTGGCCCGAAGGCCTTACTCACTCGAAGGCATGGGTGGCCCGAAGGCCTTAAAGGACTCATGGACTAAATAGGTGGCCCAAAGGCCCAAACGGGGGCATATTCTCGTCTTCTACAGGGCCAAACAGTAACTCCTACAGTTCCCACTATAGTACCTATTACATTACTACACAGTTCCCACTATAGTACCTGCTACAGTACTACTGTAGTACCACCAAAATTAATTTCTCCACCTAGATTTGATCCCAGGTCTCCCGGATGCACTTATGAAGTCCTTACCAATCGGGCTAAGGATCATGTTCTATACCCTTATTCTTGTTATAATGATTATTTATCTTCCTTTTTTACTGTTATTGAGAATTTGAGATCACCCCTTTTTTTGTTTCCACCCCCCAGGTTATGAAAATATGTATTATATTTGATTTTAATGAGAAGGGTGATAGTCAAAAAGAAACTACTGGGAGATGATGTGGCTTATTTATGCAGAAGTGTTTATATTTCCATGTTTCCAAAGGCACTAGACAAGTATGGTTTTTGGGAACCTTTGTTAATAAGATTTTAGAAATTCCAAAAAAAACATATGCAACGTTAATGTATGTCAAGACTGATTCATTCTAATTTTGAACTACCCTTGATCACATTATCTTCTTCCCCAAAGTTCCACTAGGTGATAAGGGAATGTTTCACTTTTTAAAAAATCGTAGTTAGTCAAAAGATGTTGACGTATGAATAGATAGTATTTCATGTACCATCTTCAAATCATCTCACTTTCACTACATCATCAATTCTATTGATAGAAATAAAGAATTGATGCAATGTAAAATAAAATGAATAGTCCATGATTGTCATTTACCACTATTGTAGGTTTATGAAATCCTTGGAATGATTGGCCCTCAAGGTCTCAAGGAAGAAATAATCAAAGAAGTTACACTATAAATCCCTCCACATCACTTACCGATACATACTAGCAAGATTTATAAATTCCCACCAATATTTAGTGGAACCTCGAAGAATATATGTAGTGATTTTCACTCTCCTCTAAAAAGGAGTCTCTCGATTCTCAAATATATAGATAACAGTCTCGAGCCATAACTCTATAGCCCATGGTCCTCCATCCCCCAAAAATATGGGCAGATGCCTTTCCTAGAACTCTTAAGACAACTCTCTCATGGAAGGGGTAGAGCACAGTGCTCGTTCTATGTTCTGTATAAGAAACAATAAATTTCTTTGAAACCAGGAATTATTACCTAAGGTTGGAACACGAAGAGGTTACATAAGAGGCAGTACTAGAGGTATAACAATCAGGATAGGGCCCACTACCTCTGGGAAATTTTTTCACCAACCTCATAACCTAAAAAGGAAGGATTTTGTGGTGGAATTTCTCTAAAATTGCCAATAAAACACTTGAGATTCAGTTTGATAACAATAATAAGAAATAGATATAGAAATAGAGTAGCTAAAAATACATTATATATAATTGTCCCACCCCTCTTCCAACTCAAAGAGTTCGGTCTAGGTAATAGAAACAATAATAAAAAATAATAGAGATGCAATATACAGCCCAGTACTTAGTCCCAGTTTGGGTCAATCTCTATTTTTTGCAATTTCAATTTGATTTAAAATTCATATTTATATGTCAATTAAAAAGGTTGAACCAAATGTTTATCCATTTTGAATTCATAATGGTTCATACACCTTATGGACCAAATTTTGGATTTCATCTAATCAATACCATAACTCATTTTATTCCAGGTAACCAATGGTCCTGGATTGAATATACCATAATTGAATGCTTAGGGTTCCTTCTATATGCTATGCAGGAAATAACTATTAGGTTATGAAAGGCACTCTATGTACCAACTATGTCATATAAATAACCTAAATTACTCTTTATCCTATAACAATTATATTTTTAACTATAAAATAAATCTTGAAAATAAAAATAAATAAAAGTGACACAATGCTTCTTTATGGAATGGCATATGCATGGCATGTGAATTTCCTTTGAGGTTCCTAATAATATGATATCTCAAAACCACCCTACCCTCATCTCATCAGGCTAACAATAAAAGGAAAAACTCTATTTTATCAATAGTAAAACCACAATACAAGTCCATTACCCATTTTTGGAATCAAATCAAATATAATAAAAAATTAGAAAATAACAATTCATATTGGTGGAAATTTTGATTTTCACTATACATTGGATAGATACTCCCTGACAGAGATCATTACCATACCCAAAACCATTATTTTATCCTTTTTATTGTCTCAAAAAATAATAAAGTAATAAATTAAATCCTTTGATACCGCTTTGATATGTTTTGGACCGAGGTTCCACTCATAGGTACCCCGATCCTAGTGGGCCACATGAGCTGAAGAACATCTCCCCAAATGGTATTGGCTTCCAATTAGATGTAAAGGGCTTGGGGTGTCTATGGGGAGACTATTCCCACACTACCGGAGTATAAAATCAGTATAATAAATAGATAAATTGTGGAAGCATTATAAAAATTAATATGTAGTGGAAATAGACCTGAAGAACTGAGAAACGAATAATAACCAAAAGCATTAAAATGAATCTTATACAATAGATGATAATGTATGTCATGTATATATAAAATAGTAAAAACATTGATTAAAGTTGCATGTAGAAGTACTATTAAAAGGTTAAAAAATATATATATTAGATCATATTGAGATTTATCCCAATAATTTTATACTAATCTCTATCCTAAGACATTCTTGAGTGTAACACATTGGTAAGGGGAGTCTTCCCCTAATCTACACTTTCTTGCATGTAGTCTTCACTGGTATAATATGAGGCCCTGATAGGGTGTGACATAAATGTAGTTCTCCAACACAAAAAATATCTATAACGTTGTCTCCAAGTATAAAACATGGAAGTTTGTAGATGTAATAATGAAATTATGTAATATAAACTATAAATGGGTCGGTTAAAGTTCCCGAAGGATTCTAGGCTAACACTACCTTCTTCGAACCATGTCAGAATATCTCTATAAAAGTACCAATGGACTCAATTCCCATTATTAAATTTACAAGGGATGTCATGCCCTGTATCTGAGTAGTATAGAGAATTCCATTCCATTTGTCACAGAATAAGGACTCCATTCCCTGTATCACAGAATAGGGACACCATTCCCAGTATCACATATATGGTCACCATGTCTAGTATCATAGTAAGGGACAACATTCCCAGTATCACATATATGGTCTCCATACCTAGTATCACAACAAGGGACTCTATTCCTAGTATCACATATTTATACAATGGGTCTCCTGCTCATGAAATTTTCATATAACGAGACTCCATACCTATATAGATATAACAAAAAACAAGTTTCGTCATTCCCATTTATTTTTATGAAGGAAATAAATCCTAAACATTTATATTTATCTTGCAAAATAATCACCATGCCCAATTTCATTAATTAAATAGGGACTTAATACCCAGATATCCGTAGTAATTATATATACTGAATTTAATATGAACCAAGGAATAATTCATAGATATTTTACATTTTATATTGACATTGATGTGACCATTGTCTATATAATTTGGTGATGTGGGAATACAATTCACCATTAATAAATTAAATTAATTATAATTTCCCAGGGAACCGACCATACCATGACACTAAAGTTTCCTCATATCAACATGATATCACCATTTAGTAGCAATGCCGAAACACCATAAGTTGTTTTGAGTGTAATATAATTGAAGTCAAATTGGAATAAGAAGGGAAAAACTATAGGGATGGATCAATATAAGGTTGTAAAAAATGACATTATTTAGGTTATAATATGTCAACCAAGTCACATAAGCTACAATATAATGTAAAAAAAGTGAAACTAATGTGTAGAACAATCACACATAATATAAAAAAATCCGAAATGAGGGATAATTAAAATACCACCTACCACATTCTTGTAAAAAAATATCCCCATCCAATATAAATCCTTTATTTGGTCAAAATAAATAGAAAATATAATAATATATCAATATTCAAAAATTATTGCATGTGATCATATATATAAGTAACATCAATGAGGGAAATAGAAATGATAAATGGATCAAGATGAATAGAGTACTTACTGATACACATCCAATGTGATGATTATTGATCAAATCAAGATTAAGATGGAAGAATGGGATTAAATCCAATAATGAAGGAATTTGGAGATCAAAATAGGAGATAGAGATCTTTTATATACTAAAATGATAAAATTAAAAGGTCGATAAGATAGATATTTAATTAATTATAATGATGTCTTTTTACCTAAGAAAAACAGAGGCACATGGTTTGTCCTCAGTGTGGGAAAAACTGTGTTCCAACCATGTGACATGGCTCTACTAAAAATTAAAGTTGTATCACATGGATGTGCATCCCCTGGTACATGTTTACTGAAAATAATGAACCCTACTTCACATCTATGTCCAAGTATGCATTGTTGGGATAACGATGTGGCCTGCCCCACATTGTTTCTTCTAATAGAGAGACCAATCTATGTTTGTCCATATTATTTTCATAAAAAACATTTATAGTTAATTTAAAAGGATATTTATCTCGAATATAGACTGAGTCCTTATAAAATCATCAATCATATGTATGGAGAATTATCTCTTCACGAACAGATATAATTGTTTTAAATAAACAGATCTCAAAATTATATATAATTGTATATTTATTGTATATTTATAGTATCTGTGATATTATTATACTTATTGAATTATATTATCACATATGCCATCTTTAATTCTAGGCAATTCAAATTACTATAATGTTGATCTTGTGTAAAACAGACTACCACTTTATATATAGATGTGATTCATTTGCCTCTAGTGATGTATAACGATTGAAATAAAGACAATTTTAATTTGTAAAACTCATATATATGATATTTTATTGGTTCTTAAAAAATATATAACCAAAATTCTTACCCTTTCAACCATAAGGGATATGATAACGTTGCTCGTGCGTACGTGTGACCTACCATGTCTTCGAAGTGATGTGATCCATTTTAAATATTCGAATTTAAAGAGTGATTCTAAAATTATATATAATTAAAAAGTGATATAAATATAATTATATATATATAATTAATGTTATTCTATATATGATGGAAGTATATAATATTATCATACTTTAGAGCTGTAATGATACAACATGCATGAGAAAACAAGAAAATTATCACCCAAAACAATCGAAATAATGGATGATTATTAACGATTTTGTGATAATTAATTATAAATGGTTCATATATGATATTATAAATATAAATATGGTTATTTAATAAGTTAATTAAAAGTTTAAAATCCATATATAAGAGGTTAATTAATTCTAAACTAAATGGAATCATGAGGAAAGATACTTCATCTCAATTTCGCTTCATTGAGTCATATTATAATGTTATGAACCCAATTTATTTTTTTAGTGCATATTCATCCAATTTTATATACAATATCATTAATAATTAATATTTAATGGTAATTTATTTATCATTTTAAATTATTTCATCCAATGGGAAATTAATTTTATATTATAAAAATGTAAAGAATTTTATAACTCAATTAACATTCATTGTCTTTGATATTATAATATTAGATGTGTAATAATTTTTTTTATATTATGCTGTATTTCCAAGTGATTATTTTTATTTAAATTTTATACAGTTAATCATTTCATTGATTAGTTATCACGTCAATATTATGATCTTTCTATGGGTATATTTTATATTCTCATTTTAATATATATTGTTTTGCTTGAATTTCCATTGAATGTAATTATTTGATCATAAGATAATAAAAACATTTAATAGTAATTTCATATGTTCATTTTTTAATGTAACTATACCATTTCCCACTCCTTTTACATAAAATTATTGATAAAATATTTTAACAAAATATGACTATATTTTTCTCTTTATTTATCATTTCTTCTTCTAAATCCATGTTTTCAAAAAATATTATCAAAAATACTTTTAAAATTAAAAAAATAATTTATTAAAGACATTTTTATCAGTTTTTTACTTTTTAAATTTTTTTAAAGGAATATTCATGCCATTTAAGAAAAATACCCTTTTTATTGTACTGAAAATTTTGAAAAGAATATTCTTTTTGATGTGTATGAAATGTACATAATTTATGGCCAATATTAATAATAAATATTTTAAATATTAATATATATGTTTCAAAGGTTATTTTTATGGAAAAATATTTTTGAAATATTTTGTGAACTTTTAGTTTAGAAAATATTTTCCATGTGAAAAGGTAATTTCCCTTATGAATATTTTAATGAAAATATTACATTATTTCTATACTTCAATGATATAAAAACATTATTATAATTATGATCTAATATGTATATGTCAAATTGATACCATAATTATTATTTCTCTAGATGGTTTATAATCAGTTAAGCCATGGAAAGTATTGACATTGCCTTTCATTATTTATTTTTTTAGTCATTAACATTATCCTAAAATATTCAGTCTCTTTTAATCATTATGAATTATGTTCCCAATATATATCTATATTATTATCCATAGATATAATTTTTACCTAAAAATATATCATTTTTACAAATGGTATTTTATATTGAATGATATATGAATGATTGGGGAAATTATTATTAGTATGCATTCCTTACTCAAAATAGAAATTTAATGATAAGGTATATTAATTCATGAATTCAATATATTTTTTGATATATCTAGAATTATTTGGACAAGAAGTTACTGGTTGGAACTGGTTATAGATATCCTATAAGTTCATTATTAGTATCATATAAATAATCAGTTGGATAAAAATAGATAAATGAGTTTTTGGGGTATACCACCCCATCAGTTAAAATTTCATTATAAAAGGCCTTGATAGGAGAGGTATCATTATGACGGAGAGTATGGAATCCAATAGTTTAGTATTTCCATATTTATGAATTTTGTTATTATTATCCATGATATTTTGAAAATTATATTCTCCTTGGATGCATTTTTATTCTTAGTTTATTGATTATATAGAATGTCTTCTTAGATATTTACTTCTCCATACTGATTATGCCTTTTCTATTCATTATAATCATGTTATATATTAAATGGCATGTGTGTTAAATTAATTACCTTTCCATGTTGATTATTCCTTATATAATAATTATTATTATTTTATTTAAATGGGATGTGTGATTAGTTAATTATCTTTCCAAATTGATTATTCTTTATCAAATCATGGCAGTAAATTTATTCAAATTTCAGGTTTGTTTAGATATTTACCATTGCATTATGATTATACCATATTGATCATGATTTATTTACGCATGATATCTTCCACTGTACATAATCTTTAGTGAACATTTGAGCTCTCCCATATTTTTTTTCCTTTCCCATGAATCTAGAAAGTGTACTATGATTGACATACATGAATATTCTAGAGGTAATAATGTTATTCTATTTTTTTTTGTTTTTTTAGTTCTTTAAAATTTAATATGATAATAAAATATGTATATAGTTTATCAAAACAACTACACTATTCTTCATTTTTGGGATGTAATTCCTTATATATTATGGTAATTCAATAATGAAGACCCTAGATCTTGTTTACTAGACTTGGTGTCATTACATTAACCAAGGATAAGTGTTCATCACAAGTCCAATCAAAGTATATGTAACAAGCAGGAGGAATATCCTTCAATGCATGAATATTCTGCTCAGAATATCTATATATCTGTGGATAATATTCTATGCATCATCCCAACTGAGTGCATATGTCCTTTTATAATAACATAAAAAATCATGGTGTAAAATATGAATCTATATGAGATGATATATAATTTTTTACTATATTCATATTTAATATCTCACTATCATATATCTTTCTTAGTTAGTTTATTAGTTGTGTCTCATGGACCAATAAGAAATTAGAAAATTTCATTAACTTGCAGAAAATCACCTCAATAAGATAATTAATCATCAAGCTCATTTGTAGCCCCACTAAAATGTCTATTTTGATATCCTCCAAGATATAATTGGGAACTAAAGGTTGATGTAATAGTCTATAGAGACATTGGTGCTCAAACATGATCCTTTGGCTAGAGAGGAATCTATATAAAATTCAAAATGAATCCCTCTTGATACATAGAAATCAGAACTATCACCTCATACCATGATTAATCTTATTAACTATAGGATGATAAACCCACTTAGAGGCATGTATTTAACTCTTCATCTCTTGATATAAGTAGAGACTATAACTCTTCCCCAAAAAAGGATCACATCTTCACTGTCTAATGACCAATCTGATATTGGGTCACTACTTTCTATCTACTCCCACTTCACAAAACACTCGAGGTCAATCTAAATTAATAAATTACCTTTTATATTAAATAATATGTGACATCCAATATGGAATATGTCATTTATCTCTAATTCTTAGAAGAATAAATACTCTAGTCAACCAATATGCTCCAAAGGAGGCACTGGTCCCCTAATGGACATTCACCATGCTCTAATATGACCAACCCATATTATAGATAATTCTATTTTAAAATTAATTACATTTACTTGGTGTATATGAAATATCACATTCAAACATCTATAGATAATATATCTAGAGCCTCAAGATTATTTTTAGGTTCAACTATCTGAATATATATTGGTGTGTTTTTTAGCGTAGACAAAAAAAATTCCAAGGAGATATTATCACCAACACTTAAATGTATAAACCATGGATGCTAGATCCAAGTCATGGGTTGGATAGTTCATGTCATTGAATCATAACTGACATAACCAACAATCTAATACATTCCCCCTCTACATTAACACTACTACCAAACCATTTCTTAGTGCATAAAAATATGCATCATAACTGATCCTTATTTAAACAAGAATATACATAGGATCTTAATTTAACATCCTCTATAGCTCTATAAATTCTTCTTTAAAGTAGTGAGACCACTGGAAAATCACTCCCTTATTTTATAGTGTATTCATGGGTGATGATAAACGAGAGGAGTCCTAAATAAATCATATTTAGCATTTCTATTAGCCCCAAAATATCTGGATTATAAGCATATTCTGGGGATATTTCCATGGAATCAATGCATGGAAATTCTCCAGGTCCACAAATATTCATATCATTGAGACCACATATTGAACGAATTTCAATTCATATATTAAAAATTAAACTTCTATATATTGACATGAAGATGATGTCCCCAATTTTTAGTGAGATCTATCTCAATATATCTTACATGTTTCTATATGGTCAGTGAGTATATAAGGGCATCATCAACAGAATCCCCAACAATGAGTCAATATATGGGTTGAAGATCTTGTTAATGACATCCATGATCACTTACAATGCATTATTTAGTCTTAAAACATAAGTGAGTACTCATATATAACATTCCTATAATAAAACATTATTTATGAGATTTACTTTTCTAAAACCCACAACCTCTGATAGAGTGATTAAAGTCTTTATATTTTAGAAACAGTCAACAACCTATAACTGACGAAATAGTTCATCAATCATGGGAAGAGGATATTATCTCTATACTTTAACATAATTTATATTGTGATGATATAGACATATTTGAATATTTCTATCATCTTTATTGGGCAGAAAAAATGGTACACCCTATGTTGATGTACTCAGCATGGAAAATCCACTCTTCTCTAACACCAAGAGTTGTACCATGGGTTCCTTCAACTTAGCTGGTGATATATGATAATGGGGTATCGAAATGGGCTCTTCAACTAGCATGATATATATCAAAATTTCAACTCCCCTATTACTGGTATTTCATGTGATGTCATATAGGAAGACATCCATATAGATATTTACAAATATATGAAAATTTGAGGGGGATACTATTAATCATAATGAATAACCATGGTCTTCAATATGTGGTGTGATCATCCAAAGATGAATTAGGTCTGGAATAACTCTATAATATTCTAGTTTCCATTATTTAGTAATTATGTAATTATCTCCCTTGGGTGATGTAAATTTTAATCATCTTTTATATTTTCCAATGGGATCTTGGAAACTAGTCAGCTGGTCTATTATTATAAAAACATCGAAGATAGTTATATTCTGAATCATGTAATCTAATAGATATACACAAATGAAAATGTATATAGTGAACTCATGGAATCACTGAATATGTTCCACTTTCAATCCAAATGATTTATCGAGAGGATGTAACTTATAAAGAAATCCCAATTAGTATGTCAATTGAAGTAATAAAATGTTAAAATATAGAGGGATAAAAATAATTTTTATCATAAAACAGTATAGAAGATGTTGAAATGAACAAGAACGTACCTAAAACAATATAGGGTACATAACCACCATACACTAGTGATTGGAGCAATACATATAATCATATTGACTCAAATCCAGGACCCTATAACTAAGATATATAACTCACATGAGTCATCATTATATAGGTATATCATACATGGCCCCCGATGGATCCGTGGCTCTCTAACCACAACTGTATTGATCAACAATATAAACCAAATCTCATAGTGCTATAAAAAAACCTATGGAAATTTCCAATCATTCCACAATGGAAACACTATCTTTGAGGTGTTTTATATACCATCTAGTAATGAATTATCTTTCCACATTTAGAAAAAATATGAAACTCCTCTTTAAGTGGTTGAGTAAGCGATATTGCTTTCCACGTAGAAATCACTACCATGATACAAATCCTTGATTTTCATATTACTCATAACCTAATAATAACTCCTCACAATAGTATAAGGTCTACCCACCTACACACTAAAGGGTGGAAGAAAATGAATTGGTCAATCCACCACCAATACCTTCTCAATAGTCATGGATTTATATAGAACCTCATGGTATGTCTATTGATCCATGGTCATAATCAATATTTAGATATATAGGTGAATACTATTCTTGAACTTCTTAGATTTATGTCAATTATTTCAAGCCTAGAGATAAGTAATGTTAAGAATCATAGTGAATTGAGTAGAGTGTGTTGTTACAGTCATGGAAATTTACAATATTTTTAAAAACTAATATTGTTGGTCTATTTTATACATTTCATGAAATAAATCCCCCCAAAAAAATCCTTGATGGTCTCCCAAGTTAGACCCTCACATCCAACAACCTATCCCATGATGTACCACAATCTCCTAGTAGGTACCAATAACATTAATGTTTTTAGATACACCTTTCTATCCTATGGTGTCTCAGCAATGTCAATGAATCCCTCAATGATATTGGTCTAGTCTTCTATATCCCATGATCTTCCAGTACTCTAAACGGATGGTGGATACTAGAGTTGGATGTATCTTGAGTAATCTATTATGAACCATAGATCCTTTATTATATGGATATGAAATAGTGAAATGAATTATATTTGAGTTGTTCCTACTACCTATAATGTAAGAATAGGTATGGGAGCATGAACTATTATACCCTCCGATATAGTAAGTGGTGGAACGTGGGAAGCCTCCCTAGTGGGAGTACACCAATGCTTGTCAGTTGGTAGTCTCATCAGTCTCTATTGTGACAGAATCTTATATAACCTAAATGAATCATTTAGGACATTATATAGTAAACTTAACCAATCTATTAGAACACAAAATGCTTCTCCAAGGAGGATTCCCATATCCCTTGATACAGAACGCCTCTCATTAACCATGGTTATTTATCTTTTCATGTTTGTCAGAATCATAAATTTATAAATATATATAAATAAAAAATAATTCTAAAGAAAAAATTATTAATTCCAATGTGGATATATAATAAATAAATGTCAAATAGAAATATCGCATAGATAACACAAGTCAAACCTGAGTCGATAGAATAATCATGAAATTAAATTAAACACCTAGTATGTAACCCAAAAATATGAATATATATGGAATTTGATACTATGAAACTAGTAATGATTCATGGAAGAACCCAAATCACCGAAAATAGTGATGTCAATCCCATAAACGGTAACTTGAAGGTCCATTACACATAAGATGACCTGGCACATGGAAACACGTATTCCCAAATCCTACACAACCTATCTAATTTATTCCATATCCTAGTTTAGTAAAAATGAATAAAAAAACATTGATTTGAATCGATTTTGTGACACCACACCCTGAACCATTAGTTTAGAGGCAGATTTCCATAATACCTCATACAAACCATCTCACACATAAGAGTATAACAATTAGAAGCGAGGGTCAATTTTCCATCTATTGGAAAACTAGACCATAAATATCATAGCCTTGCACTAAAAAATATAAAAAAATACAACAAATATTTGTAAAAACGAAGAAGAAGATAATATAAAATGGAATATAGTTCACATAAAAAATAAAAGGTCTCTATATATGGAATTCTAAATCAGAGTTATAGTGTATGATGATAAAATAAATTAAACAATAGTATCATCCGGAGTACGCCTTGGTACCACTCCCAAATCCATGTTCCACAGCTCAAACATCTTCCATGAGTCACTTTACCTTTACTAGAACTATATATATCAAATTATTATTATGATTCAAGATTCCCATGTAGGGTTTGAGAAATAAAACCCTATAGGAAATCAATGACATACCCTTAACAAATGTGGACAAGTATAGAATGTGTATTCCATGATAATATTAAAAGAAAAATGATGAATAGAAAATCACATAATAAGAACCCATGATCTAACCGTGAAACCATGATCTCTGGATATACTAGATTCAATTACATTCTATAAGGACCATTGGGATATTAAAAATAATTAGGAACTTGTTATAGATATATTAAACATGCTACTCAACATCATGTGAACGTGCTATTTGGTATCCTTTAGTCATCAAGTGAATCAAGATACTTGTAATACACAAGTAATTGAGTGGTCACACTACTATTAATCCACTATGAATTATGTAAAAATGGCACCTGGTATCCACTAGGCATTGACTGAACCACACCATATCAACAAGACACCATTGTATTTCTACCCTATTCTTAGATCCATCATCACTAATTTCAAAACATGTATACACTACCCCTTAATGTATAACCATTTCATAATGGTCAAATTATTCTGAGTATAACAAATAATACATCCAAATGAATTTTTACACAAATAATAGGGTAGAGAACATAGATAAAATTAAAAATATCATCCCATGAAAATAATAATAGAAACTTACAATACATGTGATCAATATTATACATGAAAAAAGATACACTCTTAATCATGGAATCAAGTATAATGAATGGGTATTATAGGGTATGAACATTATATCACTTTGATATATTATTATTATTTTGACTAAATATAATTTATTAGATATCCCGTGTTACTTGAAACAGGAGTTTTAAGGAATGAAAATTCATTATCTATATTATTAATTAAACATGAATGTTAAAACATAGACATTTAACATGGTGATATGAATATGAATAACCATATTTTAGATATTAAGTGTACTATTTTTATATAAAAAAATAATTTGAAAATCTAATAGTAGTTAATTTTTAGTAAATTATTTATATGATTTGATAATATAATTCTCAAAAAAAATTATTTCATCACAATTTTCGAAAGCCTAAAAAAATATGTTTCCAAATTTCTAAGAATTTATGTATAAAAATTAAATTTTTTAATGGAATTAAAAATTCTAAATAATATTATTTTTTATTTTATATATTTTGAAGAAAAGATTAATTTTTGATTAAACGTTGAAAATAATGGTTTTTATTAAAATATTTTTTTAAGGAATTTATAATATTCTATTTTGTTTTTAAATTGTTTTAAATGTGATATTTGATAAATTATTTTATAATTAATCAATTTTTTTTGAATAAATTCAATTTTGGAACATTATATAAAAACATTTGAATCTATAGAAAATTTTCTATTTGGAAAACAACTTTTTTGTTACTTCTGCAGGATTAATTATAAATTATAATTTTTCAACCCTATGAATTAAATTTGGTGAAATAAATTCCACATTTCTAATAATAATATTTTATATTATATAATAATTTAAATTTAATTTTTTTTATAAATGTTAATAATTAAAACGAAATTTATTTTCTGTGATTATGGTTAAAACTTGGTTTTGCACCTTTCACGTGCTTCTATTGAAATTAAATTCCCACGCACATAAGTTTTTTTAATAAATAAGATTTAATATTTATAATTATGGGGTAAAATTTATATAATAATAATTATTTTATTTTTAGTCATAAATGTTAAATTTTATAGTTAAATAAAAAGAAACCTGTTCCTGTTGTGAAAATAAAAATGTTAAATTAAGTGAACACAAAGGATAATGAATATCTAGTTTAGGAAATATATGTTTCTTATCTTATTGATGTTTTAATTGACCAAATAATCCCACCTATAAATTATTTATCATTATTTGATGGAATTGGGTCAGAGTGAATTCAAATTATTGAATAGTTTTGGGTATTTTAAAAAATACCACTCCTCCATCATTGTTGGAGGCCACCTCCTCCATTCAATTCATTACAGATATAAACAAATTGGCTCACCAAAACACCTAAAAATATCCTATATCATACTTATATATTTTATAGAGCTTCATTTAATCCCAAAATTACAAAACTAGTATCCTTAATAAAAGATCCAATGGGGGTTTTTCTAAGAGAAGGTAAATTTCTTCAGTAAAATATTATTATTCTTTTTATTGTTCAACCTTAATTCATGGTCTATTAATTAATAAATAATTACAATTCTCTAAAATATTTTTATATTTTATTATCTTAAATTCATTACCTATATCTATATCCCCTTGTATTAAATGAGAAACAAAACTCTCTATCATGTGTATGGCGGACTACCACCTTACGAACTGAAGTTATTATTTTTTTTGTCACAACCTCTCTTGGATGGAAATAACGATTAATTTTAAATAATTTTATTATATTTATGATATTTTATACTTATTTAATGATAATATCACTTATAAATTCTTAATTTTTATTCAGTGGGAATATAATAACATCACTTGTATGTACGACAAACTACCGTCGTGCAAAGGGTTGTCATTCATTATTCACTTATGCTTTACATGTAATGTAATATGGACTTGTTTAATGAAAATATTTGATATATATTACATAAAACAGATTATATGTGGTTATTATTTTATTTACTTTTACATCATTTCAACCATTGAGAAAATGGAAAGCACATTCATGCGTACGTATGACCTACCGTTTCGATGAATGATTTATTTGATGTTCTATCTCTATCTTTTATGGAGTGAAATAATTAAATATAAACTATATATATAAGATATTTTTATCTTGGTTAAAATTATTTATAATATGGAATCATGATCAAATTAATGGGAAGGAAAAAAAATTAAAACATACATGAAAAATGAAGCAGTTATTACACAATACGTGATTTTAATAAGAAATTGTTAATAAATTAGTATATAATTGGACAAAGGTAAATAATATATGGTATGATATATATGAGTGTGGGTTTTAAAATATGTATTATAGACCAATATATTTTATAAATTATGTTTTAATGTGTATAATGGAAGTTTACACTTAAGGTAATGGATTTAAAGTCTAAGATTTATTTTTCGGAGACATATACCAAAGTCACCCCGGATTTATTTTATGTGGTATACATACTTCCCATTTGATATGATATAATAAAACAATCATTATTTATATGTTATTTAACGTTTAATTTTATTTTTTATGTACTTAGTCCTATATTTCAGAACATTACCAAAGAAACAAGGGATTTTTGTCTCAATTTTCCTTCTTTGGGACATAAGTTATGTTATAAACCTGTATTTTTTATACAATGTATATATTTCCCATTTGTCATGGTATATAATTAATATAATTATTTTCCAAAATTTAATATAATATTTAATGTTATTATTTAGTGGGGATTATGATTCAACAGATACCAAAGAAGTAATGGTTTTTTTATACAACCTCATTGTTCATCAAGATTGTTTATGATTAAGTTTAAATGATGAAATCTATGATCTACCCCACAAGAAAGTCAATTTTTTTCTTATATTATGGTTATTTAAATATGAAACATGTCTTCCATAAATTTTACTATATTTATGTATTAAATATACTAATATAATACTTTTAATAAAAACATCTTTATTTCTCTCTTCATTCAAAAAAACTTTTTCTTAAATATCTATGTTTTTTTATAATGCTTTAAAAAAAGTTTTCTCATTCTCTAAAGGATTTAATAAACATTTTCATAGCCATATTTTACTTTTCAAAAAATATTTTAAAATGAATATTTATATTGTCTTCTAAAAAATATCAGTTTTTTTATTCAGTAAATGTGAAAGTAATCCCTTTTTTAACTTGTATGACATGAAAATAATTTCCCACCATAAGGATTGATCAATTTTGTAAATATTCCTTTAATTTTTTACAAGTTTTTTTCCAAATAACAATATTTTGAAAATTTTATGTAATTTATTTAGTTTTTAATACATAATTTTCAAATTATAAAAGTTAATTTTTTTCATGAAATGTTTTAAATGATTTTTTAAACATCCATCATATTTTTCCATGGTTTTTTAAATGAAATGGATATTTAATAGGTGTTTTTTGGTTTTATAGTTTTAAAAAATTAATTTTAAAATATGAAAGGACAACACAATCAGGAAATATTTTAAATGATCATTTAACATTAACTTATAATATTGCAAGGATATTTTCAATGAAAAGGTTTTCGAAAATATTTTATTTTTTAAAAAGTGATTTTCAATATTGAATGGATATTTTTTACATGAAATGTTATGGGTGATATTTCAATATCATTTTCCATATAATATGATATACTTTTATTTTACTTATTATTTACCATGGATACGATCCAAGTAAACCATTCTTATTATTTATTTTAATGTATTATGTTAATGATGGTTAGATTTTTTTGAAACCCGTTTTTATTTAATAGGTTATACCATGATAAAAGCCATATAAAACCCACATGTTTTTACTTGAGTTATGATATGATGAAACAATGAAATGTTTAGGAATCCTAGTTCTTTTACATATGTTACTCTATGATGAAATGTTTATTAAACCCATTTCATTTCATAGATTCTGATATGATGAATGTTTTATGACCTTGTGGCACATATATGTATTTTATTCATTATGTGACAGTTGTGACCTTTATTTTTATCTAATTCATTGGGAAAAGAATTATATCTCATGTGATACCAATGTGAATAATGTAAATGGGATTTATCCTCAATGGGGAATAAGCCAATTGACGTAATCCACTATGAGAAACAGTTATATGGGATTAATACCCAATTAAAAATATGTGATGAGGCTGGATCAACTATTTTTTATCGTCTTGGTAGTTAACCATGACAAATGAAATGTTTTTTATACCCCTATTGGTTAAAAATTATTATTTCATGAGCTTATGGTTCATGAATCCTCATGATTTTACACTCTTATAGACCATGCCTTTTTGAATTACAATGCCTTATTTAATGAATATTTATATGATCTATGACAGTTTTTATATGAAATTTTTTAGTTATTTACATGATCTCATACCTTTATTAATACCTTATTATTTCATATGATAACATAATTATATCTCCCATGTTTACCTTTACTAATCATCTGATCTCACCCTATCTTTTGTTTCATTTACCCAAGTTAAGATGAAAGGTTTCATGTATAATTTTTTATGAAGATTAAAATAGGTTAATATAATCCTGGATGGTTTTGATGATCATTTATAAAATAATAAAATTGATTACCTCATATCCAAAGGTAATAATCAATTTTAGTCCATGGGTATGTATTTGTGAAATGTATTGAATATTCATATAATAAGATGTGATATTTATGTATTATAATCCTGGTTCTTCAAAATGAAAACTGAGTTGATAACCTACTATAAGTGTAGAATCACATTCTGGGATTGATATTTGGGGTCTATAATGAAGGGAATTGTTCTTTAATTTTGTGGAGAGTGTGACACCCAGAGAAATCTGAGTCATAAAATAAAAAAATGATTCTAATAATTACAATAAATTCTACCTTTCTTCTTGGGAGAATACTAGATTTGAACTCCAATGTTAAGAATTACTATCTTAGATTGTGGTCTGGTTGGGTGACCTCATGTGATGTTTCCCTGGGAATGTGTGAGTGAAGAAGAACCACACTAAAAGAACATGTGTTTGTATATACAGACATTAATTAATATGTTAATTACCCTATAGTGGGTAATATTTTTTGGTGTTCTAGAAGGGTTTCGAGGTATTATAAGAACCCTATGGGTTTAGTTGAACAGGTTTATTGCCTAGGGAAGGATGGATCCTCACAAATAGTGTTTGTGAAAAGGAAATAATTTGATTATTGGGGACTATCTTATGAGATCATTAGATAAATAATGGATATCCACCCAAGGGTTCCATGGGTAATGGAATTCCACTAGGGAAGGTGGTGTTTCCTTCCCATGAGGTGTAGGATTCAATTATAGTCAAGTACAAAAAATTGTAGACTGTTGCAGTTGGTATAAGATTAAGGTTTAACTAATATTTGGAAACAAGGATGAGAAAACATAAAAGACATATTTATGTATATGTATAAGTATACGTCTTCATATATATATATAAGGTTATGTATAAGGATAATTATAAGGATGATTAAAATTATTAGAAAATATCCATGATTCTTTATAAAGGATAAAGAAATGTTTTTCAACAAAATTACATCGGTGTCTAGATTATAATTGTTAAAAGAGGTACCTTAGTGTAACAACGCCAAATGGGTGCATTGAGTTAGACTTGATCCCCACATGGTGTATAAAAATTGTCCTTACTGAATAACTAGATTGAAACTCCGAAGTAATATTATTTGTTCATTTAAAACTCTTAATGAACCATTAAGAAATCTTTAAAAATATGAGGACTATTAATAAACTAGAAAAAACATAAGACGTAATATATTTAAAAGATCTTGTCATGATTTAGACATATTAATTTTTTTTTTCAGAATCATGTGGTTTCCCACTATGATTATTGATTATCGTACTATTCTTTGTTGTTTTAGTCAATTTATGGAACTAGGAGGAATATTATGAATAGTAAATATAATGGAAAATTCAATGATTATGAGGAACCAAACAGGATTGTGGCTGTAGAGAAAGCTATTGTGATTATGTCTGATCAGTTATCATGATATATTATTAACAACATTAACTAAATCTAGATTCTTACTTTTTAAAATAATAGGAAACTTAATTTTATAAATATTTGTATGGTAATTAACATAGAAGGGAAAAGATTTGGTATCCTACATGTAAAGAAGGTGGGAAAAGGAACCTGGAAAAATATCTCAAATAGTGGGGAAATTGATTTCTTTTGTGGAAATGAAGGTTATAGAAAAATGAGATCCCAAGGAACATAATGAATTATATGTGTGAAGCATGGGAATTATTTGAGTTAATAATCTAAACTACGAGTTATCCCTTATAACATGGAAATACCAATGTTATGAAAATCGATTGAGTGAAAGGATTGTGGTGTGAATGAATTTGGATTCATGAATTATAAATTTTAAGTATTTAAAAAAGGAAATTTCAATTATAATTATGAATCATTTATGTATTGTGTTATATTTGTGAGCATATATGTCTTCATGTGGGATTTAATTAAGAGTTATGGATACCATCACAAGTCTACGAGTCTAAGGTCGATCATATGTTCGAATTTTTAGAATATCCTTTTAAGATTACATGGGTTGGGTTCTTATAAAAAATATTGATATATCAAACTACATTTATAGCAATACAAACCTTTTGTTCAATATATTTTTTAATGAAAAATCAATTTTAGGAGGAATTAATCTCCACTTCTTAGAAATTATAATAAAGATAATAGAAATATTTGGGATTTCTCTTATCTTTGATATAAAGTTAACTATGGGTTATTAAAATTGGATTATGTTATAGGAAATATATAAATATTGATTCTGAAAAAGATAACATGCATTCCAAGTATAACACATCACATTTGATAATTCCATGAGGCTTGAACCCACAATTTGAGGGCATCAAGGGTATATCAGCTACAATTGGCGTTTGATTACCAAAAAAATTTGTGGGAAAACATAATGAGAGATATTTTGAAATTTGAATAATAGCACTTAGTATGTCAGTAATTCATTATTGAGAGTCAAATTTCTATGTGGATTCTACAACCCTTATCCATAATTAAATGGAAATGTGAAAACAACCCAATTGATTTTCACTAGGAGATCTCTAGAATATCTAAAGGACATAATGATATTTGTCTTAAAGTAAATATCATTTAAAATTTCTCACACATCATCACTATCAGATAATGATCCTATCTTGATCAACTTTACAGGATATGAATTAATAAATTTTTAATGTTTCATAGAGTTCCACAATCAATTGTATCTGATTCGGATATGAGGATTACATCAATTTTCTGGTGATGTCTTTAAAAGGATCATTATAATGAGGTGGGTTTCAACACTCTGTATCATCCTTAGACTGATTTTCATCCTGATATAAAAATTAAAACCATATATGATATGTTTATATCTTATTATATGAATTAATGAGGTATTTGTGATCAATACCTTCCTCTACATGATATTTATTATTTCAATAGCCTTCACTCAAGCATTGAGATGGAACCTTATGAATCCCCATACATAAATTAGTGTAGATCTCCAATGCACTATAATTATATTGTAGAAATAATTCTATTGAGACTTATGTTATTTGAATTAAATAGAAGATAATGTTTGAGCCCTTCAAAAACACATAAGGGTTGAAAAAATATTTTTAAAAAGTTATTCTAACAATTGTCATTGTGATTTGGAATTTATAGTTGGTAAAAAGGTCTTTCTACAGATTTCTTAACAGAAGAAGGGAATAATAATTAGAAATTAGGGAAAATGAATCCCTTAGTATATAATTCCATTATAAATTTTTTATTGTGTTAAGAAAATAGATTATCATTTGGTGATTCCACCAATCATCTCCCAGGTTCAGGATGTGTTCTATGTATCTATCTTGTGGAATAATATACTAGATCCCTAACACGTACTGAATTCATAGGTTGTACAAATAGAGCATGATATTTCTCATCAAGAGTATCTAGGGGAGATTCTAGATCATAGATGGAAAATAAAACAAAACATGGCCACTCACCTGGTCAATGTTTTATAGAAAAACCACCATATTAAAGAAGCAATGTGGGAACCTAAAGATGTGATGATGTAGAAGAATCATGCATTGTTTATATTGGAGCATTGAATTTAGAGGGATATATTTATTTTTTCTTTATTAGAATATAACACCCTATGATTTTATGATTTTTAGATTAAATTTAAATTCAATGATATCTTGTATTACATGCAACACAAAGTTTTAACAAACCAAAATATACTATTTATATTTTTTTAACTTTAACTTGACCATCACTACCTAGACATTATGCATGGAATTATAAATAGGAAAAAAAAATTAATTATTAAATATAATGGTTTTATATAAGGAAAATTTATTGATATAAAATTATGTTATTTTTAGTAAGTTCATTATATGTTTCAAAAATAATTTTTTCTAAAAAAATGATTTTTATTGTGTTTTGTGAAAAATTATTATTATATAATTTTTTTATAGTTTCTCAAGTTTTTTTTTAAATTTTTTTTGGCATTAAAATTTCAACATAATATTTAAGTGATTTTTTTTGGATTTTTATTGAATGATTAATTTTTTATGAATATTATAATATGCTGGATTTTAGTGAAAATTATATTTTTTAAAAGAAATTATAATGTTACAAATTTTTAATGGTTTTTTAACACCCTTAGACTTCGTGAAGTGTTTTTGTTTTGTAATAAAACTATTTCGTTTAATATTTTCCTTAAGTACAATGCTGATTTGGTCTTCCATTATATGGAACACAGTTTTTATCTTTCCTTACATGCAACACTATGTTTTTATTACATTATGTGCAACCCCGAGTTTAAATAAAATGTGAGATACTATTAAAATATTAGTAATTAATACGAAAATTATAAAAATACTATTGGAATGGTATTTATGAATAGGATTAATTAAATTATTAAAATATATGGTTTACACATGTATATAAAATTAATTTTTTGGTGACCAATTTATTATAAATTAAAATAAAAAAAATTCTAAACTAAATAAAATATTTTTATGAAAAAATAATTTTTTTTGGGAAAAATGAATTTTAACTCAAAATATTAAAGAAAACACTTTTTCTAAAATATATTAATGAAATTTATATGTTATATATTCAATAAAATTGTTGACGTTCATCTTCAATATTTTCCAGATATGAGATAAGAATAAATCCAATTTCATGCTTAAAACTATGTTTTTCTCAAAAAACTATTTTTTCCTTTTTCACAATTTTTTTAATTTTTTTTCAAACATCAAGAAAACTTAATGGAAAAAATAAATTTAATTTTTTAAATCATCAATTCAAAATTATATTAGGGTGAATTTTTTAAAATATTCTATAAATATTTTTTGATGAATAATGAAAAATAATGAGTTTTAATATAAATTATCATTTACTTTGATGATTTTATAAACATATATATTTTAATATGGTTTTAAAAGAAATATTCGTTAAATAATATAACCATTAATTTAAATTATTTCCTTGGAATCATTTTTATATTAAATTTTTATTTTTTTAAAAATTTGAACATTTGTTCTTCTAAAACCTGCTTTCTCATAACATCTATGGCATTAATTTTACCACAAAATCCATATTTTTTTAATTTTAAAATAAAACATTCAATTTCAAATAATGAACCGTAAAAATGTCCCAACCAGATATAACCATTAGTAAAAAAACCCAAACAACCAGTTTTTTAAACTGTGCCATCAAACAAAGATTACTAGTTTCAAAAATCAAAAAGCCAAGCCACATGTTGTCCACCGCCGAATCGAATATGGGATTAATTTTAAATCATCATTTTCCACTTATGTAAATTTAATTATGAAAATTTAATTTGTAAAAATGGATTCCATAAATGGAGTCTTCATTTTTTATTATTTATTATAGAAAAATATAATTTATTTCCATAATGAAGATTAAAAATAGAATAAATTATTTACCACGGTTATGGAAAAAATGGGTTTACTGAGTGTTTAAATAAAATTATTAGGAATAAAAATGACCCAAAACATGTCTATTTTTTTTAAACACATTAAAAACTTATCTCTAATTTTTTTTATAATTGACCATTTTGGAGCAATGTGGGTTATGAAAAATTTGGGTAGACTTTTTTAAATTCAAAAATTACATGTGTGCCACCCAACTCACTTATAAAAGTCCACCCATATATTCTCATTTTAACATATTAAAAACCTATTATTTTTGCCAAGTCATATCTATATAACCTATATTATTCACTTATATCATCCCAGTTTCCATATTTTGGTAAAAAATCCAACCATTGAAGGGTATTGGTGAAAACCAAAAAAGGTTACCTGAAGAAAAGGAAACAATCTTTAATAAGCATTTTTAAATTATTTCCTTACACCACCTCATTAAAAAATTATCCAAAAATGATGATATAATAACCTATATATCTTCCTTATACTAATATTTTTGTATTTTATGGTCATGACATATTACCATCTCTAATTCCTTCATATGAGTTTTTTAAATCTTAATTCATGTGTATGACATGTTATCACCTCACGAACCAATGTTACTCATTTTCCAATTTCAATGTATCACAATATGATATAATGATAGTTTTTTTTATTTTTATATGATATTTATGAAATTAATATTCTTATAGAATCCTTATATACATGTACCTTCATAATTCCAATTTCATGGGAATTTGATAATATCATTCATGTGTACGATATATTACCTCCTCACGAAGCGTTGTTCTTCGTTCTCACATTACATGGACGGTAAGAAGGATGAGATTAATGAAAAAAATGTGATATAATTTAAAAATATATTATTCTATAAGTTTAATATATTAAATATCTTTATTTATTTAAATCTATCAAGAAAATGGAAACAACATTCCTTCTTATATACTTCATACCGTCTCTATGAATGGTGAGTTTCAATTTCGGTCTCTGTATTTTCAAGATTTATATAAATATATATAATGAATATATATTATATTAATATAATTTTTAAAATTATGAAAATTATTTAATAATTATAAAAATAATAGAAAATGTAGTAAATAAAAACATACATGAAAAAGAAACTATTATTTTCTGAATGTGACATTAACATGAAATTATTAATAATATGGAAATAAAATTTAATAATTAAATAATATATGGTTTTATATTTATATGGTTTTGAAATATGATTATAATATGATTATATTTTTTATACATGAGGTTTAAATTTTTATTATGGAATTTTAAACATAAGGTAATAGATTTATAATGTCTTTTAATTTTTTGGGGGAAAATTTAAATTCTCATCTTGGTTATTTTTTATAGTGTATATACTTCCATTTGAAATTATAAATTCTAAATATAATAATTTTCTAGGTATTTAAATTTTCATTTCATTTTATTCATTGTTAGGTCTTGGGATCATAAATATTACCAAAGTAGTGAGTGGTTTTTGTCTCAATTTTTCTTCAATGTGGTGTCTGTTGCATCACAAACCTATCTTCTTTTATAATGTGTATATAAAGACCTTTCGAATGTTATATCATGAATTTATTTATCATTATGATATTTTATGTTTAATTTAATGTTATTCTTTCATGGGGATTATAATTCAATGATACCAATGTTATAAGGGTTATATGTTACATTGTCACCATTTATCAGGATTACTCAGGATTATGCTTACAATGATGAAATAATATGATCTATCTATAAATAAATAATTATATTTTATTCTCATATTTCAATTTTTAAACAATAAATTTTTTCATATTGTTTAAATATCTTTATATAATCATGATTTTAAAAAGGTTGTTTTTATAAAAATTTATCTTTATTTCTCTCTTTGGTCAAAACAAATTTTTATTCCAAAGTTATGTTTTCAAAAAATGTTTTGAAAAAAAATGTTTTATTCATTCTACAAATAATTTATTGAAGAAATTTTTACCATGATTTATCTTTTTAAATTTATTTTCAAAAATAAATCTTCATATAGTATTCCAAACAATGCCTATATATATTTTATCAAAAATATGAATGAATCTTCATTTTAACCTGTAAGGAATAAATGATAGTTTCCATATTAATAAATAATAATTGATTTTAAGCTTATATTATAATATTACAAACTGATTTTAAAATAAATGTACATTATAAATTTTATTCCTAAAAAATTGTTTTTCAATGGGGATAAGATATTTTCTAAAAAAATATGCTTTATAATTTTTAATGAATACATTTAATAATTTAATGTATATTTAAAAAGAAATAAAATTTTAAAATGTTCTATGTTTTAATAGTTTATTTCAAAGTATAATGTACATTTTCTTCAAGAAAATTTTCAAATTTTTTATAATTCTTGTATTATAAGTTTCAAAGTTTATATTCAATGTACTAGTAAATTATTAGTTTTAATTTTTTAAGAAAAATATTTGGTCCTCAAGGAACATTCCAAGTGATTTTTTCTAAAATAATTTTCCATATAATTTGAATTCTTATGATGTTACTTATAATTTACTAGTAAAATGATCCACAAATGATGTTTTTGGTATTTACCAAAATGGATCATTTTTTATGATGAAAATATGTTTATTAAACCCTTATCATTTCAATGGGTTATGTTTTTAAGAAACGATGAAATGATTATGAAACTCATTTCTTTTCAATAGTTTTTTCTCTGTTGTAATATTTTATGAAACCCCTTTCATTTCATGGGTTTCGATATGATGAATGTTATATGATATTATAGAAAAAAACATGGATTATATTATGAGAGAGAAATATATATCTTAAAATGAATTGGATTGTGATGGATGTTTTTTGAGCTCATATGGTACATGGGAGGTCATTCTAAGAAAAAAAGAGGGTACACAAGAGGTTATTCAAATCCTAAAAGAGAGTACATGAGGGATTATCCAAAGCATAAAGAAGGTACAAGGGTGGTTATCCCGTGAATAACATATTATGAATGTCTTGGTTGGTATATTTGACATAATATTTTCTATGAATATATATATGAAACAATTCTGTTTCTTATTCCAATGATATAATCTCATCCCCCATGTTCTTTAATTCTTTATGATTCATGTCTTATGACCTATAAATACATATTCCATGAATCAATATTTTGATCTATGATATATTGGGTATTTTTTAAAAATGATAATTTCATATTATCATATCAATATTCCCATGTCTTACTTATGTTATCATTTATATGTCGCATTCATACCCATACATAGCATCTCATCTCACCCGTTCTTATGTTTTCTTTCCTAGGTTATGAAGAATGGTTTTTAATAGGGTATGTTTTTGAATAGTACTACAAGGGAATATTTTTATTAGAGATATTTATGAACTTTCAAGAGATTATAATATTATGCACATATTATATAAAGGCACTAAATTATAATGATCTTTAGGAATTTATTTGAGTAATGTATTGAATATTCATCTAAAAAGATATAATATATATGTATGAAAATCCTAGATGACTATATTTGGCATCATAAAAAAATATTAATTAAGCATTAGAAACATGTATTATAAAATATTTCTGAAATAACTGTGGATATTTCTAAAGATATGTTTAGGGATGTCTCTAAGGATAAATATTAAGATGAGTCAATGTATAAAAAATATATTAATTTTTTTTAAAATGATAGAGAAAATGATTTATAAGAAACTACATCTCTAGAAGGATTATAAAATGGGATTTGGCTATGGAATAGAGTTAACTAGGAGTAATAACTCTAAAACGAGAATATTGAACTCGAATCAATCGTCACTGGGTGCATGAAAATGGGCTTTACTGCACACCTAGTTTTACACTCACAAGGGATATGACTTGGAAATTCAAAAAATATTTATAAACCATCATGAAGGATTTAATTAGATGATGACTATAAAAGAACTTGGAGAAAACTTAAATTTTCATATGTTAACAAGAATGTTTCATGATTTATAAGTCCTATAAGTGATTTTTGTTGATTATGTGGTTCCCCATTAAGATTATTGTCACTCACATGATATTTTTTGGTAAAGAAAATGGTGGAAACCAAATGAAAGTATACCAACATTATATTTGATAGAAAATGTGTTAATGAGAAACCAAATTGGAAGAAAACAAGATTTAAGGATATTGTGATTATTCGTAATCAGTTACCATGATATATGATCAATAAAATCACTTTAATAAATGATTATAATCACCCAATGAAGAGAAGGGTAGAAATAATTAAGAGTTTGGTTGGATGAGACCATAAATTAAAAAAACATTATGTTTCCTATATATCATGAATGTGGGAAGAATAAACCAATTTGATGTGTTAAATGTATATGAATACGGGTTTAGTGTGGAAAATAAAGACACAAAACAATTAATTATAAAAGAAACATTAACATTTCAGTTAATACATTTGATGAAAAGAATGGTCTCCTACTATATCATCAATGGTTGAATGTTTCAAATATGGAAGAAGTTGGAATTATAAAAATATATGTCCTAATAAGGGAGATTTTCAAATTAATTGGAATGGTGGTGTGCGTAATGGTTATAGTTTGGATGATGATGAGACTATATATGATATATAAAAGGTATGGTATTTTCTAAATGTATTTTTTATCTTAAACATGAGGATAATTATTAAATCGAGGTAGATGAATGTCAAGAAATGATTCATATTTCATATATTAGGAATGAATAATTACAGAATTATATGATGAATCCTGGTTAATAGGTTTAGAGTGAAGTGGGATGATTAATGTGTTAATGTATTGGAATTAATTAATTAAGTTCTTGGAATCATGAAATCTATAAAAAATTTAGTATATGTATTTCATTAATTATTTTCCAAATATTTTCAAGGATAATGATGACCTTGACAAAAGATTTAATATAAAGTTGAAATTTTTATTACGGGATGATAACCCCAAATATATTATGATTGCAAATAAAAATTGTGTTTACTTTGGATAAATATTTTATTGATATGAATAAATTAAATTGGATAGTATTTATGACCTTTTAGCTAATTAATGATATTTTAAAAAAGTTGTTTATTTTATATTTGAAGGAGTTTACAACACTATTGATTTTATGGATTATATTCAATAATATGTGGTTTTATTAGTTTATTGAGGAATAATTTTTGTTTTCATTCTGGTTTTTTATTAATTATGGTTATTAGCATGATTCAAGAAAATATTTGACTAAGGAATTATCATATTGGGTATGTGATAATCAAGTGTTGCATTATAATAATTGGGGGATTAATTTTATTTTGATTTTGAAAAATTTATTGCCCTTATTTATATATTTTTAATTTTGGGAATGTTATATGGTTAACCATTTATGTAATGGGTTATGTTGAATTTTGGATATGGTTTTATAAATTAATGTATTATATCACCACATAAAAATGTATGCAAATACTATGCTAACCATTTTCTTTCTGATAATAACTAGAGATATAAGTAACGCATTATCAGTCTTTTTAGATCTCATTTAGTGCTTCAAATGTGAAAAATCCATTCTCTTGAGTAAGTTATTTAGAGTAAATTGATCAAGGGATTACCAAAAGATAAGACTATTCTTATGAAAAAGAATTCAATCAATAAATTATACATTTTTATGAAAATTCCCCAACATTAGAAACATGATAGTTATATAAAATATCATCCAATTTTAATCATTTTTAATGATCTCAATGACATTTACCACCAATTTGGTTTATTTATTTGGGGTTTTTATCTTTCTTCTTACAATTTTCTACAATACTCTTCCTCATTATTTGGGGGTTATTTTTCCATGACTATGTCCATGTTTCTACTACCAACTATTTTATATTATTTGGAATCCTACTATGTGTTAATATAGATATCCTTAAAACATCTATTTACCTCTTTTAAAGTGGAATTTGGATTATCCCATTTTATAATGAGGGTTTCATACAATGGAATTCTCAAATGTTTAACATAAGTTTTTGAGCACAAGTTCAAATTGATAGTATGTAAATTTATTAATGGGGTTGAATTTAATAGACAAAGGTTTTTTGAAATATTTTTTTTCAAATAAATTTAGTCTTTTTGATATTCTTATTTATATGAATTACCATGTTTAAAATGAATTACATGAAACACTGATACTATCTTGCATTATATGAAGCACCATGTTTTACTTACATTACATCCATCATAGATATTAATCAAAAAACAAAGAACTATTAAAAAATTATTATGTAATATGTTTGTTATCATTAATCCATTGGAATTGAATGTATGAATATGATAAGATAAATTCTAAAAATATATTATTTACACATGTATATAAAAAAACTAATTCTTGTCCAATTAATTATAAATAAAGAACAAAAACTTTTTAAAAAATAAAAGGAAATCTATTTCTGAAAAAAAAATTGTGGAAAAAAATGTATTTTTTCTCAACAAATTAGAAAACCCACTTTTTTTTAAATATTTTTATTTTATTTATATATTATATATGAAATAAAAAATTTTAAATTAATTTTTTTATTTCTATATAATAGATAAGAATATATCAAATTTTATTCATAAAAATATTAATTTTAAAAAAATAGTCTTGTAACATTTTTAGAAGTAATTTTAAATCTATTTTTTGAAAATTTTAGAAACCCTATTTTAAAAATAATTTAAAAATAATCTTATATTTAATTTTTGAGGATTTTCTAAGAAGGTAATTTTTTAATCATTAGTGAAAAATATTGGTGGTTATTAAGAATTTTCATTAATTTTAAATGTTTTAAAAAATTTATAAAATATTTGATGTTTTGAAATGAATAATTAGTTCAATTATATATCTCTTAATCCATTTTAACTCAATGGAATAATTTTAATTATGAATTTTTATATAAATTTTTTTTCAACTTTTAAACATTTTCTATTTGAAAACCCTCTTTCTCTTCGCATCTACGAGATTAATTTTAAATTAAAGACTTACTATTATGTGAATGATATTTGGAAAATAGACTAAATATTTAATAAAATTATAATTCATTTAATGTAATAAGTTTAACATAATTTTTTACCGTAATTAATAGTGAAAATAAAAAAAAATATTATCTATAGTTAAGGTAAAAATGATTTTACTGGGGGTTAAACTAAAAATATCAGAGTTGAAATTGACCTAGAAACACTTACAACACACATCTAATATCCATAATTATACCTTATATTCTTTATTTTCTATAATATACTATTTTTTTTATCAATTTGGAATTTGAAAAATGTGGGTACACCATTTTATTTTCAAAAATTACATGTGTTCCATTCAACTATTTTAGAAAAGGCCACATGCTCTTCTCTACTATTCACAAATTCACAACCGAATTTTCTATCAAATAACTTCCCAAATAACTTAATTAATTTCATAATACTGTCATATAATCCTTATTTTGGTAATAAATCCAACCTAGGATTTCTTTTGATGAAAGTATCAGGATACCCAGTGATGATGAATCATTCTTCATTGAGAATTATAATTTTATTTATTCCCACATCTCATTCAATTATTATTAAATGAGTCTGAAGAAATAAAATAATTATCATAAATATAATTATATGTTTTTATGTTATGTTCATTTCCGATAACTATCTCCATTTTTATAAAATGAGTTATGAAATCAACATTCGTGTGAACGATGAACTACTGCCTCACGAACTGAAGTCATTAGTTTTCCCATTACGATATATCATGGATGGATATAATATTGGATTTATTATTTATATTTTATATTTATGAAATTATTATTCTTCCAGAATCATTATATCATATTTTAATTCTTATTCTTTTTTGTGGAGATTTGATAACTTCATTCATGTGTAAGGAGAACTACCAGCTCATAATGTAATTTGATTCGTTCACACTTTACAAGGAAGGTAATAAGAATAGGTTTATTGAAAATATGTTTTATATTTTTCCAAAAAATGATACTATAGTAGTAATATTTTAGTTACCATTATTTTTTTCAATCTGTTGAAGAAATGAAAAAAATTTATGTATTCGTATGACTTATCATCTCCACGAAAGATAAATTTCATTTTTTTATTAATAAATTTTTCAGATTTATATTAAAACATATATAATTAATATATATGATATTTATATAACAGAAAAAATTCTTTAAATTATGGAACCTTGATAAAATTAAGAGGTCCCAAAAAATAAAAAATCCAAGCATACATAAAAAACAATATAGTTATTACCCAAGCGTGACTTTAACATGGAATTATTAATAAATGGGTAATAAAAGATCACAAGTAAATAATATATGGATATACATATATATATAATTATGTCTATATTAATGTTATATAAAATTATTATATATATTATATACTATGTGTAAATGTGTATGATGAAACTTGAGTGATTTGGTAAGGGATTTCTAGTCACTTTTTTATTTTTAAGTGACAAATGAAAATGAAAAAGTCATTTATTTTGTGTGGCATATATACTATTCATTTAACACTTTATATCCTGAATATATTTATTTTCATGAAATTTAATGTTTCATTTTTTTTATTGGGGCTTACATCCAAAATATTACCAAATTGTTAGGGGAGTTTTTTTTTTCTCAATTTTCCTTCCATGGGATATATGTTATATTATACAAATATCTTCTTTTTCAAGGTGTATATATAAAACTGTTGAAATGTAATATAATGAATTCATTTAATATCATTATATTTTATGTATAATTTATATTTTTATTTCATTTGTATTATTATTCATAGGTTCCAAATTAGAAATTGGTTTATGTTACAATCTCACCATTTAATGGGCTTTATCATATTTATAGTTAAAATTATGAACTATTATGATCTACGTCTCAAGGAAATTATTTATTTTCCTATACTGTGATTATTTATGGAGAATACATATTTCTTAAAAAAATTTCTATTTATATACACTTGTATTCAAAAGGTATTTTTTTAGAAATATAGTCTTTTCTTTTCTCTTCGGTCAGAATGAATTTTTCTTTCCAATCCATGTTTTGTGATAATGTTTTAAAAAAACGATTTTACAATTATAAAAACGATTTATTAAATATATATTTACATTTTTTTAGTTTATAAATTTTTTTTAAAGGAATATTATGTTCATTTTCCAATCAATTCATCTTCATATTTTATCAAATATTTGAATGGAATCTTTTTATTATCAAGTTTGACATGAAAAAAATTCTACATCACTATGACCAATAATTTATTTGAATAATTATTTATAATAATTGAATATTTTTTTTTGAATAAAATTACTTTCAAAATTATTAATATTTTTAAAGAGTTTTTTCCAAAGTGGAATAGATATTACCCTATTAAATTTTTTTATGATTTTTAAAAAAATCGTTATAAATTTTCAATGTCATTTTTAAAGAAATGAATTTTTTTTCATGATTTAAAAATTCTTTTTCAAAGTGGATTTTTTATTATCCGAAATTAATGATTCAAATTAATTTTAAAGAGTTATTTATAACTTTCAATGTTTATTTTTAATGAATAGTATTTTCAAAATGGGTTTTCAAATTTTATTTTTAAAAATTGTTTTTCAAAGATATGATGTCATATTCAAGGAACAATTTATGTGATTATTATTTCATAATAATTTTTTATCTATGAGAACATCTTTTTATGTTACTTACTCTTTAATGGGGATATGATACAAGGACACCATTCTTATTCTTTCCTGAAATGGTTTATGTTTACAAAAATAAGATGTTTATGAAACCCATATTTTTTTCATGGGTTATGTTTTGATGATTTGATAAATGACTTTGAAACCCATCATTTTACCATGGGCCATGCTATGATGAAATGGTGTATGAAATACATTTTTTTATTGGGTTATGATAGGATGAATATTATATGATCTTTTGAAAAAATAGGGATTATTTAGTGGGCGTGATTTATAAATACATCCAACTCATTGGGTAATGATTAATGTTACATGAGCTTAAAGGGTACATAGGGGGTTATCCTAACCCTGAATGAGGGTGCACGAGAGGCTATCCCAATCCCAAATGAGGTTGTATGAGAGGTAATTCAAATACCAACATATATACATGGGAGGATATACAAATACTAACATGTTATGAATTCTTTGAGGTGTATCCTTGATATAGGATTGTCTATGATTATTTATATTCCACAATACTATGTCTTATTCCATTTTTCTGTTCACTTGAATCATGTTCTTTGATTTTCTTATGATTCATATCTTCTGAACTGCAAGTATTTAAACCATGTATCAAGATTTATATCTTGTATATAGATGATATGGTTTTGGAATTTAATTATGATGTTCTGAATCTCATAAGATCATGTCAGGCTTATTTTATCATCGATATATCACTTTTTAATCATTAATGTTTGTTTGAGCTCATCATTCCTTATGTTTCATTTCTCCAGGTTATGATGAATGGTTTTATATAGGTTATTTTTATATATATTACTAAAGGGGATGATATTTATGAATAATTTTATAGATCATTAACCAAATTAATAGATTTTGTATCTAGTATCCAAATAAAATAACATATTATAGTCTTCAGGCATGTATTTGGTTAATTTATTTTATATTCATCTAAAAAAATATAATATCTACATATGAAAGTACTGTATGAGTATAGATTTAGAAGTTATATTAGCTTAACTATATTATAATTAATCTTATTTTATTCACTAGAATCATTTTTATACGAAATCATGATATAAAAACTTCCTAAACATTTAAAAAATTTATCTTTTGAAAACATTTTTTTATATTTTTAATTTTATACTATATTCCATGAACAATGTTTGGAAAAATGGATACCATATTTAGAGTTAGAATAATTTATATTATATAATAAGGTAAAGATATTTTTTTTCAAAAATATTAATAAATGCAATGGAAATTAATTTCCCTGATGAATATTAAAACAAGGTTTTTCCCATCATATATTCTTATGATAAAATAAATTATCCACAAGCACATATTTTGTAATTAATAAATTATTATTCATATTTAGAATTAGTGGGTATAAGTCACATATCAATTTATATTTTAAAGTAAAAATTACCTAGCTAATTAAAGAAAAATATTATTTAATAATGCTTATTTTTATTCATAAAGGATAAATTACCTCGATAAATAAAAATATACAAGTTGCTAGGGTGAAAACTAATATGGAAGAATTACGTAATCTTAAATTCTACGGAATAACAGGATTAATACATATGTTTTTTTTGTGTTCAAGGTTTTTAATGACCATATAATACCTTTACTCTTTATATATAAATTTTTAGGCGCATAGGGTTAGAGTGACTCCACATTATATATGGGTTTCTTCTATTTATAAAAAATTCAACTTCTCATCTTTTATAAAAGGTGTCGTTATCCCATCACTTCTTCACATATATTATGTACTTAGGATAGAACCAAGGTTACTACAAATCATCCCAAATATCCAATTTCAGGTTCTAGTGTGACTTTTCATCCAAAAGTACTGACACTATGGTTCTTAATAAGATATCAAAAGGGGTTTTTATAAGGGAATGATATTATCTTCACTAAAATATTTCTTATTTTACTTCTTCTCTTACCACATTAAATAATTTAAAATTAATTAAAATATCAAAACAATAAAATAAAATAAAAACTATGATACTATTATTTTAATTTCATGACCTAAATATATTGTATATTATATAAAATGGGAAACGATTCTTTTGATCATACAGATGGTGGGATTCCATATCACAAACTGATATTATTTTTTTTCTATCACGACCTATCAAAGATGGAAATAATTATGGATTTAACATATTTATATGATATTTATGATAATATTATATATAGGTAATTATAATATCACATATACCTTATTATATTCCAATAAGTGTGTATACGATAACATCGCCCGTGTCTATGATAGACTACTGTGTCACATAATTATGTGAGTCATTCATCACTTAAGATTTATATAAAAATTAATAATGAAATTTTATTAAAAATATGTGATATAAATGAAATAGTAATTATTATTTAATGTAATTATATTATTTCCCATTCTTTTGTTTCATTCTTTTAAGAAAATGGAAATAGTATAAATGTATATGTACGACCAACTATCTTAATGGATGATGTATTTCATTTTTTACCTCTTGAATTTATGGATTACTCTAAATACACACAAAATGAAAATATATGATATTTATATTTTTTTTAATTTTTTAAAATTTTGGTTCCATGATCATTGAAAGTATTCATAAAAAACAAAATCCAAACAAACATGAAAAACTATGTGGATTTTATCCTAAAAATTTATTTTAATAAGTAATTATCAGTAAACAGGTAACAAAAGGTCATAAAAAATAATATATGGTATGTTACATATGGTTATGGTTCTATAATATAATTTTAAAAACATAAATTTATTATAAATTAGTCTCTATTATTTATAATGGAATTTAATACTTAAGGTAATTGTTTTCTAGTCTCACTATTATTTCTAGGAGTCATATACCAAATTCACCGAAAATTTCTTTTTTGTGGTGTATGTACTACAATTTTTACATGTGATATAATGAATATATTTTAATACTTGATATCTTAAGATTAATTTTTTGTTATTATTTAATGGGTCTTAAGATTGAAAAGATTACCAATTTTTTTGTGGATTTTTGTCTCAAATTAACTTTTATGGGACATAAGTTATTTTATGAAACTATCTTCTTTGATAAGGCATATATACTTATCATTTGAGATGTTATATGATTAATATATATATTAATTTAATTTAATGTTTTGTTTCAGGTTATTATTTAATGGTCCTTACAATTCAAATGAAACCAAAGTTTTAATGGTTTTATTATACAATCTCATTATTTATAGGTATTGTTTACGATTATGTTTTTGATGATAAAATATGAGATTTTTCTCAAGAAATACATTTATTTAATTTTACATTTTTTATTTCTAGAGTATAAATGATTTTACTTCATTTTCCTCTCTTAATAGATAAAAATAACTAAAGAATGTTTTTAAGTAAAAACACCCTTATTTCTCTCGTAGGTCGAAAAACCCTTTTTCTTTCATATTCATATTATCTGAAAATGTTTTAAAAAATTATTTACAATTACATATATTATTTATTAAAGGCAATTTTACCCATGTTTTTATATATAATTTTTTTAAAATTAATCTTCATTAAATATTAAAAAAAAACCTTTTGTTTTTTACAGAATATGTTAATGAAATAATTGTTTCAACATGTATGTCATGAACATAATATCTCACCAACATGACATATCAATTTATTTAATATTACATTATATGTTCCCAGGGTTATTTTCAATTAATTGGATTTTAATATTTTTTCTGAATTTTAGGTTTTAAAAATATTATTTTCAATGTGGAAAGAATTTTTCTATAAAGAAAAATTTTTAATTAATTTTTAAATAATTTATATATGTTTCAAAGCATATTTAAAAATAATAATTTTCAAATTTTATTGATAATTTTTATTTCAAAAAAATGAATTTCCAAAGTAAAAAATATATTATACTCAAGGATTTTTTAAATTATATTTAAACAGTCTATTATAATTCTACGCAGTTATTTTGAAAGAAAAAGATTTTAATTTTTTTTTCTATTTTGAATACTGATTCACTAAGTTGAATGGATTTTTACCACAATAAATTCCGCAAGTGATTATCCAAAATAATTCTACATATATAATGAAATATTTTTATGTTACTTATGATTTATTGTGGATAATATCCAAGGATGTATTTCTTATTCTTTCTCTAAATGTTTTGTGTTTAAGATGACATGATTATTATGAAACTCATTTCTCTTCCACGAGTTATATCATGATAAAATGTTTATGAAACCATATTTTTTCATCGGTTATGGTATTATGAAATGAGGAGATGATTATGAATGTAGTATATTTTCCAAATTTTGTTATATGATGAAATTTTCATGGAACCCATTTCTTTTCATGGGTTCTAATATGATTAATATTTTATGATCTTATGGCACACATATAGATGATTTTAATAATTTTATGGGTTGGACCTATATATCCCTAAAATATAATGGTTAAATATTTAAATATATTGAGAAAAAATTGGAAAACATTTCAAATTATTGATCCATAATTGGGAATAGGATGATGAGGTTGATCCATACCTGGAAACATGATCAATGTCTTGATCCAATAAGGTATAAAGGCGATGAGGGATAGTCTACATTGTTTGATGGTCTTAAAAGTTAAACATGACAAATGAAATGTTTTATATAACTATTTTTGTGACACACTTATTTGAAATGTGCTTATGGTTTATGAATTATAATGATTTCACTCCCCTGTGAATAATTTCTTTTAGAATGATAATTATTTATTACACAAAACAGGTTAACAATATTTGATAGGTCAGGGATAAATAGTGTAAATTATGTAAATGGTCTCATAAACTTATTATTATATCACACTTTCATATCATCATATAATGTTTTCTACCATGTTTACCATTATTCAGCAAAGAAGTACCACCTTTAATATGTATCCTTTACCCCGGTTATATATAAAGGTTTTATGTAGGTTAAGTTTGTGAATTGTATAGAAGGGGAAGATCTTTATTGGATATGTTGAAGAACTATCACTAAATATGAATAATACGTACCTATTATCCAATGTAACTAAACCATTTATGTTATTGGGTGTGTATTTGAGAATTGTATTGAAAATTAATCTAGAAATATGTGATATTCATGTATTGAAATCACGGGACATTATAATTCTATTAGACACAATACCTAGAAGGAAGTGTAAAGGCACAATATGGGATAATGATTCTTTATGTATAATGAGGGAGTTGGGCTTTAAAAGAGAAAATTTTGTAACACCCATCGAAATATCAGTCATAAATATTCTAAATGATACTACAAATTTCACCAAAGTGAAACTTTATTCTTGAGATCAAACCAGATAATAAATCCATTTTTTAGAATTTTTTTCATGGAGTAGTGATTACGATGGGTGAATTCTAAGGATTTTCTCCTAGGTTTGTTTAAGTGAGGAAAAAAGAAATTGGAATTACATACATAGGAAATATTGGGAAATTAATTAGTCTAATTAGTTTCATTGGTGGGTAATATCAATTTTTGTTCTGGGAATGGACTGAGGTATTACTGGAGACCCATGGGGTCAATTGACATAACTCATGGCATGAGGAATGTTAGGTTCTGACACACAGATCCATATGCGATCAAAATCAAGAATAATAATCAAATAATGCATAAAAATGAATTATACAAAGGAAACATTTATAAAAATGATCCCAAAATATTAAGGAACATATTTCCTCATTGTTTTCGATGTAAACGTTATTTTTAGCCAAGGTTATCGTCTCTCGAACCATGTATTCACACTAACAAGAATAATCTCACTTTCTAAGAACTCTTAAATCCTATTTCACATTAAATAATATAGTTTCTATATAATTGAATTAGTAAGAACAATCCCAGGTGTCAGAAATCACATATCTTATGAAAAACATTGTCAATAGTATAATCCAAGTATGGATGGAGATAAACATCAAATATAGACCATGGGAGATTAAACAAGGATCAATTGATAGAGATGTTCGCAATAAGTATATAGAATAATTCAAAAGGTATTTTAGTATATTTTTTATATAATGAAACTATAATTACCACTATGGATGAAATGATCCATCATCATTTAATACAATACCACATCATTCTATGATCGAATAGAAAATAAGAGAGGAAATTTTTCCAAAGAAGAAGACTCAATAAATGACATTTCCAAATAACCCATATCCAAATTCACTAGTGATTAATAACGAGATAGGGAATTATAACAATCAAGAAGAATACATGATTGACCTAAAAGAAGAATAAAAAAGGATAATTTAATAAGAAAATGAAAATTCAAGGGTTTTCCATGTTTCATCCAAAAGCGTCAAAGAATGAATAAATCTATAAGGAAGTATTTAAAATAAATTAATATGGGTTATAATTCAATTAATAAAATATATAATGACCCCAGAATTAATTTAAAAAAAATTCATTAGGTTTAGTTAAGATCCAAGAATAAATCAATATTTTTTAAATATAATACAGAAGAAATGATTGTTTCCACACACTATACTATGGAATAACCTTGTCATGATTTCCTTGAACACATATCAGGAAATGACAAGGAATGTTGTTTTTCCCTGAGATATAAAACGTTTTAACCTCCCCACAACCTCAAAAACGGGTGTGGTGTGGCTACCAAATCCATATCCAATATGATCATTACCCGATCACCAAAGGATGTACAATAATTAGAGAAGATTTTTTTATTGCCAATTTATTATAAGAGATTGCATTTCTTACTCCGCAACAATAAATATTTCAAAATAATCCATTTATGATCTCATTTTTCATTGAGACATGTTATGGTGAGTAATGCCTTGTTCTATCGGTGTTTTAACAGCTGTTTTGGACAGAAAAACTACAAAACTGAATTTGAAGCTTCCTCAAGATGCTCAAAAAAGAATAGGATTCACAACAGTGTTGATCAACTTAACACTCAAATATAAATGAAGTAAAAATGGATTTTCATATTTGAAATGAATTTTTCAATATTTTAAAACCCCTAGGTGAATCTCTTCTAAAGACATCATCCACTTGTTTTTTTCCAGGAAGAAAATTTCATTTCTATGACACCGCACACTCTATACATTAAAAAATATTATGATGTTTTCCTATATTTATACTATCAACCTTGGGATTCATTTAATGTATTGTATACATAATTTTAATGATAATAAATTTGTGATTTTTTTGAAATCCTAATCCCAAACTACATCGATATATACACTCCCAAAATTCATCTTGAAACATATCTACAAAACATTAATCCTTGGAATCCAAAACATATCTTAATCATGTAAACCTCAAACAGATATTAGTATTTTACATAGAATTACATACATACTATAAGGGTTACCTATACCAAGATAATGTACTCCCCCTAACTATACTGTTATATATACCTTTCTTTGATACTAACTATGATGCCTTTAAATGATACTTTGAGAACAAATTGATAATAAACACATTATTTTAAATATCATATTTGAAACCAATTGAAGTGACATAAATCTAATCATTCATTATTATTATATCAAAAAGAGATATTGAGTCACTAATACAAATAGGGCCTTTTAGGTTTGGAGTATTAGAGGGTTAGGAGAAACACTTACAAAAAACCCCATATGGATTCGTTTAAATGTACATTTTCCTATTATACCAAAAATTTATTTTTCTATAAAAAATATTTAACATCTCCCAAAAAATCATACATAAATGATACCCTTATATACATACCATATGTATTAATATTTTTCTTATCATTTTTAAATGAAAACATAAGAATAAAACCTCAAACACTTTGTAAGGGTTTCGTTTAAGGCATAAATAATAATGAAGTAGTAAATAAGAATAAAATAATTCCATATAACTGATATCGTGAGATCGGAATAAATCCATATATTACATAATAATAATAATAAAAATAATAATAATCACAACGATAATAATAACTGATTTCATTATGTTATGGTGCATAATTCTAAACAATTTAATATTGTCATCAAGTTATTACCTATGAAATATTACATACAATATTTATCGGAGCCTTAAAATCATAATAAATGGTCATGCATACAACAAATACTCAAAATAGTTGGTCTCTTTAGACCTATCAATGTATATAGAGTCTATATTACTCTGGGTTACACTTTTTAATTAATTAACTCTGATTCATTAACCATATAAATGAAATTAATATCAACACAATATATAAATCATCTTGTATTAGTAATTAATAAACATATGTATTTGAATAATAAACAAATGAAATCTCAATAATTCCATAGTCAACATTGAAAATAACATGATCTCAAGACATCCATAGATATAAGGTGGATTCTGTTATGATATGAAACACCATTTTAAAAATTATAACATTTAATGATGTTTAAATAGATCAAAAAAATTCACTAGAAGAACACATTGAATGATACCACAAGAAAGAAAACTTGTAATTATAATTTTTTATACTATGAGTTTAATCCCCCTAAAAATAATATAATAGAATTTAGATGGTAATTCATGGAAAATAACTCTAGATTAGATATAAATTTTATTTTTTAGAGGAAAAATTATGAGAAACTATAAATATATCTTTTTGAAATCATTTCTTAATATTTTTACAAAAAAAGTTGTAGAACCCTTTTAGAGAACATTTTCCTAGATGTAATATAATATAATATTTAAAAACCCACTTTAGAAATACAAATAATGGATTGTTGAAATATATGTAAATGTTTTCTATTTAAAATATGGATTTGAAGATAAAATATATGATAGTAAATGAAAAAAAATCATTTTTTATATTTTAAAATACATTCATTAAAATCCACATTATAAGTAGATAGTAAAATATTATTTTCAAATGTGGAAAATAGAAATTATAAAATAACACGTGATAATACATTTTTGGGGTTAATAATAATAAATTAATTCAATTATAGAAATAATTATTATAGATTTGAGGATAAATATACATTCAATATAATGAGTATTATTCAAAAATAGGTTTCATTTTTATGAATAAATAAATTCATTATATAAGAATAATTTATGTAACAATCATTTCTAAAGGAGTTCAAAAGGTTGAATTATAAATCCATATAATTGAAATTTGATGTATAATATAATTTAATCAATTTTTAAAATGTTTTAAACATATATAAATAATGTTCGAAAGGAATGATCAGAACACAATAAACCAAAATTGAGTTATCAAAACCATTACAACATTAATACCCCTTGAATTTAAATCCATTAAAACTGATATCATGTGATGTATTTTTCAATTGAATTAATTTAATAAATGTTAGGATGGATGTAATATATAAATAATTATATACAAAATAAAAAATAATATATGTTTTGAATATGGAATAATTCTCAAGGAAAAAAATTATGATAATAAACCTTTACGGGTTTGATAACATAAGAATAATGTTTACCCCTAAGAGAAAACACGTAATATAACATTAAATGAGATTTATATTAATATTAATATTATAAAATTACAAACTTGTAATATATACTCCTTGTAAATTAATGTATGTGTATAATACAAAACATATCTCAAAAAAGTGAGTGTGATATTGAGAACCCATATGGATTTCATAACCTTTAAATGAAATAATCATGAAAGAGAGAACATGAAATAAAAAAAATTAATAATGTGAATATATATAGAATCATTTATAATATTTTAAATTTTTATCATATAAACCACATAATATAAAATATGTGATAAGAAGGGAATATGATTCAAAGAAATAAAATCGAGCTGGGAACATCTACCATAACTCATGATTTCATGAAAGGATTGTTATCCTCATACATAAAAAGATAACAATATTAATTACTCATTTTAGTAACCAACTTCTTTCTATTACTTTTTATAAACATTAATTATAATAATTAATTATGAATTGATCAATTAGTTATTTTTTTCATCATCTGATGTTAGTAATTTTGTTGGTATGGTATGTGTTTCATAAAATCAATGTTGTGATGTATTATTTGATACAATGTACATCATTTCCATAATATTAAAGGAACTAAGATATATGTTACCTAAATATTTATGAATTTCAATTTTGATTCAATAAGATATTTAATTATGATTTGGAAGAATGAAATTAGTAAAGAGTTTTTTGAATGAAATGTGGTTTCTTAATATATGAGTTAATTATGAAAAGTAAATTTATAGAACATTCAATTTGTTGAAATAATATTATCATACCTGTACAATAATTAAAATCCACAAAATAACCACATTCGATGGTACTGAAAGATTTACTACATGATATCATGGAGTCGGTAGTCTACACATACACACAGAACACATTATCATTTTCAATTGAATGTGATGTAGAAAAAGTTATTTATATTTTAATAATAGTAATAATGTAAAATGTAATAAACATAAATTATATTAAGTTAATACCATTAATATGTTTTTTTTGATATTTTTTCTTCATGCAACACCAGACTTAAATAAAAGCATGATATATTTGTGAAAAATATAAATATTTATGTATGACTATTAAAAATCTTGTTGTTGAATTTTAAAGAATGAATAATAATAACCAACATTTGAAATAAATATATATATAAGGATAATAAATAATACTTTTAATATTAATGAACATTATAGGGTAGGTTTTCTATATAATTGGAGACATAACAAGATGTAGACTACTCACTCATAGACTTAAAAGGGTTATGTCCTGTCATTCTGACTGTTGGGCCATCAGGCCTGGAATGTATATGTGGTGTTATTTTGTTCATGTTTTTGGAAACCTCTAAAACAAATTTAATAATGGATTTATATATTTTAAACAAATGTGATGTTCCCCCTACCAGTTTAGAAAAAACAATTAGATCATTTATTGTTTGGAAAGTGATTTTCTAATAATTTTATTTTTACAAAAAATTTATTTACATTTCAGGAATAATATGATTAATGATAAATAATGTATTATACAAAAAAAAATTAATTTTTTTTGAAAATGATATGAAATAAAAATAATGTATGTTAATATTTTAAAATTTATTTTAGAAATCAAATGAGTTTTCATGTATATTTTATTATTTTATTCAAAAAAATGAATTTATTAATTTTTGAATTTTAAATTAATAAAATTAAATTATTTTTTAATTTCCCTTTAAAAATTGATCTTAATATGAAATCTTGATATTTTTATGAAAATGTTTTATTTTCTGTAAAAAATAAGTTTTTTTATGAAACTTGTAATTTTCATGACTTTATCTTTAATAAGAATGACCTATAAATTAATAAAAATTATTGGTAATATAATATAAAATTAATGAATAAAATAAATAGTCTTAATATATTATTTTAACTTCTAAATCCTAATTAATCTTTCTTTTTTACTAATTGAAATGACATATTAAAATATTGAGTGTATTAACTATTTTTATTTAAAATCAAGTAATTTCAAGGGATATCTAGTTATATCTCTCCTTTAATTCCCCTTAACATATATTATATTTATAATAAGTCATTTTATTTCATTAAAATCCTAATTCCATGTACATTTTTCGTATATATAAATTTAAATCTAAAATATTTTATTTGTCTAAAAAATGCTTTAATGTGATTAAATTTATTTATTTTAAAATTTGATTTTAACATCTCAAGAAATTTTATTTTGTGACATTATTTTGCAACTGTAAATTATATGTATGAAATTTTCTAGAAAATTCAATCATAATCTTTTTAATTATTATTAATTACTATCGTTAGAAATTAAATAGCAAGGTAAAATTAATATGGCTAAATTGAGTTTAACCTAGTGTAAAAGTAATAAAAAATTTAAAAAAATGACTAGAATTGGATATATGTAATTTTAATAGACCAAAAAATGCACTAGATACAATTTTATCCATATTTTGATCCATTTAGGCTTGAATAACTTCATGTAATTAATGAAAAATTTAAATGTGTTTCGGAAAACGATATTCCCAATCACTTACGGTATGAAACACATTCACAACTACAAGACACAAATTTCAATTAAAATTATCCACAAAACTATAAAATAATTCTATCACTAGAACCCTATATAATGAATATAACCTTATTTCCATTCATAATTAAAAAAATCCTTCATATTCATGGACACATGCATGTAAAATTCAAGTCCCTGATGTGAGTATTATCAACGACTTTGTTTTCTTCTAATTTATGTTAATTAAAACATATTATATTCACACTAATATAATGATATTATTATTATTTATATAATGAAATGTTACTATATTACTATTAATATCATTACTTATTCATATAACGAATGTAAAAAAATAAACAAACACTATTATTTGTGTGTTGTAAGGATAAGTGGCTCCATGATATAACACATTTCATTTTCATCCACCGCAATTAAAGGTAGGATCTAAGGATAGAGTTATTGGATTAATACTATTTCTATTATAAAAAAATAAATGTTAAATGTTTGGTATAAAATAATGATCATCCAAGATTCCCAACATAGTCCCCATTTATTGCTCATGCTCAGCTCTTGTCCTTGAATACACCATTATGTCGATGAATACCACAACAACATGATATTATAGATACCTTATAAATATATGATTCATAATTTCCATAAAGACATATGTTGAATTCATAATACTAAAAGGCAAAATGACATACTCATAATTTCCATATCTACTTCAGAAAGATGTCAGTGAAATATTATCATTCCGAACCAGAAAAATAGTTATTTCACAAATATAATAATATTTACAAAACCATTTAGATCCACTAAATTAATAAAAAATATAATCAATTCATGGAAGTATATACCTATTTTTTATCATAACTTGTTTATGTTTTTGATAATCCACACACAATGAGAGATTTCAATTTGTATTTCCTATTATCAAAACAGTGTTGCCCACAGTGATGTACTAAGCCAATTGAAACCTTTACATTACAAATACTTCAAATAAATTTTGAATTCCATTAATTTTAGTGGTTATATATTAAAATATGTATGTAATATAGGACTGTTCCCTGGTAAGAGATCAATCAAAAACTGCACTTCTCTTGTAGGTGGAAACCTAGAAAAATTATCGTAAAAAACATTTACAAAGTGATTTATAATTATTTGAATGTTTATATGCCTAATATCATCCATATATAGCCAGGAAAAATGTGGTAACTGGAATGAGAAAACTCCAACCACATGTGGAAACAAGCCTATTGTACATTCCTTAAAATTCTTCTCTCCTCTAATGAGATGCTAGACACCACTGTGAGTTTTAAAACTAACCCTAATTGTAAAACAGTTAATTAATGCTCTAAAAACAATAAAAAAATCCATACCCAATATTTTTTCGTAGACACCCATCTCATGAATAGGTAAATTCTATATTAAATCAACTCTATCAATATTAATAAAGCATAATTTTTACATAATGACCCAACATTCTCTTTGGAAAAGAGGATTTTAATGTTTCAAAATAGAAGCCATTATCGCAACATACAAACCTGAAAGCTCAACAACATGAGAGTTAATAAATTAATTGAATGAACCCATATCTAATGAATATTGTATAAGATTAAAAATCATAATTATAAAACAAATAACCATTTATGGTATAGATTTATGATCAATGAAAATTTTATTAACTCCATACATTTTCATACTCTATATAATTTTGTCTTTATTACCATGTTTTGGTTGCACTGGCTGAGGATTCATGGTATTTCCTGAATCACCACAACTTCCATGATTCCAGTAATGATAATTACTTTTCTTCCCCTATCTCATCGATTCATTCAATATCATGCAAAAGTGAGTCATTTCATAATAACCCAACTTTGGAGAACAATGAAAATAGTGATTTATATCTCCCATTTGGTTGTAATTGGGGCCAAATCTAGGTGGTAACATACAAATGCATGTTATGTTTTCAAAAGAACCACTTTAGCAGTTACTATTCAGTACTGTAGAAGCCAGAACTATTCACCCGATTTGGGCCTTCGGGCCACCGGTTTGGGCTTACGGGTCTCCATGGCCTTTGGGTAATCAAAGGCCTTCGGGCCAGAGGGCCTTTGGGTCATGTATACCATATAGTAGCCCAATTCACAAAGAATAGGCCCCAGAAGAGGATCAGAGCAACAGGAGTAGCAGCCACCAGAGGCAGAGCTAACTGGATTGGAATAATGAGAGGGTATGGCAGCTGCCATCGAGATCAGGCACCGTGTAGCTCTGTATGGAGAAATTCTAGCCGATCAGCAATGCAAGGTGGGGAGCTAAGGATATCAATGAAGAAAGATGCTGGGGAGGGTAATTTCTAGTGGGTTGGGCCTACGTGTCATGTATGGGTATGGTATGCCTCTGGACCTTCGGGTCTAGTATTGTGGGTGATGTCGGGCCTTGTGCCTTGGGCCTACAGGTCATGTTCGGGTTCCCATTCATCCCTTAAAAGGGCTATTATCTAATATAAAATAAAAAAGATGGTCTTCGGGCCATTTGGAGTGAAAATAACCACTTTCTAAACATTTTGTAACACCCCGACCCTACCTCATTGGCTTGAGGAGGGGGTGAGGGCTACTTGTCCTTAAGCGACGTTGCCAAGATGCCAAAGGCTCGTAATGAATGCCAAGGGATTCCAGGTCAAGTTCAGGAACGATTTTCCCTTAAGAAAAAACCATCTAAACCATACACTAACAACCACTATATGATGCATTTGAATTCAATTACCTAACCATGAATTCCAAAAAGACAACCAAGTTCTTCCACAACCCAACTCAAAAACAATACAACTAGACATGGCCACACAACATCAGAGTACACTGCAGAAACTAAACAACCAAACACCACAAGCCATGACAACACTAAAGCTCCACACATATCTCCAAGCTCCAATATCTACCAAGGGATCACAATGCTCCACCAAAGTAGGGTGATGCCTTATCTTTTCCCACATCATGGTACACGACACTTGCAAAGACACCGCTGTGCCAAAGCAGGGGGTGAGTACTAAAACTTTGTAGGATTTCCCCAATTGACTTTCCTACACATGCCAATAGGATAAAACTATTAGCACGTTTATATAAATCATATTTTAAAAATTAAATCATAATTGCAACCATTTTCGTAAACTAAACATGCCCTTACCAAGCAATCACACCCAAACCAAGGAACCAAGGGAAAGCCCACCAAACATGCCACAAGCCATATCATCATTTACACGTTAGCACAACCACTTCCATATTACAGAGAAATGCATAAAAAACCAAAATGGTGGGAATTCCCTCCAACCTTTTCAGCCATTCACACCAAAACAGTCAAAACGGTGGGACTTCCGCCCTACCCGTTCACCCATTCACAACTAGCGGTACTTCCCGAACACTACTCATAGGGTGGTTCTTCTGACCACTATCCATCCCATTTTTATAGAGAGACTTACCACCCACTTTCATATAACATTTCAATCAAAAAAACCAAGCATAAACCCACGAAGGTCACAACAACATGCAATCAACCAATTCCATTGCATATAAATCCTCTTCAATAAATCAGTCATTTTTTGAAGACCTTTTTCCCTGCCAAACCAAATTTCTATAAAACAAACCTTTTATTGAAAACCCTTTCAATCAATCATTTTCATGAATCAACCATTTAACCCCATTTTAAAATCTTGATTTTAAAATCCACAAGAATAGTGTTTCGCCATAAAACACCTTTTTCCCAAAAATCCCCAAAACATCACCCAAGGGATTTCCATCCAATTTAAAATAACAATTCACAATTAACTTTCAGCACAAAAATTAATTGTAACAAAGAAACACTAATTCTAACCAAGTTGATTTGATAGAGAAGACACCTACCTTATGGGTTCCCAAGAAATTGACCCACAAGCCACCGCACCTAAAATCCGGCGAACGCACCACCAAAACCTCTCTAAATCCCCTTTCCCTAACATCCACAAGCCTTAATATTAACATCCAAGGAAACCACAACACTAGATCTACAAACAACAAGTTTAGATCTAGAAATATACGAAATAGAGGTATGTATATCTAGAGGAAAACACAATAGAAACAAGAGGAGAGCCATACCTTAGAAAAAACACCTTCAAACAGCCTTGAAACCCCTTTGAAACGCTTCCAAATCATGTGGTAGAGAACCCTTAACCCCTGAGAACCCAAAATCCTGAGTGAGGCTTGAGTGGGAGGTAGTTTGGAGTAAAATGAGCCAAGTCCGAGTGAGCCCGGGTTTTAAAACCCTATTTTTATGTGGTCTCACTTTTAGCCCGCACGGTTTGGAGAACCGTGCGCTAACCATGCGCATGCTACTGCCTCAAGAGCAAGGGTCCACACGGTTGCCTCGCACAGTTTGGAAAACTGTGCACAGGCCGTGCGAGGCCTACGGTCTCCCTTGCATGGTTTCCTGGGGACTCCGCACAGTTTCCTCTAACCGTGCTGAAACCATGCTCCCCTTTAAAAGCATCCAAACTCATCCAAAACCATCCCAAAATCTCCCAACCTCTTCCCAACTCATCCCATGAACTTTAAACGCATAAAAATGATTAAACAATGTCCACATACCTCAAAAAAGGGGGTAGTGCATTCTCCCGGCCATTGGATTTTCCATCCATGGAAAGTAGTGAATCCTCCCTTTGCCGAAAGAGCTCGGGCCACTGCTTGACCATCTCTTTCTCCCGCTCCCGAGTCTCCTCTTGAATCTTACCATGATGCCAAAAAACCTAAACTAAAGTGATGATTTTACAACCCAAGACTTTCTCTTACCTATCCACAACCCGCGCTAGCACGTTAACCAATGAAGCATCCGGTTCTAGCTCAACATGATCCCATCGAATCACATGGTCAGGATCTGACTGATTCTTTTTCAACTGCAACACATGAAACACATTGTGCACCACACTAAACCTAGGTGGCATAGCCAAACGATAAGCCACCTCACCAAACTGCTCAAGAATCTCAAAAGACCCAATATACCTCTGAGATAACTTTCCCTGCTTCCCAAACCGATGATGTCCCAGCCTATGAGAGATCCTTAAGAACACATGATGACTCACCTCGAATGACAACGGCCATCGATGATGATCCACACATGATTTCTAATGACTTTGAGCCAGCTCCATTCTCTTGAAGTTCAACCTGATTTTCTCTGTATTCCCCTAGACAAGGCTCAGTCCAACCTTTGAGGACACACCTATTTCCACCCAACATAGTGGAGAACGACATGGTCTCCCATACAACGCTTCAAATGGAGCCATCTATTTGGATGCCTGATAACTGTTATTGTACTAGAACTCAACCAACGATAAGTACTCCTCCCATGAGCCACCGAAATTCATTACACAAGCCTGTAACATATCCTCCAGAGTCTATATCGTCCTCTCGGATTGACCATCCGTCTGATGGTGATATGCCATACACATCTTCATCTATGTCCTAAGGTCTTGCTGTATGGATTTCTAGAAACGAGATATAAACCTCGGATCTCTATCTGATACAATCAAAACAGGAAAACCATAACTCTTTACCGCCTCCCAGATATAGATTTTGTGTAGATTCTCCACCATATAAGATTCACAAATCTGGATGAAATGGGCCGACTTCGTTAGCTGATCCACTATCACCCAAATGGCATCGTTCTTTCTGACCGTTCTTGGGAGACCTGTAACAAAATCCATCGCTATATTCTCCCACTTCCAAAACGGAGTTGGTGAAGACTGCAACATTTTTGCTGGCCTCTGATGGTCTGCCTTGACCTGCTAACAAGTCAAGCATCTCGAAACAAACTCAGCCACACTTCATTTCATACCAGAACACCAGAACTGCACTTTCAACGCTTTATACATTTTCTAAATTCCCAGATAAACAGCCCACCTTGAATGATGATACGCCCTGAGAAGATTCTCTTGACAAGAAACTGGTTCAACCATCTGATTCTGAAGTCACAAAACTGAATCTCCCTTCAGTTGCCAACACTCAATGGTCTCCCCACCATTGAGTCTCGACCCCATGGTCACACACTCAGAATTGGATATCTGGGCCTTTCTAACCAGGAAAACCAAGTTAGGAATCAAAAAAATGGAAATATGAATGCTCTATCACTCTGGTCTTCACATTCCAACCGCATATCAGCTATAACCGACATCAACAGCCACTAGTCTAATGCATGTTTTACCACCTGATCATATGATTTTCTACTTAATGCATCCGCCACCGAATTTCCCTTACCTGGTGTGTACATAAAGACAAAATCAAACATCTGGAGATATTAATTTCATCTCTTTTAACTCAAGTACAAATCCCATTGTGATAAAAACGTGCTTCAAGCTCTTATAATCTTTATATACTGTGAATTTATCACCGAAGAGATAATGAAACCACAATTTCAAAGCATGGACCACTACTGCCAACTCCAAATCATGAGTTGGGTAGTTCTTCTCCTGAACTCTCAACTTCTGTGAGCCATATGCAACCACATGATTACCTTTCATGAGAACTCACCCCAACCCTGATCCTGATGCATCGCAATGCACCATGTACCCCTTTCCTGGTTCTAGTAAAACCAAGATCGGTGCTAATGAAAGATGACCCTTTAGCTCTTCAAAACACTCCTGACACCGTTCATTCCACTAGAATATAAAATTATTTCTTGTCAAATCTTTCATCGGCAAAGCCAAGCGTGAAAATTCATGAACAAAACGCCGATAATACCCAGTTAGACCAGAAAAACTCAGTATCTCAAACACATTCTTTGGCGGTTTCCAAGAGATAATGGACTCTATCTTTTCTGGATCCACTGAAACACCCCTTTCAAAAATCACATGGCTAGGAAAAAAAACATCCCGTATCCAAAAGTCACACTTTGACAATTTGACATACAACAAATGACCCTCAAGATCCCCAACACTGTTGCCAAGTGCTACTCATGCTCTAACCTTGTCTTTGAATACACTAGAATATCGTCTAAAAAACCCCCACAAATGAATCCAGATATCTCTGAAATATATGATTAATTATTGCCATAAACACCACTGGTGCATTCGTTAGACCAAAGGGCATAACCACATATTTATAATGGCCATATCTACTTCTGAAAGCTGTATTAAGAATTTCCTCCTTCCTCACCTATAATTGATTATATCCCAACCTCAGGTCGATCTTGGAGAACCACTGGGCTCCCCTCAACTAGTCGAACAAATCATCAATTCATTGAAGTGGATATATATTCTTTATCGTAACTTGGTTAAGTCTAAGATAATCAACAAATAGCCTCAAAGTTCCATCTTTGTTTTTTACAAAAAACAATGGCGTTGCCCACAGAGACATGCTAGGATAGAAAAACCCTTTGTTTTCTAACACTTCCAACTGAAGTTTCAATTACCGCAATTCAGTTAGTGCCATCCGATAAGATGGAAGTGATATAGGAGTGGTCCCCGGAAGGACATCAATCGTAAAATCCACTTCTTTTACGGGAGGTAACCCAGAGAATTCATCAGGAAAAACATCTATGAACTGATCCACCACTACTAGAGGAACACTATGCTCAACACCCTTTACCGATTCCAATGACAAAACTGCCAACTGATACGATAACGTACCCACTTCTGGTGCCAACAAACCCATTGCACCCTGCCTTTCATGCCTCTCTCCTCTAAAGAGATATCTAACACCATTGTGTGTCGTAAAATCCACTGTTCACACATCACAATCGATGTGGGCCTTAAAATCCACTATCCAATCCATTCCCTGGATTACATCATACCCATCTATCTCATGCATTGAAAAATTACACACTATCTCAATATCTCCCAAAATGATTCAACATTCTCTACACAAAAAAGGCTTGACACTCTGTTCTTACTAGAGGAGTTTGATGTTTCAAAACCAAGGGCATCATTTCTACCATTAAACCCATAAAATCAACCACACGTGCAACAAAAAAATATAGTGAAGCACCCATATCCAATAGCACTTGCATCAAGGTAGAATTTAAAAGAATAGTACCTCACACTATGGATGGTCCTGATTGATCATCCATCAAAACCTGCTCAGCTCCAAACACATGCGTTCTTGCCACACTCTGCTCTTTATTGCCCTTCTGAGTCATCGTGGTATTCCGAGAATCACCTTGACCCACTTTACTCTGCTGATGAGTGGTATGTTTTTGTACCCGACCCGCCGAATTATACGACGTCTGTGATCCCTGAGGAGTGTCACGCGCACCCAACCATGGAGAATTCCATCAATAACGCTGCAGATGCCCCATCTTCTTAAAATTATGACATGCTCGAGGTTGTGTCATACAATCCATCTTGTTGTTGTTCGTAGAACCACATTGAAAACATCACGGCTTGCTCTGGGACATCGGAGGAAGATTTACAGATCCTTCCATTGGATTATATTCCATATTCTCTCCCTTGGAATAAGTGTCCCTCCTTCACTTGAACCCAGCATTAGATTTCCCACTATTCCGCATGGGTACCACCATGCTTCCCCAACCCGGAGCACCCAACAAATCCTGCTCAGCTACTGAGGCTCTATTCACCATCTCTGTGTAATCATCTATACAAAACATCGCTATATTTGAACAGATTTCTTGCCTTAACCCTGCTTCAAAGATCCTTGCTTTCAATGACGTGCTACCCAGCACCTCGGGTGACAACCACACTACGTTCATAAACATAGCTGCATACTCTGTCACAGACATAAGCTCATACTTCAAATTGAATAAATCAGTCGTACGCTGAATTCTGAAAATATGTGGGTAGAGTTGTTTATTAAAAAATTCTTCAAATCCTTCCCACATCATAACCTGGTCCATCCCCGCTTGGACTACCAACTCCCACCACTGAAGGGCAAGATCTTCCAACATATATGTGGCCAAATTCACTTTTAACTCTACTAGAGTTCCCAAGAACTTGAAGATCATGTTCATTCTATTCAACCATGCTTCTTCCCTCTCCGGTTCTGAATCACCCCTGAAGATGGGTAGATTCTTCTTTTAAAAATGAACCCCATGATCCAAATGCCTTGGTTCATCCAATTTGTTTCCACTTTCCATAGCTTGGAAAGCTTACACTATTCATTGTACATGCTGCTGGTTCACCCGAGGCTTAGGTGCTACCACATTCTCAACAGCCTCCTTCGGTTGGTCTCTACGACGCTTAGATGGTGCCATTTCTATAAACATAAAACAAACAACCATGAGTCACACTTCCATAGACATCATGAAATCCCATTTCAAAACACATTACACAACACTATCACAAAAAGGATTTCAACTAGTTCAAATTTTCCACATGTCCCATGTTTCTTCATTTTTGAAAACCAAACCATATTCAAAATACCAATTTATTCACATTATAATTTCACACATTCATATCACATCATAAATCATTGTACCTCAATGAAATATGCATCGTAGTGGGAATCCATTTCTACCATGCATGCCACGCTCATCTCATTGGCTACACCCATGACAATGAGATATCCAATGCCTATAAGTGTCTCTAAAACACTTATGTATCAAACTCCCTTGAAACTTGAAATTCAGCATAAAAGGGTTAGCTACATCCTTTTATGCTATAAATTCCATGTTCCGACATTCCTACGCCTTTCTACCATCCCGACTCAAGGAATGCACCATAACGAATGTCAACACCAAATCCAAGAATCAACTCCAAAGGACTGAACAAACTGATACCACTTGTAACACCCTGCCCTTACATCATTGTCTTGAGGAGGGGGTGAGGGCTATTTGGCCTTAAAGGACGTTTCCAAGGTGCCAAAGGCTGGAAATGAAAGTCAAGGTCTTCAAGATCAAGTTGTGGAACGATTTTCCCTTATGAAAAAACCTACCAAACCATCCACTAACAGCCACTATGTGATACATGTCAATTCAATTACCTAATCATGCATTCCCAAAAGACAACCAAGTTGTTCCACAACCCAACTCAAAAACAATACACCTAGACATTTCCACACAACATTAGAGTATACTGCAGAAACTAAACAACTAAACACCACAAGCCATGACACCACCACAGCTCCACGCCAAGATCCAAGATCCAAGCTCCACCAAGGGATCAAAATGGTTCACTAAAGGAGGGTGATTCCGTACCTTTTCCCACGTCACGGTACACGACATTTGCAAAGACACCATAGTGCCAAAGCAGGGGGTGAGTACTAAAACTCAGTATGATTTACCCAAATGACTTCCCCACACATTCCACTAGGATAAAACCATTACCACATTTATATAAAACAGTTTATATAAATTAAATCACAAGTGCAACCATTTTTATAATCCAAACATGCCCTTAACAAGCCATCACACCCAAACTAAGAAACCAAGGGAAATCCAACCAAACATGCCACAAGACATCACATCATTTACATGTTAAAACAACAACTTCCATCTTGCAAAGAAATGCATAACAAAAAACCAAAGATGTGGGACTTCTGCCCAACCCGTTCACCCATTCACATCAAAACAATAAAAAATGGTGGGACTTCTGCCCAACCCGTTCACCCATTCACATCTAGCGGTACTTCCCGACCACTACTCATATGATGGTTCATCCGACCACTATCCGTCCCCTTTTTATAGTGAGGCTTCACGACCACTTCCATACAACATTTTAATCAAACCAAACCAAGAATAAACCCACCAAGGTCACAACAACATGCAATCATCCAATTCTATTGCATATCAATCCACTTCAATAAATCACCCATTTATTGAAAACCATTTTCCATGCCGAACCTCATTTCAATAAAACAACCCTTTTATTAAAAACCCTTTCCATCAATCATTTTCACAAATCAAACATATCATCCCATTTTAAAATCTTCATTTTAAAATCCACAAGAATAGTGTTTCACTATAAAACACCCTTTTACAAAAAATCCCCAAAACATCACCTAAGGGATTTCCAACCAATTTCGCATAAAAATTCACAATTAATTTTCTTCACAACAATTAATTGTAACAACGAACCACTAGTTCTAACCAAGTGGAGTTGAGATAGAAGCCACCTATATTTAGGGTCCCCAAGAAATTGACCCACAAGCCACTGCATCTCAAATCTGACAAACGCACCACCAAAAGCTCTCTAGATCCTCTTTCCCTAACATGCACAATCCATAATATTAACATACAAGGCAACCAAAACCCAAGATCTACACAAAAAAGTGTAGATCTAGAAAACCACAAAAGAGAGGGATGAAGATCTAGAGGAAAACACAAGAGAAACAAGAGGAGATACTTACCCGGGAGAAACCACCTTCAAACTTCCTTGAAACGCTTTTGAAATGCTTCCAAATTGGGTGGGAGAGCACCCTTAACCCCCAAGAACCCAAAATCCGAAGGGAGGATCGAGTGGGAAGAAGTTTGGAGTGAAATGAGGAATTTCCGAGTGAGCTCGGGTTTTAAAACCCTATTTTTAAGTGCCCGCACAGTTAGCCTGCACGGTTTGGAAAACTGTGCGCTAACCGTGTGCACGCTACTGCCTCGAGAGCAAGGGTCTGCACAGTTGCCTCACATGGTTTGGAAAACCGTGTGTAGGCTGTGCGAAGCCTACTGTCTCCCATGCACGGTTTCATGGGGAATCTGCACAGTTTCCACTAACCATGATCAAACTGTTCACCCCTTTAAAAGCCTCCAAACTCATCCAAAACCATCCCAAAATCTCCCAACCTCTTCCCAACTCATACCATGCACTTTAAACACATAAAAATGCATAAAACAAGTCCACATACCTCAAACCAGGGGTACTGCACATTTTATATTTCTCTTCAGTGTAGGAGTAATATTCCCCAATCCATCCTAATGATTATAAGTTATCCCACTACTTTGGAAATTTGTATCCCTCTTTTTCTTATTACCATCATTTTAGTTCCAACCAATTTCCCATAGCAAGAACACACTTCCTCCAACAACATTACCAGCTATTCCTACTTCATACACCATATCCATATCTAACGTATCTATATAATATGTTATACAATGCCTAAAAAACATAGAGTAAATCTCTATCCTCGTCACCGATTCAAAAATTTGTTCTATTATGGAGGAACTTGCAATATCTTTGAGTGAAAAAAATATCAAAAAAAGTTAATTTTCCTAATCCATCACTGAGATATTTTCTATCTTTAAGCTGAAAAGGTCCATTATTCTAGAAAAGTTGAATGTCTGAGGAAATAATTATTTATTAAACAGTTTTAAAAAATACTATGAATTAATTACTTTTTCTATGTTAGATTGAACAAATAAATCCCACCACTTTCATGCATGACCCTATAGAATTTATGTTACCAAATTTAATTTAATCCCAACTAGTGGGCATAGGAAATAAATGATATGATTCATCCTATTAAACCACACATCTACTTTTTCCAGCTCTAAATCACCTAGAAGGATTAGTGAATTTTATTTTTGGAACTAAACAAAATGAACCAATTCCATGGTTCATCCCTTTTATTCCCTCTATCCATTTCTTGGAAAGCATGGACTATATTCTGAACCAACAGTTTGCTCACATGTGACTCAGCTGAAACCACATTTATAGCAGCTTCATCTTGTTGATTTCTACGATGCCTACGAGATGAAATTTTATTTAATAAAAAAGATTCCATTTAGTTTCAATATCTAGAAACTGGTGGATTAAGAATTTTAAATTTTACCACAACACACATATTATAACAAGGGTTTCTAAAAATTAATATTTTTCCACTTTCAAACCATTTTTTAAAATTTTGTCATCCTATTCAAAAATCCATTCAATTTTAACTATTATAATATATCAAAACTTTTTTTACCAAATCATAAATCATTAATAAAAAATAATTATCCACTAATAGATGTATATCACTAATATATATGCATGTCTTTCCTTAATTATACGCTAAACCCCTGACAATTAGGTAATACCACTTAGAAGTGTCTCAAAAAAATTATTTACCTAACTCTATGGAAACATTATGATCAGCATAAATATGTTAGTTATGCCTATTTGTGATATAAAATTCGTGTCTCGACTATCCTACATCTGTTTTACCAATCCATATCAAGGATTAAAAAACAATTATTTTCAACTGAATGACTTAGATAAAAATAGATTTTCCAAAAATAGAGTCAAAAATTAATTTATTGATAAAATTAATAACACCCTTCCCATCACCAGTTGGATTAAGAAGTGAGGATGATACATTACGAGGCCTTAGGTGATATCTTCAAGACAATAATGAAAGGAAATAAATGTCGAGAGATTCAAAAAATTTGTGGGATGAATTTCAATTTCTTAAAATAAACATTCATACCTTATATTCCTAACCAAGAAACAAACTATGCGATGCATGAGAACAATCCAACACAACTCAATGTGAGAGAAACCAAACCAAACTATATTAGAGTAAAATTTAGAAAGAAATACTAATATCAAAGTAAAAAAGAGAAAAACAGTACAATAACACTCAAATATTCCATAGACATAAACTCATTAACTTCTAATATGCTCCGAGATCCAACTCCAACTTCCATGACCATGGTATCACAATTAATCACTAAATAATTGAGATATAATGATTTTACCTATTTGTTAATATAGAAATTCAACAAATGGACCAATGTTACCAAATAAGGGGTGAGTATAAAACATTATTGGATTTCTCTAATGACATCACAACATACACCACTAAGATAGAACATCTTATAAAATTTATATAAAATTATTTTTTAAAACCAATATAAAACCATTTCAATAGTTTATAGAAAAACCAATATTGTTCCAAGGGAATTAACAAAACAATTCGTTAAACCCATTTCTTAAATCTGATGTTGGCATAACTCATTCCATTCCACAGATATACACATCCAAGCATGCATGAAACTGTTGACCTACATATACTAGTGATTGGTAAGTTATCCATTTAATGATAAATCATATGGAGAACTGTTTTGATGGGGGAATGTTTATAAACTTATCCATCCCACTTTTTATGGGTTAAGAATCATACACTTATCCATACCAAATGTACATGAACAGACACCAAACATTTATGTCAAAAAATGAGCTATAACAATTATGAAAACCCATTTTAATAAAAAAATATATATATTGAGAAAAATCCTACCAATTTTACATGAATAAAAAAACCAATTTAAATCATCATTTAAATCATTTAACATTTTCACAATCCAAAAAAAAAACAATTTATAAAATTTCAAAAACCATCACTAAAAATGTTTTCCAACCATAATTTCACTTCAATTTCACAATTGAAACACAGATATTCAATAAAATTAAAATAAATACTTAAATTGTTAATAATAGGAGTTGATAGTGGAGAAAACCACATCCCAAACGTGGGTGAAAATAGAGAATGAAAAAAATTATGTAACAAACTCGACTAAAAACTCTAAAAAAAGAACATAGATCATGATCCCTATGATCAAAACAACCATATCTAGTAATGATTTTAATAAATAAACATGAATATATCATAATTAGATTTATTAATGCATCCCATATAGGGGTGAAGATGAGTAAAATGGGTATCCATCATTAATGATCTCATACCAAGGAATTTGGGGTCCCAAAACACCGTGAATCACCAATGAATCTCTTTTGGGGTAAAGAGGAAAGGCCTCTTTAACCTTGGGATGGAGTGGAATTTGAGTTAGGGTTAGAGGAATGGAAAAAAGTCATGATGTGGGTAAACATATATAGATCCAAAATTTCCATATATTATATTTAATGGTTCATGGATAGGTCATACATGTAGGAAAACAGGTTTCTAAAATCACACTAGCCACTACCTCCAAACAACGCTCATATGGTTGGATAACAGTGTTAGAAAAAAACTGTGTCAACTTAAGTAAAACCCCTATGTCCCATAAAACATAGTCTCTATTGGGTGTCTATAGGGTTTTTAAAAATTGTGTGCCTTACCATGAACCTACATAATGCCTTATTTATATAATTCATGGTTTCCTAGGATGTGCTACATGTTATCTACTAATCACGATCAAAGCATTGAACTCTAGAAAATCCCGAGTAAAACGAAAACACTTCTCCAACCATTACCAAACATATCCAAAAAACATTATATACTAGAAATAAATAAATAATTGGTTAATTATGTAATACTAGTGGTTATATGTAACTATGAATTTTCCTCATACTGAATTATATAGCCATAGTATATGATTCAACAAAATTAAAAATATATGAGACAAATTACCTAACTCCCAATTTTAATTTAGCTATGAAAATTTTGAAGTTCAAGATATAGAGGAATTATCATTATAGAGAGAGATGTGAAAAATATACAAACAATAAAATATTTATGATAATTTTTACATAGAAACTGATAAATATTAATTAGAGAATTTGGTTGGAGTTGATTAATTATTTTGACTGCTCAAAACATTAACACCTTGGAAAAGAGAAGAAGGTCTCTGGTTCTCTATGTAAGAAATATCATTCCAATTTTTCCATGATGTGGATTTAAATACACCCAATACATATGGGTTTTCAAAATTTGGAATGTAAAATCATAAATAAAGGTGATAGATCCTACATTTCTCAGAAAAAAGTTCATCCATCTATCCATGTAATGATTAAAGAGGTATATAAGGAAGTTGTAGAGCTGTAAAAGAATATGATAAATGATTCCTAGTTAAACCTAGATTATGATGTAATCGTAAGGATCATGGAATATTTATGTGTTCTCTCCATCCCAGACATGGCGATGGAGTTATTGGATGAAGTACATAGTTAATCATTCTCTATTTAGCATAGAATCATGGAGAAGTATAGAGAACTGAAAGATAATTACAAGTGGGAAAACATAAAAATGGATATTTTATAATATATATATCTTTATTCTTAAAATTTTATCAAATTATGGGTGAGATATATAATCCTAAGGAGTTAGTACAACCATTACACTTACATAAATGTAAATAGGGAAAAAAAACCAAGGTTTTTTGGGATCAAACTCTACAAAATGTATGAAGGGAACAATACTATTTAGGCTATATATGATCAAGTAATGAAATAAAAAACACTTCATTGACATAAGTGATGATTTATCTTCACATATAATAAATATGTTATACATTAATAATTGGTTATATATCATGATGTTTCCTGTTATATTATATCTAACCAATATCCTTTGATTAATTTGATGAGGTGAAAATGTCTCCAAGGGGATCTGAGTATAAAGTTAAGTATCAAAACTGCATATTATCATCATATAGTTATTAATTTTAATAGAACCACTAAAAACCAAGATAATACATTCAACTATTTTCACTATAATTAAAATATGGTTGGTATCAACACCTTTCTCAAGTGGAGTTTTATTACCACAATTGCATTTACTATATTATTCAGATCTATCCTTATGACTCCCTCTATGATAAGATATTAAAGACTAATATATGATGAGATAATTATTGATAAATAAATATATTAGGTCTGTATCTAGATATGTAATTATAAGAGATATTCCTAGCCAAACAACAACCCATAAGAGTAGTTCAGAGTTGACAGAAAAGTTATACTAATGATCATCAGTGAGATTAGAAATTCAATGATGGTGAAAAGTTATTTCTAGGAACTTTCCAAAGAATAAGTTATGGTATTTCTAAATAAAAATAATTTTTTTCACCAGGTATATTATCTAATTTTATATTCTTAATCAATTTTGGATAATAACTTGTCTCTTTGTGATTCCATTGATCCTGTCATATGTTCATGATGTGTTCCATGTGTGTATCTATAAGATGTAAATTCCAAATCCAACCCATGTACATAACCCAATGGTCATAATACAAGAGAATAATGTTTATAGGGATGAAAACCAAAATAAATCATGTAAATAAAAATAATGTGTTACATAATAACACTACTCACCTGGTTAATGTTTTCTAGAGGAATCAAAAATTTTAATAAGCTACTTGGACACCCAAGGATTTATTGAAATAAAGATATAATGATTTATTTTTATTGGTGTGAATAAATTTAAAGGGATAAGTTATTTTTATGGTGGTTAGAATGAAATAACCTAATATTTTATGATATATAAATGTATAAAAAATACATTTTCTTTGACTATTGTCTTTACATGAATCGCTTATTTTAAATATCCGTGATGTATTATTAAATTATTACTATTTAATTTGATTTTCGTCACCATGAAATTAGATTTTTGTGTATGAATTTTACTAGAAAAATAATTTTTTTAAATAAGTATAACATATTTTCAGTTATTATAAATTAATTATAAATTAAATATCAAATAAGTTTTTAAAATGGAGAAGTTTTTTTCTTCAAAAACTGCTTTTATATGCACAATGTGTATTCATCATAATAAATTAAGTTAAGAAGTATTAGGGAATGATATTAAATAAATATATTTAGAAATATATTTTATATTCAATAAAAGTCTCTTGCATTCATAAAAATTTTTATCTTGGCATGGGATAAGAATAAATCTATTTTTATGATTAATCTTTTATTTTTTCAAAAAACTGACTTCATCTCATATTTCAGAAATATTTTAAAATTAATTAAATTAACTTATAGATATTTAATTTCTAAAAAATGTATTATATATTTGAAATCATGAGGTTAAATACTGGAAAAAAGGTTGCTTTTTGTTTTAGGCATTATGAATAGTAATCATGGAAAGTATTTTTACCTCGATAAAGGATAAATCAGGTTAGCCTAGGTTAAAACAAAATGATAAGGTCACCATTTCTCATGTTCATTATTATTTTATGATTTAAATTCAAACCATATCACATTAGTCTTGTTATATAATTGTTTATGGGAACTTTTGATATGAAAATTACCTATATTCCAGTTAAATCAATGAAAAATACACAATGGGACTCTCATACATTTATATACCTTTTGTGTGTTCAATAGGTAAAAAAAGACATGAATGAATATTAATGACTATTTTTTGCACAATATAAGTATTTTAATAGTGGAAATTTTTGTCTAATTTTTATTTATTTTGTAATTAACTTTAATACTTAACAAATCCCAACATAATATTTACTTAATTAGGAAAAAATATAAAAAATAATTTTAGAAGTATTAAATGTAACATAATTTGAGTGATTTATAGTCTTTAATGACCTTTATTGATAAATATAACATATTAGTGATGTTATAAATGTTTATATTAAAATACCATATTCGTTTTGATGTCATGAAAGTCAAATTTAATTAATAGTATCAAAAATGACATTAATTATATTTTATGAAAATAATATTTTAGTAAATTATTTCAAAATAATAATAATCAAATAAAAGGACAATATTGATAATATATGTTTTAATTATCATCTGTTATCCATTATTTAACCAAATATAATCTTTTAAATAAAATCACAACCCTTTTTTTGTGAAAAAGATAGTTCCATGATTTGGATAATTAAGGGGTAAAACCAAATGATAAAATTTATAACCCTATGTAAATCCATCAAAATTATTGTGGTTTATATGATTAAAAAAAATACATCCCCATGTTATAATTTCTATAAATTTTGATGAATTTATATATATAATTAATTTTTATATTCATGTATTATAGGAAATCCCATGAGTTCCCCTCACCTCACTTACAAAAGAGATCATATACTTTATCTTCTTTACACCACGTTGAGCCTTCTTGTTTGACCGAAACATAACAAATTCTATAAATAAAATATATACACTCAAATTATAGATGATATTATTATTAAAAGATAATACCAATAGTACAAAAAGGAATATAATTTAGTGATACTAAATAAGATGAGGTTCATATGAGTATATAGAATGATACAACATGAGATAAGGGAGTTATGTTTTATTAAATTTTCAATGAGTATTTTTTATGAATGAATTAATATTGAGGATATTTTATAATAATTATTCAATAAAACCTATTATTTTTTGTTCTCTAGTAATTATTTTTTTAGAATACATGTTTTCTTTCATTTTGTTCACTTTAAGTATTCATGAGATTAAAATAATGTTTTTAATAAAAAAGATTATTTGTTTCATTATTCGGAAAAAATAATTTTCTTCCATGCCTATCATTTCTATATATTTTTTCAAGAATTCTTGTATTTTAATTTTTACCATTTTTTGTATTTTTATTAAATGGTTTAAAAGTAATATTCTTGTCTTTTTATAAATGAGGTGTATCTTGTTTGTCTATAAAAGTGTGAAAGGAATATTTTCCATTATATTATAAAACCTGAATAGAATTTACCACCATCATGACAGCTCAATACATTGATGCATCCATTAAATTTTTATAAACTTATTTTAAGGAATTTTTTCCATTAATATTTGTGAAATTGTAACATTTTAAATAAGTGATTCAAATTGTTATTTTTATTGTCATCAAAAAAACTTAGCGGTTATTTTAATAAAATTTTGATATATGGTAAAATTTATTGATATTAATTTTTTTTAATTAGGGATATAATGTAATAACATCACCCTTTATCCTTCTATATATAGATTATTATTATGATGATGATATGTTTATGAAACCCATTTATTTTATATGGGTTATGATATTATCAAATTATGAAATGTTTATTGAACTAATTTTATTTTCTTATATTATTATATGATTATATCATGAATATTTTTTGATCTTGTGGAAAAAATATGTATTGTTTTTTGTCTTTGATTTGTTGGAAAAGAATATATAGCCCTCTAATTCCTTGGGTAATGTCTTATATCTCATGAGATAAATATTAGAAACAATTTCATGTGCATGATCCTTTATGGAAAACAAGTCAATGTTTTTTATCTATACTGGGAAATGGGTAATGATGCATAATTCAATATAATGTTTGAAATAGTTTTTGTTTCCTAGTCAACTATGGTTCAATTCTCTCAGTGTTTAAATTTTTCAGATTAAATGGTTTCTATCAAAATGTTGGATTCAAATTTATAAGACAATATGTTATGGTTTATGATTGACTTATGATGATTAATAACCCCTATGATTCATGAATTTTAAAATGAAAATGGTTTATACCCCAAATCATGTTTATGATAAATGGTAGATTGGGTTTGAACTCTATAAATATTTTCAAGATCTCGTACCCTTATCCTTATCTTATAATTCCATATGATCATCGATTAAAATTTCTCATTTTTTTCTATTTCTAAGAATTTGATTTCACAATTTTTTATGTTACCATTCCCTATGATATAATAATGGTTTATGTATGGTATGTTTTTTGAAGAGAACTATTTGGGATGATTTTTATGGGATTTGTTGAAAATCATTCATGTAATAATGAGTTTGTGAATCTAGTCTACCAAGATGATAAACCTTTATGATAAATTGATATTTATTTTTGAAATGTGTTGAATATTGATCGAAAGAGGCTTAAAAATTATTCATAAAATGTATGAGCCATTATAGTTGGTATTAGATGATACGTTTAGTCAATCTGTGGAGATTATGATTAGGTATATTCAATTAAAACCCTATCGATAAGTCTAAATATAGGATAACAACGTAAATATTTGGAAACGATCATGGGTAACCTAGGATAAAACTAAGGTTCCATATATTGAAAAAAAGACTTCAAGATTTATACATCCTGTGAATGTTTATTCAGGATCAGGTGATTTTGAACTCTGATTAATTTTTTATGATCTTTAAATCCATTTTATTTTTAGTATGTTTGTGATGATTAAATTATGAAGGTGATGTAATTATATTTATGATCAAATATTGAATTACCATATTTGAGGATAATTATATGAATTATTTTATATCAAGGAAATTATTAAGGAATTTTAATTCATATCCTCAATCATTAGATGTTGAGTTTGAAATGAAAACTACTAATGACAAGATGATTACATATCTTGTGTATAATTCATCTAAGATTGATGTTTTTGGGAAATTGTACCGTAAAAATATTATGACTATACATTTTGTTGAATTTTATGTGATTATAGAAATTGAATTGATTAAATTATATGGATTTAAGATTAATTATCATGGAAGGTATGTCATATTTTAAAATTTGAATAAACCTACGATCACTAATTCATGAAAGGATGAATAATAACTTAAAAAAGAATTTACTTCAATAATCCTTGTTTTAGTTATTATATGTGATAGGTATTTATCTAATACGGTTATGGAGAAACTCAAAATTGGTAATATTAATATATTAAATGAGTTTTCATATGTCCTTCTTGATGAACATTCACATATTCCACTAAATCTAAAAGTTGAGGTTTCAATAAAACACATACCTGGTGATACACCTAATTTAATGACTCGTTATAGAATGAACACAATTGAGTTTCAGTAATTGAAGATGAATCTTTAGAATAGTATTTATACGTATTAATACACCCTATTCTATAACCATAGGTACAACAAATTTTTTAGGTATAAATATAGAATAATGGGAATCTCTATTGATTATATATAACAAAACAAGACCACAATCCTAAACAAGTATATTCTAACCCATTTTGTCACGTTTTTTTATTAATTAATAATAGATTAATAATTATAAAAAAATTAACAATCATTTTTAGTATCATAAAATTATTTTTATGAATGAGGATTTATATAATACAAATATGTGTAATAGGTGTAGAAATTATGAATTTATAGTGATTCTATTTGGTATTAAAAAATACACTATTATCATCATGAATTTAATGAATAAAGTGTTTAAAGGTTACCTTGATCAGTTTTTGGTATTATATATATATGATATTCTAATATAATCTATGTTAAATGAATTTCATTAATATAAATTGTGAATTGTTTTTAAAAACATGAGGAATGAGATTTTATATTAAAAATATACAACGTTTAAATTTTTGTTTTATAATTTTTAATTTTTGGGCCATATAATCTCATGTGAGGGAATTTTAGTGGATCCTTTAATGATGAAAGATATTGATAAAGAGTGTCTACTAATAACATTTAATGAGATATATATTTTCCTTTAGAAGGATATATATTAATATTTATTTGTGATATGTTACGCATGTCTATTTAATCCACTCGTCATGTTGACTTGGAATGGAGTCATGTTCTGGTGAATAGATGACTGTGAAAATAATTTCAAGGATTTTAAGAGAAGAATGGTTAGTGAACCTATGCTCACACTACCCTATAGTAGTGAAGGATTTTTAATCTATAGTGTTTCATTAATAAATGGAAATGTATGTATCCTAATGTAGTATGAATTTGTGTTAGCATATGACTCACACTAATAAAAGAGAATTTAAAAAATTTCTAAACTCATGATTTAGAGTTTTTGCGGTAATTTTTATGTTGAATATATAGAGGCATTATGTTTATGGTGGATTATGTTACTTATTTATAGATTTTAAATGTTTGAAGTATATCTTCATATAGAAAGAGTTAAATATGTGATAGAGAATATGGTTGGATTTGATTAAATATTATGACCACTCATCCCATTACGACCCTGGGAAAGAGAACACAATGGTGAATTCTATTAGTGGGAAAAACCGTGAATTTTTTTTCTATGATACAGATTTTATGTTATATAATACATATTGATTGTCAAAATTTGAAACTTGATATCCTAATTAAAGAGGATAGATCTAATATTTATTTGATAAATGTTCAACCATCTATCCATGTAAGGATTATAGAGGTGAATATAGAAGATGCATTACTATAAAAAATAAGTAATATTTTCTAGAGTTTACCTTTTATTGTGATGATGTTATAATTTTATGGAATAGTTTATGTCTTTCATCCATTCCATAACTGAAGAAGTAACATTTGGATGAACCTCATAGTTCAACGTTTTATATTCATCCTAGAATTATAAAGATGTATATCGATCTGAATGAGTAATTATATTGGGAACAATAAAAATTGATATTACAGAATATATATCTTGAATCATGATATATTACTAACTTAATATTGAGAGGAAAAATTCTAAGAAAATTTCAAAACCATTACCCCTGACTAAATGCAAATAGAAAAAATCAGCTTGTATTTTATTGTGAGACTCACCAAAACAACTAAATATTATAATGTTATTTGAGTTTTATTTTATTTTTTAATCATGTCAATACACATTATTTCCATCTTAGAAGATTTATCTTTGATAAAATTATATGTTTTACATTAAAAATGTTGTGTGATTTCACAGAGAACAAAATTCTATTATATATGAACGATTCTCGAGGATTACCACAATGTATTTGTCATTTCTTCTGTAAGATCTAGATATAGTATTTTGTTTTATAACCACTTATTATCCTTATATAGATGGTTATTTTCAGTGAACCATTCTAACCCTAGAGAATATGTTATGATTTTATTATTTTGGAACTATAAATTGGTTGGTATCTACACCTTTATATAATCATGTTTTGTTAGAAAAATATATTTCACTAAAGCATACATATTTATCCTTATGTGTACATCTTTGGTATGAAATTCATAACTCTTCCATTTTGGGAAACAATTAGTGAATGAAATATATTATGACCTAAGATATATGTTGAAATAGAAGTGATATCCCATCATATTAAATCAAATATAATAGAATCTCAGATTCAACAAAAAATATATTCTAATGATTTTTGATGAGATTCAAATATCGATGTTGATCAAAAGGTATTTCTGTGAATTTCTCTATGGATAAGGTTATGATAAATCAAAATAATAGAAATCTATTTCTTAATTTTTTTTCTTATTTTATATTAGTGATCATGTATGTATAATAACTTATCTCTTAGAACTTCCAACTAACATCTATGAAGTCCATGACGTGTTCTATGCACCTCTCCCATGGAAGTACATATTAGATTCATCACATTTGCTGCTCACAATTGTTTTAAAATTGAAGCATGATATTTCATTTGAATAACAAATATCAGGGTACGTGGATCATAGAGATAACGTTTTATGGAAATAACTTTTCATTGTGTTAAATTTATCCATAGGATTATGAAATTCAAAGAAGCTAGTTGAGAACGTAAGGAAGTAATGAAACAGATATATTCGAATTTGTTTGTACCAGAGTGAAAATATTTCCAGGGGGATATTTATTTTATGGGGGTAAAATGTAACACCCATATATTTTAAAATATTTTTCTCTATATGAAGAAAATATTAGTTCATTTATATCTTCGTTTACACAAAACTCTGAATTTCAATGACTGGAAATATACTATAATTTTTTTATTTAATTTGATTGTTATCACCTTGAAATTGGATGGGAAGGAATGAATATGAAGAGATAAATAATAAATATTGAATCGTTTAAAAAATATTAAAATGAATTTGCTTATTATCTTATAATCATTATTGAAAATAAAAGTATTTTGAAAATAAAGGACATGTTTTTTTTAAAACGTTTTGTCTGCTAAATGTACTATTCTTTTGGTAAATTAAATTAATAACTACTGCTGAATAATTTTAATTGTATATATATATATATATATTATTTAATAATATATTTTAAAAATTAGTTAATGTTTTTTCTAGTCATGGGATATGAAAAAAATAATATTTTATTCTTATAAAGGTATTTTTCAGAATAATATTTTATATTCAATTTTGTTCACATATATTAAAAATAATATATTCCACCAATTTAAATTGAATAGTCAAAAATGGTTTCTGTATTTTGAATCATATAGTAGAATTTTTTTTAAATAAAACCTCATTTATCAGTAGAAATTATGGATAGTAACCATGGTAAAAAATATTACATTAATAAATGATAAATTAGGTTAGGCTTGTTTACAACTAAGTTATAAGTTCAGAATATTTCACATTTATTATTATTTGATGAATATAATTATTCTCTTATCTCCTTGAACCTAATATTTAATTTTTTGGGGGAACTTATCCATTAAAATTATGTATATGATATTTAATGCAAAGAAAAATACATAAATCTAATTTCTTATATTTAAATATCTCTTCATTATACAAATAGCGTCAAAATAATGTTTTCAATGTGCAATATTGGTTATTTTTAGTATAATGTAATTTTTTTATGAGTATTATTTATTAAATTTTTTTGGTGATTATATAATTACCTTGAATTCTTATGCAATATCAATGTAATATTTCCTCATGAATAATAACTAAAACAAATGTTTTTCAACACACTAAAAGTAATTAAATTTGAGTGAGTTATTACATTAAATGAATTTTACAAATAAATGTAATATATTACTTATTTTTTAAATGAATTATATTCAATTTAAATAACTGTAACTATGTATTTAAATGTAAAATTAACAAAATAGTTCAAATAATGACATTAATGATATTTTTTGAAACAAATATTTGATTAAATTATTTGAAAATAGTAATAACAATGAATTAGGAATAGGATGACATGATATTTTATAAATTACAAACCCTTAACCATTTTGAACGAATTACTAACTAATAAGTAAAATTATAACCCTGTATGATTGAAAATTATGTTAATGTGGTAAAGGATAATATAAGTTAATTAGAGGGTTAAATAAAAAGATAAGGTTTATAACACTAGTTAAATCTATCCCATTTGTTCGATGGTATTTGTACCAAATCATACCTAATGGTTGAATATCTATCCATTTTTATAAAGATGGATAGAGAATGGATCTAATGTATTTAAATTATTTATGAAATATCAAGGGAACCACCCCCTCACTTATTAAAGGGAACTTCTCCTTTCTCTTATTTACACCCCTTGATCCCTACATCTTAATCAATCCCTATAAAAAATATATTATTAACATCTCTATCCATGAATTAGAGGTGATGATATTGTTAAAATAACATTCCATGTATGCTTATTATGGAATATTAAGTAGGACTATTTAATTATAGGATGTTTCAATGAGTATGATGAAATTTGAGACTTGAGCTAAAGGATTAATGCTTCAAAGGATTTTTAAATATTGTTTGTTGTTATTGAATTTATTTTATGGAAATTATATTTTCCTTATCTAATAATCCCCTCTCTATTTTATTCTCCTCTGGTTATTTATGAAGAATTCATATTGGTAATTAATTTTCATCAATTTATGTACTCAAGGGATGAACAAATTTTTTTTAGTAAAAAACTACATTATTTTTTAATTTTTTCAAAATAAAATTTTCTTTCAACCAAATTTTATATTGAAATGTTTTCAACAATTTTTTAAAATTAATTTGTAACAATGATTTTATTTTTACAATATGGTTTAAATGTAATCTTCATGTTCTTTTCAATATGGGTAAATTTTTTACTTTTATCCAAAGTGTTAAAGGAATGTTTTGTTTTAGATTATATGACATGAATAGAAATACCAAACATCCTGACTGCTTAAACCTTTAAATATGTAATTATATATTTCATGGTTTTTTTGAAATAAAATGTTTTCAATAATATTAATAATTTTTTAATTTTAAATATTTGATTTCAATGTAAATAGAGTACTTTCCATGGGAAAAAATCCGGTGATTTTTTAATGGTATATTTATATATCATAATGTCCTACGATAATAAATATGTATTATTTATTATATAATCTAATGAAAATATTCTTATTTTTTATATGAATGATTTATTATTATGATCATGATATTTTTATGAAAACCAATTAATTTTTATGGTTTATTTTATTATGAATTTACTGAATATTTATAAAACCTATTTTATTCACATGGGATATGGTATAATGATTTGATGAATTTTTAATGATCTTATGGAACACATATGTATGGTTCTCATTATGTGATAGGTGGGGATGGATTATATGTCCCTATAATATATTAGGAAATTATTTATATATCATGTGATAACTATCGAAGAATTTTGATTTGGTTGATCCACTATGGAAAACAAATCTACGAACATTATCTACTATGGGAATTGGTAATTATGTCTAATCCATTTTGATGTGGGAAATAAGTGTTGATTCTAGATACACTATGTGTTAATACACTTAGAAGTTAACCTTTTTATATGAAATGGTTTCTATACCTATAATGGCTACACACTTATGTTATAAGAAATTATGGTTCGTGATTGATTTATGATGAATACTCACCCTTATGATTCCAGTAATTGGAAAAAATAATGTTTTTATCACGACTCGTGTTTAATGTCCCTAAACTATTGATTTTGGAATTTTCAAGTTATGTTCAAGATATCATACCCATATCCTAATTTTATGATTCTATATAATAATCGATTGAAATATCCTACATTTTTACATACTGGTAATTGAGATCACGTTTTCTTATATTTCTTTTACCCACTTCATGAATAATGGTTTCCTCTCTAATTGATGTATGTTGGAAGGTGTGCCCTATAAATCTTGTGATTCATATATCCATTGAATTTTATGTGATTATATGCATGGGATTAATTTAGTTATGTGAAGAAATATCAATTACCAATGAATAGATTTCATATTTCTTATTATGAATAAACCTATAACAATTTATCTTTTCATATATGAATATGAAATTCCAATAGAAATTAATACTAGATTGTTTTTTAAATTTCTATTCAGGAATGGTACCTATATCATATGGTTTGTGAGAAACTCAAAATTACGGATACCCGAATTTTATGTGTGTTTGTAGATTTATTTGGTGAAAAACTACCTAGTATTCTTATAAATCATGGATTTAAGTTTTCAATATAACTCATTCCTGGTGCTATATATATCTTAAATAATCCTTATAAAATCTTCATAATTGAGTAATAATTATTTATGAATAAAATATAGGAAAAACATGATAATAGATTAATATTTCCTAGTGTATCACCCTACTGCGAACCAATTATTTTTATTAATAATAAATATGGATCAATGAAACCCTTTATAGATTGTAGAGAACATAATAAGATCACTATCGTGGAAAATTATCCTCTATCCTGTATCGAGGATTATATTGATCAATTATGAGGAGATAAACACTTTTTCATAATTTACCATCATTTTGAATATCATTATATGAGGGTTATTGGGACTTTAACCAAGAGATCCTTCTATATGGGATATGTGCAATTTGAAATTATAGTCATTCCATTTAGACATAATAACTCCCAACCTATATTCAGGAATTTAATTAATCTAGTCTTTATAGATTACCTTGACCCATTTTGGGTAGTATTGATGGATGATATTTTTAAATATTCAAAATTCAAGGATGAACTTGAATATTTTAATAGAATTGTATTAAGGACTTAAGAGGAGTAAAATTCATATGAACAATTAACCAACTATGAATTTTATATTAATAAATATCAATTCCTGGGTCATATAATATCATATGGGGGTATTTTGGTAGATAATTTAAAGATGGATGTTATTTAGAAATGTTAAAGGATAAATATGGGTTCTATGATCTGTAGTTTTCTTTGGTTGGATGGATATTTTTGATCCTCTATGAAATATTTCTCAAAACTATCTAATCCACTAACCATGTTGACACAAAAGGGGGATAAGATCATTTCTATATATAAATTTTAAGATAATTTCAAGAAACTAAAGAGAAGGTTGGTTAATGAACCTATTCTCACACTACCCTATAGTGGATAAGTTCTTCTGATCTATAGGGATTCATCAAAGAAGGTACGAGAATGGTTCCTTCATATGAATTATATGGTGATTGAATATGACTCACACCAATGAAGAATAAGTGAGAAAAATGATCTGACTCGTGATTTAGAGTTAACTATATTAATTTTAACATTAAATATATGGGGGCATTATATTTACATTGAAATGTGTGACATATACATAGATCATAAAATGTTCAAGTTTATATTCACATAAAATGAGTTGAGTATGTGCTATAAAATAGGGTTATAGTTGATTAAATATTATTTATACTGAATATAATATAACCCATTGAATGAGAACAAGGTTACTAATTATACATTACCAAAATAAAATACCAATTTTTACATAGAGTGGATTAAAAGGGATTCAATACTTATGTATTTTTGAATTATGTAACTTTATATCCAGAGGAAAGGGGATGGATACTATATTTCTAGAATGATTGTCCAAAATCTATCTATGTAAGGATTAAATGGGTGAATAATAAAGAGATATATATATATAAAGTAAATTCAGAAATATTTATGAGTTCAATGTTTATTGTGAAATAATGTTACATTTCATGACTCATTTATGTGTTTTGTCCATTACACACTTGACAAAGTAGCTGTTGTGTCCGACCCCTCCCCATAATGGGTAACCATACTAGGCCGATAATGTGAGAAGGGAGATAGTGACCCCCCTAAGTCCCTCCCTCAGTAGGCCCCGAGTTTGCGACTAGCACCAAGGGTATTGTGAACACAGAAATGGAAGGCATTAAGCTCTAAGAGAACACATGAAAATAGAGATATAATCTAAACACAAATCAAATCCAACTTATACTAAAATATATATGACATCCCAAGTACACATAATTAATGTCATGAAAAAATTACTACAACTAGAAGGAAAAAATACAAGTACCAAAAAATGTAAAACAACAGATACCAAGAAGCCTGAAAAACTCTTGCAACCTGAAGCTAGTAGTAACCAGCCTGATCTCTAACCTACACCAAGTGAACTGAAAAATATTTTATATATATGTAGGGTGAGTTTAAATTTATAATCATTAGAATCCTCCCTAGATCCTCTCATGAAAAGTAGTAATCAAATCTTGCTAAATAATATTGAACAATAATTGAAACTAACTTTTCAACTAAACCGGTATACTATGTTCCCAGCCTCACACTGGCCACTCTCACAATGTATTTCATATTGTAGTATATAATATAATAAATAATATCAAGGGAACCCCTCTACCACTTCCCCACTTGTTTTCCTCTTTTCCCCAATGTCACACATCTTAAACATCTCTCCCCAAAAAGTATGACCCTTAGACACCTGGGCGTTGCACCACAACATGCACCTCTTGCAACACAACCACAAAATATAAATAACCAAAGTAATAAGGTAGCTTCCAGGATCCACCAAAGAATGAATAATGTGTATCAAATGTTGAGAATTTTACATCAATAAATTATAACCCATATTGTGATTATGTATCCTCAAGCCACCATAGACTATACATGTTACAACTATAGTAGTCTGTTGGCAGATATATCCAGAATATATGTGTGTGAATGAACATAAGACATTACATCCATATACACATATATTGGGGAAAACTAACCGTCATTCCTATTAGAAAAAGTATCTACCAATATAAGAGAGAAAGTACAAAGGGGGTAGTCATCTATCCATTCTCACATCATAATGATGGGGAAAACACCACCCTAAGGCTCAGAATCTCTGGGGTGTTAGTCTCCCTAACAAATAGGGTTGAGTATAATATTAAAAAAATGTATATAATATATATAATATAGTTCAAAACCACTCTATAGAAAAAATATAGTCTTATAATCAACTGTAGCTAACATCTCTCGGACTTCTGGATGCCCCTAAAAATACTAGATATCCAATAAGCATATAACCATTCAATTATATACATTATGTTACTTGTCCATTTTTATCATTTTTTGTATATATTAATTTATTATTTAATAATTAGCTAAAAATTATTAATTACTCATTATATTTCATTAGCATAACCCCAAATTTCCATGCCTTCTAGGAGAACTAAATTAAGTCTATAGCTTCTCATAAGTATTACCTCTGCATTGCATCCCAGCAAGCTCTTACCCCATTGGTTACCATCATTTTTTCAATCATTTAATAAAAGCATTAGTAATAACCCATATTCATTGAAATTCTATAAAAACATTCTAATCTACTAAACATAAGGGGATCAACAGGGAGAGTATGTGAACTACATGTTGAGTGTTCGCCACCTATAACAAGAGCATTGACCAATCCATCCTTGAAAATCTAAACACAGAAACCACATGGCATACCTAAAGGGTCTTTTAATCTTTTAGAATAAGGGTATGAAATACCATCTTCCATAAGTAGAAAGGAATGTAAAGAATATAGACAACCAACAAGATTAAATAAGCATTCAACATTTACATAAAACCTGTTTCATCATCTTTGGTCCCCCCGACACCCACATGCATAAACATATTCACCTCACCACTCTAGGTGTCAACTGCTACCACAACCATTGCTCCTATCTGCCCCAAATCCCACAAAATCCATCCAATCTCATCACACGTCACAAGGTTCCGGAAAATAACAATGAAACTAGGATCTTGGCCCAAAACAAGCCATTATGTATTTACCCGCAATGTGATCTCATGGATCAAAAGTAGAAGGCCCTCGGCCTTACAAGAAAGGGGAAACTCAGAACCCTAAAATTCCATAATTGTTTTCCAATCAACCTTCACATTAATCCATATTGAAGGATATGATTCATTATTTGTAGGTTTCAACTATGGGAAACCTAAACAACAAGATATCATAGCTATCAAAAATTTATTAAACATGCTTACTGCATCAATTTGATTATCGTCAATTTACAATAGTAACAACCAGATTCATATATATACATGTTTATCTTTTTTTTAACAATTTAAAATTAATCAAAATTGACTTTATTTACCAATTTTTTTCCATAAATACATGATAAATAAATTTATAATATATATCAAAATATCTATCAAAATACGAGGAAATAACATAAGACCGATTAAAATTTATTTATCCATTTAAAATATTTAATATGTTAATTACATTGTGATCTAGTGGGATAAAATATGATAACTCTAGAGTTATATTTAATAAAATATTGTATCCATCAATTCCTTACCTTAAAAGGTTCTTGATGTTCTTTTAGAATTGGCCAACACAACAGATCATGATCGCCTCTCCCCACTACAACTACATCCACCTGAGGTTGTCACAGTAAGACCACACCAACTCAAACCCAATAAAACTCCATTAGAAACATGAAGATAACATTCCATAACATGTAAAGAAGAAATGGGAAAAGAAGGATTGAAGAACACAAAATAACAGAGGTAGATCATACCTTCTATCAATGATGAATCGACACTTGCTGCTTTCACAAAAATAGTTGGTGCACGTGCCTCAAGAAGAAACATCACGGGGAAAAAATCAAATGATTAAAGTTATATCACACCACTCCTATGGGATGAAATTATTAGGGATCCTAACATGAAGAGAAAGGAGAAGGAATAATAAGATGGAATGTATCACAGACTTTTGAAAATCTAAACGGAGTAGCAGTTTAGATATTGTTTATATTTTCCATTAAAGGTAGATATTTTAAAAAATACACGGTTTGTTCATGTAATGGGACTCTAACAGTTAGGGATATTAAGAAAAGATTTATGGGATTTGAATCAACCTTAAATCTCATAAAAAGCATTGAACACATTTTATGTCAAAGAAAATGTCAAAGTGGAGAAACTATAGGAAGCTATAAATATTGTTCACAATTGTCACACCATTACTAACAATTGAAAATAACATGCTGACACTGAAATTTCAAAAAGACAGTCTGACACCCATAGTTCCAATTGAGACACTGAAACCAAATGTTCAAAATTATATGCCGACAATGATAGTTCAAAATGAAATGCCATAATCGATAGTACAAAATGACAAGTTGAAACAAATAGTTAAAAACACTAGGCTAACAATGACATTTCAAAATGAAATGTCAACACTAATAGTTCTATATGACATGTCAACACCAACAGTGAAAAAATAAAATTCCATCCCCAAATGTTCATAATGACACACCGACACCAACTGTTAAAAATGACATGCCGACACTAATGGTTCAAAAGAATCACCGACAATACAAATCTCTCACCGAATGTACGATTCAAAAAACTAGAAACATTGTTCATAGAACTAGAAATTTAGAAACGTGTGGGGGATAAGTCACCTGAACCTCCTAAAACACCTCAAGCCCCAGATTTCTTCAAAGGAATGGACCATAGATGTTTGGTCCATTACATTACACACCTCTCAAAACATTATCATACTCAAGAATCTAAGACTATCCAAGATGAGAAATAGAAATAGGTTCTAATGACAACCCTTCGAGATACCTGTTATGGATTTTTCCACCAATGGAGTTCAACCACATCAAAAATGGAACACGAGAGACTGCATTACAAGCATAACCAGCTCCTAAACACTCTTCTGGGGGAGATAACTCTCAAAAGAGGGAAATAATCAAAAGAAACCCATATCATAAACATGGAAAGTATAAAACAACAAAACAAACATCATTACAAGAAAAGAGTTAAACATCAAACAACTCGGGGTACTGAGCACATATCAACGACTCACATTCCCTTTTACTCTACTATATTCTATTATATCACAATAAGTCAAAAACCAATGGGGAATCATTCCCATGCAATCCATTCTCTTTGCGGTCCTAGATCTCTAAAGACCGCTCCTCAAAGAATGAATCATCATCAATATCAATCTCTCCCCAATAGATGATAGGAGAGTTGTAATGGAGATAATGACGGAGCTACTACAGGTGGAAAACATCATGTATCTGGCTCATCTATGGGGGATGTGCTACCTGATACGTCGTAGTTAATCATGATCCAACGCCCAGAAAGTCCCAACATACCGGGGAGAAAGCTTACTCCCACTACCAAACCGTCACTGACCACAATAGGGAGTAACAATCAGAAACATTTGATCCACAAAATAAAACTCTAATGGTCTCCTCTTGTGATCAACATAGTATTTATGATGATCCTATGCTGCCTTCATCATCTCACAAATCACCTGAACCATATCGGTCGCATTCTATACCAGTTCTGGCCTAAGAATTTTTGAATCTCCACCCCCAGTCCTACACAATAGAGAATAGAATGGCCGTCCATAAAAGGCTTCAAAAATAACCATATCGATGGTAGAGTGAAAATTATTTTTGTAAGAGAACTCAACCAAGGTTAATTTACTCAACCATGAACTGCTAAAATCTTGGACGTAAGAGAGAAACATGTCTTCATGAGTTTGGATGATCTAATCTATCTGAATATCCTTCTATGGATGAAAAGTATTCCTAAGGAATAACTGAGAACTGAAATCATGCTAGAGACTTCTCGACACCTTGGAGGTAAAACCATAGTCTGAATCTGAAATGGTCATCCTTGGAAGTCTATGGAGCCTCACCACCACCTCTAGATTCTACCTTGATAAAACAACCCCTGAGATCAACTTCTTGATTACCCTGAAGTGGGATTATTTTGTCAAACGATCTACCACCACACATATATCATCCTTGATTCCCTCAGATTGAGGTTAACTTGTAAAAAAGTATATAGAATTGTCCTCACAATTCTATTGAGGAACGTCTTACAGATGCAATAAACCATCGGTAACATGATTCTCAACGATCACCTTCTAGCAGACAAAACATTGAGACATAAACTCTGAAATTGTACAATTTATCCCAGACCACCAAAACTGACACCTCAAGGCTTTGTACATCTTTGTCATTCCATGATGCACTACTAAAGGAAAAATATAGAACTTCCTGATAATAATCTCACGTGATTCCAAAGGACCCAGAAGCATTCCATAAAATAACACTCAGTGGTGTTAATACTATGACCAACCATCAGGGGCCTGGTCACAAAAAAATAGATCCCTCCAAAACACAACATCATGGTCCCCCAACTGGGAATCTTCCACCTTCTTCACCATAGAAAAATGTACCATCATATAAAAAATCAACCTCTTCCCTCCATCTTCTCCCATATCGAGATGTAATGATGAAATTTATTCCATTATTCTCTAGTAATAACGTTACTAACGCACTACATCAGTACGTGACTTACTATTTAGTGCATCAACTAAAAATTTTCCCTTACCTTGTGTATATGGTATTTCAATGTTGTAATCCTTTATGAGCTCAATCCACTAATACATCCTCAAGTTCAAGTCATGCTAGGAGAAAATAGACCTCTGGATCTTATGATCAGGGAAAACCACAAATCCCTCACCAATGTGGTAATGTATCCACAAATTCAGTGAAAACACCACTACCACCAACCAACAATCATGTGTGGCATAGTTATGTTCAAGTTTATTAAACTATCACATCCCATAAGAAATGACCAATCTCTGCTATGTCAAAACGCAGCCTAAACCTAGATACAAATAATCATAGAAAATATCAAACCGAACACCCTATACTAGAAGACAATAAATAAGAGCATTATCCAACTACTCCTTTAGATACCAAAAATATGCATAAAAATAATCATTACACATGAACGTATAATCATTCATGGTCAAAACTTTAAGAGGAGTTGCAACTCAAGAGAAATCGGCTATGAACCTCTTTTAATTGCAAGCGAGACCAAGGAAACATTGTAGCTCCACCACTGTCTTTTTGGCTTCCCAATACTTCACTGATTCTATAATTGATGGATCCAAAATGACTACCTAATAGTTTAAATCGTGATTAAGAAATTTTACTTCTAAAGCCCAAAAATAACACTTCAACATCTTCTCTAATAGATACTATTGACGAAGAACTCCCAAAACAGAATTGAAATGCTATGCATGCTCCTCCTCAGACATAGAGTCCACAAGGATTTTGTTGATGAAAACGACCATGAAATTATCTAGAAAATCATGGAACACATGGTTCATAAACCCCATGAACCAAAATGGAAAATCCATAACACCAAACGACATTATAATGAAATCAAAACTTCAATGACGACAACTAAAAGACTTATTCACATACAAAACGAGTGTGCCTCACAACAACACACTCAAATATACAAAAATGCACTATAACAGACCATCAAGCTATATACGCAACTTCCATAACTCAGAAGGTATTATCCTATATAGATACAAAGATATAGGAGATTATCCTAGCTATATTTTAATCTCAAACTTGATCTCTCATCATGGAGGTAATGTTACAACCTCTTCTAGAAATACATCAAGGTATACTTCTACGAACCTAGGAAATGATGGTTGTTGAACCTTCAACGAACTCAACATCTACCCAGCCATCAATGATAATAAGGAAGATAAATTAATCTAACCCATCAGACTCTCTCTTTTTCCAAAAAACATTGATGGCACTCCATCAGCATATAATAACATCAGTTTTATCCTGAAGAAATCCACAATAACGTGCACCGAATACCAAAAATCCCTATCAAGTGTGAATTTATATAGTTGTATCCATAAACATAGTAAATCTACACAATATAGGTGTTTCTATAGCACCATATCACAGTATTTACATACTACAAATATGTCAACTCAACCTTTAACTGGAGTAGTCAACACCAAGGGAACCAGAAGCCTCTCTACCTCAAGTCCCAAAGCATGGAAAAGGGAAGGTGATGTGATGGAGTGTGTCACTCCTAAATTAAACAAGGCATACACTGAAGTAGGAAAAAGGAATAGGGTACCTCAAATGACATATGAATTTCATGGAACTATCAATGCTAAAACATGAAGCTGACCACAACACGATCAATGACCTCTCTAACCCTGATGATGACCTCCACCATGACTGCACTCTACTCTCTATGGAAGGGGAGTATCATTAGGTTGTCCTTTTCATGCCTCATATGATCTCTACTGATCCAAAGCTGGTGTAACCTACTACTACTACCTTGGTTAAAACTACTTTAATATAGTTACTCGAAGTAGAAAACCTGATGCACGTTGAATTCTCATACTGTTTGGGCACTCTCACCACTGATAACCTAGGAATACAAATTAAAAAAAAAAATATCCTGATCCCTTGGAATTGGTTTGAGATTTATATCCCCTAGAGTTTTGAGATGCTCAAGGATGGGACCCACCCTGGGTGAACGATTACTCGTCTTCCCAAAAAACCAGGACCCTCAGATCACATCACTTATTTGTGAGTAATCCTAGCAACTCCCCTTTCATGATGATCCTGTTTTGGATAACATCTTCTTGAGGACCAATTCCCTCACCAACACCTCAATATATGTCTTCATCATAAATGGGGTGTCTTGGAACTGGATCTCTAGACACAAATCCTCATCAAAATTTCTTGGTTGGGCCTCCTCATAAAGAAAGAGGTCTGAATCATATCATTAAAGGTATCAGAAATAGATTCCAATATCTCACACACTGGAGCTCCCCTTTCAAAGGGTAAGCAGCTCATTGCAGCCGGCCGGATTCACGGTTGAAAAATGAATCTAACTCTAAACATTATAATAAACTCCTAGCACGAGAGTGATGAATCCTCATGATCCCTGAGAAACACGAACCACAACTACCTTCCTACCCCACACAATATCTTTACAACCAACGATACCCAGTGCTCCTTCCAAGCACGGATTGATTTGAAAGAAATATCAACCTATTCTAACTAGTCTTCTATGACTATATCAGAAACAAAGACCTCATAATTATATAGAATATGGTTTTGAAACTCTTAGAGTGTCCTCCTCCGAGTGATGTCGTTTTCGGTCTCTATTCAGTGGTGATCAGCAAGCACAACCTGTTGAACATCTTCTATGAAAACCTAATGAGGACTTCAACCTAGAGCCATACCTGAAAAGTAAAAAATAGTTAGTTCTCCTAAAAATAGAAACTAGAAGACTCAACATTAATTAATTAATTGTTTTCTATTATTCATTTTAGATTAAACTATCACAAGGTATACCAATTCAAACATAGGAAAAATGAAAAATGATGCATGCTCCTTCCCAATGTCTCTACCATGAATCAAGTATAACCTCCTTTAGTAGACATTTTAAACATAGTGGTCTATATGTCAGAATAGGGGGCCCTAAATACATATGTCTTAGCCTATCATCTATGTTTACAATACATCTCAAACTTGAAAGACATCATTTACCGACCCCTAGATGCAACATAACTTGTGCCTAACTCCAAAATCCATCTCTTCCGTCAACTAGAGCCACTAATACCACTCTGTCATAACCCCCTCCGCACAATGTGTACCTTTATTGGGCTAGAAATATGGGAAATGAAATAGTGACCAACAAGTCCAACCCCTAGTAGGCCCCAGTTTGGAGACTAGAACCAAGGGCATAGTGAACACACAAATTGAAGGAATTATCCTTTTAGAGAAGACATGATAAAGTGAGAGATAAGATAGACACCAACCAAATCCAAATCACAATGAAATATATAAGAACTACGAAGTACACATAAGTTATTTTATGAAATAAATACTACAATTGGAAGGAAAAAATGCAAGTACCGAAAGAAAGTAAAACAACAGTGATCTCGAAGCCCGAACAACTCTTGCAACCCCAAGATAGTAGTAACCTGCCTGATCTCAAACCTGCTTGAAGAGTCCTGAAAATAGTTTATATATACATAGTCTGAGTATAACAATATACTCAAAAGGATCCTCCCTAGAGACTCTCTTGAAAATGTATAGAAATAATGCTAAATCACAGTTGAAAAAAAGTGAATGTAACTCATCACATAAATAGTTATACTATGTTCCCAGCCTCACCATGGATACTACCACCAATGTATCATAGAAAAGAGTATATAATAGAAAAATGAATATAAAGGGTACCCCAATACCACTTCCCCACTGGTTTTCAGCTTTTCCCCAATGTCATGTGTCCTAAGAATATCTCACCTAAAAGGCTTTCCTGCAGACACTTGGGCGTAGCACCACAACGTGCACCTCATGCAACACAACCACTACATTTACATAACCAAAGTATCCATGTAGTTCTTGATATCCACCATATCTCACATAACATGTATCATACATTGGGCATTATACCTCACTCCATTACATCCCATATGCCGAGTAAGGATACTCAAGCCATCACAACCTATACCTGTCACACCTATAATAGTCTATAGAAAATTATATCCATAATATATGTGTGTGAATAACCACAGTCCATTACATACCTCTAAACACATATACAGGGATCATGAACCACCAGTACTAACAAAACAAGTAACTAACATGAGAAGAGAGTGGGGCCAAAGGGGGTAGTTAGCTATCCTTCCATCTAATAAAATATTGGAGAAAACACCCCCAGGGATCAGAATCCCTGGGGTTTCATTGTCCCTAACCATCAGGGTGGAGTAACATATTGAAATAAAAAAAGTATAGAATATAATTCATCTCAAAATCACAATAAGTGAAAAACCTAGTCTTAGATGCAAAAATAGCTATCATTTCCCGAGCATCCGACTACCACTGCTAAGACTATATATCCTATAACCATATAACCATTTAATGAGATATATTTATTTAGTTATACATTTTTATCTATTTCAAATCACATTAATTAATTCATTAACAACTAATTAACCATTATTATTTCCACATTACATTTCATTAGCATCACACCAACGTTCCATGCCCTCCCAGCATAACCAAACCATGTCTATAGCTTCTCAGAAATATTACCTTGGCATTGCATCACAGCAAGCTCCAACCCCATTGGTTAACATCATATATTTAATAATTTATTAATAGCATTATTAATTTATCATATTATTAAGAATTTTATACAAAAATTCAATACTAACAAACGCAAGGGGCTCAACACTATGACTCAGTGAACTACCCGTCTTGTCTTCTCCAAATATAGAAAAAGCGTAGACCTAACCATATTTGAGAAGGTAAACATGGAGAGAACATGGAATACCCACACGTCATTTCCCTTTTTGGAATGATGGTATGAAAGAACAACTGCCTTAATCTATGGTGAATATATAGAAGATAAACAACCAACATGATTCAATAAGAATCAGACATTCACATCCAACCTTTTTCATATACTTTAGTGTCCTCCCCAACACCCACATGCATAAACAGATTCACCTTTCCACTCTAGTATCAATTTCATCCAAAACCAATGGGCCTCCATTCCCCCACATCTCACAATATCCATCTAGGCTCATAAAATATCACAAGAAGAAAAAATAACAATGCGATTGGCATCTTGGCCCTAACCAAGGCATTCTTCCTTCACACACAATGAGCTCACATGTCTCCAAAGAAGAAGACACTCAACCTTACAAGAAAGAGGGTAACTCAGAACCCTATAAGGCTTTAAAATAAATAAAAAATGGAACTTTAATCCATATTTAATTAGCCGACTCATTACTAGAAAGTTTTAAATATGTTTAACCTAAACAGAAAGCTATCAGAGCTATCACAGATTGGCTAATCATTCCATATGCATAAATTTCATTATCAAAAATTTACTTTATCAATAACCAGATTTTTTTACATGAATCTTTATCTTTGGCCAAATAATTTTCAATCAATACCATTTTACATTATTTACCAATTTCTATAAAGAATAACTTGGTTAAAAAGAAAGCATAAATATCACACTATCTTGAAAAAAGAGGCAATAACATATGATCAGTACAAATTTATTTATCTAGTTCAAATATTTATTATGTCAATTACATTGTGATATAATGGCCTAAAACATGATAACTCTATAGTTACATGGAAAATAATAGAACAACCATGAATCCCCTACCTCAAAAGTTTTTTTATGTTCTTTGTGGAGACACTTACACAATAGATCATGATCACCTCTCCCCACGAGAACTGCATCCACCTGAGGATTACATGGCCTGACCAAACCAACAGAATCCTAAAGAGAACTCTACTAAAAACACAATGATCACATGAAATAAAATTTCAAGGAGAAATGAGAGAAGAAGGATTGAAGAAAACACAAGAATAGAGGTATATCATACCTTCTATTGATAACCGACTGACACTTGTTGCTTGTACCAAAATAGCGGATGCACATGTAGCATTAAGAAACATTAATGGGAAATGATTCAAAGATTTAGGTTAGATCACACCATTACTAGAAGAATAAATTTTTGAGGCGCCTCACATAGAGAGGCAGTAGATGGAAAACATGGAGGAATATGTCTCGACCTTTTGAAAATCTAAACGGAGCAGCGGTTTAGATTCAGTTTAGATTTTCCATTAATGGTGGATCTCATCAAAACTACATGGCTTGACCTTATAATGGAACTAAAACACTTAGGAATATTAATATAGGATTTATGGGAATTTATTCAATATTAAATTATTTAAAATAACGCCCTGAACATGTTTTACATCAATGAAAACATCAAAGGGGTGAAACTATAGGAAGATGGAAGTATTGTTCCGAAATGTCATGATGACACCGACAGTTAAAAAGTACATGCTGATAAAGATAGTTCAAAATGACACATTGACACCAAAAATTCAAAATGACATGCCAACACTAACAGTTCCAAATGACAGACTGACATGGGTAGTTCAAAATGGCACTACGACACCGATAGATCAAAATGACACACCGACACCAAAGGGACAAAATGACACGTTGACACCAATAGATCAAAATGACACACCGACACTGATAGTTGAAAATGAATGGCGCACAACGACAATTCAAAATGACACATTGACACAAACAGGTAAAAAGGAAACACCAACACCGAAAATTGAAAATGAAACCCCAAAACCAATAGCTCAAAATGACACACTGACACCGACAATTCAAATGACTCACTGACAGTACAAATATCTCATGACATTACTGTTCACAAAACAAGAAAACACTATTAAAAGAACTGAAAATTTGAAAAAGTGTAGGGGGATAAGTCACATTGACCACCCAAACACCATATTTTAGCAAATGAATGGACCAGAGAGATCCAAGCCATTTCATGTTGGATAAATCTCAAAGCATATAATTCTCTATCCGTATTGCATGTTTTTAGAAGTATAATGATATAAAATAGTATTTATTATGGGAAAATAAGGATATGGATATTTATAAATATGTATATTGATTCCCAGTATATTAGTATGTTATGTATGGGAGAAAAAAGTATAAGGGGTTATTTATACCATTTCACATAATGGAATGGAAGTGGGAAAAATCACCACAGATTTTGTCATCAGATTCCCCAAAGCATCCAATAGAAATAATGTTATTTCGGTTTTAGATAAATTCCATATGAAGTCAACGCACTTAATTTTCATCAATATAGATTTATATATTTATTAGATTATATTTTATAGATTAATAAAGAGATGGGATTTTATGAAGTACAAAATTATATTTTAGCTAATTGAGATCAAATATTGTCCTTGATTTTATAGAGAAGCCTTCGGCAGGATCTGGAAACATTGTTAAGATTCAATAATACTTATCATCCATAGAAAGATAGTAATTCTAAGATAACATCAAAATTATATGAGGATATGTTGATATTGTTTTCTCTGGAACTGAAAGGTTGTTTTGATAAACACATTCCTCCAGTTGAGTTTTCTTAAGACAATAACTTTTACCAGAGCATTTAGATGGCCCCTTACGGGGCCCTCTACAGAACTAAGTGCATAATTGTTACACACTAGAATTATGATTAAGAACAGAAGATAGTGGTTATTAGTATATCTAAGGAAATTACATATAAATCGATAACCATTAAAAACCACATAAGAGTAGCTCATGGTCAATAGAATAGTTATGATGATGATATCTGGTCTGATCTAGATTATGATATTTGTTAAAAGGTATTTCTAGTAATTTTTCCATATATAAGTTTATTATATATATAAATAAAGGAAATCTAATCCCATGTTATATTGGACTATTCAATATTCTCAACCATGTATAGATAATAGTTTATCTCATAGCACATCAAATAAACTTCTTTTATGTTCATGATGTGTTACATGTATCTTTCTTGAGGAATTATATACATGATCCATCACATGTAAGGAACTCAATGGTCATACCATAGATAGTGGAATTTATTGAGAAGAATAACCAATATAAATATTATATTTTACATATAATTTTCTAGGAATCAAGATTACTCACCTTGAAAATTTTCTCTATAGGAATCAGATATTTGATGTAGCTACTTGCGAACCCGAGGATGGAATAAGACAATTATATCCTCATTTTTGTATCAAAGTGACAACATTTCAAAAGAAAGATTTATTTAAAGGGGGTTATAATGTAAAAAAATTATATTTTTTTGATATATTTCTATATAAAAAAATCATTTACTTTATAGATTTATTTACACATAATAATAAATTTAAAATATCTATGATATACTATTAAAATATTATTATTTACTATGATGTATATCACCAAGATATTTTATTGGAGGATGTGAATAGTAATAGATAAATAACTAAAAATTAATAATTTACACATGTATAAAAAGAAATCATTGATTATTAATTAATTAATAATGAAAATGAAAATAATTTGAAAATAATAAAGTTGTTTTACTGAATTTTTTTTTCTTACATGGAATATAATTTTATTTTAATAGATTAAATTAATCTATAGTTTTAATTAATATTAATGAAATTTATATATTATGTATTTATTTTTTATCTTTCATAATTTTTTTTAGGAAAGGGATAGTAATAAATATTTTTTTATCCTTAAAATGATATTAAAAAAAAACAGGTTTCATCGTATTTTTCCCAAATAAGTTAAAATGATTTTTTACATTGATAGAAATTGAATATTTCAAAATGGACTATATATTTGGAATTATGAGTTTTAAATTAAATAAAAAATTCACTTATATTTTTATGCATTATGAATTGTAACAGTGGTAAAATTTATTATCATGATAGAGGGTAAATCATGATAACCTTTTTAAAAAACAATTGATAAGGTCTTAATGTTTCATGTTCATTAATATTTTATTAATTTAATTGGACCCTTATAACATTGTGAACAAAATTTAACTTTTTTAATGGACAGTTGTGCCTGAAAATTTCATATATAATATTTAAATAAAAAAACACACCATGTGAATTTATTACTTTTAAATATCTCTTATACTTCCACATAGGGAAAAAGAATGTTTTGAATTAATCATAATGGTTATTTTTAGAATAATGTAATTATATTCACGATTTTAATGTATTTATAAAATTTTATGGAATATATAATTACCTTGAATGCTTATGCGATTCAAATATAATACTTATTTAATTAGTAAATAAAACAAAATAAATGATTTTAATCATTTTAAGCGTAAAATAATTTGAGTGATTTATAGAATATAATGAGTTTCATAGATGAATATAAAATAATAGTGATATTTTATAGTATTATATTCAAAATAAATCTGGGTAATGATGACTTTAAACTCGAATTAAATGAAGTGTTATCAATGATATTAATGATATTTTAAGAAAATAATTTGTTATTAAATTATTTTAAATTATTAACAATTAAATTGGATAAGGGTGATATTATTCTATTGAAATTATAATGCATTTTTATTAAGGAAACAATTATTACCGTATAATTAAAATTATGACCCATTAAGATTGAAAAAGGTGTTACTGAGGTTATGGGTAAAATTGGTTAATTAAGGTGTTAGACCAAAACATAAGGTTTAAAACACCAAATTAACCAATCTATACTTTATTGGATGATTGTATTTAAAAAAATAATACCTTAGTTTTGTATATTTTTCCATTTGGAATCATTTGTATATATAAATACTTTTTATACTTAAATATATTGGAAAACTCATAGAGTGATCCTCCCCTCGCTTATAAATGGGAAATTCTCATTTTTATTCATTACACAACCATGAGACTTCTAGCTCAAATAATCCATTCAAAATTATCTTCTTAACTTCCCTATCCATGATATATATGTGTTGGTTTTTTTAATTGTTATTCTATGTTTCCTTATGAATTAACCAATGTGAGACTACTGAAGAAGTGAATATTTTAACATGTATGATGGAAGTAGAGAATTTAGTTGGGGATTTATGTTTAAATATTATTTTTAATGAGTATTATTCATTATTTAATTTATATTGATTAAATTATATGAACTTAACCTTATAAACCCCATTCATTTTTATTTTAACCTGGTTATTTCTGATGTATACAAGGTTTCCTTTTATCTTTTCAATTTAAAGTGATCAATAGATTAAAATAATTTATTTATGATAAACATAATTTGTTTCATTAATAGGATGAAAATAATTTTTCTTCTATATGGATTCTCCCTAAAAATTATCTCAGTCATTTTTTAGAGTAATTTTTTTCATTTGGTTGAATTTTGACACAATATTTTAAAACTAATATTCTTTTTATTTTTAAATGAGGTGCTTTTTGAACTTTCACCAAAGTGTGAAAAGAATTTTTTCTTTTAACTTAAATGACATTATTTTAATTTCTTTTTTATCATGAGTACTCAATAGATTGAGTATTTACGTAAATGTTTTGAAGGTTCATTTTAAAGAAAATGGACTCCTATTTTTTTTTAAATTTTTTTATTTCAAATAGTATGTTTCAAAGATATAATAGTGTTTTCCTATGGATATAATCTAGTGATTGATTTAATGAAATATTCATCTATGATAACATATTTTTATGTTGATTATTTTAGAATGGGTATAGGATCAAATTTTACTGACCTCATTTTTCTCAAGATGTTTAAATATTTTTATTATGATAATTTTATGAAACACATTTTTCTAGTGTTCATGCTATTATGAAATATTTATAAAACCAACTTTTTTGTATGGTTGATGACCCAAAAACCCAAAGGCCTTGCAATTTTATTTATTTTGGAAAACCCCCTTTCAATTGTTGAGGGGGAACATTATATGGCCCATAGGCCCAGATGAAATCCCTTCTACATTGCCTTATGAAGGCCCCATAAAATGAAAACATAAGAGAGTCCCACGATGCATATATATATATATATATGTGTGTGTGTGTGTGTGTTATATAAGATCCAACACTATCCAAGTGTGTACAATAATATATTTACCATGTATTGCATGGTTTATTCTCTCGATGGAAGAGGTCATTGCCTATCGAATGCCGAAATCTAGAAGTCGTGGAAGCTAGGAGAAGAATTACTAAACCTCATCTAATCTGCACCAGGGAGGAACCCATTTTTTTGGTTGAGCATAGCCACCAATTCACAGCCTATCTTATCTCCCGTCTCATGTTAAAGCTTCCATGAGCCCCTTATAGAATCTAACTCACAAGCCTCCTGTCTGCACCATCCATCGGCCCACCTGCCAATGAGCCCACTAACATCTTTCTGCATCATACCACAGATACTGATGTTGGCCTTCCTGTTATCATCATGATAACCCAGATTCAAACTGTCATCAAACCCCCACACCATAACCCCGTTAGTCCACATCAACGAGCCAATGGACGTATACCTTTCTCTCACCTCAACCTGAATCCCTCCATAGTTGATGTCCCCTTCCTAACGTAGACTGCAGAACCAGAACACTACACACCCTATCACCTTCCACTTGAAATCATCATGAGTCCCAAACATCCTGCTCCCTCCAAAACCCCCATCTTCTATAGACATGTGCCTCACATGCACTAAATCCCCAAATTATGGGATTCAATGTTTTTGATCCCTTGTTAGTGTAGGAATATGGGGTTTCCACCACCACTAGGCTAGGACCCCAACTTCTTCTTTTTATGGGTTATGATATGATTATATGATTAATTTTTTATGATCTATTTGAACAAATATGTATGGTTTTTATTACATCTTTGGTGGACCTAGAATTATACTTCATTACAATAAACGGAGTGAACTATTATATCTCATGAGATATCTATATAAAAAATTTCAATGATCTTAATCCAATATGGTAAAATCATCAATGTGATTGATCCAAAATAGGAAACATGATGATGTGATTAATTCACTATGTGAAAAATGCCATTATGATATGGTAAATATGTATTGATGCCTGATCCACTATTATTTAATACAATTTATTATTAAAAATGAAATAAAAAATCGTTTTTATACCTATGATGGTGCCACACATAATTGAAAAAATATTATGGTTCATGGTTGATTAGTGATCATTTATCACTATTAAGAATCATGTGTTTTGAAATGAAAATGTTTTGTTCCATGAATCATGATTATAATCCATTATAGATTTGGTATAAACTTTTTAATTTATATTCATGTTATTATACACATAATCTTATCTTATGATTGAAAATTATCATTTATTGAAATATCACATGTTTTCCATTAATTAGAATCAAATATTACCTATTTTTTAGAATCATTTAACTAGTTTATGTAGAAATATTTATGTAGGTAATGTTTTGGAAGAGTAATATGTGGGATGATCATTGTAGGAGATATTGAAGATATTATGTAAAATAAAAAGATTGTGTATATAGTCTCCAAAGACACTATAAAGGGTTGGATGTGAAAAAGAGTAGCTAAAAAAATTTATTCCATCAATTTCAAGAGAGTTAGAAATTAAGAAACTCATTGTCCCATTCAAAAGAAGATATGGAAGTAGTCACCACAAACAATGCGATCAAGGAAATTCCTATGAAAGTACTACAAAGGAAACAAATTGTGAGTTTTAAATCTATATTTTATAGTACCCAATGTCATGTAAGTGATCACTAACAATTTGATATTAACTAATAAATAAAAAAATATTTGGTATGATTACCATGTAAGTCATTTTTAGGGTTTTTTAAAAGATACTTCTATTGGATCTAGATCAATATCCGTCATTAAAATTCTATGATAAATGAGGAATGGGTTACCACCATTTATTATGAATTTATAATAATTATTTCACATATATAAATCTCTTTCCATATCATCAAAAAACCTATGATCAACTAGAAATGTATTTTTAAGTACTAGTTCCCTATATGAACTAGTTTATTCGATGAGTCAAATTATGAGTAAATAAATTATTTGGGTGGGGGGGTTGTAACAATAAAAACATTAAATAATAATTACCTTGAAATAAGTTAATTATTTTGATATATTTTTCCACAAATAACACTGAACATTAAGAAAACCATGACACATATAGAAAAATATAAATATTTAAGTATGGCCATTAAAAACCTATATATTAAAATATAGGTAATGAATAAGAGTAAACAGTTTATAAAATATCTTTATAATGGAAACAAAGTTCACATTTAATTTGAATTAAATTCATTTATATTATGTAAAATTTCTAATAATATCATTTATTGTTTATAAAAGTTATTTTATAATAATTTAATTTTTATGAAACATGTATTATTATTTCAAGAAATATATGATTAATGATAAATTATATTTTGTTATAATAGTTTTTAACATAGATTTAGTTATTAAATGATATGTAATAATAATAATATAAGATAATATTTTACAAGTCCATTTTCACATCAAAATGACCCTACATTTTATTTTTTGAATTTTTTAAAAAAATATAATTTTTATAGTTTTATATAAATAAAATGAATTATATTTTTTAATTGTTAATATTATTTATTTTTCACAAAAAATGGGGTTGGATTTAATTTGAAAAGGTTCTTTTTAGTAAAAAATATTCTTTTTCAGAAAAATAGATGTTTGAATGAATTTCCATTAGAAAAGGTGTGCCAAATAATTTATAAAACATTTTATGTAACATCATATAAATTTTTGGAATAACTATAGTCATTTTAAAATTTTCTTTTTTCATAGAATCGTATGTAATTTTTTTTATAACTAATTAAAATTTTGCTTTAATATAGAAATTGTTGTTAGTATTTTTCATTAAAATCACAAACATTAAAGAGAGATTATGTTTTTTCCCTTGAAAGCATCATACCCTTTGTTTTCTTTAAAATAAATCAATTTATGTCATTAAAATTAATATTCAAAGTACTTTTATATAATATATAAATTTAAAGTCAAAAATGTTATTATTATAAATACTATTTTTACGCAGTCATGTGTATTTATTTAAAAATTATCATTTCACATATTTTTTGTTTTTATTTGATAAAATTATATTTATTTTTTATATTTTAGTATGACATTATGTAAAAATTTAAATCTTAATATTTATACATAAAATTAATTTCTATGGTTTGAAATTAATTTCCAAGGTAAATGTGAAGGGGCTAAATTGAGTTTTAAATATTATAAAATTACTATTAAAAAACTATAGTATCATTAAATTGTTTATATTTGGATATACTAATAAATGTTCACATTGAGGTTTTTTTCATAATGGTCCTTTATCCATTGAATAATATCATGTAATTATTGAAAATTTTGATGGTGTTCCGAAAAAATACCATTCCTTTCACATATAGAAGGGGAACATATTCACCACATCAAGACACAACGTTCATTCAAATTTCATCAAAAAAATATATCTTTATTATCTTATTATTAAAATATATGACTAAAAAATCCCATGGTCACTCATATTTGGCCTAAACCCTTTAAGATCAAGGAAACATCTATGGATAATTCAAGTCCCCAAAAAAGTATTATCATTTTCTTAGTTTTATTCAAAATAATATTATTTCAAATCTACTATATAAACCCTAGAATAATTATATAATTATCATTTATATCCATTAATTTTACAATATGAAAGTCATTATCATTATTTAATCATTTACCCAATCCATTAAGAAGAAAATAATAGTTCCTCCTGCGTTGTGTAGACTACTTCCTCAATGATGAAAACCATTTAATTTCCATTTAACAACATATAAGGTTGTTTATAACTATTTTATTAATGGATAATTTTTTATGATATAATAATGGTTTTAGAATGAAAAATTAGGGAACCCATTAATTATTTGATCAAAAATGATCATCATTAATTTTATCAATTAAAATAAGCATACTAAGAGGATAAGAATTTATTCCAATTATGTAAATTTTTCATAAACATTAATACATATTATAAATCCTTAAAATTATTATACATCAAAATAATTTCTCCTTAATAAAACTAATATGATTATATTGTAATTACATTCCAAAAAAACTACCTCAAAAATGAATAGTATATTATATTTATAGAATTAAAAATATATAAATAATATAATTTCATCTATATAAAATATATTTTTTATCATCACCCATATTACATTAAACATAACAATTTAGTGAAAAAAAAATCACATCGTTTCAGGATGAGGTCATCTATCGTACACACAAGTGAAGTTATAATATCACTTACATATTGGAATATAAAATAGGTGAATATTATATAATTTATAAATAGGTATACTTGTTTTATAAATATCATATATTAACTTTATATAAATCATTAAACCAAACTTTGAATGTCTGTAATGGAAAAATAAATGACATCTTTTCCTGAGGTGGTAGTCCTTCGTACACACAAATGATGATTTCAAATCCCATTGAATGGTAATTTTTGTGGTTATATATCTTAAAAAAATAAAAAAAAATATCATTATAAGTAGGATTGTTGGGTTATTATATCATCAAGGTATAATATGAAATGAATGGGTGTAGATATAACTAAAAAAATGCTCATTATTGAACGTCACGTCTTCTTCATGTACCTTTTTCTTGATTGTACAAAATGACTTCGTTGGTTGTATGTACTCCCAAATAATTCAAGGATGATATTGGGGCTGTTGAAAATTTATTTGGGTAGTTAGTTTCTAATCCAATTAATTCTGACAGTGTGAAGAGAGGATGAGAGTGGGTTTCCTTTTATAAATGAGTTTTGTATCACACATGAAATTATTCTGAAAGAGTTTATTCCAACCCAATTTTTTCCTATCTCCAAGACCTAATAGCAGTCCATTATAGATCTATATATTATATGAACCAAATATGTCCATTAAATGGGGTTGTGACTTGTTTATAGGGCATTTTTCCCCTTAAGTTAAAATATATTCCCCCACGAAACAAATTTTGACCTTGATCATTGTAATTAATTTAACAAATTTCCCCTGATGAATTAAGTAAAAAATTCATTTTACTTGTTATAAAAAATATCTAATTCATATTTTAAATATTTATTAAATTTTTTCAAATTCCACTAAGATAAGTTGAAAAATATAATTTAAAATTAATCCTTCAAACATAGCGAGACATAAGGTTTTTAAGAGGAGTATTTTTTAGTAATAGATGATTCTATATTAAACTTATGATTATTAATTATCATTTTATGAAACTAAATTAATATTTTTTGATGTATAATATATATATTATTTTTAAAACATTCCCCATTATTTATTATTATTTTTAATTAAATTGGAGAAATATTATTCACATTAATACTGTTTTTAGAAGAACCCATTTTTAAAAGAATTAGAAACCTTATACTAAAAACTGTATAATATTGATTTAGAAGTAATTATGTTGATTTAATATTACTAAATAATAATAACGTTACATTAAATAATATGAAAACATATTGGTTCTATAAAATAATATAATTTATAAAAATGAAATGAAACATTACAAAAAAAGAAATTATCCCTATCAAATGGAAATAAATAGTTTGTGAAAAATCACTTAATTTCACCCAATGTAAATTTTGATATTTTTTATAGATAAAGATTATAATTTTATACATTAAAATAATAATATTTAGGATATATTTTTTAAAAATAAAACCATATAATAATACTGTTTAACTAAAACAATACCTTTTTGATAAAAAGTAACTTAATGTATTTATAACTAATATAACTATTTAAATCATATTACTAAATATGAAAATTATGTATTATATCATTACTTCAAAGTTAAGAATTAATTATATTGTCATTTATAATATATAAAATAGTAACTCTGATGATGTGTATAGTTAGGTAGTAAATTGAAACTATTATAACTCACAATTGAATTAAAATACGATATTAAAATATTATGAATATATATGAGGTATATAAAAATAAAAATTTGTTACTATATAATGATGATATTATATATATATATATATATATATATAATTCAAATAAACATTTTAATATCAATGTAAAAGAAGATATAAAATTTATATTATAAATAATTAAATTTATTTTTAATTATTAAATTGTATTTAATAAAAATTTATTATTTCTCTGTTTAAATTTTTTTTGGTAAGCGTTGTTTATTTTAACCATAATTTATTAAATTAAAAACTTTGAGAATATTATTATATTTTTACTATTATATAAAAATATTTTAAATTGTAATGAAATAACATTAAAAACACTTAATGTTTAACACCCCAATTTTTCAATAAAATGACTTTTGTTTTACATATTTTATTTTCCATTAAAAAATGAATATTTAAATAATAGATGTAACGGCCTAGGTATTTATAGAATATAACATTTTTATATTTATTAATATTATATAATTAAATATTTATATTAATTTAATGGAGATGCTATGTTTGTAGCGTTGTCCACACACAACAACAGATTTTTTGAATTCTTATGTTGCACAAAACATTGAGTTATACCGAAAAATAATATAAAAATATTATTATTGTTAATTTTAGTTAATGTATAGCCATTTTATTAGAGGTAATTAATTGAACTAACTAAAATATGATTATATATTTTTCTTAAATGTTTTAACTTTTATCAAAAAAAAAAATTAGAGGATTAAAATATGAATGAATCTAATTTTATGCATGAAATTCTATAATATTCTTTAAAATGTAAAGTTATCACCTTTCGATGGAGAATCCTTTTCGAATCATTATTTTCACATTTATATGTTTTATTTGAAAAAATAAACTTCTTCTTTATATTTATGACATCAATATTTACTTTGGGTTATATTTTGGTTTTTCTCGAACATAATTCATTTTTAATGAATAGTGAAATATAATACATTTTAATTCAAAACTGCCTTTTAATCTAATTTATTTATGTGGTTAGATTAACTTTTTAATTTATTTAAATGTGTAATAAGGTCATATTTTTACTATTTAGTCCAATTTTTTTCATTAGAAAAAATTTCACTTTAAAATTGGACAAAATCAAATGTCAATCTTTTGATAGTTATTATTTCTTAAAAATTTATTTTTTGTTTTGACAACGAGAATTAATTTTAAATTAATTTCTGTGACTTATGTGTTTTGAATATGAAATAATGGATTCCATATTTAGAATCAAGATGTCCAAATTTAGTAAATAGGTAAATTTTATTTTTAAACCTTATGAATAGTAACTTTAGTAAATATTTTATTTACCACGGTTAAAATCTAAATCAGGTAAATGAGATTAAAAAATTATATTATAATAATATTAAATTACCCTAACTCGTGTCTAACCCTATTATATGATATATTTCAAACCATGGGTATCTATGGGTCTATTTGGGAACCCCATGGAGACATTTTAAGTGAAAATGAAACTTTATAGAATTAATTTAATGTTAACAAAAATGTAACATTACAATATATCTCTTTGTAATTTTTTTTATAATTGGTTACATAAGTGATACTTTTTACTATAAATACTCATTATAAATATTAGAAGATTTTATATATCATGTTATTTTATTTATAATTTTTATACTTCATATAAATAATATTATTTATGACACAAATGTGATGTAATGTTTTCCTTATGAATGAATGTTTTAAATAAATGACACTATAAATACATAAAAAAATTTATTTTGAAACTTTTTTTGAGATCCAAGAATTTTATTGATTAGGATGACATTTTATATTTCAATTAATGATTTTTTTTCTAAATAATCATGTATTTATGTATTTTTCAAATGTTTTGATATGAATAGTTTATAAATTGACATAAATGTGTTTTTAAAAAATTGATATTTTATTAAATGATAAAATAATCCTAAAAACTATGATTAAGACAACTGAAATATATGATGATGAAAATTTCATTAGTTATCCATTTCGGGTCTCGTGACATTTAATATAAATTATATTAACCATATATTATGAATATAAAATACGACACGTTAAAAGTTAAATAAGTTAACAAAGGGTTAAATAAAAACGATAAGGATTAAACAAATCCAAAACCTGTCCAATAATTATTGGATGATTTTATTTGACCTTATATTAATATTATATTATAATTTAATGAGTTTTGTACATTTTTAAATTGAAAATAATTTTATAATAAAATAATACTTTCAAACATTCCAAAAGAGACCCTCCTTCCCCTTATAAAAGACCAGAATCTCTAACCCATTACTCACACATCTCAAGACCCTTGGATCAACCAAAATCTGCTCCAATAATCTCCCAACATCTCTTTATTCCACCTATAAGCCTTATATTAGTCATAAGGAACTTTAAGAAATCCATTTTCTTCAAACCAAAGGGTTACCCTATTTAAAGGTAACGTCTTCTATCAAATTCTTTTCTCTTATTTTTCTTCTCCAACCACATAAACTCCACTTATACAATTCTTTAATAATAAAAAAGTATCGTAAATATAGTAGTATTTTTTTATGATAATGATTTTAACTACACTTCCACACACCTCCATCTATTGGGTAAGAACATACAGTTTCTATGGATGGTGAACCACTACCTCGCGGAACGATGATTGTTCAATTTTCTCCTACCAGCTCTTATGGGGGCCATTACGATGTCACTATATGTATATATGATATATATTATATTTTTTTTCTATATTATTTTGTAATTCTGATTTAAAACATACCGTTATTCTTATCATGTTTTATATGTACGTTAATTTAATTTGAAGAAGTGAAAACTACCACCTCCTCAAAGTGATATGAATAATTCATACCATAGATGAAAAATATAAAGGATAGTGTTAATGAAAATATGTAACGTATATAAAATATCATATTATACTATAATAATAATATACTTATGTATCATTTAGTTTTCATTCTTTTGAAAATTAATAAAAATGAAATGAAAGTAGTGTTCATGAATACGTACAACATACAGTCTCTATAAATGGTGCATTTCACATTCATATATCAAAATTATATAAACTATTATAAATACATATATAATGGATATATATAAGATATATGATATTTAAATCATTAATAAAAATCTTCATATAATGGAATTTTGACAACATGGATAATTTTTAATTATAACAAGTTTATTTTTGTCTCAAGTTCCGAAGATCGACCAAATGTCTGATATGAACTCAAATAATTAACTAATTTTAGTAGAAAGGTAATAAGTGATATAAAATAAATAATAAAAATTTTGAAGGTTCATAATCAAGTATAAATTAACTTAAGTTTACTTTTCAAGAAGAACAAGAAACATGTGTGAGGAGTCAAACTCAAGGTAATGGAACTTCTCAACCCAATTTCCATTCTTTGTGGTGATCTTCTATTTGTTTTTTATGTCGTTCTGTAAATTTTTGAGAAATAAATATTAATATATCATCATTTATTTATGCTTTATTTATGTGTTCTTATATTGAATATACATAATCAATATTTTTTATTTATAAAATGATCTTTGTAAGGGAACTCCTTAACCCAATTTCCATTCTTTAGGTTAAAATTATACTTCTTGATTATGTCTTACATAGAATATGGGTGAATAACCTCTGATTTTTTTTACACATAAAATCAAATTATATTGGTTGTATTTATATTTTTCACACATTATAATTTCATTGACTAATCCTTAATCAAAAGGTGTAATTTTCGTCATGGAATATGTCTCAATATCCCTTCAATGAGGCATATATTGATATTGTGCACATTTATTATCCTGTAAGGTGTATATAATTCCATTTGAAAAATTATATCATGAATATAATTATTCTCATGATATTATAAGTTTTATTTAATGTTATTTTTAAATTATTTTTATTCCAGTATTTTCTCAAGTGGTAACAGACTATTTAACTAAAACCTTGTTTTTAAATTTTTTAAAGATATAATTTTCTAAATATTTCTCATTAATGTACATGAGATCAAAATGTTTTTTTTGTATTTATTTATATTAACATTAATGTTTTAAATTTTCAATTCCATTAAATGGTTCAATGTTGTATGGGACAATTTGTTTCAAAAATATATTTATTAAATATTTTAAATGGTTTTGTAAATGGATTGAATGTTTTAATATCTTGAAATTATATATTGTTATTGCAATGTGGAAATGTTTTATTTCATTTATACTATTGTTATTTGTTATGATTATCTTATGGTTTTTGGGAATTTTTTACGCATATGGGCGGTTCTGTGATAAACCTAAGGTAGGTGAGCCCGAGATATCTCTCCAATGCATTAGGTTACTTGATAGAGGTAAACATTAATGTTTCTCCTAATATATTTATGGAATATATTATGATGGGTATTCCAAACGTAACTCCATACATATTTTTGAAAGCTACATTGTATGAATGTTATGAATTCCACAATTTACCTTTATGATTTATAATTTCTATGTGTTATTGTAGCACCCAAAACATTTAATGGCATGTTTCTCTTAAAAAAATTCTATTCATTAGATAAATTATATTTCATTAATCACTAAGTATCTGTGGAATAAAACATGGTTATTTATAGGATATAGTCAAAACCTAGCCATTTAACATTAATTTACCACCTCTTCTATTTGAATTGTGAAAATATGTCATACACAGTTATGTTTAAGATGATATATAGTGTCTCATAGAAATAAAATAATTTTTAGTGAATAGTAACCAACCCTTATGAATTGTAACATACACTTCTGAATAGTAACTTAACTTTATGAAAAGTGATATAACTCTTATAAATTTTATCCATACCCCTGAATGTATAAATAAATCTAGGAACCTTAAAAATGAAGATAAATATTTTAAGTGGTTGTGCTTTTAGATGAAATAATTATTTTATTTAAGTATTAAATTTACCAAATTTAGAAAATTATTTATTGAATAATGGAATTAATTTTTTATTGTACATGTAAAAAATGGTTAGGGTGAATTATTGGTATTTTTCTGAATAATATAAATTTTTGGTGAATTGTAAAATACATTAATTTACCATATAAATACATTATAATTTCAAATAACTATTCCTAGAATAATTAGTGATGTAAGCACCCAAATATCAAACTATCATACATATATTACTATTATCATTCATAAATACTCCAAATTTCTTGTTTTGAGAAGAAATAATAAATTAATGATTATAATATTAAGAAAACTTTTCTCCCCTTTACTATATACACCACCCATCACCCCCTCTTCGGCCAACACCACTCAAGCTTTATGCCTTGCCTAAATTAAGAAAAATACACTTCTAAAGCCCTCTCCCCACGTCCAAGGCCTACTGGTCTCACCAGAAGGCTAAAAACAATGTCTTTAAAGAGATTCTGAAGGAGGAGTACTCAAGAGGTGAACCTCTATTCTCTTTTCTTTCAATTTCTTTTACAAGATCCATTATTTTGAGGTTCTCTCCTCACCTTCCTTCTACCAAATGTCATGATAGTTTCAGTATCTTAAATTTAATGTATTTTCATTATTCTAATGGAATATATAACCATAATATCTCTTTTTCTCTTCCTTTTATACTATAAATTCAAATACCGTCCGAGATGTGTTAATTTATCACAGTCAAGGAGGACTAGTTCAAAATTTTTATTACTATATTCAAGAATTGTCATGAAACAATTTCAATGGTTGAACCAGATAATAATATATGTATCTCATTTTTTTAATGTTCTGAAATCCTAACACACTCATAATATGGAATAATAATACAAAATAAGTTTATTTTGTACAAAACCGCCAAGCCAAATCCAATCGTTTATCATTAACTCATCGAATGAGTCATCCTCATGGTATATAACCAGAAACATTATAAGATCATTTATATCTCTTTAATGTCACTATTATTATATATTAATGATTTTGTATGTTTAACCACATTTCAAATGAACTTCCATTCATGAATACAAATAAATAGATCCTGAAAACCAAGGAAGAAAATGCTCCCAAAACTATAAAATTAATCCTCTTAAATTCATCAATAATGCCATTAATAAACCTAATAAAGTTATACCATATTAATTACATGTTTATGAGTTAATTTACTTATTAATTAATTAATCTTAATTGGATTATTCAGGCCATTAATAATAATCAATAACACATTCGAGCATAAGGTACATGATATCTTAACTCAATTTCCATTCGTTGAGTTAAACATCAATGTTATTTGTTTTGTTTTTTCCCAGAATATGTATGAATGAACTATTATTGTTTTATTGTGTATATCAAATTTTATTGTGTGGTTTTATGTTTGTCGTACATAATTATTTCATTGATTTGTCCTCAATCTAATGATACATTATTGGTAAGGGATCCTCTCTCTCACAATTATTCATGAATTCCCCTATCTTGTGTCGTTTTATTTTCAATTCCAAATTATGGGGAATGTTTTCTCACCTCCCCCATAATTACATAATGATATATAAATAATGGGATACCCCTTTACATGTCATTAAGCCCTCAAAATAACACAATTTACCATGCTGAAATGATTGTAAAGTGTTTTCCCATCTCACGTCCAATTCTGTGGGATTTCCATTGTTCGCCTCCTATTTCTTATATGTGGTATAAATGTACTATCATTCAATATATAATATCATGATTATTGTTTTCTTTCATGGTATTCAGATATTCATTTTATGATTATTAAATCTGGGTCACACGAAACGATTGATTAAAATGTGGTAACGAGCTTTTTCTCAATTTTCCATTTCATTGTGACTTGCATTGCATTGTGCACCTAAAAATTATTATGTGGTTTACCTACTTCCCATTTCATATAACTTTTCATTTGAAATTATATTTATATTAAATATCCATACTTTAATATCATGGATATGTTTATTATCTAAACTATATAACATTTTACATACGGTTTTTATTTGGAATGTCATTTTAATTAAGGAAATATTGATGAATATGTATCCTCTAATCTATAAAAATATTGAAAATGAATATTTTTGTTCTATTAAATCAATTTATAATGAATTATTTTGACATGATGTGCCGGTGGGGACCACTATATCCCCTTGATGCATCGATAGGTCTCGTCAGACAGTCTGTTTGGAGAAAACCATTCGACGTTGTTTCCAAAAATTAGATGGGTTTCTACCCATAGAACTAAACCTTTTTATGGTATTATGGTATCATGTTACATATACATTATGTCTAATTAATTAATAATATCTTTTTTTTTCAGTTATTACGATCTATGAGGTTTTCACTATGAAAAAATCTATGGATGCAGGCTCTTTCTCATTTTATTAATGGAATGTGTTTTTCATTTATTCACCATGACATATTGAATATGAAAAGTTGTTTATGATTAAGTCATTATTGATTAATGCTTCCAATATTTGTAACCTTTACTGAACATTTGATCTCACCCATTTTATTTGTTTTCCTTCAACAGGTTAGGATGTTGAGACTATTTATTGAGTTCATGTGGTTGCAGCTTATTAGTTTTGCTTTTGTACTGTATTTTGTTACCAATTATAATGTAATTTGAGTTACATCTATGACTCTAGTTTCTTAAACACTACTAAACTGATCATTTCTTCATGGTTTTGTTCCTTCAAACCATTCCAATGTAATTAATAATGCACCAACTCTGGTCTAGAGGGGTCGAGGTGTTATAGTTGTTATTAGGGGAAGTTTAGTGGAAAACATGAAAAATATATTGGAAAATGTAGATTATGGAAAAAATACCTAAGTTAGTATTTCAAGAAAAATATTCAAGAATGTCCCGGAATTTTGGTAAGGAATAGATTATATGGATTATTCTAGAAAATAAATACCTTTCTGGATACGAATAGGTAGAGGTGGATATGGCACAAATGTACCTAGGAGTGAAAGCTCCGACATGGAGTTTTAGGCTTGACTTGGGGTATCTTGGTACATGACAACGTGCCTTGTTGTACTCTTGGTATTGAGACTATCAGTGGATATGCTTAGTATAATTCAAATATTCATTACAAGACATTATAAAGGAGTTTAATGTAATATATTCCTCAGAAAACCATGTTTATGAGATTATCTTTGCATAGAATTTTAATCTATGTTAAGTTCTTTTGTATCTTATATTCATAAAATAATATATTTTATGACATTATCTAGAAATGGATCCTAATGGAATAAGGGGAATCAATACTCATGGATAGTGTAGGGATTTCCCCACTGAGCAAGTCAGCACAGTCAATGTTAGAGTAGATCAGATTATGCCCATATTGGGACAACTTACTCATGTAGTGACGAATAACAATGATACACCCATGTTGGATCGTTTTTTGCAGCATAAGACTCTATATTTTAGTGTGAATAATAATTTTATGGAAGCATAGAAGTGGATCATGTCCCTTGAATGGATATTCATAGCATTAAGATGAAATGAAAATGAGAAGGTAGCACTAGCAGTACATTGTCTCAATGATGACACAGATCAATGGTGATCTTCGATACAGAATACCATAGAAGAAGAAGAAGGAAAAAATATGGAATGGATAACTTTTATAGAAATATGTTTCAAAAAATATTTTCCTCGTGGGCAATAAACTAAAATGAAGAAGAAATTATTTGGCATAAGAAAAGGGTAAGAAGACAGTGTTGTAGAGTTTGAGGATACCTTCACATGTATAGCCAGGTATGCTATAGATTATGTAGGTGACTCGGAAGACAAGATCTATCATTTATTTGATGGTCTTAATCAATTTCCTCGAATGGAATTGGATTCTCAAAGAATTTCATCGTATACTGAAATTGTATAATGTGAAATCAAAAAAGAGAAGGAATTTTCTAGATCAAATTTGTTCAGAGGAAACCCAAATACGAAGTGGTACTATGATAACCAATGAAAGGGAGAAGCACCATAGAAGAAAAAGTGAACAAAGCAATTCCCATTATGTAAGATATGTGGAAGGAATCATCTCAGGAAATTCTGGAATGACATGAAAGTTTGCTATAAGTGTAGAGAAAAGGGTCATAGATCTAATGAATACAAGGGGAAGAAACAAGTCAATGATAATCAATGATACAATTATAGAGATTTGGGACACTATGAAAATGAGTGTCCTAATCTCCAATGAAACGTGCCTCAGAAAAGTCCATGAGAGTAAGGGAAAGCTTATGAAATTACAACCTTGGAGGTGGAAGTTTCTAATGATGTGGTGTAAGGTACTTTAATTGTTTCCTCAAACATAGCCAACTCATTATTTTATTTTGGATCATCACATTCATTTATATCTTCCCAGTTTTCCAATAAAATGGGACATGTACAATTTGATTTACTAAAGGAGTTGTCATTAAAAAATCCCAAGGGATATATCATTGTAATAAAGGTATGTGGATTATTCCTCCACTAGATACACACACATTCTTTATTTGGTAACCTTATCATCATACCAATGAGTGACTTTGATATAATTCTTGGTATGAATTGGCTAGCAAATTATGATGTGAAGATTTATTGCAAGAAGAATGAAGTTACAATCTTTGAAAATGGTGTACAATCTCTTATTTTTAGATCATAAACCTCTCCATCAGATTCCTATCTAGATCCACCACCAAAAGTTCTATTGAATGCAATTCTTGGAGAGGAAGAGACCCTAATATCTATGGTGGAGGAAATAAATTTTTAAATTGATGATGTACATATAATGAAAGATTACATTGATGTATTTCTAGTGGATTTACCTGTAAATCCTCCAGAGCAAGAAGTTGAGTTCTCTAGAGATTTAGTTCCTAGAGAAAGACCTATATCAATGACTCCCTATAGAATGTCCACTGTAGAGTTAGTGGAGCTAATGAAACAACTAGAGTAATAAACTGACAATGTATTTATTAAACCTAGTGTTTCTCTTTGGGGATCCTCTGTCCTCTTTGTGAAGAAGAAAGATGGTCCCATGAGGCTATCTATTGAATATAGGGAAATAAATGATATTAAAATAAATAATAAGTATCCTCTTCCAAAAATTGATGATTTATTTGATCAAAGTCACGAAGAACAATACTTTTAAATATTGACTTTCGATCTAGATATCATTAGCTACATGTGAGGATGAAAGATATTCCAAAGGCAACATTTCAAACCAGGTATGGGCCTTATGAGTTTATAGTGATGACTTCTGGACTGAAAAATGTACCATATGTTTTAATGGATTTAATGAATAGATTTTTGAACGAATATCATGATAACATTGTTATGGAATTCATTGAAAACATCCTGGTATACTCCAAATTCTTTGAAGACCATGAGAATCACATGCAGATTATTCTGAAAACCCTCAGAAGAAATGAATTATATGTGAAGTTTGGAAAATGTAAATTCTAGCTTCAATAAGATTATTTTCTAGGCCATATTGTCTGTAAGGATCGACTCTTAGATGATCTTGTGAAGACAAAAAAATCCCAAGAATGGATCATGGTGACGAACATAACTGAGGTACATAGATTTATTGTCCTATCAGGTTACAATCAGTTTTTTTAGAATTTCACCTGACTGGATAACCCACTAACCGAGCTTACACATAAAAGAGTTAAGTTTGTGTGGATGAAAGAATGTACCAAATTCATTGATTAATTGGATATAATATTGGTAAATTCTCCCATTTTTAATCTTTTTTTTTTGGAAGTGATGAATTTTTTATAAATAGTGATGCATCAATGAATGGTATGGGTTTCTTCATTAGGAAAAATGATAAAGTTATTACTTATGCATCAAGGAAATTGAAGACTGATGAGAAAAATTATCCAACTCATGATCTTTAGTTATAATATGTAATATTTTCTTTGAAAATATGGAGACATTATCTTTACGGTAAAAAATGTGAGATATAGACATATCACAAGAGTTTGAAATATGATTTCACACAAAAAGAACTCAGCTTGAGGTAAAGGAGATGGATCAAGTTACTCAAAGATTATGATTGTTCAGTACACTACCACCCAGGTATTGAAAATAAGGTGGATGATGCATTAACTAGGAAAGATAAAAGACTCATTACCCAAATGGGGAATGAAAGTGATCCTATATTTATGGATCTATTAAAGATGTATATGTGAATTTTTAAGGAAGGGGAAACATATTTCTTCTATAAAATGATGGATAAACAATATTTACAAGAGAAGTTAAAAATTTCTCAATCAGATGATTAAAATATGCAAAAGAAAATTAATACTTTCAAAGATGAGAGATTGAAAGACATTTTGTATGAAGAAGGAGTTTTGAAACTTCGAAAGAGGTTATGTGTTCCATCAATAACTGAGCTAAAAAGGTAACAATTAGATGATCATCAGATCTCAAATTTCTCTATACACCCAGGTAGTACAAAGATGTATAGGGATTTGAAGGAATATTTTTGGTGGGATAATATGAAGCGAGATATTGCTAACTATGTGTCATGGTGCCTAGTTTGTCAACAAGTGAAGGTAGAGAGACAACATCCTAGAGGTGGTGATGAAACCTCTACCAATTCTTATGTAGAAGTGGGATGATATTATGATGGATTTTGTCACCAGACTACCAAGGTCACAAAGAAGGAATGATGCAATATGGGTAATTTTTGATCATCTCACAAAATCTGCACATTTTATGGAAATAAGGGAGGATTATCCACTTGATCACCTAGAAAGAAATTATAATAATGAAATTTTATGGCTTCATGGTGAACCTCTATTGATTGTGTATGATCGAGACCCCAAGTTTATATCAAAATTCTAGAAAAGTCTTCAGAATTATTTGGATACTGAGCTTCATATGTGTACTCTTTATCACCCCCAAACCGAAAGATAGTCTAAAAGGACAATCTAAAAACTTGAAGACATGTTGAGATCGTGCTCTCTTTAATTTCAAGGTATTTGGGATCAATAATTTCCATTGGTTAAATTTTCCTAAAATAAAAGTATGTTTTATAATATTTAAATAGCATTATATGAATCATTACATGGAAAAAGATGTCGAACTCCAACTTGTTGGGAAGAAGTAGGTGAGAGGAAACTTATAGGCCCAGAACATATTGAAGAGACCACAACAAAGGTAAAGACAATTCAAGACCATATAAAAGCATCCCAAATTAGGAAGAAGAGTTATGCTAAAAATTGTAAAAAAGATTTGGAATTCCAAGTGGGAGATCATGTATTTATAAAAGTATCTCCATGGAAGGGTGTCCTAAGGTTCAGAAATAAAGGGAAACTAAGCCCCATGTACATCAGAACTTTTGAAATTCTAGAATGAATCCGAGTTGTAGATTACTGTTTAGCGATTCTGCCATGTATCTCCAATGTTTATGATGTGTTCCAAATTTCATTGTAAAAAAAATACATTCCATACCCAATTCCTGTACTCACCTATGAAGAAATAGAACTGAAACCAGATTTTTCATACTATGAAGAGCTTATCAGGATTTTTGGCACAAGGGAGCGTCTATTGAGAAATCAGACAAATCGTCTAGTAAAGGTTCTTTAGAGAAACCAAAATCTAAAGTAAGAAACATGGGAACTTGAGGATTCTATGAAGAAGAATAACCCACATTTTTTGAAGGGCTTTATAAATGGAAATTTTCAAGGATGATATTTCCAACGGAGGGAATAATGTAGCACCCCAAATATTTTATGGTATATTTATTTTAAATACACTATATTAATTAGGCATCCTATATTTCATGAATCACTTATCCTTTATGGAAATAAATTGTTATTTATAGGATATAGTCAAATCATAACAATTAAATGTAAATTTTACAGCCCTACAATTGGAATTTTGAAAATGTGACATACAAGGTTTTGGTCAGGATGATATTTAGATTCTGATAGAATTAACATAATTTTTTGTGAATAGTAACCTACCCTTATGACAAGAAAAATACACTTATGAATAGTAACATACCCTTATAAATAGTAATATGACTCTTATAAATGGTATCCATACACTTGAATGTATAAATAAATTGAGGCACCTTAAAAATAAAGATGAATATTTTAAGAGGTTGTACTTTTTATTAAATAATGATTTTAATTAAAAATTAAATTAATCATATTTAAAAAATTATTTATGAAAAATTGAGTAAATTTTTGTATTCTATATTTAAAAAAATGGTTAGGTTGATTTTTTGGTATTTTTTTAAATACTTGAATTTTTCGTGAATAGTAAAATACATTAATTTACTATAATAATACAATATAATTTTAATTAACTATTACTAAAATCATGAGCGATATAAGAACTTAAATCATGAAAAAATTGCATATATTACTATTATAGGTCATGTAATACTCACTATTTCTTGTTTGAGTAGTAACAATAAATTAATGATTATAATATTAAGCAAACACTTCTCACCTCCAATATATAAACCACCCCTCGCTCCCTCTTCCTCGCACACCAATAAAGCTTCAAGACATTCCTATATTCTTCCAAATACTCTTCCCAGTCACTATCCACACGTCCAAGGCCTGATGGTCTCACCAAAAGGCAAAAAACAAAGGCCTTAAAGAGATTATCAAGGAGGAGTACTCAAGAGGTGAACCTCTCTTCTCTTTTCTTTCAATTTCTTTTTCATGTTCCTTTCTTTTGATGCTCTCTCCTCACCTACCCTCATCCAAATTTCATGATAATTAAATTAAATTAAATTAAATTTATTTTTATTGTGCTAATGAAACATTTCATCGTAATCTCCCTTTTCCCATCTTTTTATACTTTAATAGAAAATATCGTCTGAGATGGGTTAATTTATCACACTTAAGGAAGACGGGTTTTCCATTTGCATTATTATTTTTAATATTGGCCATGAAGCATTTAAAATGGTTTAAAAGATCATTATATATGTATTTTATCTTTTTTAATGTTCTTGAATCCTTACAAACTCATAATATTGAATAATAACACAAAACTATTTCATTTTTCACAAAACCTCAAAGCCAAATCAAAGTGTTTATCATTAACTAATAAAATGAGTTATCTTCTAATTTTATAACAAGACACATTATAAGATCATTTATATCTCTTTAAAGTTACTAATATTATGTATTAACAATTTTGGATGTTTAACCACATTTCAAATGAACTTCCATTTATGAATAAATGTAAGTGGATCATGAAAACCAAGGGAAAAATGCTTCCAAAACAATAACATCAAACCTATAACACCCATCAAAAACGACAATAATTAACCTAATAAGGTTATAAAATATCCATTAAATATTGACTAGGTTCTTTAATTATGAATCAATTAAGATTAATTTGATGATTCGGGTTATTAAGAACTATCAAGAACACTTTCGAGCATATGGTAAGGGATATCTTAACTCAATTTCCATTAATTGAGTTAAACATCAATGTAATTGGTTTTGTTTTTTCCTAGAATATATGTGAATTACCTATGATTGGTTTATTCAGTATATCCACTTTAATGTTGTGGATTTTTTTCACACATAATTATTTCATTGATTTTTTCACAAACTAATGATGCATTCTTGGTAAGGGATCCTCTCTTTCACTTTTACTCAAGAATTATCTCTATGTTGTGTCCTTTTATTTTTTATTACTAATGATGGGGAATATTTTCACACATCACCAAAACTTCCCTTATGATATATAAATAATGGGATACCTCTTTACCTCTCATTAAGCACACATAAGAACACCTGTTACAATGCCAAAATGATTGTAAGGGGTTTTCTGATCTCACATTCAATTCAGTGGGATTTCCATTCCACACCTATTATTTCTTATATGTAGTATATGTATTCTATCATTCAATATATAATACCATGATTCAATTTATGTTCATGTTACTCAAGGATTTTTTCTATTATTATTAAATCATGGTCACACTAAATGATTGATTACAAGGTGGTAACAGGCTTTGTCTCAATTTTCCACTTCGTTGTGACTTACATTTTATTGTGCACCTACTTTTTATTATGTGGTGTACCTACTGAAAATTTTAGATCAATTTTTATTTGGAATTATATTTCTATTAAATATTCATATTCTCATATCATTGATATGTTTATTGTCTAGACTGTATACCATTTTATATACGGTGTTTATTTGAAATGTTGTTTTAACTGTGGAAATATTGATGCATCAATAAACTATACTCTATACAGATATATAAAATGAATATTTATGTTCTATTATATCAATTTATATGGAATGGTTTGGAAATGCAGCGGTAGGTGGGGCTCGCTATATCCCCTTGATGCATCGATAGGTATCTATATACAATCAGTTCGGAGACAAACCCTTCCAGTTTTTTATCAAAAATATCACGGGTTTCTACCCACAAAACTAACACATATTAATAGTATTATGGTATCATGTCCTAGATACGTGGAATCCAATTAATAAGAATTATCTTTACTCATTTTCAGTTATTACTACCCATGAAGTTTTCAATATGAAAAAATCTATCGATGCATGCTCTTTCTTAGTTTATTAATGGCGTGTGTTTTTCATTTATTCACCATGCCATATTGACTATTCCAAGTTATTTATGATTCAGATATTATTGATTCATGCTTCCACTATTTGTAACCCTTACTGAGCATTTTAGCCCCCCTTTCATTTTTTTACCTTCAAAAGGCTATTAAAAGGAGACTATTAATTGAGTTTCCATGGTTATTGTTTATTAGCTTTTTTTGTATTGTATTTTGTTACCTTTTCTTATGTAATTTGAGTCATATATATTTATTTGGTTTCTTCAAGATGACTAAATTGAACATTCCTTCAGGATTTCATTCCTTCTCACCATTCCAATGTATTTAGTAATGCTCCAGCTCCAATCTAGAGGGGTCATGGTGTTACATTTATTCCTAAATCTTATAATTTTTTTGTGGTATGTTAAATAATGAAAGTATGAATTCATTTATTTGTATGTATTGATGATCTAATGATTTATTTCTTTATTTTATCACCCTTAATAATATTTTTATTCTCATCCCATGTTTTTGAAATGTTTTTTATAGGTTATAAGGAAGGGTATGAAAAAGTAAGAATTCAAGAATATTTATATCCAAAAAATAATTCTGGTGTTCTTTTAAGATATTTTACATTATGAAAAAAATGGATACTGAGTATAAGTATCTACTTTGTAATATTTGAGATGTAATTTAATAGTAATTGCCTAATTTTATAAAACTCTAAACCTGAAAATATTCTCATTGTGAATTATTAAATTAATTCAAGATTATTTAACGTTTAATGTTGAGGCATTATAGTTGGTATGAGAGGTCAGTTTAGACAACTTTAGGGATTATGAGTTTTTGTTAGACACACATTTTGTCTCAATTTCTACTCCTTATGATAAATCATTATTTTATATCTTTTTTAAATCCAAGAATGTCTGTTAAAAAAGGAAGGAAGAGGATCTGAAATGTAATTCCTATCTCTTCCTGATGAATTCCTTGAAATAATTATTGAAAAGTCATCTACAGACAATTATGAAACATTTTCTATCATAAAACTCACTTGAAAACAATTTTTGAGATATAAAACACTTTTTATATATATAGACACCATCGTGGATCATGGGTCGTATTGGTCCAATTGTATTTTCTAAATATTCTCATATTTTTAAGAAAGGTATATATTATCAAGGTATTTTCAAATATTTTACCTTATCATAAGATTTTGAAGAATATTTTGATTTTGAAAAAGGTTCTTAAGAAGGAGATCCTTTCACAAACTATTTATATTTGGTTTCAAATTATAGAATTTTAGCACATGATTATTTTATTTTAAAAGGTTCATAGATTGAATATTTCAACTCAAACTTAGTCTGATTGTTCTATAAAAAGAATGTTTTATCAGATGTTTTGAAATTATATGTCACCCATGATTATTTTTAGAAAATATTTTTCTGTGAACATCCATATGACCCAAGTTGTATAAGGTATATTTGGAATAAGGAAAGAGATGTTTTAAAGGATCTCTAAATCACTGTTGCAATGCATGGACCATATATCTACATGAATAAGATGATGATGAAAACAAGTGGATACCATGATAAAGGTAAACAGTTCTTTAATTGGGATCATTGGTATTTTATGGAGTAAAAAAATATCAATATATATATATATATATATGACACCATGAATTAAGATATTGAGGTCATTATGAGTTGGGATGATAATGAGAGGTATAAAACAAAAATTGAGGTTAAATAATGTTAGGGTTATTTTAAGTTTTATAAAAACAGGGAACACGCAAGAGGGGGGACAACCCATCCCATCCAACAAGGCCGCAGGAATCAACCCCACAACCGAAGGGAAATAAGGGCACATTTTAGTATGAAATACTCTTATAAGTTAAATGTTTTTATAGATCAAGAATAATTTGATTTTGGGAACTTATATTTTATCAAATGGATATCCTTATTATAGGAAAATGATTGGGGGATTATGTGATAATTTTGTTTTTGAAGTCGTTCTCTCTTTTTTAACACTATATGCCTATGGAACATAGAATAATATGGGATTTTATTTGTGGAGTAATGGTTGAAATTTTATTTTGGAAGAATATATATTTTTGTTGTGGACTTATGGTGATTTGGGTTATTTATGGAAATGAATAAACTATAATAGAGAATATGTGATTATGTTAAATACATTTTAGTATGAGACTTTAAGACTAAGTGATGTTATTTGGGGATAAATTTAATTTTTTTAAGGAAGACCATGTGATCAAAATCCTTATAAATTTTTGGATTCAAATGTAGTTTGGATTATTTTGAATAATTTTAAGGAAAGTTTTGTATTTAATGGTCATTGTTGAACTTTGGGATTTTTTTTAAAATTTTATATATTAAGAGTAATATTTCTTTCTATAAAGGATTATCATTTTTGAGGATTATCTGATCATGTACTTACCATTTTGGTTTTGTTTAATGTATAAAGATAGGGTAAATATATGGTTCATATTTTTTGGATGATGTGATTCTATAGAAGTTGATTGTAACATTTTAGGTGTGATCAAGTCATCTTGATACTCATAATTTGGAGAAAAGATGAGTTTTTGGTAGAAATGTATTAAAGGATGAAACTCTACATGAAAAGTAATTATATTTCCTTATGGTATTAGTTAATCTCATAAATAAATTCTCCAACATTACGAAAGGGAACATAAAACAGAAACATTTTCCGTTAAATTTTCCTACTAGGAAAGCAATCACTTTTTAACCTATCACATGTTTGGGGTTTTCTGGTGGTTAAATTTCACATGATCATTTTTCCATCACTCTCCATAAAAACATTGCACTTAGTTTATCTTCCGTATTTATGTTTTCTTACATGGAATCATAGAATCAGATATCTCATGTGACCTTTTTACTTCTCTTTATTTCTTTCAAAGTGATAGTTTTATTTACTCTTTTTCTGATGTGGTACATTCAATGATATTTCCATGCTTAATTTTAAAATTGTGAGGACATAATTTCCAATAGGGGGAGGGATATAGCGACCCAGGTATTTATAGAATATTAAATTTTTATATTTATTATTATTTTTAAAATAAAAAATAATCTTACCTTTAAGGGGATGTTGTTTTTGATATCGTACTCAACATAGAACAATGAGTTTCTTTGAAATCTCACGTTGAACACAACTTTGAAATATACCAAAAAATAATATAAAATATTTTTATTTTAAATGGTAGTTAGCGCCTAGCCTTTGTATTGGTTGAATGAAAAGAAGTAACTACAATATTATTATACATATTTTTTAAATGTTTTTACTTTTATTCAATAAATTTTAAAGAACTAAAATAAGAATCAATACAATTTTAAACATGAAATACTCTAATATTCTGTAAAATGTCAATTAATCGTCATTCGATAGAAAAACATTTTTAAATATAGTTTTATTCACTTTTATATGTTCCATATGACAAAATAAACTTCTTCTTTATATGTGGGACATAAAAAACTACATTGGGTAATATTTTTGTTTTTTTTTTGATAAAGTTCATTTTTTAATGAATAATGGAAGAAACTTCATTTTAATTCAAAACTACCTTTTAATATAATTTTATTATATGGATTGATTATCTTTTTAATTGGTTTTAAGGACTAATAATGTCATATTTTTACCATTTAATCAAAGTGTTTTCATTGGATGCAATTTCACTTTGAAATTGGACATAAACAAATGTCAATCTTTTGATAGTAATTATTTGTTAAAAACATGCTTTTTTGTTTTGACAAAGAGAATTAATTTTAAATTAATTTCTAAAAATTTATGTTTTGAATTTCAAAAAATAGATTCCATATTGTGAATTAGGAGGTTAAAAATGTGTAAATAGGTAACTATTATTTTTATATATTATGAATAGTAACTTTATAAATATTTTATTTACCAAGGTTAAAAAGTGAATCTGTTAATTAAGGGTAAAAAAATAATATTCCAATAATATTAAATTACCTTACCACATTTCTGAACCCTATTTGATGATATAATTACGACTGTGGGCATCCTTGGGTTGATTTTGGGACCCCATAGAGCAACTTATATGTGAAAATGACACTTTATAAAAATTAATTTAATGTTAAGGAAAACGTTACATAAATATATATCTCTTAGTAAAACAATACATTTAATGGGTTATTTAATTGATATTTTAGACTATAAATGGTAATTAGGAAGCTAAAAATATTTAATATATCATGATTTTTATTTATAATTTTTAGACATCATATAAATAAATTTAATTATCAGACAATGGATATGTACAATTTACCTTATTAATGAATGTTTTAAATAAATGAGGTTATAAGTATTATAGTAAATTTGTTTTGAATCTTTTTATTACATCCACGAATTTTATAGATTAGGATGAATTTTATTCATTTAATTTATAATTTTTTTCAAATTAATAATGTTTTTATGGAATTCTGAAAATTCCTGATATGAATAGACTATAAATTTAAATAAAGGAGTTTTTTAAAAAATTAATATTTTACTAAATGATAAAATAATGATAAAAATATAAGATTATACCACCTGACATATATGATGATAAAAATTACATTAATGATACATTTTGTGTCTCTTGGAATTTTTGAGTAAATATATTAACTATATAGTATAAATATACAAGAAGACATGTTAAAAGAAAAATAAGTTTACAAAGGCTTAAATAAAAAAGATAAGGATTAAAAAAACAAAAAACTATCCAATTATTATATGATGGTTTTATTATGATAGATATTCATATTATATTCTAATTTAATGGGTTTTCAACATTTTTATGCAAAAAAAAAAATTTATAATAAAATAATACTTTCAAACATCCCTAAAGAGCCCCTCATCTTCTTTATAAAAGTCCACCACATCTAACCCATTACTCACACTTCTCAAGACCCTTTGATAATCTATAATCTTATAAAATAAGCTCCCTAAATCTCTAAATTCTACCTAGAAGCCTTAACTTAGGCATAAGGCACTTCATGAAAGCATTCTGGTTCAAACTAAAGGGTGTTACCCAATTTAAAGGTAATGTCATCTATAACGTTCTTTTCTTTTATTTTCCTTCTCCAAACCCCTAAACTTAATTTATCCCATTATTTTATGACAAACCTAGTATCCTAAATATAATAGGATGTTTCTATGAGAATAATTATAACTACACATTTACACAACTTCATCTAATAGATATAAACATACTGTTTCTGTGGACGACCAACAACTACCTCACGAAACGATGATTTTGAATAATCTCATACCACCTCTTTTGGTGGCCATTATGACGGAAATATCATTACATATTAAATTTATGATATTTATTTTGTCTCTATTGTTCTTTAATTCTCATTTATAACATACCATTATACTTTTCATATTGTATATATATGATTATTTCATTTGAGGAAGTGCGGACCACTACCCTTTCAAAGTGATATTACTCATTCATACCATACATGGAACATATAAATTATAGTGTTAATAAATAAATGTAACATATATAAAATATAATATTATACTAGAATAATAATATACCTATGTATCATTTGGTTTTCATTCCATTAAAAATGAAAAAAATGAAATGAATGTAGCGTTCATGCGTGCATACAATTTACTGTCTCCATAAACAGTGAATTTCATTTTCATATATCCAAATGATATAGAATATTATAAATAAATATTTATTGAATATATATATATATGATATTTAAATCATTATTACATATCTATAGATAAGGTAATTTTGACCACAAGGACAATTTGTAATTATAGCAAGTCAATTTTTGACTCAAGTTCCAAACATCGACAAAATGACTAATATAAACTCAAATAATTAACTAATTGTTCTAGAAAATTAATAAGTGACATAAAAAGAATAATAAACACCAAAAAATTTCTGAATCAATTAGATATTAAATTAATTTTTTTATTCAGTAATAAAAAGGAATATAAATGGCGATTCAAACTCAAGGTAAGGGAACTTCTTAACCCAATATCCATTCATTGGGATGTTCTTATCTTTCTTGTTTTGGATGTTAATTGATTATGTGATAAATTAATTTTTATATATTATTAGGTATTTATACATGCCTTTTGTGTTATTATTGTTAATAAACATAATCATTCTATTTTATTTAAAAATGATCTTTGTAAGGGAACTCCTTAACCCAATTCCTATTCATTGGGTTTAAATTCAACTTCTTGATTATGTCATGATTTAAAAATGTGTGAATAGACTCTGATTTTATACACATAATATCCACTTATATTGGTTGTATTTATATTGGTCACACATAATTAAGTAATTTATTTATCCTTGATCTAATGGTAAAATTTTCGTAGGGGAATGTGTCTCAATCTCCTTTAATTCAGGAATACCTTGATATTGTGCACCATTATTATCCTATAAAGTGTATATACTACCATTTAACATATTATATCATGAATATAATTATTCTCATTATTTTATAATTTTTTAATGTCATTATATAATTATTTTTACTCAGGTATTTTCTCAAGTGGCAACAGAATATTTAACTAAAATATTGTTTTAAATATTTTAATGATATACTTTTTGAAATATTTCTCATTATTTTCCATGTTCTCAAAATGATTTAAAGATTTATTTATATGGAAATTAATTTTTTTAAATGTTAATTCGGTTAAAAGATTCAATGTGGTATGGGATACTTTGTTTCAAAAATCTTATTATTAAAAGTTTTAAATGGTTTTGGAAATGGATTGAATATTTCAACTTCTTGAGATGATATATTGTGATTGAAATGTTGAAATTTTATATTTACATTATACTGGTTTTATGTGTAATGATTATGTGGTGGTTCTTGGGAATTTTTTATATATACAGGTAGTTCCTTGATAAACCTAGGGTTATGATCCAGAGATAGCTCTCCAATGCATTGGGTAACATGATTGAGGTTAACGGTAATGTTTCTCCTAAGAGATTTAGTGAATATACTGTGATGGGTATTTCAAATGTAACTCCCTACGTAGCTGTGAAAGATACAAGGTATGTATGTTATGAAAACCACAAGTTACCTTTATGATTTATGATTTCTATGTGTTATTCAGAAATATTATGATTTTGTGTGGTGTGTTAAAGAATGAAAAGTATGATTTCATTATTTTATAAGTATTGATGGGATAATAATATCTTTATTTATTTTATCACCTTTACTAAGCTTTTTATGATCATCCCATGTTTATGAAATATTTTTCATAGGGTATAAAGAAGTGTATGGGAAAAGAAGAATTCTAGAATATTTATATCATGAAAATAATTTTTTTTCTTTTAAGAGATTTTATTTTATGAAAAAAAGGATACTGAGTAGAAGAATCTACTTTGTAATATTTGAGATGTTATGAAAGAATTATGGCCTAATTCTCTAAAACTATAATGCTAAAAGGATCCTCAACGTGAATTATTAACATAATTCAAGATTATGTAATATTTAATACTAGGGACTTATACATGAAGATAAATTAGATATAAATAAAATAATTTTATGGATTTATCATTAAAATATATACTTAAAATAATTTTTTTAGATTATTATAAAAAAAAAATTTAGAGGAATTTATTATTACTGCATCTTTTATGCCATTATTAGTATATAAATATGACATATAAATTTATGGAAACATATAATGACGAAATATGACGACTATAATTGATATTATACCTTTTAAAATACTTATTATAGTTTAAAAACCTATATTGGATTTTTTGAACACTTGTAATATTTTCATCCAATTTTTTAATATATTAATAATTTATTATATTAAAATTACATTTGGACATATTTATAAATTGAATAAAAAGAAATTAATATTTAAAATTATTCACCCAATAATATCTAATATGTAAAAAAAACTTATAAAATTATGTTACTTAAGGTATATATTAGTTACATCAGCAAAATATTTATTTTTCAATGAAAAATAAATTTTAAAATATAGTTTATATTTAAATTAATGAAATATATTTTATATTAATATTCTTATATAATATTTTTACATATTTGTAAATTAATTAAAATGAATATCATTGGTAATTGAATTTAAATTAAATTAGGAATACATAATTCTTAAAATGAAATTTTTTTATAAAACAATATTCCAAACAAATACATGTTTTAAAATTGAAGTTCAATTTCTCATATTTAGAAATAAAATTATTTTAAATTTATATAAAAATTTAGATCCCCAATCTATAATTTTTTTATGTCGGTTCATCTAGGATTTTATGTAACCAAATATTTAGTATGATAAATATTTAATGAATATTAATAAGGGTTAATTGGAGGAAATAATTACATCCACTTTTTAATAATTAAAATAATTCATAATAATTATAGAATGAATTGTTAGGAATTAATGTCATACCCACATATCTCACATAACATTTCTTATCATAAAATAGAAATCCCACTTTTAAGGTCACATATTTTTCCAGGTACGTCTCACTTTTAGTTTTTCCTTAGGCATCCTTTGTTTTGTTTTCTATCATTTTGAACCATGGTGGTTGAGTATCGTTTAATGAATAATATGTTTTTTGGGGACAATTCCAAAAATTTTGCGGATTTTTGATTGTTTAAATTAATGGGATCTAAGTATTTATATTTTATATGGGTATACAAGGATTTTAAATGAGTTTGGGAATATTCAATGGTGGTTTCAACTTTTTTATAGATGTTATAGTTGAGGCTTCCTACATGGGATTCACACACTATGTAGATGATTTATAAGAAATTTATCAGTTGGAATATTCTTTTAAAGGATATTGGTTGTTAATTTTTTGATTTTGTGAACTTGTTACATGTTTCGAATCTATATTACACGACATCTAGTGATTGGGAGTTGTTAAATTTACCCAAGGGGAAAATATTTTGGGGTACTCTTAAATTGATAATTACACACAATTTAATAAATTTTCACGATATGTATATATTAGGATCAATAATTATATGTAGTGAAATATAATGAAATTTTCATTCTTGTTTCTCATAAATCTTATGTCTCAATCACTAGGTGATTTACAGATGATTTTGTACTGTCTTCCTAAATTTTAGATTTCCTATTCAAGCGATTGATCAATGTTGATTTGTTTTGATTAGATTTTCCCCAATTGTAAATTTTTCTCTTAGTGTGGAGGTTTAATAACTTAACCAGGGTTGTTTTGGTTGTTTTCTTCATCTTGTTTGATCTAGCATTCTTGTGATATCATATACCTTCATTCTTATTAGTGCTATCAGTTGGAAGTGTTTTCTTGATCTCTAATTAAATGAATTTTGTTGAAAACATAATCATATGGTCTTTTAAATTTTCATTTATGTTAAATATTATTATTATTCTAAAACAATGTTTTTAATAATTCATTCATTGATGAATGAAAATAAATTTTGTATTGGATTATTCATTGGATCCCTTTAAAGTCAATATTATGCAACATGTCATTTGGCCACCCATTAGGTTAGTGAACCTATAGATAATAAGATATTGGCTAGGGTATTTATGTGTCTTTATAATGGTATTATAATATTTGTGATTACATGATATATAATCACGTATATAATGTAATTTATTATAAAAATTTCTAGAGGGAATTTGATAAATCAAGTACTTGAAATTTAATGTCAATTTGTAGTTTCAAAAATTAGTGATTGAGCCTTACGATATGATATTATGATATCCAATATATTATGAATTTTCCTGATCTCAAATACATAAGGATTATATATTAGTATTTTCCATTTATATTCCCAAAATTCTTATACAGAGGACTTAGTAGAGTTTGATACTGAAAATATTTTATAGAGGGATTAGCCTAGCATGGTACACAAATGCATATATAGTGGGCTATGACCCAATTATGAAATCATTATATAGAGGGATACAACAATATTATAATGTGATTATAAAGATGGATCTTCCCTATTATTTTATTGTTCCAAGTATATGGGTTTATTGATGGGATGATTTAGCCACATGCTAAGAGATATTCTGGTATAGTGTCGTAGCTCTTTGATTGTTATATATTATTATTATTATTATTATAGATTTTTATCTCAATATTACATGATATTATTAGTAGACTTGTTTTTTCAGACATGCTGGTGTCGACCTACTGTGTTTCACTCACACCCTATTCGGGCCACTGTTTTGTACTCGAGAAAATTACATAGTTCTGGATTTCGAATAGGGGAATGGAACTTTTTGAGTATTTTTATTACTGGATGGGATGGAGTTTGGGTATATAACATGCATGTGTTTTGGGAAAATGGTCATTTTATTTTATTTTTTTTCTTTTCGTTGTTTTATTTGTAGATATATTAGTTTTACATTTAGATACATTTTACATTGTAATTACACGGTCCACTATTACATGATTTATTGGTCACCACTTTTATATTCTAGTTGTATGATATGTTATTTCCTATATTTTCATTACATTTATATCTATTTATATTATTTATTTATACCTTACTATAACTTTTATGAAAGTAGTATAGTCTACCGACAATATTAATCTCAACCCCACTGCTAGTCAACAGTCGCTGGAGTAAGTGGAGGAACACTTGAAGTCCCATAACCAACTTAATTTGGCCACATGATATAATTATATCACAAATAATTATAAAAAGTTATATCATATAAAATCATGTTTTCATTTTCTATTTCAGTATGATTTAGTAATGGTAGAAATGTGTCTAGAATATGTTGAGACATGGAAATTAGCTTGTTCATGGGAATAACAAACCCATGTATGGGAAAAATATGAGTGCCTAAAGATGGTATTTTTGGTCAAGATGTTCTCTTTTTATATTTGATGTTATTTGATTCATTATTTATCACATGTTGCGTGATGTTATTGTTCATAAGATTTATACTTGTGGCCCGATATAGTACACTGTGGGTATGTATGAATCCTGATATGTATATAGGGATATATCTTGACATGAATTTTCAATGATTGGGAATAATTTATTTCCGATGATATATTTTCCAGCATGAACTATAATATGAGATTTTTGTTATACCTCATGAGTGAAAATATAAATAAATAAATTGTTATTTAATGATAAAATTATTTAAAACAAAGTTAATAATGACAATGATGTAGTGGTTCTGTCTTTTTTTCAACAACTGAGGAAGAATTATATTTAGAAATTGTTCAATTTAAATTGTTTTTATTGCAAATAAAATGATTCTACCACTTCTTTGAGTTGATCAATAAGTTAGTAGAAAGAATCACTCTCATAACACATGTATACTCGAGTATTCTTTAGATATTTATAATTACATGGGTGTTCATATTTACAGTAGTTTCTTTAAGTCCAAGAAATCCAGGGAATGGAGAAATATTCACAATGTTCCTTCAATTTAAGATCTAATAAGAGATTTTTAGTTGTATCATCTTCCTTTATTAATTATGTAGGGACGACCCTAGGACTCCTTTTTTATGATTGATTTAGTATATATGATGTTCATGTACATCTACACACCCATAAGTAAAAGGTTGTGTCTTTCTATATATATGATATGTGGACCTACACAACATTGGTGAGAAAATCTAGAGAAAGAAGGTGTGTAGGATGAGTTATCCTGGAATGAATTAGAGGTGATGTTCCTAATCCACTTCTAGCCATATATGTCGAGGGATGAGAATTATTGTGATTTCATAGATATGATTTAGGAGGGAATTTTAGGGATGTAGTAAACAAGAAATTTCACTGACTTCTATAAAATTTCTATATCATATGATACATTGTGATATCCAAGGTGATAAATTATATGGATGGTATTCACTATGTGATTATTTCATAGGTGATTTTATTGACAAGATTATAATATGTGATAATGCAGGAAATCATCACGTAAATGAATCTGAGAGATGTAATGAGAAGCAGAATGGATATTTCAGTAGGATGAACTGGGATCTCTTCTTCTAGTAGAAAAAATATACATAATGACAATAATTAGCAAGGAAACAATAGATAGAGAAGTTTGGGTTTTCAAAATACACCTCAATATTGTATTCCATTTTAATTTTAATATTGTGAAATTTAGGCCAACAAGCGACCTTATTGTCCATACTCTGCATTGGATTTCTTGGCTTTCCATCCACTAGGCCATCAGAAACGTTTTTATAGGAACTTCATGAAGTATAGAAATGGAAAGGGATCAATATAGGTTCTAGATAATTTTAATGAGTCTTCCGACCCCAATCATAATAGAATCTAGACATATAAAGTATTTTCATTTCGAGGTAGAGGGTGTGGTATCCTAGTATAGTTGCTACAATGCTAGGTAGAGGAAATATCTTAGGGAAGTTATTTTGGATCCCATGGAAGAAGGTAAATTCATATATATTCTATGAATTCCACTCTAATTAGAGTAGATTTTGGAAAATCTATCATATAGTGTATGATTCTTGTATCATGTACCCATGTATTCATTGTTTAGATATAGAAGAAAATTTATTCCATTTTATCAGATTTTATAACTGTTTTGGGATTAGTTATGGAAAACATGGATAGTGAATTGAAATATTCTAAAATATTTGGACTGTGGCATTATAACCTGACGAATTTTATGGTGTGTTATCTGGATATTGATGTGTACCAATTATTTTGGGAATGGTTGATGTAGTAAATGGAAAAATTTTATTTGATTCCTGGTATGTATTTTATAATTCTATACAAGGCTCATATCAACTACTACAGAAGGATAGTTACCTTTCTACCTCCATAAAGTGGGAGATATTATCACCATGTTGAGTGGGTATTTAGGATGGCTTTATAGGTCCAATTTAGTGTAGATTGGATTATCTCATGGCTTAGATAGCAGAACCTATTCTAGATGATGATGTAATGAAGATGGATAATTACCCTTCAATGTTAGACCATTTTCTAGATTTCACACCTAATGAATTCTATTTCATACCTCATGATAAAGGGTTCGATTTAACAATTGATTTTGTGTAGGGATTAGAGCAATTTTATATGCCACCTTAAAGGAATTCACCTCTATAGATTCTATAGATGAAGCTTTTGTTAGATGTTCTAGAAGATAAATGTCTCACAAAGCCTAGTATGTCTCAATGGTGGTCTTTATCTATTTACTCCAACATGGCTGATGATACTTTGTTATTTTTTCTATTTTATCATATATTGAACTAGATGACGGTCAATTACCTATATCCCCTGATACACATTTATGATTTCTTTGATTATCTATGAGGTAAGAATATTTTATGAAATATATATTTGAAATCTGGATACCATCAGTTGAGGCAGAGACCAATAGAGAATACCCTACTACATTCAGAAGATGGTTTGAATTTTATATGTTTTTAGTGATGTCATTTGTTTTGATGAATTATATTATCGGTATTCATGGAATTGTTGAATCAGTTCTTCTATTATTTTATGAATTGTTTTTTTTGTGTTTTTTTGATGTCATCTTAGTATACTTCTAGTCTTAAGATGATCATTCCCAATCTTTTGAAACGATCTTGAGAACCTTGAGATAGAATCCCCATTATGAGAAGATAACCAAATTAATATTATGGGATGATAATATTTTCTTCATGGGAAATGTCAACATAATGTCAACATAATGTATAGAGTGTTAGTGGACCTAGATATGTTATCTATAATGGTATTTTGGGAGTGACCCAATAATTTCATTGATATTTGGAGACTTCTATTGTTGTCAAGTTATTATCAATGCTTATTCAATGAATTAAATTATTTTTTAGCATGGATGTTTGTGATGATGAAGAATGGAGTATGGTTTTGTTCCATATTCATAAAAGATGTCTTTTACGAAGCTAAAGGAATGTTTGAACTCAAAACCTATGCTCACTTTACCAATTCTATTGAAATCATATACAATATATTATGATTCATTTTTATATGGACAAGGTGTAGTTACAATGAAGAATAATTAAGTGGTTTCTTATGGATATATACATCGGATACCATATGATAGGATTAAAACTAGACATGATTTAATGTTATATATAGTGGTACATTCTTTAAGACGATAGAGGAACTTTATTTTGGGTGACATTTTTTTTTGTTTACTGTGACCACATGAGAATCCAATGGTTGTTTTATTGGAGAATATCAAACCTTTGGTGGAGGGGGTTGGTTGAGTATCTATATTCATTCATCATAAATATTTATTACGCAGTAGGAAATGGAATTATGGATTCCAATTACTTGATGCTAAATACAAAGAAACTGGTGGTGAAGTACTATTGGGGTGAGTTGATGATGATGGAACTCTTTGAATAAATGAATCTAGAAATTTAGTGGTCCTAGGGATAAGTAGCTCTAACTTTGATATATGTTATACCCATTTATTTCGGCTTGTTAAAGAAAGATCAGTTATAATATATATAGGGTTTAGTTTTAGAGTAAACTTATAAGATGGTGAGACACCAAAATGATAGTCTCTTGGTACTATAAATTTTCATATTTTATATGGGAGAGTATGGGTTCCTTCTGGATTTCATGAGGAAATCATGACAGAGTTTAATTTTATTGTATAGTTGGTACATCCTATTATGAAAAATATGTAATGCGATTTATTTAGTTTGTAATAACATGTAAAAATTCAGAAGTACATATTGGGATTTAAGGTGAGATGATTCACCTATCCGTAAGTGAAATCCAAGATTCAGAGGCATGTGGATATTTTGAAGTGTTTTCCCATTCTAGAGTGAAATTGAGATTTTTTTCAATATGGATTTTGTGACAGGATTACCTAGACCAACTATAAAAACCCTTATCTTTATTACACACATAGACATTATATATTATATAAAATATTCACATAAAACAACATATAATATCGAGAGGTCTAGAATCTTTGGGGCTTAGGAACATTACATAACGACTTAAAACAAGAAACACGACATCTTTATTGAAAACATATTTACACGAACAATACATTCCCACGTACTTAGCATTGCATGTGGTAACATAAGGAAATGAATAAGAAAATATTAAGCTATAAAGCCCAGTAAGGGAGTAAAAATCCATATCATGATGAATACAATAGATTCTAGTAAATATTTATATAAATGAAGCATAAAAGAGACATGAACATAAAGGCATGAGAACCTGGAACTATGGAAACAACAATAAACATGGTATTAGCATGATCCAAGGCTCATTTCACAGGAAAAATGAGCAAAACCTCATTGACCATGAATTATCATGATTAAACCGTCTTTTAATTTGATTTATCATGATTCTAAACATTACCAAATCCATTGGAGGGCTATCAAGGCACACCCTTCTTAAAAATTTCATTTTAGGCATACGTGTGCCACATGGATCATATAACATTGATTCCTAAAACATCATCATTTGTTAAATGATAAAAGAATGTGGAATTAATATATTAAAATCTATAATCAATAAGTAAATTTTCACAATGGTGAATACCCTTGATAGATTAATGAGTAGGGTATTCACTAAAAAATGACTTTGGCTTGGAAAATCGCAATGCAATTTCGGTTGTGTAACGACCTGACATAAGAGTTCATCCAAATGGTTGATGAGAGATGAATGGGGTATCATAATATTTACATATAATGGATAGTGACGGGATTATATAGATACATGTACAAACATATGTAATGGAATTTAGATTTGTAATACAAAAGAATTTCTTGAATGTAAATGATGAGAGAGAAATCCCTTTCTGAATTTTAGTATGGTAACAGGTATACTCGGGAGGAATTAATGAGAGATTAATGGGTCTTTCATCATTGAAACATAAGGAAGGAAGTATGGGGGAGGTGATAAACCATACCATAACTTTTTTAATTGAAAATAAAATTGGAATTACAATATAATAAAATTTAGAAAAAATTGTGAAATAAATAAATCCCTTACATAGAAGTGTGATCCCAAAGGCTTGGTAGAGTCTTGAGAGAGGCTTCATGAGATATAGGGTTCCATGGGAGGATTATAGAGAGATTAGGTCATGGATTTGATGATCTCCAAAGGATTTTTGAGAAGAAAAAGTTGCATCTTGTGTGGGTTTATATAGTAAATGAGAGGGAATTCTTTATTATTTTGTTTTAGGTCACCAAGCATTAAACTAATCAAAACCACAAACCATCCCACGATTTTTCCTACGGGTTTTGCCAAAATGAAGTGAAAAGACAATATTTTATACGTAAAATGGCCTAAATTCTTAAAATAATAGGGTTGCTTATGTGGATGTGAGTCACACTCTGAAAGAAAACAAGTTTAAAAGATAAAATGTATTATAAGTCTTGGAGGGTCCACTAAGGTTTTGTAAAATAAATCAAACCACACTAAAATAACATTATTCTAATGTTAAAACATATATTTGATTAAAATAGTGTTAATAGTAATTTTTACATAACTATTAGGTCATTATGGTGTCATAAAAAAATTATATATTTAATAGGTATTTAATTTTTAACCAAAAATTCAACTCTCCTAAAAATTTTATAAAAAAATAACCATTGGATAATTTGGACCTACTGATTCCAAAAATAATATTCATTTTATCTAAATAGTTTTGTATATATGCGAATTTTTACTTTTAAAATAAAAACTGAAATTTATAAAAAATACCTGGGTTTTGGAAAAAACGGCTTGCAAAGCATAATAAATATTACAATTGTTTTCCAAAAAATTATATAATCATTAATATTTAATTAAAAGTAATTTAGTAATTATATTTTATTAAAATATTATTTAATTCAAAAAACTGTTAATTCATCAAAATAGATTTCATAATTGAATATTAACTAAAAATTCTATTTGTGCTTAAAAAACTATTCAAAATATTATAATAATAAAATGAATGTGTATTAGTTATTATATAAAAAAATAATGCACATAATCTTAGTGCTAAGGTCTTTTTATGTAACCCCTTATAGCACCCGCATAGGACCAGAGGGTATGGTGTGCGATGGTGACAGACTCTTGGGGTGGCTCGCATAACATCGCTTGGGTGGTAATCTCTATCAACTTCTACTTCTCCCATAGGTAGTTCTGTTCAAGATTAACCTGTTGAAGCTCGACATGGTCATGGTCATGAGTGAAGCCCAATGACGCCACCTCCTTTTAAAGCTATGAAAAATGGGCTTCATACTAGGAACTTCTACTGGATGAGGCCATAACTTCTTTTTTCTGAGCAAATTTGATTTGTTAAAGCCATATATTTATACTAATCATGTCATCATTGTTCAATAGATATATTAGCAATAGTCCCAATTCTTAATGGTATTTTAAAATCCAACAAAATAATACCAAGGAAGTGCATATGTTATATAACCATCTTACATAATAAGACATTTAATGACATGAAAAATAATTTTTATTAATAAATACTTGGGTCGTTACACCAACTCACTATAATAATGGACGACGGGTGATAATTGGTGGATTGGTGAAGGTATCCCACTCATTGCTTATAATGTATACCTTCATATTTGATTATTTTTTTATTCATTACATGCATGACATAAATTGGTTTTATGGTGTTTCATATAATATCATTTATGATTTAGTTCCCCATTTTATGTTGTGGTTCAATAAGGGGCATCAGAAGGATCTACGATCATAGGTTATTTTGATCAAATCCTAACATCCTCAGACTTCCAGTCAATGTGAGTGGAAAATTTAGATTAGTGAGGATATGATATGGTACATCTTTTTATATTTTAGTGTATAATGGTATCATCTTATGTCACCCATTGATATCTCATATAATAACAACTTCCAAGAATCGATCCAAATTGGAACTTTTATGTTATTGTATGAACTTTCTTGTTGTTCCCATATTTCTTGGATTAAGGTAGCAGAGTAAACTGCGGTTGGACTTAGTATCATATATTATACATCTTAGTAGGTTAAGTTGATCATGAGGGGATTAGTGAAAATGTAGAGTAGGAAGAAAGATTACAGAGACCATTAATGATGACATCTAGAGATTGGGTTTTCTTATAATGTATTACAATTTGTCATTCCTTGGTTGGGAAAATGTTGAATCCGAAAATAATGAAAGATAGTGCCCATGTTTTTAGTATATATGAGATAGTGGATATAGTTAGACCAGTTCTATACAAACTATCCATTCCATAGTGATATAATAACATGTGTGATGTGTTTTACATTTTATATAATCACAAATATTATTCACACACTTCTCATTTGGTAGAAGTTGTGTACATCAAGATTTTTGTGTATGAGTCATTTAAGGAGCATCCTATAATGATTTTTTACTATTTGGAGAAGACTATATGGGGTATGATTGTACCTATAGTTCAATTTTAGTGATTTAATATGAGGTTTTAGTGGAAAAAATGGCATATGGAGTCTAATATGGGAGAAATGTGGCTATAATTTTTTACCAATACCCCATAGTGATGGTTAGAGTAGATGGTGAATGAGATGTTATATGGTTGGGAGGTTATAATAACTATTCTTCTACCAACACACCCATTATTGATTAGTTTTTTTAACTATTATTTGTTTGGTTTTCACACATCATTAATACTTTTTGGTCGTGTCTCAACTAGAGATATAAATATTTTGTGCTATAATGACCTAATGATTTTGGATTTTTTTATTTCAATTAATGGATTTGGGGTATAATTTTTTTAAAATTTTATTATTATGGTAGTCCAGGAGATTGGGAGGCTTCATTAGTGGTTCTATCTTTTTAGTGGAAGATGATATTGAAGCATTATGAAGGACATTTTCACACTATTTAAATGAGTTTCATGAAATGTACTGATGAAAAGAATGATTTGATGAAAAGGATTCAAGCAATGAAATTTTTCATGGTGTGAAGTTGTTACACTCCATGAATCTTTGTTAGAAAACATGGTCATCAAGGATTAAATTCACCCAAGATTACTTGAATATCTAGGTACTAGAAAATCGAGAATTAAACATTGAGTAGTACATTTAGACGCCATGTAATTCTTTGTATCATCAATTATAAGATATTTTTTTTATATTTTTATTCCTCTTTCACACAGCCCTCCACTCTCAATCCCTTAGCGATTTTGATATGATTTTAGAGAACCTTATTCCATTATGGACAACCTTTTTATGTTATCTATCACTGGTGATTTTTTTATTCGTTTTTATATTCACTAAACTTTTCCTCTTTGTGGAATTGAATTATCTACACCATTCTTAGTTTGGGTGTCGATATAGATATTTTTTATTCAATATTTCTTCTTTTGATCTTATGTGTATATTTTTTTAGTGTTTCAAATTGGAATCATTTTATTGTTATCTATTTAAAGGGATATGGTCTAAAACCTAACCACATTTTTTTAGTTTTCATTTATATAAAATATTGGAATTGTTCTAAAACAATATACACATTAATTGATTTAATAAATAATGATGATAAATAATGGATTATATTATTCCTTAAATCCCCTTGGATTTAATGTTGATGTGACCTAGCATCTGGGAACCTATTTGGTTAGAGATCCTATAGATAAAAAAATTATCTAATGACTTCAAGTGTTGTTTTCATGATATGAGTAGTTATGTTAAGACATTATATAGATTCACGTTGGTAATGTTTTTTGATTGAAATGGATGGATATAATTTGATAAATAAAGAAATAAAAAAATTTAATACAAATGGTAATTTCAATAATTAAGCATGGATCCTAATGATATGATTTTATGATACCATTTTTATGAATTATGTTGAGTGTAAAACTAAAATGATTATATAGTGGGATTGAGCCTATTTGTTGCTAAAATTCTTATATAGTGGGATTTTTCTAGTTTGATGATGAAATGACTATGTAGCAGGCTTGGCCTATATTGATTTTGAATTTATATAGAAATAGAAATGATCATAGGGTATAATTATTATATATAATTCCTTCTATAGATGTTTAAATTCATATATAGAAGGATATGCTCAGTTATATGACTATTACATTGATTTGTGGTTCTAGTTGGTTTGGTTAAGCTACATGAATTTCAATATTTCAGCATGGTTATGAAGTAGGTAGACTATTATTTGAAATTTATTGTACAATTAATACACCATTTTATTTAATTATAGAGTACACTTATTAATTGATAGAATATTTTTAGACATAGTTGTGGTGAGATAATATGTTTTAGTCACACCTTATTCATTGAAACTATTTAGTACCTAATCAAATTAAATCGATGGAGGTTTAGATTAGCGCATGAGACCTTGATGGTGATTGTTACTTATTATATGGGATATAGTTTGGAGACATGATGGATATGGGGTTTGAGACTGGGGTCTTCTTAGTTAATTTTTGTTAATTGGTTATTTTTTTCTTTTTGTTTGAAATTTATATACATCTCAACCTCTCCTAACATGTTTCAAATTTATTAGATTTTTTGTCCCCAACATTTACTTACATGTTGTATGATATAATGTTTCTATTATTTATATTACTATGATAATTACTTACATTGTTTATTTCCACTATATTATAACTATATACTATATGGTATAGTCTACTAACTATATTTATCCAACCCCAATAGCTAGTCGGCAGCCTCTAGTTTAGGTGGAGGCACTCTTGATATCTCACAACAAACCTGATTTGTTCACATGATATAGTTTTTGATTGATGAAAATTACACACATTACACCCACAAAGATTTTCATCCTTACCCCAATCCCAACATTAGATTCTTTGAAAAATCCATACTTTTAATCCATTAAAAGTGTTTCACTCTTTCCAGTTCTCCTATATCACTCCAACATATAGGAATTGATCAAGAATTTCCTTCCCAATCCCTCTATATAGACATCCCATGGTGTTATTCAGTTTCTAGGGAGCCATATCGTGCATTGATATGATACTTCATAACGTATGTGTTCTCATCCTCAACTTTTTAATTATTGCAATTTACTTTTTATAAACCCATTTAGTATCAATTTTTATGATTTATTATGTTCATAATAACCCATTAACTAACCAAATGATTCCAAACTGACTAGATATCACCATAACCTCTCATTAAACTCATCCTTTTCAACTTTTTCAATAGCTGTTATGCTAATGAAATCACATCTTGACTCTCTTCATCATCTTCTCAATTTTGGGAAATCATTTATTATAAGAATTTTTATTTTCTTGTGATTTTTCTACTATACATTTCAAACAAATCCTTCACAATATTAATCATTTTTTTAATGAGAGACTATCTTTATCTCTCATTAATAAATTTTTTAATCCATTTTCTATAGTTTTCATTATGTAAAAATCATTCCTAAATTTTCTAGCATCATGTTTCAAATACTCAAATTTAATATCAATTTATGGTATCCATATAAAATAATTTTATATAATTTTATGCATATGATGAATATTTTAAAAATTATACAAAGTGAGTTTTGTTTTTTATATAAGGGGGTTGATTGCAATCAACTAATCAAGAGTTCATTGTAAGGGTTATATAAACACAATTTTGGATTCCTTGGTTCATTTACTTTCATATCATAATGAAAATTTTAACATTTATTTGACCGCACCATTTTCCATTTTTCCATTTTTTATTTTTATGTATATAAATTATTTCTTAATATCAATATCTTATTTTTGGAAAAAAAAATTCCAAAATAAATCTATACCTTTGGTCAGAATAAAACTCATTTTTACCAATGTATCTTTTCATCCAAGACCATATTTTACATATAATAAATGTTCTCATATGTTTTTATGAAATCTAAAAATAATTATTTTCTATGAATCTCATAATTCAAATTACCACATTATGATATTATTTTTTAGTCAGAATATTTATATTGTGGGTAAATGAATTTCAAAATATTAAAGAAAAGGTTTCCACATCCATTCAAAATAAAGTGTTTTATCTCCAAATGAATTTCATTCGATAAAAATTATTTTTCATTGAGGTTCTTGGTTTAGATGTATTTATAAAAATGTTTTCAAAATTTTTATACTTCCCACAAATTTGTTTTCTAAAAAAAATGAAATCATACATTAATATTTTGAATGGGTTTTTGAGAACATTTGTATTTTCACTTCTATTTACTATCTGTGGTTTTTCATTACTAATGTAATGTTTCTATGATCATCTATATTTTATTATTATATGAATAATTTTGTAAAATTGGATTATTTATATTGTTTGATCTTTTATGTTTATTATATGTGATGTTTTTGAAAAGTTTATAAAAGCCATTATTTTTTCATGGTTTTTTTAAGATATGTTTTTTTATCTGAAGTGGCACACATATGTATTGATGATTATGGGTATGGTCATATATTACAATACTATTCATTGTTTAATGTTTTGATTTCATGATATATAAAGGATATTACATAATTATTTTTTTCTCATAGGCCTGATCAAGATGGGTTTTCTCACATTATTTCGAATAGAAATATTGTGGATGATTTCAAATATGTATGTATGAGGGGCTTACATACATAGGTTTGATGATGATTATATATGTCCCAAATTTCTATGTTGTATATCATGTTATGGAAAAATTTAAATATTCATTTAATATTCTTGAAATTACAATATTTAATTATTATAACATTTTTATAATTATTATTCAATTTAATCTCTAGCTGACATTTTATAGGATTATTGAGGTTTTTTTGAGACATTGAATTACTTTTAAGCTTACATAATTATCATTTTAATATATTATGTTTCTATAATATGTGTTATAATATAATTTATGTTATAATGATCATTTATTATTATAAATACGTTCCATTATTTTACCCTTCATGTCATGATATGTTTTTACTTTAATGAGGTTTTGAGCTCCCATCTTACTTTTGTTTCCTGTACCTAGGTCATGAATATGGTTATATCACATGAGAAATTAATAAAAGGGAATATAGGATAATTATGAGAGATAATTTTTTGTTTTACTTATAAAATAACAAGTTTTTGTAGATAATATCAAAGGAATTAAATGTTTCAGTCTTGGGGTTATGTCAATATTTTGGAGATGCATTATGTATATCATAAGATTCATGTTTTATTTATTTCATGTGTATCTTGAGTTGTGTTAGTTGGTATTTGATACTAAAGTAGATATTTTTTGACATTATTTTTTATAAAATATTTGAAACAACAAGTGAACTGTCTAAGGTACTAATCAAATAATAGGATAACATCGTAATGCTTTTATAAAGTTGAGGTTGAGTGGTTTTCAAAGAAAATACATCCCATTCTATATACTATATGTGGGTGTATGGTCTGTAACAAATGTGTCAAGAGTTAATAAAACTAATAAAGGAATATTGGGTATTAAAACATTTTTCACCTAGTCCATAACAATGAGATTTAACTACACACTAGGTTTGACACTCGCAGAATATATGATATTATCAATAATATTTACATTAAGAAACATTATAAGGGATTTCATTCATGGATATTTTTATGATAATAGGTTGAAAATTACAAAATAAAAATCATAAATTAACCACGGATGAACCAAGAGAGTCATTGGATGAACCGAGTGTGGAATAACTGAAAATAACTTATCATACGATGAAATGAGAGTGTTGTTGGAGAAGAAATAATTGGATAGAATATCATATTAATATGTTCATTTACATGTATCCTAGTTCATATTATCCTATGATTTATGGTTATACTGTTTTATTAGAAATGGGATCTAAAAAATTAATGTGTTAAAGGTATGTCCCTATAAAATATTATGAATCATATTTATTATAAATAGTTTTCTATTCATACCAAGTAAAATGTGGAGGATATATCAGTTAGAGTTATATATTTAGTTTTTCATAGATCCCATAGAATCTATTTCTATTAAATGATAATTGATATTTCGTAGACATTATTAATTTTTGGGGGGTATGGGAAATGTAACTACCTAATTATTTAAGGGAAATATTCATTCTATATGACATATGTCATCAATTTTAGAAAATTTCATTTCTATTTTTTAAAGTAACTAAATATAATTTGGAAATAATCCATAAAATATGCGAAATAATTATGACCATAATTTATTTAGTCATAAGTGATACATTAAAATAAAAATATGCAAACCTTTGTATTTCACACCATGAATAATTACTCACCATGAATATCATTTATCCATTAAAATTTTATATAACAATATGATATAATATATTAAGAAGAATAAATTATTAATGAATGGAAATTACAATAAATCATCTTTAGTTATAATGATAACATATAAAAAATAAAAACCTATAGTGAGGAAGACCACTATAAAAAGAGAATGAATTATAAAAAATATATAATATTTAAAAAGATTTATTTCATAAGAAGTTATAATGAAAAAAAGATTTAGTATATATATATATATATGAATGAAATATGGACATTAAAATAGTGACTTTTGAAATATTTTTATTTGAAATATGGTCATTAAATATATAATTTTTTGACAAAAATCGAATACGTATAAAAATGTTATATTTCATTAAGTATTTATTTTAAAATAATATAACTCATAATGGAAAAAACATATGATATTAAAATATTATAAATATTTTTTTAATTAAAAAGACACTAAATTTTTTAATAAAAATATTATTAATAATAATATTAAAATATAATATGATGAATATATATAATTAAAATAAACATTTTAAGATCAATTAACTAGTGAAGTTGAAATTTCTAATATAAATATTTTATTATAATGTTTTTTATTAAATTATTAGTTGGAAAAAATTAATAGTTAATTTACACCAAATACTTTTATATTAATATATTGATTTTTTAATCATAATTGAATAAATATGACAATTTAAAAATATTATTGTATATAAACTAACATATTAATAACATTTAAATTGATATAAAATAACCTTTTTTACATATAAAGTTAAAAGTATTATTTTTTATTTCTAATTAAATAAAAAATTTATAAATTTATAATATTATTTAGATAATGTTTTATGGATTTATCATTATATTATTAATTAATGATTTTTTGTATTATTTTATAAATAAAAATGTATTCCTATGTGATTATAAAAATATTCTAACTTTTTTTAAATTATTAATATATAAATATGACATCGAACATTATGAATACTTTTTAGAAAAAATATTTATCTTATAAATAAAATTATGAGCATTAAAATATTTATTATAGTTAATATATATATATATGATATTTTATAAACCATGAAATATTTTTCCAAAAAAAATCAGTATATTTTACATATAATATATTAAATTTATTTTTAACACATTTGGAGAATAGGTAAATCATTATCGATATCAACTTCATAATTAGCATGTCCAAATTATCTAACAAGGAGCAATTTATTTTTGACAAGAAATTGAGTTACCTTGGGAAACTATTAGTTTCCCTATAAAATTGTTTTATTTCAAAGAATAATATTTTTTAAAAATTTCTTGTGCATTGAAAATTAAATAAATAAATTTAAAGATATAATATGATATTTAAAAATTTTTAAATCTTAATTACAACACATTTAATTGGTAATTAAATTTAAATATTATTTCAGACTCATCGTGCTTAATATTATGTTTTCTTCAAAAATAGTTTTAAACACATTTTATGATTACATTTTAAATTAAAATTTCCCATATTTATAAATTCAATATGGATAAATGGATTCCAAATTATGATTCATCTTGTTGTAATTTTTTATTAAGGGTCTTCCAGTATTTATGTTAATAAATTATTTACCATGATTATTTTTTAATCAATATTAAAAAGGGAAAATGGATCTATAGATTAGGTATCATTTTTTGTAATTAAAAGGTCACTAACACATAAAAATTCTTCATGTGTATTAATGTAATAGAAAAATTTCCTATCAACCATTTTACCAATAAATTCCCCCAAAATCACCAAATCAACCTAACACCCCATCTGATTCAATTATTTCTCTTTAAGACACATTAATTTTCAAAAAAAATATATATTTTTATTTATAAAAGGATTTCACGCCTAGACATTATCTTAACCAACTTCATGATAATGTCATTGATCAATTATTTTCCCCTCATTCCCTCTTTCAATATATCCAAAATACTTCTAAAACCCTTATGGAATCCTTCCAAGATTTTAGATTCTACATAATAAGGTATAAGTTATCCTACTGCTTATTTTGATTCAAGAAATTCTTTTATCCTCAACCCTCTGATATTCTATTTATTATGATTTAATATGTTCATAATAAACCTGTGAACGTCAAATTTATTATATATTAATGTCATATAAATTGTCCCTCCAATTGAACCCATCCTCTAAATATTTTTTCATTATCATTATGCAACTCAAATCAATTCGAGATTTTATCCATCCCCTTTTCAATAATATCTTTCATATTCTAATAAATATCTTGTTTTCTATGTTATTAAAAATACACATATTCATTTTGGATCTTTTAATATATTATTTATTCCTTATTAATGAGATAAATTCATTACCCCTCATTAATCAGTTTCATAATCCATTTTCCATAGGCTTCAGGTAGCCAAAATCATTCATTTAGTTACTATCTTCATGATTCAAAAACTCAAATCCAATATTATATACAGTAATCCATATAAATTACATTTAAAATTTTTATCATTATCCTAATTATATTAAATAGGGAACTATTACTGGTATATTTTTTATAAAAGGATAGATTATGGTCAACTATAAAACAATTAAATGTAAGGGTTTCATTAACATTGTTTTTTATTCTTTGGGTCATACCCTTTCATTAATGAAAATAATTTTCAATATATTATTTATACTACACATTATAATATTTTATTAAATATTTCATTTTTTATAAAGGAATATTTGTTATTGTTATCAATATCAAATACGTAGATAATGTGTTTTCCATAACAAAAGTGTATTGTTTGTATGAATTTTTCTCATTCTTACCAACAAACACTTTCATCCATGACCTTATATTCCTTCCTTAAAATGATCTCATCTACATAATAGAATTGTTGTATGTATTATTCTATATGATTCATATAATTATCCTAAACACTTTTCAGACTAATTGATTATTATTCTCATATCATTTCATTAAAGGTATTTCAAAATATTAATGAAAAGAATATACTTTCATTTCAAAATAAAATATTTTTTCTCCCAACCAACCAGTTTTTAAGCATTATACATTTTTACGTATATTATATTTTTAACTATTAATAATAAATTTATCCAAAGACTTATCTTTACCACCTCATATGTTTTTAATTATATTTTAACTTCAATGTTTCAAAAGGATGTGTGAAAAGTTTTTAATTTTGAATTCTAATTATTCTAAAAGGTATATAATTAATACAGTAATGTTTTGATCATTGTATATATTTTTTATGATAGTATTCCAATAGTAAATTTATATTTATATATATTCTGTCTTTAATTATTATGTTCTATAAAACTTTTATAAATTTTCAGAAACCCATTCATTTTCTATGGATTTATTAAAATATGTAAATGATTGGTTTTAAGTATGACACATATGTATTGATGATGGTTAGTAGGGTTATATATAAACTTTAATTGTATTGGATTCTGTTTATATCTCATTATATATTTAGAAATTTATAAAATGAGTTTTTCTAGAGGTGTGTGAATGAAGGGGTCTCACCCATTTTTGGGTGTCGGCATAATGAATTAGTTAACATAGGCATTGGAATGATGGGTTTTCTCACAAAAATTTTCTTATTCTTATGGTTGTTTATTATTTCCATGTTATTTTAACATGTTATTATAAAAATTCCAATAGGAATATCATTTCTATTAAATTACTTATTTTCATTATTATTCAGTATTTATAAAGTATCCATCACTTCTATGTCATGATAATGTGTTATATGATTATTGAACTATTTTTTTCCCATTACATTTATTTTATACTTTATTTATTTATATTTATATGTGATTATGTTTCTATATCATTTTTTATCTTTTTCGTAAATGGTATTTTGATATTTTATTATGATATTTTTATCTCCGCCATGTTTCTATTCATTTAATGATTTTTTACCTTACTAAGCCTCTAATCTCAACCATTTATTATTTTCCAATCAAAAAGGTATATATTTCATTATATATTATGGGATAACAAAAAAATTTCTTGAGGTGAGAGAATATGGATAAATGATCAAAAGTGTTGTAAAACAATATGTTTTTCAAGCTAATCTCTAGAACACTAATATTTTTGGTCTTCATGTAATAAGACTATTTGTGAGATATATTATTTAAATCATACTGTTAATTTATTATTTATGTAATTTGTATCATGTGTTAATTTAGATATACAATGTGTTACACACACCCTACATGCGTAAGTATAGAACATGGATACATAAAAAGATTTAATAAATCGTAGGTTCTATTAGGAAAGTGGAATAGAGTTGGATAATTGAAAAGGATACCTCAAAATGAACATGGAAAATTTTTGGTGTTGAATATTGGGCAGAGATGTATATCACCATTTAATATTTATACTTTTTTATATTTTAATGTGTTATTATAAAAATTTGAAGTCATTATAGGAAATGATATTATGACAATGATTCTACATAACTTCTTGTATCCACCAGAAGATTCATATAGAATGTTTTATTTATCTTTAAATTATGTAACTATTATATATTATTATCAATACTTTTTTATTTGTTTACAATTTTATTTCAATCTCTAATATGGAGGTATAATATTCTTAGAGTTACATCATATACCCCCATTGATAGTGGATAGCCTTAGGCAAACATTGAAATCATGCCTAAGGATACATGAAAACCCAATATGGTATCTCCACATAGTGAATCATGTGGGGATGATTAAATGAGATATCATAGATTATATAATTGATTTTATAGAGTGTATTAGATTTTTTTGTCTAATTATTTGGTGAGATAGTATACCAGTAACATAGGAATGTGCAAGTGATTTTGATTGAAATATGACTAGTGCATTATTAACACTATTTATCGTTGAAATTATAGGTTCCTAGGAAATAAAATTACTATCAATGATTGTGATTTTAGGGGTATTTTATTTCTCCTAACGTTGCACACTATTTTTTTGGGATTTATAGTTTTTTTATCCTGTTTTATCTATTTTTTGTGTTGTAATGATTCAGGTGTACACAAATTATATGAAGCTTCTATGTTACAATTGAAATAAATATGGTGGAGTGTGATATTATCACTAATGATGATAGTTTGGTAATTTAATTTGAAAAAATAATTTATATGTTTTCCCCCCAAAAAGTGGTTGTGATTGTTTATTTAGTCAGACCATAGAATATTTTATTCTGATGAATATTCATGTGGATTATATAGAGGGGTGTTATTTGATGATTTCTATATAGTCCTTATATGTAAGTGATTTCTATTTAAGCGTGTTATGTTATTATAGAACTCATATTGATTAGATAAGAACCTCAATAAAGTAATTATGAAACAATTTCTTAGATAAACATTTTCATGTTACATATAGTGACATAGAAAACCAATATTGTTATTTATCATACATTTTTTTGGTGGATTTATACAAAACCTAATCATCTTACTATCAAAAACTCAATACAAATCATTATCTTATTAAAACATTACATACGTATAATGTAACACCTTCATATTTGATTCCATAGTGGGTGACATATAATACCCTATGTTTTTTATGAAATATTTTATTTTTAAAACAAATTTAAGTTTTTTATAGTTTTTATTACACGAAAAATAAATATTTCCTTCTTTTATATGGAACATATAGTTTTTTTTCCATTACAAACTATAGTGATTTTTGAATCAATTACATTTACCAACGTGTTCAAATAAAATGTGACATATTATTAAAAATATTTATGATTCATATCACCTGTATTATGGAATAGAGGGTATTTATATGTGTAACTAAATTATAAAAATACTTTCTACACATGTATATATATATTCTATTCATGGGGAAAAATTAATTTTAATGAAAAATAAAAACCAGTAGAAAATAAATAAAATCATTTTCTTAGAAATGATTTTTATGTTCAAAAATGTGTTTTACAAAAAAAAACATTAACCAACTCATTTTTTTCGGACTTACATTAATTATTTTTAAATATTATATATTTTATATAATTTTAAACATTCATCTTAATTTATTTTTTAAATGATACAGTACTAAATTAAATTTTACCATTAAAAATATTTTCTTTTTAAAACTAAATATGTAAATATTTTCAAATATATAAAAATATTTTTTGAATATTTTAAAAGAATAATTGGATAAAATAAACTACTATTATAAAATAATGATGTCAAAATTATCATAGGTTAATTTTGTTGGGATTAGTTTAACTAGAAAATTTTCGATTAATAGTGAGAAATAGTAATTTTTATTCAAAATTTTCCATAGATTTTATTGAAAATACAAGGTTCTAATTATTTTAAATTCGGATTGAAAAATAATATTAATTTAATTATATATTAGTTTATTAAATTTTAATAATTTTAATAATCTTCTTATTGAATATTGATATAAAAACTTTTTAAACATTTGAATATTTAATATGTGAAACACTATTATCTCATCTTGTTTGTGATAGTAATTTTAAATTTAATTTTAATATTTTTTTCAATTGAGTTTAGAGAAAATATATTTCATATTTTAAATCAATATAAATTATATTATCTAATAAGACTGACTTAATTTTTTACCAATATAAATTGTAAATATAGTAAATAACTATTGACTTTAGTTTAGTTAAAAATGTGGTAATCGTGGGGTTAAACAAAAAAGATAAGTAACAAGAATGATAAATGAAATACTTTAAACAAATAATATTTAAATATTTATTATTAATGTATTCTAAGATATTTACTAGTCCATTTTTATCCTTTTGGAAGGTTAAAAACATTGAAAGACCGTTTTTATTTCAAAAATTTACATGTTAACCACAGACCTCACATATAAAAGGCTACACACACTATTCTACTCCTAAAACTTTCAGAAATTATATTTTTTTGGAAAATTTAAAAAAATATAACTTTAATAATAACCTAATAAAATAATATAATCCTTAAATGGTTATTATTTTTATCCATGTATGTCTTTTGGTGCAATCTGATGGGGGTTACTCGAAGAAGAGTTAACGCTCTTCAACATTTTTTTTATTTTAATATTATAACTCCTTAAAATAATATTAAAAAATTAGTATATAATAAAATTATTATAATACATATATTCAGTTTTTTATTATGGTAATGACCTAAAAACATCTCTTATTCAATGAAATGGGTTACAAAATCATCACTTGTGTGTATGTGAAATACCGCCTCGTGAACTGATGTCATTCATTTATTTTATTTCCACATATCATATCCTAATATAATAATGTATTTATTTTTAATAAAGGATTTCTATGATATAATTAATATTTTTAATCATTATCTCACATATTTTTATTACTTTACATTTTGTGGGAATATGATAATGTTGCTTGTGTGTACGATATACTACCTCTTTACGAAGCGATGTGATTCGTTCATACATTACTTTAAATGTAATAAGGCTATATTTAATGTATATATATATATATATATATCAAATTAATAATATTATAAAATGTAAACATATTATTTAAATTTATTTCTTTCATTTAATTGAGAAAATGGAAAAAATATTAATGGGTACATGCGATATAACATCTCCATGAATTGTGTGTTAAATTTTGTATATCTAACATTATTGGATTAGTCTAAATACATTAATACTAAATATATATGATTTAAATATTATGGATATCATTATGCTTATTTTATAACCAAAATAACATTTAGAGGACCAAAACTAACAAATCTAAACATACATAAAATACAAAGTAGTTATTTCCCCAAACGTAAATTCAACAAAGAATTGTCCCGAAAATGATTAAAACCAGTCATAAGATAATCATATATTTTATGAAATATATAGATATGGTTATTTTATATTATTTTAATAAACTTATGTTTTTTATAGTGGAGGATCTAATTTTTATCAACGAAGTCCACACATACGGTAATAGATTTTTAAATAACATCTTTACTCTTGTGAGGAATATAGAAATTCACCATGAGAAATATTTTTGTGGATTTCATTTTTAACATAAATTTATATCATTTTTAATAGATATAAAATTAAGTATATTTAGAAATCCAGTTTAGTGTAACCTATTCAAGGGTTCGATGAATCAATATTTACTGAAGCGTTAAGCGTTTTTTTCCCGATATTTCATTCTTGGTGACATGAGCTACGTCATACACATATCATCTTCTATGATGTGTATATACTTACCCATTGAAATTATATTGAATTAATTTCCTTATATTAATGATATTATATGTTTCATTTAATATTATTCTTCCTTGAATATTAGGATTCAATTTTAAGAATGTGGTAACAATATTATGTTAGTATCCCATCATTTATCATGATTTGTTTGGATTATGATTAGAATGATGAAACATTATAATGTGATTCTAAAAAACACATTAATTTTTTCCACTCTAGTTATTTCTATAGAATTTATTTTTTTCACGTCTTTTTTCACTATTTATAAACTAAATAGTTGAAATTGATTTTTTAAGAAGAAATCATCATTTTATCTCTCTTCAGTTGAAAACACATTTTTTACAATAATATATTTTCTAAAAGTATTTTAAAAAATTATTTTTACCCTCATTAAATGATTGGTTAAGGAAATTTCAACCCATGTTCTAATTTTTAAAAAATTTCTTGAAATAAATATTTATTCAGTTTTCTAGAGTATTAATATGTGTCTTTTATTGAGAGTTTGAAAGGAAACATCGTTTTTGCATACACAACATGAATTTAATTTCACCCCATAATGTCCATTATTTAATTTGAATCTTAATATATATTTATTAAATGTTATTAAAATATTAATATACATTCAAAAATACATTATGATTTAAAATTTATTTTAAAGCATGTATGATATTTTCCCCATGAAGTGTTTTTAATTGTTTTCATGATATCCTTGAAAATATTTTAAGTTTATTTTATAATAAATCATTTTCTAAATATTTTTTATATTTTAATATTTTTTCAAAGTGAGAATTATATTTCCCAAAAAATGTATTAATTGATTATAAAATATCCCATTATAATTTACAAATATTATCTTCAAATAAAAGTATTTCCCCAAGTGATTTATGTTTTGAATTTTGTTTTTTTATGAAAATTTATCTTCCTAAAAAAAGTTCCCAAGTAATTTTTTTTTTCAAATTCAATTTCTTTATAAGATTAAATCCATAAATAATACATATTATTAAAAAGGGATATGATCCATGTACACAATTATTATTATTATTATGATTTTTCTATGGTTTTTATGAAAAAAACCATGAAACCTTTTTATATTCTATGTGTAATACCATGATAAAATTATTATGAGACCCACTTATTTTTCCCATGGGTTATTATTTTATGAAATGATGAAATTATTACAAAATACAATTATTTTAATTGGTTGTGATATGAGGAATGTTTTGGGATCCTATGGAACATGTATATATGATTTTCATCATCTAATAGATTGGAACAATATCTCTCTCAAATGAATTTGGTAATTATAAATGTTTAATAATGTCAAGTGGTGAATGGGAGGTAATCCAAATCCTGAAAGAAGTTACAAAAGAGGATGCAACAATTCAAAATGAGGGTATATAGGATGATATACCATACCTGGGATAGGGTATGTGGAAGGTTATCCCAAGCCCTATGCAGCTACACAGGTTGTCAACCTAATCCTAAAATGTCATGAATGTCTTGGTTGGTATTCATCATATAAAAATTTATATGATTATATATATTTCACAATTTTAGGAATTGTGATATATTATTCTCTTATGGATCATGTTCTTTGATTACATTATGATTCATGTATTATGATCTACCATTATTTATGACCCGATTCATGTATATGATATATGATTTGAAAGGTATGGTTTTGATATTTTATTCTCATGTTTCCAGACCTATATGTTCATGTTATATTAATATCCCTCTTGTTTACCCTTAGTGAGCATCTGATCTCACCAATTATTATTCATCCATTCCCAGTGAAATGAGGAAAGGTATTATATACGCTATAGACAAGAACATTTCTACTTATGAAAGACATAGTAGGAGTAGACATGGATCACTTATAGAAAATTTTATTATGTGTCCCTATTTCGAAAGGCACTATAACTTTACAATGTTTAGGTTGGTGTTTTTGTAATGTAATAAATAGGAATATAAAAATATGTAATATTTATGGTTAGAAATATGGGATCACTAATAATTGTATTAGATGAAAGGTTTACATTATCTTTTGAATCTTGGATCAAAATATATTAGTCAGACCCATTAGGATATTTCTATGGATATTTCCCGAGATATATAAAATCATAAGTATAAAGATGAGTCAGTGTATAATAAAATGACCTCAAATACTGATAAAAGATAATACAGGTGTTATCAAATAAATCACATTCTTATACACATAATACCAGTTGGTGTGGCTCTAGAATAATGGAACCAATGGTTAACTACTCCACAATGTCATATTAAGATGGAATTGATCATCAAGAGGTGTTTGAAAATGCACCTTGCTTCATAAAATATTTGATGCCATTTTGGGGTATTATTTAAAAATTAAAAAACACTTTGTGAACCATTATTAAGGATTTAAATAGATATAGAAAATTCATAACCTATATTACACCTATGGTGACACTGACTGAAAATATGGTGTCATGATTTAGACTTCCTATATGTAATATTTCATGATTATGTGGTTTCCCACTATTAATATTGTTTCTTTGACTATAATTTTTAGTTTTAGTAAACAGAGTGAACTAGAAGGAAAATTACCAATATTGAATTTAATATACATTGTGTTTATAAGAAACAAAATGGGATTATAATATTAGTATAGTATAATGTGATTATCCCTAATTAGTAATCATGATATATGACAAACCAATTATACCATAACAACTATCAGAATCTAAAAAGACTAGAAGGATAGTGTATACAAAGAGTACTAGTGTTGGAGACCATAGATGAAGGGATATCAAGTTTCTTATATGTTTAGAATTTTGGAAGAATCACTCAATATAATTCTTCAATAGGTAGAAAATATTTCTTTAGTCTGGAAAGGAAGGATATGAATCAGTTATTTACCAAGGAAAAAAATGAAGAGATTAGTTAACATAATGGATTTGAATATTGGTCTCCAAAAATTATTATCTATGGAATAATGTTTAAAATGTTTGTATTTTGGTCACTATGAATATAAATGTCCGAGGGGGAAGGATATCGAATAGAATCTCAAAGTTGATATGAGTAATGGTTATAATACTAATGATGAAGAGAACATGGACAACATATGAAAGGTATGGGAAACTTTTAAGGTATTTTTATGATAACCATGAGATGAATTAAAATATTAAGGTTGATTAATATTAGTACATGATTCATGATTCATATTTTAGGAAATTCATATTAAGTAATTAGATGATAAAGACTACTTGGTGGTTTAATAAGTAAGTGGTATGATTGGAGAGACTATGTATTAGGATTCAACAATTACTTCATATAATAAATTAAATAGATAATGACTATTCATTATAAATTCTTCAGTAAATATTTTGAAGATAATTTAGAATAATACTAATGAAATAGAAAATTTATTTAATTTAAATGTTATATCTTATAGAAAACACTTGATTATGTTAAGGTAACCCATTGTATATCCTTGATTTTTAAAAACATGTGTTCAATTTAGATAAAGAGATGAATGATATGGATTAATTAAATTGGATTTTAAATTTTACCTTCGAATAGTTTAATGATTTTTAGACAAAGTGGTTTATGTTTTCGTTAATGGAGTTTACACAATTTATGGATTTATGTAATTTCTTCAATATTATATCATTTTTTTGTTGAATGAAGAATCATACATGTTTTTAATAGGTTTTTATGGTTATTCAAGATATTACAATGTTTTAATTGAATTCATTATGAAGTTATTCACATGTATGTTTTCTGTTAATTATGAGATACTTTATGTTTTTTTGGATATTAATGATATGTTCATTTTTGATATTAAGTGAAATTCATCCAAAAGTTTTATATTATAAAATTCCCTAAGGGTTATATACTTGACCATTTAAAAAAGTATTTATGTTAATAATTTGATGATGTTTTATAGGTTCATTTATTACATTACAATGTGAATATTTATGCATATTTGATACCTAGTTGTATCCATTTTGATAATATAAAATCTATATATAGAAAAAATTACTTCTCACTATATTGTGGATATAATAATTTTGTAGTGATTTAGGAATAAAAAAAATTAATCTTAATTTGATTGTGTGAAAGATGAAGTGGAAATTTATCAAATCATGACCAAATGATGAAATTTTTCTTACAATTATAAGGAAAATGATAAAACTAATGTATAGCATTTCCTTTTAAATACATCATCACATCAGTATAGTAGCATATCATTTGGAGATTCTAATACTCAAATATCATGTTAATGATTTGTTCCATTTATTTACGTGGAAGAAGTACATACCTAATCCAGCACAAATAGTAAAATCAAATGTCATTCTTTTAGACCATGAATTTTCTTATGATGTATTACTTGTAAAGACTAGAAATTGAATTTTGAATATTCTATGAAACTAGACCACTCACCTAGTTAGTATTTTTTTGGTAAAACCAATTGTATGAGGAAGGTAAATGAAAACTATGGATATAATGAGTTATATTTATCCTCATGTTTTGGAAATAATGTGATGAATTTTGAGGGAATATTCTTTTTAAGGTGGTTAGAATTTTACACCCTAGGTTTTTATTAATAAAATATTCCAAAATAAATTTATGGTGTCTGATATTTTTTGACAAAAAGAACACTATTAAGCATTTATTACAAAGAAACTAAGTATAAATTTTTTTTACTTACTAAACAATGTTTATATTCCCTAACATAAAATACAATGTTTAAATGAAACATGAGATACTATTAATTTTATTTGTGATTGTTATAACATAACTATTGGAATTACAGTCATGTATAAGATTAACTGAATTATGAAAATATTGTCTACACATGTATATATATTGAATTATTTGGTGAAAAAACTAGTAATAAATGAATGATTTGTTAAAATAATGTATATATTTTAATTAAAAATAATTTTCATGGATATATATGTGTTTTATAATAATAAATTAATAAAATCACTTTTAGTGAATGGATTTAGTTAAATTTATATACAATATATTCAAAAAAAATTACCACGAATATTATGTTTTTTGTAACATCTTAGTTAATGATAATATAAATAAATTTCGGATATATTAATATGAATTAGATAGATATATTAGTTATTAAATAGTAAGTAAATTTTTTTTCAATTTTTTTAATAAATCACTAAATTATAAAAATTTATTTAAAATATTAATTTATAAATGTTATAATTTTAAATTAAATTTTTTTTATTATTTTTGAAACCAACATATCAAAATTTACTTTTTTTGATCATTTGATATTATTTAGAAAGTAATAATTTTTATTGAATGGAAAAAATACTGACTTTTATATAAAGCAATTAATGTTATTTAAATTAAGTAATATTAGAATCTTAATATTTTCAGAATATGATATCATGTTACCATTATATATTTGTATTTATAATCATTCCAATTAATTAATTTTGAATCAACTATATATTGTTAGTTTTCATATGTGTCCTTTGAGTTTTAAAAACATGTTTTTAAAATAACTAATTTAAAAAGGAAAATGTCTCCCAAATTTAATTATTTTATATAATCCCTAGTCACGAGTTTTTAAAATGAAATTTATATGTTATATAAAAGTAAACATTAACCAAGTTACCAACAATTATTATTATGATTCCAAGAGTTATTCCAGATTCATTTATTCCTAAAAAACACTTCTAAAAAACTTATTGGTTGACCGCGTTTATGGGATTTATATTAAATTAACATTTTCTAGTTATATAAATTCATTTTGTAATAAATTAAACAATACATTTATTTATATTAATTAATAATGAATAATAATTCTATCTTAATTCTATACTAAACATATTAGTGAACACATTTAAAATTAATTACATGTAATAAGGTAAAAACATGTTTACAGATTGATTAAACAATAATCATAAGGAACAAAATGACCTAAACCCTTCTCAAAAACCCATTTTATGTACATATATAGAACTAATATAATATTTCACTTATAAGGAACCATTTTTAAGGAATTTTTAATTAAAAAAACATTAATTCACTCATTCCAACAGATAATAATTGTTGCATTCACCTCACTTTAAAATGGACCACCCTCTCCCCTTCTATAGTTACAACATCAAAAAATAATCTTCTACCATTTAAACCATTGTAACTTCTCTATAAATATATTATCATCCTATAATAATTAATTTAGTAATAAATCCATCATTTTAGGGCCTTTGGTGCAAATCAAAATAAGATTCCAGAGAAAAGTCATCATTCATCATTGAGAATTGTTTCATTTCTTCCTTCACCCCATTAAATTAATCTTATAACATAATGATATAATAACGTAGGTATGTTAAATATACATATATAATTTAATTTTATTGGTATTCACTTCAACCATATAAATTTCCATTAAATTTTTTATGAAATCATCATTCATGTGTATGCTAGACTACCACCACACGGAATAGTGTTTTTTATTTTTCCATTACCACCCCTCATATTAGTGTATAATTATAGATATAAAGTTTATATATGATATTTTTAGCGTAATTATTCTTATATAAAAATTTTATAATAGGTAACCTTTTTTATCCTGATATGTAATGGATATGTTAACATCACTTAGGTATACTGTAAACTACTGCCTTGTGATGTGAAGTGATTTTTTCACTAATTGAATTCATGGATATTTATAAGGTTAAATATAATAAATATATGTGTTATAATTGAAATTATATTCATGAAATATTAATCTCTTTTTAAATATAATATTTAATTTTTTTAACATTTCACTCACATGAAAACAAAAATATAACATCATTCGTAGATGAGTAAATTACCACCTCCTCGAAATGATGATATATTTTTTTCATCACAAAAGAAAATGAATGATATATATAATTATATATAATTTTATATAATTAAATAATATATTACTGGTGATATAAATATTATTCTAGAAATATAAAACGTTACTATCCATTCTTCCATAATGAACCTTTAAAAATAGAAATGTTACTCAAGCGTACATATGGATTACCATATCAATGATCATAAAACTATCTCATTTTTCATAACCTAAATTCATGATTAGTATTAAAATAATTATTTATGTATAAATTTCATAATACATTCAAGATAATTATTCTTCATGTGTCCAAATAAGGACTACTTTGACCAAATATAACATGCAAAATCCATTTTTGACAAAGAATCCCTATATATTAGAAACAAAATACATAAACATATAGGATTAATTAATTGTATATAAAAATTTAATTAGATAAATAAAAATAATAATAATCATTAAAATTGACCTATAACTAGTTAATAATTCACATAAGTGTACTATTCATGAATATGAAGACACAAAGGACATGTCAGACACAAGGTAAGGGACTTCATCTATATTTACATTAATCGAGGAATATTTTGAGGGTTTTCACCTATATTTGTTTATGTGGAGTATATATATACCGTTTTACATTTTATATTAACAATTATTCTATATTAATGGTGTTTAAATTTTTTATTGTATTAATTTCAAGGGTCTTATGATTTAAATATTTCCTAATTATAAGGGATATTTCATCTAAATCATTCCTTCCATAATGATTTTATTCATATGATCTTTTTATATGTTATAATTGTTTTAAATTTATTTCTAAAATTTATTATAAATAAATCATATTTTTTAAAATTTATTTTAATAACCTTTTAAATTATTTCACTTTTTTGCAGATGATTTTATTTATTTTTTACATGGAGTTTTTATCCAAAATTAAATATTAATTAATCCATTTTTTAAGTATGAAGGAAAAAAACCATCTCTATTTTCATGATTTTTTATTTCAATCTTACATTATTATATTTCTGGTTTACTAAAATTAAAAATTGTATTTCATTTTTTGTGGTTTTTATATTGAAAATGGTTTTTCAATAAATGTAATGATATTTTTATTTTGAAAAAAAATTGTTATTATAATATCTGAATGTTTTTTACATATGAGTTTAAAAGAGTTTTTAAAATGAATAATTGTTTTACTATCTTTATGTTCGTAGACATTTTATATGAAGGGTTTCCCCATATAGTTCTAGCATAGTCCATTACAGCTTAAATAATAGTTTCACCTAGATTATTCTCCACTGCATTGTGTAATGATTATATTCCATAAAGAATTATATTAGAAGTTGTTTTTATGGTAAATTCAATATGTAATGGTTCAATAAGGGTTCCTGTAATCATTCTATGATATGATTTAATAACATTCCTATATAAAATTTCTATTATTTCTAATTAGTTTCATGGAGATAATTTTTTATAAAAAGGTAAAATAAATTATATTTTAACTCAATGATATTTCACATAATGGTTAAAATTTTATTTTCTCAAGAAAGTATTTTTTTATAGGTTTTAACTTTTTCATGGGACAAATGGTTTCCCCTTTTTAATGTCCCTAGTAGTGATTTTTTTCTCATCCCATTATTTTTTTAATTATATTCATTAGAATTTATGGATTTATAAGGGAAGTGAATATGTGAAGCTAATAATCATGATGTGTTTTCATGAAAATAAACCATTTTTCAATTTAAAGGATTTATATGATGGAAAATTGATACAAAATGAAATTTTACACTTTTTATTTAATGGTTTTCTAATGAATATGTTATTGCATAATTATCTAGATATGTAAACTAGAATATATCCTCAAAGTTAAATAATGTAAATTCATTGATAAAATTCTATATTATGTAATGTTTAAGGTTATTTCCTTTTATTTGATATCAAAGGATAAATTTATATATCTTTAGTGGTTTTGATAATGTGAAGAATTTCCATTTAATGATTTCATTTATTGTTATCTATAAATTATATAGGATTTATAGGTAACCATGTTCCATTATCTAAACAGCTTCTTTTCAAAAAAAATTCCTAGAGAGAAAAAAAAGAATCTATAGTAGGAAAACTTATTAAAAAATATCCTTCAAATCCAACATCCTATGATGGTTCAAATCATAATAGAATAGTTTTATGTAGAGGTAGATGATTTGAAACAATATATAAATAGTGGTGGTATCCATTCTAGAATGTACCCAGATCTACCATGATGAAAGTTGTATGTTATGAAGTATTTCATTAGGAAACATCCCACATCATTCGACACACGATTTGAACTTATGGTGTCCAGTGTATTGATAAATTCTATAGAGATGATATTGGATGTTATGGGATGATCATAATATCATTATATATATGTTTGTGTTTTTCATTTTGATAATGAAGCTAATCAATACTGGTCTTTTCTTAAGAATACCAGAGAGAAAGATGATCTTGATTATATGAAATGGGAAACATTTTACGATATTTTCCAGGAGAAACATTTCATAATGATAGATTGATTCTGGTTGGAAAAACATTATTGGATCTAAGTCAAAAATATGATGATTTTCTTATCAGTTTTCAACAAAACATCACAATATTGCCCAAGTTTGTGATCAATTTTTTTATCAGGAATCTAATATAATAATTAACATGTTTTTATATGTATTGAAACAATGTCTAAGAAAAATTTTGGAAAAAAAGAATTTATAATACATTATCTTGTATTTCATTGTTATGAAAATTTTTAGGAGTTCATTGACTCTTATATTCCACATAATGAAGAATGTCAAAAGAGGATATGATGGAGAATTATAAAATAAATAAATTTTAAGTTTAGAAAATGGTGTTCAAATGTGTTGGTATGTGTGGTAAAAATCACCTTGGATAGTGTTTCATGATGTCATTAAAGTGTTACTGATGTGGATATTTTGGCCACATAGACCCTGAATGCAAGAAAAATAATCATGAAGAATCAAATAATTGGGTATCTGATAGATATCCAATGAAAATAATTTTTAGATTCAATTAGTTAGATCATTATGATAATGTATTTTAATTTTTTTTACATGATAGAAATTTATCTGATTAGAAAAATATTGGTTTAGTGAGTTCATATTATACAAATATAGTTGATTTTAGGCTTTCAAATGAAGTGATGTTAGTTATGTTATTTGTGTATGAAAATTATTCCAATTCCATTTTCGACACGAGATATTCACATTATTTAATTTTTTAAAAAATATTCAAATAAATTGGGAATATCACCACCTGAAGGAAAATATATAAATATTTATAATATCTAAGGGTCAATGTATTAAAGAATAAATAATTTATAATAATAGTTTTGTTGATATATTTTGGGTTGTTCTTCCCTAAAAATCATGTTGATCTAGACATAGTAGAGAATGATATTATTCATAACATTTATTGGTTCTATGTTTATTATGATGAGATAGATTATAATGATAAGAATTTCGAGTCTAATGATTTTATATGTTTGATAAATTAAAAACTTTCTAGGAAATTAATTACATATAGTATTGAATATTACTTTGCTCATATTTTTTAAAATAAATATAAAATTATAATTAGTAATCTTATTGTGGTAAATGAATTCATGGATGTTTTCTAGATAACTGTCATGGCTTTATTCAATATCTAGGATGTGTTTTCTATTGATATAGTACCTAATTCTAATATTGTTTCCAAACCCCCTTTTAAATAGCTAAAGAGGTATTTTCATAATTGAAAAAGTAGTTCTATAATTTATTAAATGACAGTTTCATCAACACTAGCACTTCATTATGGGGTTCTCCTTTCATGTTTGTGGTAATAAAATATTGTTCAATGAGTATTTTCATGGTTTATAGATCATTGAATAATATTAATATTATGAAAAACTATCCTTTACCTCATATAAAGGATTTTTTTGATCAGATACTAAGAAATAAATTAAAATTGAATGAATAATTAATCTCGAATGTTGAAATTTGGACAATATATTAGAACTATGAGTTTTTAGTAATATTGTTTGGGTTATCTAAAACACTATTTGTATTTATGGGCACTAGGAATATAAATTGTATTTATTTCATGGATTATATTGTGGTTGTGTGTATTGATAAATTTTTAGTATATTATAATAGGGAATAGAAACTTAAATGGAACCTAGGGGATGTTTTTAAAACATTAATAGAAATGAAACTATACGAGATATTTAGAATCTGTGAATTTTGGTGATAAAAAAAATTCTTTGGACTTGTGGTTTCTAAATATTGATTTACTATTTAACTTTTTGAAATATAATTTTTTTCATAGTGGGAATTAACATGAAATATCACTGAGATTATTATTTTTCTTGGTTTATCATGTTACGACTGATAATTTTTTTAGAAACTTCTTAGTTTTCTAGCACACTGTATAAGTTAAGTCAAAAAGGATTTATTTTTATCTACAAAGAACAATGTGATGATTGTTTTCAAAAATTAAAAAGTTTATTCTTGATTGATCTGGTTTTTTTATCTACATTCTAGAAAGAGATAATTCATTATCTATAGTGATGCTTCATTTAATTAACTTTATATCATCCTAATGTAGTACTACTTGGTTATTATTTATGTTTCACATCATTTGAATCCTCATTAATTTAATTACACAATGAATGATTTGTAATTAGTTGTTTTTTTATTACAAAATAAGAGGCATCATTGGTATATAAAAAAGTGTTAAATATTTATTTGTCACAAATTATTAAATTATATATTAACTTAGAATGTATTAAACATGAAAAATATATGTTGGCTGGAATTGATCAATGATTATGATTTCACGATTGATTACCATAAGAGAAATCCAAAAAGTGTCTGATTCATTATGTCCAAAAAACAATTCAATAACATGCTATGTTTGGAATGTGATTGTTTTTCCAATGATTTTATAAACATTTCCTTTAATGTTTTGGATTTAAATGAATCTTCTTTTTTAGGTTTTTGTATATTCAAAATTGTCTAAATGAATTATGAAATCTCTTATAGAGGATAAATCTTTTCAGGAAAATGTATAATATTTTTAGAAATGTAATATTACTTATTTTAATATCCGTGAATAAGGTATTTATTAGTATTAAAAATACTTAGTGTTATATGTGAATACTAATTCAAGTGAAATTTATTAAGTGAAGCACATAGTTCTTCATTTTCCATTCATCAGATTAGTACAATAAACTATAGAGTCATTCCAGACTATTAGTAGTGGGATGTAATTATGAGATATATTTTTAAATTTACAAGAAAGTTTATGAATTTCCATCTACATAATGAAGAATAATATTTTTTGAATGGTATTTATGAAAGTTTTCATGTACTATAGTAGAAATGAGAAAATATATCAATGGATTTCATGGGAGGATATCTATATCCTTAACATGGTATAATTCAAGTAGGGTTATCGGTGATCAATTATATAAATATTCACATTTCATTCCCATTTGAGAATCATTATATTTCAATCATATTTCTTGACAATATCTAATGGATATATTCATGTAACACGGAGTTCTACTCTCTATTATATTAGACCAGGATTTGGAGTTCCTATATAGATTTTAGAAAATAATTTAGATGTTAATGGGTTCTAAATTAAATTTTAGTAAGACATTTAATCCTCAATTTTATGTAAATTCGGACTAGAAAATATTATCCATAGAATATATGATTCATTATTATTAAATTTATTACTATGGAATTTGTTATTAACATCTTACATTTTTTAGTTCTCTAATAATAATAATTTTCATTCCTTTATATAGATTTAAAATTTTAAGGAATTATATTGAATGTAGTGATGGTCTCCAAAATTTAAGAATGATTTGGGGAAAGGAAGCATATGGGAATAGATTATGTAGAGGAAAATGGAAAGGATATTTACGTTGATTTAGTGGGTTTTGAGTATAACTTAGACCATAAAAAATTATGCAGATAACTATTGTAATGATCATTCTATCAAGGTAGGCGATATTTTCGTGCTAAAATTTTCTATATAGAAAATTTTATTTTTTTAGGAAAGATAATTTGAATCCATGGTTCAATGAAGATTATGAATTATTATATAATGTTGGATTGGTTTACTAATAAGTGTTTGTTCCATATAGTTTGTCTCATGTACATAACTAATTTAATTTTTAAATTCTAAGGTAATATATGGAAGATCCATTTAATGTTTTGAAACCTAAATTATTTCAGTTTGAAGGTAATAATTATTATGAAGAAAAAATAGTTTATATTCTAGGGAATAAATAGAATTTGTTTCAGATTAAGGGGATTCATCATGTAATGGTTTTATAGAAAAACAATATGCTAAATGAGGCAACATCGGAGTCAAAAAAATTCTATGAGGGAAAGATATAACCACTTGTTTTATATGTGAATAAAACGTTAAGGAATAAATTTCCTAATGGTGAGAAGTAATTTTAAAAATATTTAATAAAATAATAAAGCATTTTCATATTTATTAATATGAATTAGATAATTATTTTATTTATAGTATATTATGTATTTTTTTATCAAAAAGTTATTATTTTAATTAATTATGTTTATTATAATTTTTTATGTAAAATAATGTATTTAAAATTATTTTTTATTTTAAAAAATGAATATAATTTTCTACTTAACATATCAACATTTACTTTGAGTGAAATGTTGAGGTTTTTTCCAAAAATATATATTTTCATTGAATAGTGAAAATACATATTTTTGGAAAATATAAATTATTATTAATATATTAAGTAATTTTGGAGTCATAATATGTTATAAATAAGATTTAATTTTTCCTTTTTATAATTTAGTTATATTCTCTGAATTATTTTTTTTAAAAAACTTATTTTAGGTTTTAGTATCAGTTCGTTTTTGGTTTCAAAAATAGATTTTTTTAAAAAAAATATTTTAAAATGCCTAATCATTACCCATTTTAATTAAGTAAAATAATAAATAATATTTAATTTTTTAAAATAAATTAGCATCCTATATATCATAAAGTATTTATTTATTTTCATACAATTATTATTATTATTCATAGAGTTAATATAAGATCATATTTTCCTAAAAAACTATTCTTAAAAACATGTTGTCTCATCGCGTTTGCATGATTAATAATAAAATTAAAATGTTCTAAATAGGAGAATTGAGTTTGGGATAGTTTTCTTTATATATTAGTAATAATAATAATGAATAATTTTTAAAATTACTACCTATTTTTTATATATTTTATTACTGAAAATAATGATAATCAATTACACAGATTAAGGTAACAATGAGTGTATCGAGGGATTAAACATTAATATTAATGGGATAATGAAATGAAAACATTACCAACACCCATTTTATAGAAATATTATGAAATTATCTCATATATAATAAATAATATTCAATTATTGGTGGATATGAACAATAATACAACATGAGTGGAATTCACTTTTCAAAACAAATACATGTCTTCCACTCACCTCACTTATAAATGTCCACCTCAGTAGCCTCTATTATCCACACCATTAAGAAAATTATTACATAAATTAAATACAAAAATCACTTATAAAATTCCCAATTATCATTCTATAGGCCTTAATTTTTTATTTAATATATTCAAATAAGGTCATTTGTGAAAACCAAAAGGAGATATCCGAAGAAGAGGTAGCGTTCGTCAATGAGGGTTTTTGTTTTATTTTTTTCTCCAACCCATTAAATTATTTTTATAATTGGATGATATAAGAACATTTTTATATAACATATAAAAAGGTTTTTTTGTTTTACCTATAACCAAACACACTTATATTAAATGGGTTATGGAATCAACATTAGTGTGTACAGTGGACTACCACCTTGAGAAATGATGTCAGTCATTTTTTACATTAACACCAATCCCGGTTGTGAATAATGTTGTATATATAGATTATAAATGAATTATATACCGTATTTATTCCATTAGAGTATTTATATCATTTATACCTTTATTATATTCTAATTAATAAGGGATATGATAACATCACTCGTGTGTATGGAGGACTACAACCTAATGAAGCGATGTGGTTCATTTTTTCCTAACATGTTACATGGAAAGTAATGGGGGAATATATAAATTTTTTTATATTAATTAAATAATCTTCATTAAATATTTATCATTATTCATAAATAATATATCATTTTATTTATCCTTTTCACTCACAGGAAAAAATGATAACGTCATTCATTAACATGTGGACTACCATCTCCTCGAAGTGATGTTGTTCTTTTTTTCTCATAATTTCAGCATAAGAATGATATATATAAATATATATATTTTTTAATATAATCGAATATATGATATAAATTTTAATAGTTATAGTAAAAATGTTACTTATCATCTTGTCATAATGATATTTGAAAAATTGAAACATTACTAATGTCATGACCCGTCCCCTGGGGCACGTGCAATGACTATCCTAAGCCATCCTTCCATAGGTCAGGGGCTGGTGACTTTCACCAAATGCATAATTCCCTAAATATGGGAAGGTATTGCCTTTATACCTATAAACACACACAACAGAGCACAAGAGGGAAGAAAAACATGAAGTGAAACTGTATACAAAAGGTGGTGAAAAGTAAAAAGGGGGCCATAAATACAAGCCCAACTGTTAAGTACAAGGAAACTGAAATTACAAGTACTGGAAAAGGATAAACAGCTCCTGGATCGTCCACCGGGAAATCCTACCTGAAGGGTAGCTACAGATAGCCTCTATATCACTCATCGTTTGTCCGTCTCCTCCGTGTGTCGTCACACAGTGCGGTCCAACTCCAGGTATCGTCCAATCCTGGAATATTTAGCCTCAGTTAGCACTGTCTGTTGTCTGAATCAAACAAAATGAAGTGCGGGCATAGCCCGTTCATGGGTGAGTATAACGAAACTATGTATGGACCCTGAGACCCTTAAGGTCTCACAAATCCAACAATGATAAACCAAAAATTATGAAATCAACATATAACCCAACATAGGTATATTCCCTTACATATATCTAAGTTATCAAGTAATCTATCTAAATCATGAGGTAAACATAGAAGTTACTGACTCAGCTCACACCAGGATTTTATTCTAGGGGTGGAATCAAGTAACATTTTCATGCACAACGTCTAACACCTTGGATACTAGAGAACTCCTCATCTATCGATTGCAATGGTCCTAACGCGTCACACAAAGGCACTTCCCACTAACCTTGGACTACTGAGGTACTCCTCCTGTTGATTACCATGGGTCTGCCGCGTCACATAGAGGCGCTCCCCATTGTGGGTCTGCCACGTCACACAGAGGCGCTCCCCCTCGTAGCCTGCTGAGGGAATCCTCTTATCGAGTACTGTGGTTCTACCACATCACACATAGGCGCTCCCCAACGTGGGTATACCGTGACACCAAGGCACTCCCCACTAGGCTAGTAGAATGACTCTGAGTTGAATAAGTTAGGAATCATCAGGTCTCATCCAGCTACTAGGTATCCATACTATGCTCGCTCATCTCCGAGAGGATCCACTCCACAAGCTACAGGTCGATACTCCATCTGTCATGAAGTCTCGCATGGAAGTATCTCAAAGGCCCCCCTTGTCATAGGGGTCTCAACGCAATAGATGGTGCGATAATCGGATGCCCGATGTGTGAGTTATTATACTTTTAGTCCCTGGGGCCTGGTTGGATTCGTGATTGATCCAACTTGACCGTTTTCCATCTCTACTTTTCCCCGAACTCTAGTGGGGTAAACTCAAAGTGACCGCCATGCTTGAAGAAAACCAACGCCATTGATGATTCATCAAACGGTCGTCTGGTGCCAAAGATATGTCCAAAGAAAGTAAAGGGTCGGTTGTTGGCCTGAGTCTGGTCCGACCCGGTCGGACCGACCTGGTCTGGGTCGACCTGGTCAGACCTGTTGGGTCTGTCACAACCCATTGGGTGGGCCAGCCTGTTAGGCTCGGCCCGTCCCACTACACCCAGCCTAGTAGGCCGTGTGGGCGGTTCGGCCCAGCTAGGGGTCAGTTCGACCTGAAGCGCAGCGAGGGAGCAACTTCAGCGGTACGGGGTGCATGGAGAGCGTGGGCCAGCGCATTTCGGCCTGGAGCATGGGAGGTGGCCGGGCAGGCCTCCAGGCGGGCCGGAGGGCGGCGGGGCAGGGCGCGGCCAGGCCGGTAGGCTGCCGGACCAGGCGTGACCAGGCCAATGGGCAGCCAAGCAGGGCACGTCCAGGCCAGCGGGCGGCCGGGCAGGGTGTGCCCAGGTCGGCGGGAGGCCGGGCAGGGTGTCAGGTGGGCCGGCGGCGGCCAGGAAGGCGAGTGGGGCGCGGGCCGGCTTGAGGTAGCAGCGCGGCTGGGGTTGGTTCATCTGGTTGTGGTGCAAGACACCGTAGGGGCGGCACATATCATGGAGGTCGCGGGTAGCATGGCCATTGCCTTCGTCGTCTTGTCATCTCATCGTGATGACGAAGATCATAACAAATAAGAACAACATAGGGGTCTGGTCATGTTGGTTTGGCCCGTACCCTCCATGTTTAGGGTGGTAACACATTTCTCATCAAGGTTGGAGAATGATGAACAACAACTCACCCACAAAAAGAAGCATAACCTAATTTTTTCATTTTGAATGAAAATAAGAACATGGCACATAATAGAAAACAACCCCTACCTTTGTTCATTGATCACCGATGAAGTTGCGGGAAGAAGAGGGTGTTGTCTCCATTCGTCGTGTCCGCCGCACACTTCTAATCCCAAGCTCACTTGTCGGTTGGGGAAGATGCTCCATGTTGGTAGGTGTCAGGGGAAGAAGTTTGAAGAAGATCGTTGTCGGTGTTCTTTATTGGAAGAACACGTTATTCATTCTTCGTTGGAAGCATTCTCCCAATCTCTCCTCTACCCAAAGCATCCACCAAATTGCCAATTCCATTCCAAAAATTATATAATTTAACCAATTTAATTATTGGAACAATATTTGAAATGGGAAAATTAAATACATTGGTTGGCTTATTAAGGATTGTGCATTGGAAACATTAATGCTAGAGGATCCAAGAGGCTCGTCCTCATTAATGAGGTAGGGTTGATATTTTTTCCTCTCCTCCCATTAATAGAGAGGTTTAGTTTTGTGTGGTCCCCATGTCATAACTTCTCGTGGGAGGTTAGATTCAGGTGGGCCCCACCACCATAACCTCTCATGGGAGGTTAAGGTGTGGTGGTCCCACCTCCAACTTCCATGAAGAGGTCCAAACCAACAAATAAAATAAAAAAAACCACACACATTATTTTTATTTAATTCAATCTCTAAAAACCCAAAACCTATATTTAATTCATGACCCACTGTCATCGAAGTTATAGTATTCTTAAGCGAATACCGGCGCTGTGAGTTCAACGGTGTCCTCAGATTTCAATTCTGAGCACTGATGAAAAAGTTATAGAAACCTGATCGTAGGTTTAGTGAATGTACCAGAGCCAAACATCAAAAATTGGTTCCCGACACACCAGGCCTCGCAATCATGCACCGTAAATTTTCACGAACTCATAAAATTCCCATGTATTTAAGATAGAAAAATCTCCACTGAAATTACGGGTCTTTAAATCCTTCCCACATCAGGAATTTACGTGCTCGTAAGCTACAACTCGAACTAAAGGAACATGTGGGGGTACTGAGCACACATCTGAGTCTCTCGCTCCCTTGTGCTCTCCTGGAGGATTTTGTGCTTCGAGGGAACACACACCAATGGTATCAACCAGCCACATAGGACCCACTCATGTTGATCCTCAATCTCCAATGGAACCTCTGTGAATGTCACCCCATCTTCGACATCCATCTCTCCATGGTCGATGATGTGAGAAAGGTCATGTACATTTCTCCTCAGCTAACATATGTGAAAGACGTCGAGCAACCGGTGCAACTGATGTGGAATATCTATGTGGTAAGCCAGCTCGCCTACTCTGCTGAGGACCTGGAAAGGTCTGATGAATCTCTGAAATAACTTTCCACCTCAGCCAAATCTCCATAGACCTCGTTGAGGTGATACTTGTAGAAAGACGTGGTCGCCATCCTCGAACTATAGAGGTCTCTGTCACCTATCAGCATACGAATTCTATCTACTCTCTGCCATCTTCATCCTCTCTTAGATGATCTGCACCTTTTTCATGGTATCTCGTACCATCTCTAGTCCTACTAGTGCTGACTTTCCATGGTCAGTCCAGCATAACAGTGATATGCAAGGTCGCCTGTAGAATGCCTCAAAAGGTTCCATCTCAATGGTGGAGTGATGGATGTTGTTTTATGAAAAATCCACCTAGGGAAAGTGGTCCTCCTAGCTACGGATGATGTTGAGGACACAAGTATGTAGCATGTCCTCGAGGGTCTAAGTGGTCCGCTCAGTCTAACCATCCATCTGAGGAAAGAAGGCAGTGCTCATATGAAGCTATTTCCCGAAATCCTCCTACAAACCCTTCCATAGAATGGAAGAAAACCGTGTGTCGCGATTGGAGACAATTGAAGAATGTACTCCATTCAGCTACACAATATCCTCCACATAGAGGTGTCCCAAGATCTCTACTGAACTCTACTCTCTGATGGGTAGGAAGTGGGCCAACTTGGTGAGTCGATCAATGATCACCCAAATCGAGTCATGAACCCTCGATGTACATGGATGTCCTGTCATGAAGTCTATGGATATCCCATCCCACTTCCACATTGGGACCTCTAAAGGCTGAACCAAGACTGACGGTACCTGGTTTTCTACCTTCACTTACTGACAAGTGAGGCACATAGAGAAAAACTCCACTACTTACTTCTTCATACATAGCCACCAAATTCGTCTTCAAAGGTCCTAGAACATCTTCACCACTTGTGGATGTACCACTAAAAGGGATTTGTGGAACTCCCTCAACACTTCCTCCTGGAGTGACACCAGCACCATAGTACATCCTTTAAAGAGGAGGACGTGCTCCTCATCTTTAGAAAATACATTAGGTTCATACCTTGAAGATATTTGAGCATGTCATGTCTTGAAGTTAGCATCCCCATGTTGTGCCTCCCCGACTTGATGATGAAGTGGGGTAGTGATTGTATGGGATTGAAGGAGAGTTGCTCCGTCTATATCCACAAAGGATATCCGCAAAGCGGCCAACAGCTTCGTCGCTTCACCTAGAAGCTGTATAACAGTTCTCCTGCTGAGTGCATCTGCAAAAACATTCCCCTTTCCAAGAGTATAGACTATTTTAAAGTCATAGTCCTAGAGGATCTAAAGCCATCACTTCTATCTCAGGTTTAGGTCCTTCTGAGAGAAGATATACCTGAGACTCTTGTGATCAAATTACATGGTAAAACATTTGACAATCAGATAGTGTTGCCACATCTTCAAGGACAAGACCACTTTTGGTTACTCCTGGTCATGGGTAGCGTAGTTCTACTCATGTTGTCTCAGCTGTCGAGAACCATACGTGATCACTGCTCGCTCCTGCATCAGGACACACCCGAGTCCTATCCCTGATGCATCATAGTAGACTATGTACTCTACTCCTTCCTCTTCCTCTAGAATCCCCAGTATGGGTAAACTAGTCAGCCTCTACTTCAGCTCCTGAAAGCTCTACTAACATCTCTCCAACCACACGAAGGGTTACCCCTTCTTCGTCAAATCTGATATTGGTGCCACAACTCTGGAGAAGTTTGGAATGAATCATCGGTGGTAACTAGCCAAACCCAGAAAACTCCGTACCTCTGTCACACTCCTGGGTGGCCCCAAACCATGTACTACCCCAATCATCACTGGATCCACTGCAACTCTATCCTCCGAGATGACATGTCCCAAAGAGTGAACCTCTCGAATCCAAAACTAGAACTTTGAGACCTTATGAAAAAGCATGTGCTCTCAGAGTGTGTATAGTAATAACTGTAAATGGTAGGCATTCTCCTCCTCTGTAGTCGAGTAGATCAGAATGTCGTTGATGTAGTCTATGACAAAGCGATCATGGTAAGGCTGGAAGATACTATTCATGAGTCCCGTTAACACTTCTGGAGCATTGGTTATAACGAATTCCATAACCAAGAACTCGTAGTGGCCATACTGACATCTGAAGGCCGTCTTCTGCACATCCTCATCTCGAGCTCTAAGCTGGTGATAGCCTGATGAGAGGTCTATCTTCGAGAACCACCGTTCATCCTTCGACTGATAAAACAGGTCGTCAATCCTTAGGAGAGGGTACTTTTTCTTCACGGTCACCTAGTTTAGATGACGGTAGTAGACACAAAGCCTCAAGCATCCATCCATCTTTTTGGAGAACAGAATCAAGGATGACTAGGGAGAAACACTGGGCTGGATGAATCCCTTCCCCTGCAAGTACTCCATCTGTAACCGCAGATCACGAAGTTCAACGGGAGCCATCTGATATGCGGGTGTAGAAATCGGTGTCGTCCTGAGGTACAGGTCGATGTAAAAGTCCAGTTCTCAATGAGGAGGTAGACCCGAGACATTAGCAGAGAAAACATCCATGTACTGGTCCACCACTACAGGATAAGTCGGACTCTCCACATCAACTTCTCCGAGATTAAGGCAAGCCAACTAACGAGGGATTGGTTGCATCCTCCTCTGAGTAAGTTTGACATGTGCTACAAAGGATCCCTTCTCACTAGTGAAGGTTAACCTAGTCCCATCTGTGTGGACACACCGCAAATTGCGCCTAATACAGTCAATATGGGCATGGAATGTAGATAACGTGTCCATACCCAAGATGACGTCGTAAGGCCTCGATGCTGCTACTAGGAGATCCCAACAGAAGCTCTCGCCTCCTAGAGTAAGCTCACACTTCTGGCACCAGTGCGTTATCTTCGAGCCTGCTCCTGTATTAGTCTCTAGCCATAAGGATCAAGCCAATGAATCTGTATGAATCTCCAAGCTCCAATCGAGGGCAGTGGAAATAAAAGAGTGAATGTAACAGGTGTCTATAAGAAATAAATCTATAGTTGAGTATACACAGAACGTACCTCGAATCATCTCTTGAGCGCCGTGATCGTAAGCCTCAACTGACTGGAGCTTATATCTCCCATGTCAACATGATACCTACAGTTGGGGTGGACTTCCGGGTGGTGCTGGAATTAACACCTTAAAATGTTTCCCACCGCCAGCTGTACGACCAAATCCTCTGCCACGTCTTCCTTCTCCCTACAGACTGCCTTGATCGAATCTCTATCTCATCCTGGGCGATCCATCGACCATCTGCTGATCATTCAAATGGTGGGCCAGACATTCATGAGCCATGTGACCATACACGCCGCATGAGTAACACTTCCCACTCTTGGAATGTATTTCTCTGCCCTAGTTGCCCTGCACAACTGATTCTAAGTCATGCAGTCATCCACCCATGGTTCTGGTTCTCTTAGACATTTGTGAAATGTTTCTACTTCTAGCTGCAGAAGACTCCGTTTCATGTCAACTAGTGGTGGGACTCACTGCTGGAGACTTCTCAGCAAGGAAACTATCCACTAAGATGGCTCCCTCCAACACCCCTAGCTATGTTGGGATGCTGAGGTAGATCATCGAAGCCCTAATCTCTCTCTTGATCCCTTGATCAAAGGTCTGGGTCTATAAGAATGGGTCACATACCACATCAATGGAGTAGAAAGGGAGGTCGGTGAACCTCGCTGAGAACTGTGCCACCATCATGCTACCCTACTACAGATGAAGTAACTCCTGTATCTGCACTGCACGTCGGGTGGATGAGAAAAACTCCTCCCAAAACAGGCTCTTGAAGACTTCCCAGAGTTGTGTCACCTCATCATGAACCTGGAGCATTAGGCTCCACCATCTGCCTATTGCGGCCTGTACAAGGATGGCAACAAGAATCACCATGAGGTTGGCTGGTGTCCCAACCAGTCGAAAAACTCTCACCACAACCTCCATCCAATCCTCAGCCGCCTATGAGTCTATCTCTCCCATGATCTTAGGTGACCTCTGGTGCTGGAACCCGTTCAATGTGCTCAAGCAGCGTGCATCGTTTGCTGCTGGGGCTAGTGTCATCAGTGGCCCAACAAGTAGTGGTACCACTGGTTCCTCCACTGGAAAGGGCCCTTCTCTGAGGCCTCATCACTCGGTGGGCTATCTGCGCTTACAACTCTCGGGGATTTAGCCGGTCATCTACGGGGAGGCATCCTAAATGAATCAGATGTGACACGGTCAAAAGAATAAACCTGGTGAGCTGACCTGGATGAGCTGACTTAGAAAACACATTTAAAAAAACACACGTAATCAGTTTTTTCGTGCACTGAGTTGGAAATTAGTAGTCAGGGTTCTGCTGTATGGATACATCGGCCTCTGCACCAACAACAGACTCCCTGAACTGAAAACTACACTCAGAACCCTTAACACTACTATTTAACAGAAAAGATAATATTCCTATGTTCTGTGGTAGAACCGACTCCTCTGATAGCAATTTGTCACGACCCGTCCCCCGTGGCCCATTCCATGACTACCACAAGCCCACCTTCCATAGGTCAGGGGCCGGAGACTAGCACCAAATGCTTAATTCTCTATATCTGGGAAGTAATTTCCTTTATAACTGTAAACAAACACAACAGAGAATAAGTTAGAAGAAAAACACTAAGTGAAACTGTATACAAAATGAGTGTTGAAAAGTAAAACGGGGGCCGGAAATACAATCTCAACTATAATGTACAAGGAAACTGCATGTACATGTACTAGAAAAATGAAAAACGGATCATGGATCATCCACTGAGAAATATTACCTGAAGCGTAGGTATAGATAGTCCTAAAAGCATTCCACATCTGTCCGTCTCCTCCATGTACCATCACACCGTGTGGTCCACCTCCGGGTACCGTCCAGTCCTGGTACACTCAGCCTCTGTCAGCGCTGTCAGTCGTCTGCATCCAACACAATGTGGTGCGGGCATTTCCCGTGTAGGGGTGAGTATAATGATACTCAGTAGGGACCTTGAGACCATCAAGGTCTCACAAATACAACAAGGATAAACCAAAATGTATGAAATCAACAGATAACCCAACTTAGGTATATGCCCATACATATACCTAGGTAATCAAGTAATACAACTCAATCATTAGGTAAGCACAAAATTTGCTGATTCAAATCAAACCAGGATTTTATTCTAGGGGTGGTATCATGTAAAATTTTCAGGAACATCGTCAAACACCTCGGCTGCTAGAGAACTCATCCTCTATCGAGTACAGTGGGCCTTCCGCGTCAGGCAGAGGCACCTCACACTAACATCGGACTGCTGAGGTACTTCTCCTGTCGAGTACCATGGGTCTACCATGTCACACAGAGACGCTCCCCACCGTGGGTCTGCCACGTTACATAGAGGTGCTCCCCCTCATTGTTTGCTGAGGTACTCCTCCTTTAAAGTACTTTGGGTCTGCCGCGTCACACAGAGGCACCCCCACAATGGGTCTTCCGCGACACCAAGATGCTTCCCACTAGGCTAGTCGAATCACTCTGAGCCGTATCGGTCAACATTCATTAAGTCTCAGCCAGCTGTTAGATCTCCATACAATACTCACTCATCTCCGGAAGGATCCCCTCCATGAGCTACAGGTCGATACACCAACTATCAAGAAGTCCCATGTGGAAGTTTCTCAAAGGCCCACATCGTCATAGGGGTCTCAACGCAACAAATGGTGCGGCAATTGGACACCCGGTTTGTGAGTTATTAGCCTTTTAGTCCCAGGGGACTGATTGGATTTGTGCTCGATCCAACGTGAATGTTTCCCATCTCAACTTTACGCCAAACTCTAGGGGGTATACCCAAAGATACCATCACACTCAAAAAAACAACACAACTTACGGTACATCAAATAGTCGTTTGGTCCCAAAGACATGGTCAATGAAATTAAAGGGTTGGTATTGGGCCCGAATCCTGTCTGACCTGGTTGGACATAGCCTGGGCCGACCCGGTATGTTTTGATCCACTCAGACCTGTTGGGTTTGGCCCGACCCATTGGGTGGGCCAACTTGTTAGGTTCAGCTTGGCCCGTTGGTCCTAGCCTAGCCGGCCGTGTGTGCGGTTCAGCCCAGGCTCAGGGTCAGTTCGGCCCGAAGCGCCCCGAGGGTGCGGCTCAGGCGACTTGGGGCGCGTGGGCCAGCGCGGTTTGGCCAGGTGCATAGGAGGCCGAAGGGCAGGGTGCGGCCAGGCGGGCGGCATAGCAGGGCGTGACCAGGTGGGCGGCTGGGTAGGAGGCCGAGAGGTGGCCGGTTAGGCTGGCGAGGCATGGGCCGGATTGGGGAAGCGGCTCATCCAGGGCCGGTTCAGCCTATGGCGATGCGGGACACTGCGAGGGTGGATTGGATCATGGAGGTCGCAGGTAACATGGACATTTCCTTCGTCATCTCGTCACATCATCTCCATGACGAAGATCATCATAAATTAGAATGACGAAGGGTTCAGTCCATGTTGGTTTTGGCCATACCCTCTGTGTTTAGGGTGGCAACACTTCACTCATCAAGGTTAGAGAATGATGAAAAAAATAACCCTAAAAAAGAATCATAACCATGTTCTTCATTTTGAAAGAAAATAATAACATGGAACTTAATAGAAAACAACCACTTCCATTGTTCATTGATTGCCAATGAATTCATGGAAAGAAGACGGTGTTGTCACAGTTCATCGCATCTGTCACACACATCCAATCCCGAGCTCACACGTCAGTTGTGTAAGATGCTCCATGTTGGTAGGTGTTCGGAGAATAAGTTCGAAGAAGATCATTTCCGGCATTCTTCGTTGGAAGAACATGTTCTTCGTTCTTCATTTGAAGCTTTATCCCAGTCTCTCCTCTTACCAAAGATTCCACAAAATTGAAAATGCCAAGCCAAAAGTGATATGATTTCCCCTATTTAATTGTTGGCACAAGATTCAATTAGGGGAAATTAAATACGTTGGTTGGCGTATTAAGGATGGTGCATTGGAAAAATTAAAGTTAGAGAAGCCACGAGGATCCTCCTTGTAAATGAGGGAGTGTTGAGAGGTTTTCCTCTCCTCCCATTAATAGGGGGTTTAGTCCCATGTGGTCCCCATGTCATAACCCCTTGCGGGAGGTTATATTCAGGTAGGCCCCTCCACCATAACCTCTCATGGGAGGTTAGGGTGTGGTGGTCCCACCTCCAACTTCCATGATGAAGTTTTAACTAACAAATAAATAAAATCCACACACTTTATTTTTATTTAATTCATTCTCTAAAAATCCAAAAACTATCTTTAACTCTCAACCCACTACCGTCGAAGTGATAGTCTTCATAATCGAATATCGGCACTGTGAGTTCAACAGTGTCCTCATATTTCAATTCTGAGCACCGGTTCAAAAGTTATAAAAACCCGCTCGTTTCTTTTCTGAATGTACATGAACAAAACGTCAGAAATTGATTCCGGGCACACCGGTCCTTGGAATCATGTGCCATAAATTTTCACGAACTCATAAAATTCCCATGTATTTAAGAAAAAAAATTTCCTAGTAAATTCTGGGTCATTATAAGTCATATATACATATGGCCTACAGTCTCCATGATTGTAATGATTGATCATTTTTTCTAAAAATCATTCATTATTAGTTTTAAAGGTATAATTTATTTGTAAATATGATAATTATTTAATCATTATTATTTTTTATATGTATAAATAATTACCAATTGTTTCTATATTCAACCTACCATTGTAATTTTTGACACAAAATCCGAATGTGGTCAAAAGAGATGAATTATACCCAATTGATTTACTAATTGTATACAACTTGTTCAAAATTGAAATAAAATTAATAATAAAAATGAAATATTATTTCCTAAATTAAATAATTAATATATGTTTATTATTCAGGAATATAATTATAGATATTAAAATTCAGACTCAATGTAAGGCACATCATCTAAATTTTATTTCATTAAGGAATATCATTATGTTATGATACTATATTAATATCATAGGTGTATATACAACCTATTTGACATTTTATATCATGAATTTTTTCTATTATAATTGTATTAAAACTTTTAGTAATGTTATTCTTTAAGAGGGATTATGTTTTAAAAATTTCCCACGTGATTAGGGTTGTCTATTTTAATTAAGTCATCTTTTAATTTTTTTATTCAAACTCTCATTATCTACCATGTAAATGTTTTAAAATGATTTTATAGTATTTTTTATAGACATAAAATATTTTTAAATTTAAATTTTTATATATTATACTATATTTAAAATATTTTCAAAAAGAATAATTTTACGTGTTATAAACTGAATGTTTTGACAAATGGATAACGAAATGTCCTATTTTTTATGCACAAGGACAATGACCATTCATTTCACTGTATATTTTATTTTATTTATAGATTCTATTTAAATATTAAAATTTTATTAAATCAAAACAACCACCTTATTTTGTGTATTTTTATTAACAATGGGGTTTTAGAAGAAATTTTATTTAAAAATAATATTTTCAAAGAGAAATGGTTTTTTAATATATTAAAGTCATTTATATATCAGTTTGAATGAGTTTTTTAAAAGAAAAACGATTTCATTGATGTTGTGGTTCTTGGAAATTATTTATGACTAGTGTACCTAGATTATAATGGATGAGAACACCATATCCAAAACAATTGGTGAGCCAAGATAGTGCCCTAATTCATTGGGAAATGATTATTTTTGGTAGAAATTATATTAGATGTTCGATATACGGTTATCTAATCTATAAGGGTTATATAAGGGTTGTATGAGATGATGTTCCATGGTACCTATATGAATTTTCTATCGATATGAATGATTTTATATATATCTTTTCTTCAAAAGGAAAAAATAATGTTCATTTTCTACTATGGGTAAAATTTTAGGTTTTTGAGAAATGGTATTTCTGCGTTTTAATTTCCTTCACCAGACTAACCATTTTCTTAATTTTGTTTCCCTGACTATGATTTTTTTCCACATACCAAATCTATTAAACAAATTTAATCATTTTTATAGGTGGGGTAACGTAATTGAGGTGTCCATGTTGAAATTCATGAACAATTTTGATGAAAAAAACCATGTTTTTTGTCTTTATATGGTTAATAAAATGGATACTATAAGGATGTCTCCACTCTGTATTATATTATTTTGTAATATATTAGTTGTAACAAAATTAAAATAAACTCTATAACTATATAAATACATAAAAATATTTAATGAAAGTTCTTGAATAAATCTCAATATTATGTAATGTTTAATGTTAGATACTTATATTTTTAAACAATAGATAAATATGAAAAACAATTTATTGTTAAAAAAATAATTTTACGAAAATAATTTTTATCATATTTTAAAAACATATAATAAAATTATATTGTAAAATTATTATAAAATTAATTTTATAAATGTAATTAATTTTTGAAATCAGCATGTCAAAATTTTGTTAGGTTAAATTTTTGGAATTTTTATGAAATGGGCTAGTTTTTCGATTATTGGTGAAAAATATTGATGTTTATTGAAAGAGGTCCTTTCTATTTGAAGAATTAACAAGAGTAATATTTTTATTAAATGTTTTTTAAATATAAAATTAGTTTAACTGTATATTATTTAATCCAATTTTGGTAATTTGGACAACTTTATTTTGATATTAGATATAATTTTCTTTAAACAATTGAACATTTTTCATTTGAAAACCCGTTTTCACATCACATATATGAGATTAATTACAAATTAAAATTTTCAACAATTTTAATGGAATTTTGAAAAATTGATTAATTATCTAGACTCATTGTAATTTTTATTATCTAATATTCTCAATATAATTTAATTCTAAAATTAATGAAAAAAATCAAAAAATAATATTTAACATGGTTATGGTAAAAAAAAACTTTACATGGGTTAAATAGAAGGATAAGGGTTTAAAACAACCCAAACATTGTCCAATATAAAAATTGTGGAAATATTTTTAGCATATAACTTCTATTATTGTTAATGTATCATTTTTTACCATTTTATATTTAAAATCCTTGGGAACATCGTTCTCTTTCCAAAAAATGCATATTTTCCACTCACATCACTTATAAAAGGACTCACCCTATTATATCACCATCAGACATTCAAAACCCATTATTTTAGCCATTACCGTCAAAGAATAACTTCCTTAATTACCAAATATAATCCTACAAGACTCACATTAGTTTGAAATACAACCTATGATTGATTTTGGGGAAAATATAATGAGGCTACTCAAAGAAAAGGTAATGTCCTTTAATGGGAATTTTTATTTTATTTCATCCTAAACAACAATAAATTATTAATAAATCATGATGATATAATATCCCTAATATATTATATTTACTTACACGTTTTTATTATAAATTAATGACCAACCACCACCTCATATTTCATCAAATGGGTTACGGAATCATAATTCGTGTCGTTAATGGACTACAGCCTCATGAACAGATCCCATTCACTTTTCTATTACTGCTTCTCATATTTAAATATAAAGACATATTTAAAATCTATTTATGTTATATTTTATATTATTATTCTATTGAAATCATGATATCATATATTCAATATTACATTACATTCAGTGGGAATACAATAATGTTGCTCGTTTGTACAACAAACTACCACCTTGCGAAGCGATATGATTCATTGAAACTATACATTGAATGTGATAGGTATGTTCTTAATGAAAATAAATGAAATATATAAAATTAAATTATTGAAAAATTTATATATTTTATTGATGAATATTTCTTTATTTCTTTTTGGGAAAAGTAACAACATTCATGCGTACATTTGGAATATCATCTCCATTAACATTGTTTTTCATTTTCTATCTCTATAATTTATGGATCAGTGTAGGTAAATGAATACTATATACATAATATATGTAAATCATGTTTATATTTATGTATATGATTGTTCCATGATCAATTTTTGTGGACAAAAAATTACAAATTAAAATATACTTCAAAATCAATGATGATATTATCAGAAATATGACGTTAACAAGGAATACATAATAAACAGTTAATAAAATGACATAAGAAAAAAATATATAGTATGATATATATGATTAGGTGTCATTGATATTTTTATAATACACATTAATTTTTTATAAATGTGGTTCGAATGTGTATGAAGGTAGTCGAGATTTATGGTATTGTATTTCTGTCTCAATTGTTTTACATCTAAAAGTAACAAGACATATTCACTACACTTATAATTAGGTGTTGTATATACCTACAAATAATGTGTTTTATTATTTTTATAATTATAATTATGTTTATTTACATATCAATTTTATAATATTTATTTCATGGTTTTATGGTTCAAAAGATACCCAAGCGGTATGATATTTCTGTTTCAATATTCATTCATGGAGACCTAAGCTATATTATGATCCTATAATATTCTATGATATATATATAAATCCCCTATGAAATCATATATCTTTAATATCCTTATTTTATTGGTAGTAAAAATTTCCATTAAATTTACTTTTTCGGGGTATTATGATTCAATTTTAATTAGTGGTGAGAGTTTTAAGATACAATATAAACATTAATCAGGATAATTTATGATTATGATTCCAATTATGAAATATTATTATATATATCTCATTAATATTATGAGACTTATTCTCCTATGGTTGATTATATTGAATAAATTAATTCTCTTTTTTCCTCTCTTTATTTTCTAAATAGTTCACAATGAGGTTTTTTTAAGACACCATCATTTATATCTCTCTTTAGTCAAAAACCTTTTTTCATCCAAAACCACGTTTAAAAAAAATTAAAATTTACTTTAATACTCATGAAATTATTTATAATTTAATTTCTACCCATGTATTATTTTTTGGAAAAAAATTAAATAAATATTCTTGTCTTTTTCAAAACAATTCTCGGTTAAAATGTATGGAGATTGTGAAAGGAATCTTGGATTTAACAGTAATTAAAAAAATTGAATTCCCCTATTAAATGAAAATTATTTTAATTGAATCATCTTTTATTTGATTTAATGGTTTTTTAAAAAATATAGTAATTTAAAAAATAACAATTATTTTAAGAAGTAATTTTCTTTAATATTGAATGGATATTTTCCATATGAAATATATTTGATGACTACAAATTCATCCATTAATATTTTTAAGGTTATTTTAAATGAGAATGATTTAATAATTTTTTTATGTTTTAAAAAATATTTCTAAAAGTGGAATCTATATTTTTCTCAAGAAATTTTTTAATTATTTGAAAATACTAGAATATTTTATTCAATTTTTAACATCATTAAAACATATTCCTAGAATATTTTTGGTTTTAAAAATATATTTAAAAAATTATTTTTCTAATGAAATATTTCATGATTGTTTTTGTTCAAAATAATTTTCCATTATGATGACATAATTGTACTATTATTATAATTTATTGGGGATATATACCAAGGATACCATTATTATTCATTACCTTATATATATATATATATTATGAATATATGTTTATTAAAATAATTTCTCTTCCATGAGTAATACCATAATAAAAAGATTATGAAACTTTCTTCTTTTTCTATGGGTTATGCATTGGGGAAATGATGAAGTGATAATATAACACATTTTTTCCTGAGTTCTGTTATCTTGAAATTTTTATGTTCTTTTCAAACATGTATTTATGATTTTCATCATCTGGCTGGGAGACCAATATCTCACTCTAAATAAATGGGTAATGATTAATGTCTTGTGATATCAAAGGGTATATAATAGGTTATCCCAATACCAATAGATGGTACACAAGATTTTAACCTAATATTAAAAGTGGGTACATGGGAGGTATCCCAATAATAAAAGAGGATACATTGGTGTTATCCAATGTCTGAGGAAGGTAAACGAGAATTCAAACCGATCCGAACATGTTGTAAGGGTCTTGGTTGGTATCCTATAAATAATAATTTTTATGTTTATTTTTCTCTGGAAAAAATATATTTTATAGTAATGTTATTCTCTCATAGATCATATTATTGAAATTTATTATGATACACGACTTATGAACATCCAATATTTATGAAAATTCTAATTTTTGTGAACTATGATATATAAGGTATGGTATTAATAAGTTATTCTCCTGATATCATACCCATATTCTATTGTTATATTGATGTCTCTCAAATTTAGACTTTTTAAGGAAATGATGTCACCCATTATTATATTTCCATTCCGTAGAATATAAAGAAATGTATTATGATCGATATATCTAATAATGATTTTAGGTATGAAGAATATAGTGGGATGTGAAGCACCTTGCTTATGAAATATTTTTCTGTGTTTCCATGATCTAAAAGGGAATACACATATATCATCACTAGGTTTTTTTATAGGATTAATATTCATTTAAAAATATATATTACCTATGTAAAAATGATTTGTCTTATAATTTTCTTCTATAAGGGAAATAACGGTTAACATTATCAAGATGTCATGATTCTAGAGAATATATTCTCATATGAATATCCTTATTTAGAATTAGTGCTCGTGGATAGGTGAAGGATTTTGCATATGATTTTTGATAAATGATGGAACTTGGTTTTGGTGTGTATTGGCATGTGAGGTTAAAAGTTATGTTAGAGATGGAAATATAAAGGTTTTTCCCATGAGTTATGACTTATATGATATATGACCAATGGGATTGGTAGTAGATCTAATTGATTTTGTGATACGGTTCATGATATTAGGGAGTTGGTAATAGTGGATGATGTGAACTATGATATATTAGGGCTTGTGAGGGGAGTTAGTCAATGTTTGTGAGATCTACCGATATAAGATTCATGTTGAGATATAAAATATTTTAATATGAGTTTATAGGATTTTATAATAGATAAATGAATATTGACAGTAAATGTGTTAAATATTAGTGAGGTAAAACACACTGTGTTGACAATATTTTGGTTATGATTTGTGATTAGGGGAGAAGCAATAGTCAGGTACCTTACCCTACTAATTAATGAGAAACCACTGAGATTTTGGTGAGTTCTGGTGTTTGTGTTGCTGTTTTTTTATTGATGTTGGTTTCTGGGAGTTCATGTGGTAGATCATAGAATATTTGAGATATCAAATCTTGAAGTGGAGCATTGATGGTGCTTCTAGATAGATGTGATTCACAAGTCAGGGATCATGGTCGATGATTTAGGCACATGATCCTATATTTAAGAATTCAAAACTCATAAGTTTTGGATTTGGATTTTTTGAATGGGTTAACTTGAGAATAAATTTTTGGGATTTATAAAAATTTATATAGATTAGTTGGTGGTTATATTTTGTTTGAGTATTAATGGTTTTGATGAAATGCTTATGGGTGTACTTTACTTGTGATTTTGATGTTACTATGGAGTGGATCCTTCATAGATAAAAAGATGATGTATGTGATGAAGTGTCACATAATTATCTTCTATTTGAGTGTGTCTCAAGAAATTATTGAACATAATATGTGTCTAAATAGATGTATTATTGGATGTGAAATCTTGGAACTGAGGTTGGAACGGTCTTACAGGGGTGAGACTAGTCATTGGTTGGTTGAGGTAGATTGTGAATTTTTTGAAATTTTACATCAAATTTATGCAGTCCTATATAGAAAAATATTTTTATCATATAGATGCTTTAATGGATATATGAAAAATATTATCACTGGGCTTACGGTGGCATGATAGGATTTGAGCATTAGTAGGATCTGAAATATGGCAGTTCTCATGAGTGGAGTTGATGGCAGTTTCATATTGACGGGGAATAAACTAATGAGTTATACTTTATTTTGTGTTCAATATTAAATATGATATTATCAAATTTTCATGACATATATTCAAGAGTGAAAAAAATATTTTTTGGGGGATATAATAGTGATTTATTAGTCAATGTTGAGGATTTTCAATATTAGTCATTACTAAATGATCTAAATATAGATTTTTTGTGGAATACAACAAAATTCGATGAAAAAACAATAGTGGTGCATTATGTGGCTAATAATTTTCATTTATAATGTTATTCTGGTTTTGGGAAGCACCATTACATAGAATTAGCCAGTATGAGATGAGTCTTATAATGGGGAGTTCCATAATAAGACAACGAATAGATCATTGAATCCTTTGTTTGTCGGGATAGATTAGTGTTGTTGAGAACTACCTTGAAATAATTTTTTACATAGATCAGTAAGAGGAATTTTATTTGATAAATTATTTTCCATATTATTAGTGTTGTGAAGTAGAAGCTTGTTCAGTGTTTTTAGGTAGAATGAATTGAGATTACTTGAAATTGATGACCAGGTTACGTTGGGATTAATGGTTATAGATCATAGAGACTACTAGGGGATGGTAAGGGTAACACATTGAGATTTAGAATATATTTTTTATTTTTATTGAATAATATGGATTATATTATCCCCCATATAAATCATTAGATTAAAACAAACAATGACACACCTTATTAAAATAATACAATATTACGTAAAACATCAATATAATAAATTAATTTACAATAAATCCAAGAGTAAATAAAAAGATAATTTTTTTTAAAATAAACACATTTCAATAAATTTTATATTTATGATTTTTTCTAAAATATTAATTTATGTTACGATTAAATTTAACTTTTAGAGGATAAATAACTAATGATTTTTCATTAAAACTATAAATCATTTAAAATTAACATTGTAAATGAATTACTATTTAATGTGACTTTATTTTTTCATAATAAATTAAATTTACTACATTTATAAGGTGAATATGAGGAAAACTGATTTCTAAAACTAATATATTAACACTTATTAAATAAAAAATTATATAATATATTATAAATAATTTTAAATCATTAAATGTTTATTTATCAATAAAAACAGTTTTCTGTTTTATTGTTTATCTTTATTTAAAAATATAATTAATAAATATCAGTCTTAGAATTTAAAAAAAACTATTCAACTTGTAAAAATTATTATATGATAAGTTTTTAGATTTTTTTGAAGAGGAATTTTTTGTGAATAGTGAAAAATGATTTTGAAAATACTTCAGTATTTTTAACATTTCAATAAAATAAGAATAGTTTGCTAGTATATGAAAAACATTGCTATGAAAAATATATATTTATAAATTGGAAGAAATTATTTAATAATAATTCATTTAATTTATAAAAGTCTTAATGAAAATTTTTCCAACAGAAATACTATTCTACTCAAAAACAATTTTGGTATGTACTTTTATCTATGTATCCATATCATGGAATTGAATTCATATTAAATTTTAAGTAAAAATTAACATAATTTGGTTAATAATTAATGAAATAAATTAATATATATAATATAATTTGATATTAATTTGTTATTTTAAACATAAAAATATCATTTTTCTATATAAGGTTTTTATGTGTTACATGTGTTAATATTAATATTAATTATTATTAAACATCAAAAAATTATTTGATAAAATTAATTTCATATGTAGAAATAATTATTCCAAATTATATGATACTATTATTTTTATTTTATAGAATTTAATTAAATTAAATAGACAAAACTATCTATCATGGTAAAAACCAGAAAATGGTAAATATGATAAGTCCAAGAGTAAATAATGTGAATATTTTTTGAAAACATGAGTTAAAATGTATTATTAGTTCTTAAAATACCATAAATCTTCCCCCACTACATTATTTTCCATTCCAGGGTCCATTTTTCTTTAGAATGGTGAATTTTCAAATTATATATAACAAAAATCACACTCCCCACACTTATGAAAAGATTCATCAGTACCCTATTTATCCTCACACAAAAATACTCTTTAAATTAACTAAATTCAATAATAATAACTACATAAAATCCCTATAATATTCTTAGAGGTTATTTTATTCTCAAAATCCCTCCTCCTAGTGAATTAATCTGTATAACAAAGGACATTTCCATTAGATAAGTAAAAAAAATCTAGTGATTTCAGTTCCATTTCAATTTGTTTCAATCTTCTTCATCATCTTCAATATAGATTATTTCCAATATTTTATGTTCACATCAGTATTGTTAATGTTATTAAATTTTATTATAATGTTGGAATATTTAATAACTACCATTTTCCTTTTACAAAGAAAAATTAATAGGTTATCATGCATCCTTGTAGACAACCACCTCTTTTAATGTCATGTTGGATTTTTCATCACCACCTTACTTGAAGGGTTATACAAGAATAATTAAAATACATTCATGATATTTATAAATGTAACACCCGAGATTTTTATGAGTAATATTTTGTTTTTATGTTATATATATCATAAAAGGAATCTTTCACTACACACTAGCTTGACTTACTTTACACGCAATCGCGACCTTCCTCGATAGATTGCATTGTACGCAATACCGAGTTTCACTAAACAACGATATGCTATTAAAATATTATTAAAACTAGCCGTTATGAATAGTAAAAACCACTTTTTGAAATTTTAAAAATTTTATTTTTCAAAATGGATTTCATTTTTGGATTTGGAATACTGAAATTAGCCTAGGGTGAAATTTTGGTATTTTTCTGAAAACTTTCAATTTTTGGTGAATAGTGAAACCACTAAGTGGTAGGTTAAAAACTGAATTTTGCATAAAACTTAATTTTACCGCTTCTGTGAATGGAATTTTGAAAATCCGTCAGACACGGTTGATATCAGTAAGTAAAATGTGGTTCAATGAGATAAAAATAATTTTTTGGTGAATAGTAACTTTTTTTTATTTTTTTTACCGCGGTTAATAGTAAATAGGGTAACTAAGGGAAAATATGATATTACTATTACCATAACACATGTCCTAATTCTATTGGAAGTGTAATTCGACCTAAAACAACCTTATGAATATAATATGACCATTTAGGTCCACTTGGATTAGATTATGACATTTAATATTATTTTATTTAATGAATAGTTAAAATAGTTAAAATCAATGTTTAATAACTAAAACATTTTTAATATGGGGTTATACATAAGATAAATTCGACTATAAATATTCATTAGAAATCTAAAAAGATTTCCTACATAATGATATTTTAGTTATAATTTTTAGACTTTAAATAAATTAATTTATTTATGACTCAATGATGATGCAGTAATTACCCTTTTAAGGAAATGTTAACATAATTGATGTTATAAATGCTCAAATAAATGTAATTTGAGACTTTTTATGAATTCCACTAATATTATAGGTTACTATGATATATTATTGTTGATTTAATCAACTTGGTTTGAACATATAATTCTGTTATGACTTTCACAAAAATCATATATCAAATAGTGTCAAAATTGACACAAAATAGTTTTTAAATCAAATATTATATTATTAATTGTTATTTTATTACTAAAAATCTAAGATTCGTCCAAATGACTTAGATAAGGATATATATACTAATAATAAAAAAATTGGGGTTCTTTTGGTTTGTTATAATAAGTGTATTAACTATATAGTGTAAGAAAACAAAAAGTCACGGTAAAAGTTAAATTATTTAACTTAGAGTTAAATCTAATTGATAAGGTTAAAATAATAACCTAAACTTGTATAAATCCTATTGGTGGATAGGATTTAGATCCATCACCACTTTACCTTCGAAATAAGACCCTTTGGAACCATTATAAACCGATTTTGACTTTAATATAAAATAATATTTTGAGATATTTCTAAGGTGCCCCTCTCCTCCCTTATAAAAGGGAACCTCCTCCCCCTCCTCCCCGCACCAATTTCAGAACTCAAGCTCGGCCAACCCCTTCCAAAATCCCTTCTCCACTTCCCTAGAATAATCCTAGAGGTCCTGGTCTTCTTCAAAGACCAATCTTAGTTCCCAATGTGGAGGATTCAAAGAGGCGTTTCAAAGAAGAGGTAATATCCATTACCGATCTTTTCAATTTCTTTCTTCTTCAACTTCTTCTTCTTTAGTTGTTTCATGATAAAGTAATAAAATCAGTATTACTTACATACTGATATGTTATTATAAATATGAAACAACCCTAATTCACCTTCCATCCATCCTACGGAAAAATGAAATCACCGCGCGTGTGTACGTACGGAATACCGTCTCCACACCGTGGTGTAATCTATTTTCCACCATCACCTTAAAAAAATGGGTATAATGGTGTAATGAGTAACTATATATTATTATTAGAAATTGATATTGATACTGAAATAGTATAAATACACTTAAATTCAATTCCACGATCATGGGAACAATATCATCACTCGTGCGTACGTACGGAATACCGTCTCCACGATGTGATGCAACTCGTTCTACATGATCATCATTACATAGTAATTATATAAATGAATTGAATGAATAAATATGATATATGTCACACTAATACCATTCTGGATATAAGGTATCTATAACCTTAAAAGAAGAATAAGAATTTATTCGAAAAAACAGGCATAAGAACAAAAGGCAATAAAGACCCGAGTAACAAGTAACAATGAAATATTAATAATATAAAGCTAAGAATATGACAATATATGATATCATATAAATATGTATGATTCTAGAATAAGTCAATAATATTATTTAAACCATTATACAGGTGCTTCGGACACGTACAAAGAAAATCGGACCTAAGGTAACGGAAATGTCAAAATCTCATTTTTATCCGAGATTGTTTATACTTTGGTATTTACTGGGGTGTATTTTATCATCTACATCCATGTTTCCTCAATATGTAATATTATTTCCATTCAACTACAATTTTTTAAATCCATTTTTACCCTTTGGTGAGTTTTTAGTAAAAGATATGAAAGTAATCTTTTGTCATTTTTCGTACGAGGTACTTTTTGAATTTTCCGACAAAAGTACGAGAAGAATGTTTTATTAACTTATACGGCATGAATGGATTTTTAAAACATTATTTCCAAGAAGCTTACTTTACAAGTTTTCATGTTTATTTTTAATCAACTTCTTTTAGTTTAAAATTGTATGACATGTTAAGAAACTAAAAGTGTTTTTGAAGAAGAAAGGATATTTTCCCCAAGAATGGAGTTCAAGTGTTTTATCAAAATTATTTTCCTTTAAGATAATAAAGGGTTCTATTTTTATCCCTATTATTAAATTGATTTTATTATGTTGTGATGGAATTATTTTTATGAATTCTTTTATCTTATATGAAATGTTTTATGATGTCACTATGTTTAAGATTCCCATTTTTATTACATGGGTTATGCAATGATGTATGATTTATGATTTTGTGGAACACATAAGAAAGGATTCATTATAAGATGGGTGGGACCTATATCTTCCTCCAATGAATTGGGTAAAGATTTATATCTCATGAGATAGACATGGCTGGAACGGAAGGTTATTTCGGTTCAGTGATACAGGACTGAAACGAGGAGTGAACTCGGTTCAGAAATGGACTTTGTCCGCTAAGATAGTCTTGGTAATGAGTCATGACTAACAAGAAATGATTTTCCATGATTATGTGTGCATGCAACAAAGTTTCAAGTTTTATGTTATGATTATGGGGATCTCATTTTCACTTCTATGATTTATTCCATGTTAAGATATTATGATCTCTTTTGCAGGTTATGATTTTCAAGAAGATATGATATGATTTTTATTTCCTTTATTTGCTCTTGCTGAGCATTTGAGCTCACCATTTTTTGTATGTTTTCTTTTCCCCAGGTCAGGAAGATGGTTATTAAGTATAATATGCTAAAAGGGACCCTAGATATGATGAAATAAATGGGAGACACTGTAGAAGATTTATGAACCAGTTTTTTATGTTTCCCAGTTTCTAAAGACACTATACCAATACGGTCCTTTGTGGTTTTGTCATATGTTGTAATAAGTATGCTTCAATTTTGAATTATTAACAATTTATGTAAAGTATGGGTCATTATAGTTGGTATCAAAGGAAAGGTATAGTCAACCTTTGGAAACTAGGATGTGAAAGCCTTAGTAAGAACCCTAATGATAAGTCTAAGCATAGAACACAATCTTAGTGTTTTAGAAATGGCCATGAATAACCTAGGATAAGACCTGAAGCGTGAAAATTTTATTCTTGAATTATGTGGTTTTCATATTATAATTAGTGTTGCTCACACTATTCTTCTTGGTTTTAGTCAATGGCTGGAACCCGGCGGAACCGTGTTAATGCGGAATGTGATGGGCAATGCAATGATTGTCCCCCTGAGCAACCAAACGATATGGGAGCTGGAATGCAAAATCTTGTAGCCATGATCACACAAATTTCTCAAGCTATGAATCATGCAGGACTTCCAAACGAGCAAAGGAAGGAGCAAAATTCTGTTGAATCCTTCATGAGGCAGCGTCCACCTTCTTTCAGCGGGTCTACTGATCCATTAGTTGCTGAACAATGGATTAGTACTACTGAAAAGATATTTTCAGTTCTTCAATGTTCTGAACATGATAAAGTCATCCTAGCAGTGTATCATTTGGAAAGAGATGCTGATCAATGGTGGAATCTTATTAAGAATACGAGGCAAAGGGATGAAATTGAGTCCATGGAATGGGACGAGTTCAAGAACTTATTTTTCAATAAGTACTTCCCTCGTATTCTCCGAACAAAGATGGAGAAAGAGTTTCTTGAACTGAATAAAAGGGATGATAAATCTGTTGGTACCTATGAAGAAAATTTTACAAGACTTGCAAGGTACGCTTCGGGTATTATTATCTAACCTGAGAGTAAGATCGATCGATTCTTTAGTGGCTTAAAACCAAGTCTTCGAAGGGCGTTAGCCATAAGGGACTTCAATAGCTACGAGGAAATCGTTCGATGTGCTCTCAAAGTCGAGATAGAGATTGGAGTAACCCATCAGTCATATGGGTTTGATAAGAAGAGGAAAATGGAATTCAAAGGAAAATCTAAAGAGCACACTGAAAAGAAGATGAGATTTCCCTTATGCTCAAAGTTTGGAAAGAAACATCGAGGGAGTTGTCTTAAAGGGACAAGTAAATGTTTAAAATGTGGAAAGGAATGTCATCAGACATTTGAATGCCGCGATAATGGGAAGAAGATGTATAATGATGAAAACAAAGGAAGGGATACACAGAATGAACCTACTACACTTCAATGTTTCAAGTGCAAGGAAATGGGGCATTATGCCAATAAATGCCCTAATCCAAGGGTTGATGATGATGGTCGACGTCAACAAACTCTTATGGCTAAAGACAAAGGAAAGCCACATGCAATTTCTATCAACGATGTGGAGTACGATAACAAAGTGGTGAAAGGTACACTTACCATCCACTCTAAAGTAGAAAATGTTTTATTTGATTCTGGATCCACCCACTCTTTTATTTCTGAAGAATTTTCTAAGGGTAACACCGTATTACCTCAACAATTAGATTTTGAGTTAGCTGTGACAACACCTAATGGCACATCAATCGCATCAAAAGTTTATAATTCTTCTCCGATCGATGTTTGTGGGAAAGTGCTTCCTGCAAATCTGGTGATCCTTCCTTTAGTGGAATTCGATGTGATTCTTGGCATGGATTGGATTTCTTTATACGGAGCTCATATCAATTTCCAAAGAAGGGAAGTCACATTTCATATTCCAGATCAATCTATGATCGTCTATCAATGCAAGGATGAACATAACCTTCCAGTGGAAATTTCGTCCATTTTAGGGATATTGATTCCACTAAATTAAGGTTATTTATCTCAAATGGTTAGTGAGAAACTCACGATTAAGAATATACCCATCGTACGGGATTTTGATGATGTCTTTCCGGAGGAATTACTGGGTCTTCCACCAAATTGTGAAGTTGCTTTTTCAATAGAACTCGTAACGGGTGCTTTGCCTATTTCAAAGACACCTTATAGAATGGCCCCAATTGAGTTGCCGGAATTGAAGAAGCAACTCCAAGAGAATCTTGATAAGGGATTCATACGTCCTAGTGCGCCACCTTGGGGAGCACCTGTTCTATTTGTTAAGAAGAAAGATGGATCAATGAGACTCTGCATTGACTATCGAGAACATAACAAGATCACTATCAAGAACAAATATCCTCTCCCACACATTGATGACTTATTTGACCAAATACGTGGAGCTCAATACTTTTCCAAGATTGATCTTCATTCAGGGTATCATCAATTAAGGGTCAAAAGGGAGGATATACCAAAGACGGCTTTCCGTACAAGGTATGGACACTATGAATTTATAGTGATGCCATTTGGTCTTACTAATTCCCCTTCTATCTTCATGGATCTGATGAATAGAGTCTTTAGAGACTATCTTGATCAATTTGTGGTAGTCTTTATAGACGATATTCTTATCTACACAAAGAGCAAGGAAGAACATGAAGATCACTTGAGAATTATATTGAAGGCCCTGAGAAAGGAGAAGCTTTATGCCAAATTTACCAAGTGTGAATTTTGGCTTCAAAAAGTTGCCTTTTTGGGTCACATAATCTCAAAAGAGGGGATATCTGTGGATCCAGTAAGAACAGAGGTTATCGAAAGATGGTCGAGACCAACAACAGTAACTGAGATCCGAAGTTTTCTTGGTTTGGCAGGATATTATCGACGTTTTGTGAAAGATTTTTCACGATTATCTAATCCACTCACCAAGTTGACTCGGAAAGGAGTTAAGTTTGTCGGGATGGAAGAATGTGAAGAGAATTTCAAGGAGTTGAAAATAAGGTTATCCAGTGCACCTGTGCTCACACTTCCTTGTAGAGGAGAAAGGTTTGGGATATACAGTGATGCATCCAAGAAGGGATTGGGGTGTGTTCTTATGCAAAATGATATGGTGATAGCTTATGCCTCACGACAATTGAAAATCCATGAGAAAAATTACACAACACATGATTTGGAGTTAGCTGCGGTAATCTTTGCATTAAATATTTGGAGGCATTACCTTTATGGTGAAAGGTGTGATATTTATACTGATCATAAAAGTTTAAAGTATATTTTCACATAAAAGGAGCTAAATATGCGTCAAAGAAGATGGTTGGAGCTGATTAAGGATTACAACTGCTCAATCCATTAGCACCCTGGGAAAGCAAACAAGGTGGCAGATGCATTAAGTCGACAAGACCATGCCATTTATCCATGATGAGGATCACAAAAGATCCAATATTTATGGATTTACAAAGGATGGATCTTGGAATTATATTGGAAGGGGAAAAATCTTATCTTTCTCAAATGAATGTTCAACCATCTATACATATGAAGATTAAATTGGCACCGAAAGAAGATGTCGATTTACAAAAGAAGGTGAGAAATGTTCCTAAGTTCAACCTTGATTGTGATGGGATAATAAAGTTCAGGAATCAGATTTGTGTTCCTCCCATCCCTGAATTAAAGAAGGAGCTGCTGGATGAAGCTCATAGTTCTTCATTATCTATTCATCCTGGAAGCACAAAGATGTATAGGGACCTGAAAGAGTACTTCTGGTGGGATGGCATGAAAAGAGATGTTGCTGAATTTGTCTCTCGATGCTTCGTTTGTCAACAAGTTAAAACTGAGAGACAGAAGTCTAAGGGGATGTTAAAACCATTACCCATACCCGAATTGAAATGGGAAAACATCACTATGGACTTTGTCACAGGACTTCCTAAAATATCCAAAGGCAATAATGCTATCTGGGTCATATTTGATCGTCTTACAAAGTCTGCACACTTCATTGCTATTAGAGAGGATTTCTTTCTGGATCAGCTTTCCAGGATATATGTAAAGGAAGTGGTAAGATTACATGGAGTACCACTTTCTATTATATCTGATCGGGATCCGAGATTTACCTCAAAGTTTTGGAGAAGTCTTCAACATACTCTGGATATAGAGTTGAGTTTCAGCACTGCTTATCATCCTCAGACAGACGGTCAGTCTGAGAGAACAATTCAAACCCTATAAGATATGTTGAGAGCTTGCTCTATGGATTTTAAAGGTGGTTGGGATCAACACCTACCTTTAGAGGAATTTTCTTATAATAATAGCTTTCACTCCAGTATTCAGATGGCTCCTTATGAAGCTCTCTATGGAAAGAAATGCAGGACTCCAACTTGCTGGGATGAAGTTGGGGAAAGAAAGCTATTAGGACCTGATCTCATTGATGAAATGGCAGAAAAGGTCAGATCTATTCGACAACACATAAGAGCAGCTTAGAGTCGACAGAAAAGTTATGCCGACAACCGAAGAAAAGACCTAGAGTTTGAAGTGGGTGATAATGTGTTCTTACGAATATCTCCCTGGAAGTGGGTTATGAGATTTGGAAAGAAGGGGAAGTTGAGCCCTAGATATATCGGTCTTTTCGAAATACTGGATCGTGTTGGGAAGGTAGCTTACCGATTGGCGCTTCCACCGAATCTCTCTCAAGTTCACGATGTTTTCCATGTATCTCTCCTGAGAAAGTACATACCTGATCCTTCACATGTACTCAGCTCAGAAGTTGTACCGCTGGAGCAAGATCTTTCTTATGAAGAACAACCGATAGAGATTCTGGATCGTAGCGAAAAAGTCCTACGAAACAAGACCACTCGATTGGTGAAAGTTTTATGAAGGAACCACCAACTTGAAGAAGCTACATGGGAGCTTGAGGATATGATGAGGGAGAGGTATCCTCATCTGTTTGTTACAAAGTGACGAATTTCGAGGGCAAAATTCTTTTTATGGGGGGTAGAATGTAACACCCGATATTTTTATGAGTAATATTTTGTTGTTATGTTATATATATATATATATCATCAAAGGAATCTTTCACTACACACTAGCTTGACTTACTTTACACGCAATCGCGACCTTCCTCGATAGCTTGCGTTGTATGCAATACTGAGTTTCACTAAACAACGATATGCTATTAAAATATTATTAAAACAAGCCGTTATGAATAGTAATAACCACTTTTTGAAATTTTATAAATTTTATTTTTCAAAATGGACTTCATTTTTGGATTCGGAATACCGTAATTAGCCTAGGGTGAAATTTTGGTATTTTTCTGAAAACTTTCAATTTTTGGTGAATAGTGAAACCACTAAGTGGTAGGTTAAAAACTGAATTTTGCATAAAACATAATTTTACCGCTTTTGTGAATGGAATTTTGAAAATCCAACAGACACGGTTGATATCAGTAAGTAAAATGTAGTTCAATGAGATAAAAATAATTTTGTGGTGAATAGTAACTTTTTATTTTTTTTACCGCGGTTAAAAGTAAATAGGGTAACTAAGGGAAAATATGATATTACTATTACCCTAACACATGTCCTAATTCTATTGGATAAGTTTAATTCGACCAAAAACAACCTTATGAATATAATATGACCATTTAGGTCCACTTGGATTAGATTATGACATTTAATATTATTTTATTTAATGAATAGTTAAAATAGTTAAAATCAAAGTTTAATAACTAAAACATTTTTAATATGGGGTTATACATAAGATAAATTCGACTATAAATATTCATTATAAAGCTAAAAATATTTCCTTCATAATTATATTTTATTTATAATTTTTATACTTTATATAAATTAATTTATTTATGACTGAACGATGATGCAGTAATTACCCTTTTAAGGAAATGTTAACATAATTGATGTTATAAATGCTCAAATAAATGTAATTTGAGACTTTTTATGAATTACACTAATTTTCTAGGTTACTATGATATATTAGTGTTTATTTAATCAACTTTTTTCGAACATATAATTCTGTTATGACATTCACAAAAATCATATATCAAATAGTGTCAAAATTGACACAAAATAGTTTTTAAATAAAATAAAATATTATTAATTGTTATTTTATTCCTAAAAATCTAATATTTGGCCAAATGACTTAGATAAGGATATATATATTAATAATAAAAACTTGGGGTTCGTTTGGCATGTTATAGTAAGTGTATAAACTATATAGTGTAAGAAAACAAAAAGTCACGGTAAAAGTTAAATCTAATTGATAAGGTTAAAATAATAACCTAAACTTGTTCAAATCTTATTGGTTGATAGGATTTTGACCCATCCCCACTTTACCTTCGAAATAAGACCCTTTGGAACCATTATAAACCGATTTTGATTTTAATATAAAATAATATTTTGAGATATTCTTATGGTGCCCCTCTCCTCCCTTATAAAAGGGCACCTCCTCCCCCTCCTCCTCACACCAATTTGAGCACTCATGCTCGGACAAACCCTACCAAAATCCCTTCTCCACTTCCCTAGAATAATCCTAGAGGTCCTGGTCTTCTTCAAAGACCAATATTAGTTCCCTAAGTGGAGGATTCAAAGAGGCATTTCAAAGAAGAGGTAATATCCATTACCGATCTTTTCAATTTCTTTCTTCTTCAACTTCTTCTTCTTTAGTTGTTTCATGATAAAGTAATAACATCAGTATTAATTACATACTGATATGTTATTATAAATATGAAACAACCCTAATTCACCTTCTATCTATCCTACGGAAAAATTAAATCACCGCACGTGTGTACGTATGGAATACCGTCTCCACGCCGTGGTGTAATCTATTTTCCACCATCACCTTAAAAGGATGGGTATAATGGTGTAATGAGTAACTATATATGATTATTATAAAGTTATATTAATACTGAAATAGTATAAATACACTTAAATACAATTCCCCGATCATGGGAACAATATCATCGCTCGTGCATACGTACGGAATACCGTCTCCACGATGTGATGCGACTCGTTCTACGTGATCATCATTTCAAAGAAATTATATAAATGAATTGAATGAATAAATATGATATATGTTACACTATACCATTCTGTATATAAGGTATCTATAACCTTAAAAGAAGAATAATAATTTATTTGGCAAAACATGCATAAGAACAAAAGGCAATAAAGACCCGAGTAACAAGTAACAATGAAGTATTACTAATAAGAAGCTAAGAATATGACCATATATGATATCATATCAATATGTATGATTCTGGAATAAGTCAATAATGTTATTTAAACCATTATACAGGAGCTTCAGACACGTACAAAGCAAATCGGACCTAAGGTAAGGGAAATGTCACAATCTCATTTTTATCAGAGATTGTTTATACTTTGGTATTTACTGGGGTGTATTTTATCATCCACATCCATGTTTCCTCAATATGTAATATTATATCCATTCACCTACAATTTTTTAAATCTATTTTTACCCTTTGGTGAGTTTTTAGTAAAAGATATGAAAGGAATCTTTTGTCGTTTTTCGTACAAGGTACTTTTTGACTTTTCCTACAAAAGTACGAGAAGAATGTTTTTTTAACTTATACGGCATGAATGGATTTTTAAAACATTATTTCAAAAGAATATTCCTTTACAAGTTTTCATGTTTATTTTTAATCAACTTCTTTTAGTTTAAAATTTTATGACATGTTAAGAAAGGAAAAGTGTTTTTGAAGAAGAAAGGATATTTTACTGAAGAATGGAGTTCAAGTGTTTTATCAAAATTATTTTCCATCTAAGATAATAAAGGGTTCTGTTTTTATCCCTATTATTAAATTGATTTGATTATGTTATGATGGAATTATTTTTATGAATTCCTTTATCTTATATGAAATTTTTTATGATGTCACGATGTTTAAGATTCCCATTTTTATTACATGGGTTATGCAATGATGTATGATTTATGATTTTGTGGCACACATAAGAAAGGATTCATTATAAGATGTGTGGGACCTATATATCCCTCCAATGCATTGGGTAAAGATTTAAATCTCATGAGATAGACATGGCTGGAATGGAAGGTTATTTCGGTTCAGTGGTACAGGACTGAAACGAGGAGTGAACTCGGTTCAGAAATGGACTTTGTCCGCTAAGATAGTCCTGGAAATGAGTAATGACTAACAAGAAATGATTTTCCCTGATTATGTGTGCATGACACAAAGTTTCAAGTTTTATGTTATGATTATGGGGATCTCATTTTCACTTCTATGATTTATTCCATGTTAAGATATTATGATCTCTTTTGCAGGTTATGATTTTCAAGAAGATATGATATGATTTTTATTTCCTTTATTTGCTCTTGCTGAGCATTTGAGCTCACCCTTTTTTGTATTTTTTCTTTTCCCCAGGTCAAGAATATGGATATTAAGTAGAATATGCTAAAAGGGACCCTAGATATGATGAAATAAATGGGAGACACTGTAGAAGATTTATGAACCAGTTGTTTATGTTTCCCAGTTTCTAAAGACACTATACCTATACGGTCCTTTGTGGTTTTGTCATATGTTGTAATAAATGTGCTTCAATTTTGAAGTATTAACAATGTATGTAAAGTATGGGTCATTATAATAAAAGAATCAATATTTTTAAATTATAAAAAAGTTCTTTATCTCCTTTTTACTATCTGGAAAAAAATCGTGTCACGTGTTTGTACATGTCGAATACTACTGCCACAAATGTTTTTTATTATTTTTATTATTATATTTTTTATTCATCCAAATATTATTTATATAAAGTTAATCTCCCTAAGAAAATTTAAATAATATCATTATCATTTTTTATTAGTGATATTATTCAATAGGTATTACTTTCATAACAATACTCACCCTTAGATTATAGTTTCTCTTTATTTATGTCAGTTTAACCAACTATGTGGTCAATGCTATAAATTTTTATCATTAGTAACTTTAGAAAATTAATAAAAAAAGATATTGGATAAAAATATGTAAATAATTATTTGTTTTTGGTTATATAATTTTAATTTTTGTACAAAACATGTTACTAAGATAACATTACTTTTTAATTAAAATTATTGAAATAACCTCTCCACAATATTCATCATCATGAATTTTTAACAAAATATGTATGAAAATTAATTACAATGATATATGTCATTATAAAACACATATTATAGTACCTATAATGATATAATAATAATTAACATTGAATCAATATAAAATATACATTACTTCCATTATGAATTTATTACTAAATAAATATTCAAAAATAATAATATATTTTATAAATAACTAATATATTTATAATATATGATTATAAATTTTGTTTATTAAACTTTATAGGTATGAAAAATGATCATAAATCGTTGATTATGATATTTATTTTTCTTATATGGGTGGTTATATCATTTTCAGCTAAAAAGGATGTAATGTAAGGTTTTTTCAACCAATTTTTTTTCTTTTACACTTAACACATATCCATCACTAATTTTATTTTTCATGGTGTATATATTAAATGGGGATGTAATTTACTATAAATTAAATTTTTATAAAAGTTTTTATATTTTACAATCTCTTTTACTACATTTTCAGGATATTTTTATCAAGTGATACTAATGTGTTAAGGGTGTTTCTTTTTAATTACCTTTCTTTGATAAAATATTTTTCAAACACATAATTTCATTTAAATAGTTGGTATAATAACTATTATATGTATTTATATTAACTTATTATCATGTATTCCCTGTATTTACATTTATATTCGAATATCTATCATTGCATTTGTTTCTATTAAAATTTTTCTGAAGCCATAATGTTTTTTCCTTGAATCAACTTAATTTCATTAGACATAATTATTACTCTATGAATATGGTTTTAAAATGTGATTTTATTCTATAGTATGGTGATATTATAATTCTATTCCAGCTTAATTTCTTGGGGAATTACATTGATGTATTTATTTAATAAAATTTGATTATGTTACGAATAATTAACATTATCTCCAAATTATATCTTTTTACACGATATCAGCATCAACACTTCATGGTAATGTTATCTATTATAATTTCTAAATCTAAATGTGTTATATTTGTAGTGACCTTCAACGTTATAGCTACCAAATTTTAAAATGATGGTTTATCACCCCCTTTAAGATATAGGTTTCATGAAATTAATATTAAAAATATTATAACAGATTACCATTTAATTTTTATATTATTACCCTTCAATTAAAATTAATATGGGAGAAAATTATTTATTTGGTAAGGATACATTATTTTATTTTCATTCAAAGTTTCCTTTTATAAAATTACAATTCACCTTCTTGATAATTATTTTTTGTAGTGATTATTAATTTGATCTCTTTAATATATGCAAGGATATTATCTCAAAAATATTTTTCCATGTTTTCACATTAATTTAGTTAAAAAATATTTCTCTCATATAGAGGTATTTTATATGAGTTACCATATAAATTACTCTATAAAATTTATTTTTGGATGATTGAATTTCCCAATCGATTGATCTATACCTAAAAGTAATTATACGGGATACCATTTTGAAATAATATTCTACAAATATTATTTAAATGGGTTATTTATAAAATGATATGTGAATAATTTTATGAATCATACATATAATTATAATATTAATTGTGGGTTCATAAATCACACTATATTAATTTCTATTATGATTTTATATCTTATGATAAATAATTTGTTTTCCATTTTTTATACTCGAGTAATTAGAGACCACAATATTTCATACATGAAGATACATGTATCATGGGGTTATGATACTTGAGTCAATAACAGGTCATAAGTTATGATTCATGATCCATAATGGTTCATATAATGTAATAACCAAGTCATCTTGTAATGGGTATCATGATTTTGATACTTGTATCATTATGTAATGAAATATTATTATTCTATTTTTTCTATAGTTCCTTATTATGTTATGTTTTGATGGTGTCTTGAATATTTATTTCATTGGAATATTATTACACCCAAGAAACAATGTTTGTGGTATCAAACTCTTATTAAATGATATATGTTTTTGAATTTTAATATGCATGTGCTTCTATTATCACATTTGAAATATAATTATAATCACATGGCCCTTTTAATGATATATTTCTCTTCCTCTCATGTTTTCAAACATTCTAATGGTATAAAAATTTGGAAATATTGATATGCCGTCCATTAATGGGAATTTTATGTCACGCCATTCTTATGTTTCCTTTTTCCATGTTATAATGATGAATATAACATCTAATAATCCTAGATGGGATTCAATTGGTGATCAATTTTGAAGTAATGTCCATGATTTTCATAAAATGAGTTTATTATGTAGTTGATCATCGTTAAAAATAAACATTCCATTATTGATATTTTATATAGATGAGATTTTATTTTTATAATATGTAAATGATGTAAAATAGATATATTAATAAATCAATAGTCTGATTATCTATCAAATCTAGTGTTTTTGTAAATTTATTTCAGCATCTGATCTTGGAGTGTGGGTTTGGGGGGAATAATTGGAATTACAACACGAATGATAATTATTTTAGATTTGATAAGTTATTTCTGTTGATTTATATTTTAATTATTTGGAAAAGTCCATAGATATAATTATAATTATATGAAAAAGTAATAACATTTTTTTAATTAATTATTATGTTGGTTTATTAATAAAATCCTAGAACATATATTGACAGGTCAATGTGGTTGTGTAATATTTATGAGTTTGGGGTAATAACCATGAAAAAAAGGATTCTCATGTGTCAACTAGATCATTGATCAGTTCATATTGAGTGGGATTAATACTACACACTGAGATTGAAACTCACAGGGGATATTCTTTTTTTAATTAATATTCACATTATGAATGAATATGCATGATTGAAATAGAAAACAAGATGAGACACAAAACTCTGTTGGGAGATGAAAATGAAAAACATATGTAAAAATATATGGATTAAAGACTTAATATACATATTAATTTATATGTCTATTAATTGATAAATATTATTTTCATTTTTTATAGAATCAATTTCCATGAATTTTGGATTTATAATATTGTATGAATGTTCATTATAATTTTGGTATGATTAAATTTTTTATTGGTTAAAAAGCATAACAGATCCATCTATAATTCAATATTTATTGAATTGAATTTATCAACGAATTAAAAACGTCACATTTGATAATATAAATTAGGATTTTTTTTCATATAATATGAAAAATTAATATGGTTTTTAAAGAACATTACCAGTAGTATTCTGGTTTCAGTACTTGGTTATACATTAGATCAAGAAAATCATATTGTGAAATGTATGTCAACCAAAATCTATTAAAAAATATGGAATAATATTTTATTCTAATTTCTGAAATAAATAGAAAATAACAATAAATTTCTATTATGTGGAAAGTTTTGAGTCAACTGGTTTCAAATAATTTGAGGAAGATATATATGTAGTAATTTTATAGTTAGTATCATAAATAACCATCTACATCATTCATTAGTTAATGATAATGAAAATTACATGGAAAAAATTTATTTAAAAGGGGGAATATAACTCTAATAGTTTTTATGATATATACCTCTTTTAGTTAAAAACTGTTTTCAATATCTTCATTATCATTAAGGGAAATAAAATCATGACAAATATTTCCATAATAATGAAATATTATTTGTATCTTCACACTAACCATAAGGCCTTGGGTAGAGAAAAGTAGAATAAATTGATTTATTATAAAACTCTATTTTAGTTCCATATATATTTTTATTACTTTTAATTAAAATTTTATGATATGAATAAATATATATGTTAAAAGATATGTTATTAATGAAATGTGATGAAAAAATTTAAATGTTAAGAAGGGATATTTTTCGAAGAACTATTTTCAATGTAATGTTTATTTTACCAATTAAATTAAAATGAAAATTTTCAATAGATTTTTTAGAAAATAATCAATGTTTTTAACTTATATATTAACACCCATTTAATTAATATTGATAATAAAAAATATTATTAATACTTAATGGTTAATACATTATTTTTATTATAAAAATAGTTTTCTAGTATATTTATTACATTAAATTAAAAAATAAATTTTTAAATTTTTAAATATTGGTATTATATAATGAATTTAATTTTTAAATTTACCAATTTAATATTTGGATTTGATGAATTTAAGATGTTCTTCTAAAACATTTTAATTTTGGGTGAATTGAGACAAATAAAAATTTTGGAAATACTAAAATATATATTAGATAAATATTATTGAAGAATGATTTGAATGTTTAAGAAAACATTTTTTGATGATATATATATATATATATTAAACTATATAATTTAAAAATGAAATGTTCAATTAATAAAATCTACATTTAAAATTTTAGAAACATATAAAATATTTTCAATTTAAAAAAAGTTTTTTTGTATCTTTTAACTAAGTATCGACAAAATCAAATTCAGTTTTAGATTACATTTAATAATTCATAACACTTATTTGGTTAATAATTACATAAATAATTTCATATAAAAAATAAATATTGATAATTTTATCTTCATAAGATCTTTTCAGCATTAAGATGCACCTCCTCTAAAAATATTTTTCATCTATTACTTGAATTTTTTTTAAAATTAAATTTTCTTAAAAAAAATTTATTTGTTATATTTTATTTTTTATATCAAATTTTGTTTTCCAAATTTTTTAATATATACCAATTTTTTTCATTAAATGTAAATTAATTAGGTAAATATTAATTCCCAACGTAAAAAAAATGGAAAAATTCGAATATCAATGATTGAGATACCTAGAAACATGTGAAAAGAAGGATCCATTATAATTTTTAAAGATTTACTTTCCCCATCATCCATTATTTTGTAATATTGGATCCATTTGGCCTTTGAATAATTACATTTCCTTTTATATATTACTAAATCTCCACTCCCATAACTTTTAAAAAGAACCATTAGTTCCCCACATCTACTCACATCCCAAGCCACTTGAATTTGACCAATATAAAATTAAATAACTCCCCAATAGTCCTATACAATTTATAGGGATTTTCCTCTCTCATAATACAACCTATTAAAGTAGTACTTATTTTTGTAACCATATTCTAAGAGAGTGTTGTTAAAAAATATTAATTTCACCTTTCAATTTCATTTTTTTCATTCTTCTTCCACCTCCTAATGAAATATTTTATACATTATATTACAATGAAATTATTTTTATTAATATACATTAATTTATTAGGATAAAAAAATAATAAATAACTACCCTTTACCGTTTACATATGAAACTGAAATATGTTTCCATATGTAAGTGTACTCTACCACCCCCATAAATTATGTGTTTGAGTTCTTCTCTCCTACTTACACAGTCGGTATTAAACGGATATTTAAATGATTCATATTATATTATTAAATTTATTGTAGTACTAAAATTATAAACCATTTTATCTCTTCTTATTGATTTATGGAAAAATAATGTGCTTCCCATGCATACGTACAAAATAACACATCCATAAAAGTGACAAATTATTTAGAAACTTGTTTTTATTATTTTTATGACCCATATATATACATATTAAAAACAAAAAAACATATAAATAATAAAATTACAGTTCTCTAATAATGATAAAATTTGGAATGAATTCCTTTCTAAACTATACTTTCCCATAAATTATGGAATGTTTTATTTTCAGTCTGTTTCACCACCATTGTGAAAAATGATATAAATTTCTTTATTGGGCATCTAAGGGAACATTTTTATATGTGATATTAGAATATAAAATGTAATTAATAATTTTTTAATGGTAATAATAATATATAATCAATGTTTATTATACCATCACTAATTCATTAAAATTAACAAAAAAAGATTTTCACGATCATCATGATTGTGAATCATAACTAAAACACTTATCAACTAATATAATAAAATTATAAATCATTATTGTTAATCAATTATAGTAACTTTAATGATATTATAATGATGAATTCTGAAACCATATCCTATAAATGACAAAACCATAATAAAACCGGAATTAAACAAACATTCAAAACTAATAAATAACTGATATAAAAAACAAATATATTTTTAATAAATAATTAAAAATAAATATTTTAAAATGATTTATGTATGAATATGGTTTTATAATAGGTAATTTATGTTTATATGTTCATTATACATAATTCAAGATCTGTTTCTTCTAATTAATATTTACGGTAATGTGATTTCTCATTTCGATTATTGTTCTTTGAGACTTATGCCACATCCAGAAATTAAATTATTTTTTGTGGTGAAATACTACCAAATGATTTAATTAATAATATTTTATATTAATACAAAGGAGATTATATATCTATCTAAATAATTATCCTCTAATGATATTTGGTTCAAGAGTTTCTAATTTTATAATAATGCTTCATCTAAATTTAGTTTCTTTGGGGCATGTTCGATTTTATACACCTAATTTTAGATAAATGGTGTATATATTACCAATTATACATATAATCATGATATATATATTTTTTCCTTTTATTTAATGTTAAATTTCCATCTGAGTCATCAAAAGGGAACACTTTAATATGTCTCTAAATCAAAAATTGTTTTTTCATGAATTAACATCTTTTCATGAGTCTGTATTATTCATATATTACTATTATTTTATAGGATGGTTTTCTTAAATTAGATGGTCTCATAATATTTACATTCTTCTTAAATATTTACAATTTTTGGGGTATTTCTTCCATATAATTATTCATTCTCTCTATTAATACTTTAGTTTTTTTATTTATAAAACCGAAAATATATTATTTCAATGGATCTTAAAAATGTTATTAAACTCTTTTCATAAATATGAATATAACTCTCTTTTTGATGTGGTTTTTAATAAAAAATTCTAATTATATAAAAGGATTTCATATTATTTTATTATTATTTATAGTTAACATTACAATCATTATGGAAAACCTTAGAAAACTTTTCAAGGATCTCTTATTTTTCTTGTGACAACCCAAACATTCATTAATGGAAATTTATCTTGAACTAATTAAATGTTTATTATGGTTATATAAAATGTGAAATTCATTGGTTTTATGTTTCGGGGATTTTAAAACAACATTATGAATTGTGACCATTTCTAATATAGCCATTGAACAATGATCACAAGATTAGTATAATCATATAGATTTAACAAATCCAATTTACTCAGACCAAGGAAGTGGTTGCCTCATTCATTAGACTTTCCCCATACAAAGCCCATTTTTCAGAGCTTGGAGAGGAGGGGCGTCATTGGTATTTTCTTTTGAACAAGCCCATGCTGATCTTGAACATGTTAAGCTTGAGAAAAACAGACTACGAGAGTAGTGGATGTTAATAGAGATTACCACCTGAGAGATGTTATCTAAGCCACCCAAAGAGTCTTTCACCATCGCACACCATACCCTTAGATTTTATGATTGTTATAAGGGGTTATATAATTAGACCCTAGAACTATTACTATGTACATTATTTATTTATAGAGAATATAAAATCTTTTTATTGTTAACTTGTAAATAGTTTTGAGAGCACAAATAGTATTTTTATTTAATATTTATCTAAGAAATGTATTTTCATAAATTAATGGATTTTTTAATTAAATAATATTTTAATAAAATATTATTAATATTATTAAAAAATAGTTATTATTATATATAAATTATCCTATAATTTTATCAATGCAATCATAATGTTTATAATGGTTTGAAAGATGTTTTTATTAAAACCCATGAATTTTTGATAAATGTCAATTTTTATCTAAAAGGTAAAAATTCACATATTTATAAAATTATTTAGATAAAATTAATATTATTTTTGGAATCAAGATGTCAAAATTATCCAATGGTTAATTTTTCATAATTTTATGAGATAGTCGAATTTCGGGTCAAAATTAAATATGGTTAAAATATATAATGTGTTTTATGACATCATAATGACACAGTAGTGATGTAATAAAATAATTTAAACATTATGTTTGGCCAATATATGTTTTACCATTAAAATAATGTGATTTTGGGTTTGTTTTATTTTTTTTACAAAGCATTAGTGGACCCTTCAAGACTTATTAAACATTTTGTCTTTTTAAATTGTTATCCTTGAGAGTGTGACTCACCTCCACATAAGCAACCCCATTATTTTCAAAAGTATGTACATTGTACTTATAAAATATTTTTTTTACTCCCCTTTGGAAAAACCATGGCCAAAAACCATGGGCTGGTTTGTGGTTTTGATTAGTTTAATGTGTGGTGTCTCGAACCTAAATAATAAAGAATTCCCTATCCCTTCCTTTATAAACCCACCCAAGCTCCCACTTAATCTTCACTCAAAGCCTTTTGGGATTGACCAAATCCTTCCCTTCTCCGTCTCTAGAATCCTACCATGGTGCCCCAGGATCCCAAGAATCCTCTCTCAAGTCTCTCCCAATGTTTTGGGATCACACTTCCATGTAAGGGATTCCAACATTCCCCATACTACCCTCTTTATGTCTGGATGATGGGAGAACCCTTTATCTCTCATTAATTCCTCCCACGTACACCCATTACCATGCCGAAATTCCTTGAGGGATTTTTCTCTCCCATTTTAAATCCAAGTAATCCTTTTGTATTATACATCTAAAATCAATTACATTTGTTGGGACATGTATCTATATGACCCCCTTGCTGTCTATTTCATTTAAGTGTGATGAGACACCCTTTTCTCTCTTATCTACCACTTTCATGAATCATTATTTCATGTCGTTATGCTTCCAAAATTGCACTACATTTTTCCATGACAAGATCATTGTGTAGTGAATACCATACCCATGTCTCTATTAAGGGTATTCACTTTTATACACATATACATATTGAATGGTAGTTTCATGTATTTATTACAAATTACTTAATCATGGAATAACTTATGATGTTGATTTATCCGATTATCTATGTAGCACACTTATGCATGAAATGAAATTTTTATAAAGGGTGCTCCCTGATAGCACTCCAATGCATTGGGTAAAGTATAGTATCAGGATACATCATGTGAAATGAGTGTTGACTCGTGATAATTCAATACAACGAGGGTTTATTCGTGCTTCATGTGAAAGTAGTGTTTACTCATGCTCCATGTCCAATGATCCTTGGCTCATGCTAATTCTATGTTTAGTGTGGTTTCCAAATTTCCATGTTATTATTATCTTTCTTTATCATTCCTTTATGTTCATTTTTCTCTTATGATCCATCGATTTTCCTATTGTATAACATGTATTGTATTCCTTATGTTATTCCATGTTAATTCCATTACCAGGCTTTATATCTCACCCTTTTCTTATGAATTTCCTTAGGTTATCCAATACAATACTAAGTACGAGGGAATGTAGTGGACATAGAAATGAAGTTTTCAATAAAGATGTTGTGTTTCATGTTTTATGTTGTTATGTAATGTTCTAATCCCCAAAGACACTAGACCTCTCGATCTTCCATGTGGTATCAAGTGAGGAGTTTAGGTAATAAAACATATTTTAGTGTATAATAAAGAGTAGTGTTGTTACAGTTTGTATCAAAGGATAGGTTTAGTTTTTTTTGGGATTAGAATTAGAAAACCATAGTGAAGACATAGAGACAATAATACGCATAATAAAAACATCCATAAGTATTGGTGAGGCTTGAGTAAGTGGTTTATTAAGAAAATACATCTCTGTCTGGATACAAGCAGTTAGAGATGGCTCTAGAACATATGTATCCTAGGGGTAAAACATGAAAACACCACTTTGAACTAGACTCGAATGAGAACTGGTCCACGACAACGGGCCTTGCTGCATTCCTAGTTATGACACTCTGGGGGGATATTCTTTGGTAAATTGACAAGTTTAGTATAGACCCTTATTAAGTGAATTAAAAAAATGACCCTAATAATATATGTTTGAAATTAGGTCATTCGTAGCATAGATTGAAGCCTATGGATTCATAATTTAAGGAAATAAAAGTTATTTATAAGTCATCTGTTTTTTATTTTGATTACCCTTTACGTATTTAATAGTTATTTTTCATATGTTTTTTTGGATGAAGTATATATGTAAAACCAAAATAAAAAAGTGAGAGGTAGGGTTATATTCTATAGTTCTATTCATTCTTTTATATCACAAAATTTTAGTAGAACTATCCCATCACCACCACAAATTAAGGAAGTAAACATTTCGGTGAGTATGAAAAATGGGGAAATCATTGCATCCTGTGAATATAACTCCCCCCTGTCGTAATCTATGGATTAAATTTCATGACGAACCTCATCATACTCCCTCTAGTGGAATTTTTTTCAATTATTGTCATGGATTTACATTCCTTATATAGAGCCAACATAAATTTTGGTGAAAGGGAAATCTCTCTCCATGTACTGAATCAACCGTTGATTCTATACATGTGCAAGAAAAAAGATGAATCTTCTTTAGATACATTATCTAAGGTGGGGATATTACTGCCCTATAAGCATGCGTATCTAGATAATATGATTGAGTCTAAGGAATCAACCATCCTTTCCCATTTTGAGGTAATTCTCTGAAGTGTTTCCCGAGGAATTGTTCGGTCTTCCTCCTAGAAGAGATGTTGAATTCACAATTGATCTTATAACTGGGGTGTTTCCAATATCCAATATGTTGTATAGAATGGATGTTTGTGTAACACCCCAAGATTTTCAGATTAAATATAGAATGAAATTTTATAATATATCCATTAAAACATGGCCTTGCCTCTTCTATGTTTTGAATTTCAAAAAATGGTCATCTAGAGTTGTGTTTAATAATTCATTTGGAGTCTGATAGAACAAACATGATTTTTTTGTTAATTGTAACATACTCTTATGAATAGTAATATGGGTAGTAATATGACCCTAATGAATAGTAAACCTTGTTATAATTTTTATTTTCTTAAGGCTAGAAGATAATAACATCTTGGTTAATTTTTCATTGTGATAAAGAAGAAGTTGTTGAAATGGAACTGTTAATTTTTGAATTAAGAATCCTTTTATTTGAAAGATAAATTAATTATATTTAAATTTTTTTTTTCAAAAATGGACTTCACTTTTTAATTCTACACATCGAAAAATTGTAGGGGATATTTTTTGGGATTTTTCTGAAATTCTTGGTTTTTTGATGAATTATAAAATACGATAAGATACGATAAATTATAAATACTTGATTTACTACATCATAGGTGATTCAAGGATGATGTAAGACCACATGGTTTGAACTCAAATTCCATATTACTATTAGGGGTCACATGAAACAATACTATTGATTTTCTTGAGGGAAATAATAAAATAATGAATTAAATATTCAAAATTTACCCCTCTCCTCTACTATAAAACCCCCCACCACTACCTCTTCTCTTCACTCCTCTAAGACATTATGCTCCTCAATGTTCTGCCCAATTAACCTTCCCTAGTCACTCCCCATGAAAAGGAAGCTCTTAGTTTTTTCAAAAGACCAAAACCCCTTCTTAAGGAGTTTCTCAAGGAGGTTATTTCAAGAGGTAAAGGACTCTTCTTTCTCATTTGGTTTTATTTCAATTTATCTACTTTTGTTATCCTCTACTCAACTCATATATACAAATGATATTTATAACTCCAGTAACATCTATATACTGGATTTATATCATGTGAATGGAAGAACCATCATAAATATTCTTATTCCCTCCCTTTTATTTTTATAAATGAAATCGACGTCCATGAGGTTCTGATTTATAACCTTCCTAAACGACGAAGTTTTGTTCTTCAATTTCATTTCCATTAATGGACATGAAACCATATTCAGGATTTAACCGGACTATAATATATGTTTTATAACCTAATTAATATTCAGGAACCAAAATATGTACATATGATTATGTTATATGACCAAACTAGTTCATAATATTCCAAATACCACCGAATAATCAAAGTGGTTATCATCTAATGATTCATCCCCATTCTATGTAACAAAATGATAGAAATGGACATTATCAGTTCTTTATGTTAATTAATAACATTTGATTCCAATCCTGGAGATTTATAACCACTCCACATGAACATCATTACTTAAAAACAAGTGAACTGAATATAAAAATAAAGGAAACGAACACTCGAGAACGACGAAATTCAATACAATAAATTATCAATAAATACATAAATGAACTAAACAGAATTATGGTAAACTAAATACATCTCTAATAGGTTCTGAAATAAGTTATTAAAAATTATAATTTCATATTCTAGGAACTTAAGTACAAGAGCAGAACACGTTTTGAGTTAAGGTAAGGGGTTTTCCGCCCAAACTTCCACTTTCATTCGGGATACTTTCATTGTCTAATTAACTCAATGTAATTATTATGTATTGTTATTTACTCATAATATGTTATGTTTAAGTATCATATATATTTTTACAAACCATAATCCTTCCTTATTTTATGGATATTTACATATTTTTAAAAGAACGTTCAAAGTTTAAAAAATTCAAGCCCGATCGAAGGGAATTTCTCAAATTCGTTCCAATTTTCATTGGCTCTCTATGATCTGTTTTTGGAAAACTATATCTTTATAAATTCAATAATTTTATGATGAAAATACTATCTTACCTCAATTATGGATTTATACAAATATTTTTCCAAAAGAACTCTTCTTTTCAAAATAAAAGAGTATTAATCTCTAGAATTGCCTAATGATATTATAGGAGTGTTTTCATCTAATTCAACACTCTTGTTGTATCCATGGTATTATTGGGTTTAATAATTTATTAATTCATATACCATATTTGATTTAATGGTTTATTACAAACTTTATTGTGGATAATATATCTTAAAACGATTCACCATATTATTCTGAATGGTTAGTGTTTTATGTTTAATGATTGGGGAATGATAGTTACATTTAATATAATAGTTTCAATGTGAATGTATTTGTTGTTTATATTTATCACCACCCATACGAGGAATGAATTGGAATTATTATGTGATGGTTGGGGCCCCCTATATCCCCTCTACGCATCAATAGGTCTCATGAGACAAATAGACGTGGAATTGGTCGAGGCATTTCCCAATGTGACGTGGATTTTGGTCGAGGCCTTAATCATTATATGTCTTAGCCGAGGCCATGAAAAATGTTTTCAGAATGTCTAGAATATGCACTTCCCTCATTATGAAGCTATTAATTGAATGTTCATGTGGTCATTCGACTAGTAGAATACCCATGGTTGTGTTTTATTATGGCATTATTTACTCAGTTGATTTTCCGACCATAATATGTTCATATTTATTATTAAAGGCATGTGTTTTCAATTATTCACCATTTCAAATGTTTATATTATCTTCCACTGTATTAATTACTCTTACTGAGTGTTTGAGCTCACCCATTTCATATGTTTCATTTTCTCAGGATATGAAAAAGTAATTTATGAATGACATGGAAGCATAATGTAATAGACATGATGTTTCTAGTGGAATAAAATAGTGTTTTTGTTTCCCTTCACGTGGTAATGATAAACATATGTATTTAGCTTGTTTCCAATAATACTAAACTAATCAGTCTTTTGAGATTCGTAGTACTTGTATGTACGCCAATGTAATCAAATAAGGCACCAACTCTGGAAAACTGGGGTTGGGTACTTACAGTTGGAATTAGAGGAAGTTTAGTTGAATACTTGGAAACTATATTTAGAAAACGTAGAATTATGGAAAAGGTCCCTAAGTAAGTCTTTGAGGATATACATACAATTACATCCTAGTATTTTAGTAAGGAATAGATTATGTGGTTATTTCAAGAAATACATCCCTGTCTGGATACGAGCAGGTAGAGGCGGCTCTGGCACAGATGTATCTAGGGGTAAAACCTGAAAACACTGCTTTGAGCTAGACTCAAACGGGAATTAGTGCATGACAACAGGCCTTGCTACACTCTTGGTTATGACAATCTCAGGGGATATTATTAGGATAATTCACATTTTCATTACAATCCATTATAAAGGAGTTTAATGAAAATATTCCTCAAAGAAACCATTTTTGTGAATTATGGGAAATTGAGTGACTTCAATATGAAGATGGAATTTTGAAATTTGTGAAGAGACATTGTGTTCCCGATATACCTGATCTAAAAGGGGAATTGTTGGATGATGCTCATAGTTCCAATTTCTCTATACACCCTGGTAGCACTAGGATGTATAGATATTTGAAGAAACATTTTTGGTGGGACAACATAAAGAGGGAGATTGCTGATTTTGTGTCAAGATGTCTGGTTTGTCAGCAAGTGAAAGCTGGAAAGCAACAGCCTAGAGGTGTATGGAATCCTCTTCCCATACCTGAGTGGAAATGGGATAATATAACAATGGACATTGTCAAGGGACTACAAAAGACTCCTATAAGGAAAAATGAAATATGGGTCATTATTGATCGTCTTACCAAGTCAGCACATTTTCTTGATATAAGATAAGATCTACCACTTGAACGTCCAGAAAGACTATATATTAATGAAATTGTGAGACATCATGGAGTACCCCTATCAATTGTTTCATATCATGATCCACGTTTTACATTAAGATTATTGAAAAGTATTCAGAAGTCCCTAGATATTGATCTTCGTTTGAGCACTTCCTACCACCCACAAACTGATGGACAATCAGAACGAACTATTCAAACATTAGAAGACATGTTGAGGTCTTCTTCACTTGATTTTCAAGAAATTTGGAATCATTATTTAACTCTTTAAGTATTTTCCTACAACAATAGCTTCCATTAAAGTATACAGATGGCACCCTATGAAGCATTATATTGGAGGTGATGTCGTACACCAAATTGCTTGGATGATTTTGGTGAAAGAATGCTCGTGGGCCCATAACATGTTTAAGAAACAATGTAAAAGGTGAAGATTATCCAGAACCATATCAAAATAGCTCAAAGTAGGCAAAAGATCTATGAAGATTTCTGATAGAAGGGTTTGGAGTTTCAAGAAGGTGATCACGTTTTCTTAAAGGTATTTCCATGGAAGGGTATTATAAGATTCGTTATGAATGGAAAGTTAAGTCCCAGGTATATCGAAACTTTGGAAATTCTGGACCGGATTGGAGTCGTAGCTTACCGTTTGTCAATGCCACCAAGTCTCTCCAAAGTTCACAATGTGTTGCACGTGCCAATGTTAAGAAAGTACATGCCAGACCCAACACATGTACTTACTTATGATGAAGTGGAACTTGAGTCTGATCGATCTTACTGTGAAGAGCCTATCAATATTCTTGATACTAGAGGACAAGTATTGAGAAATCAGATGGCTTTCCTGGTGAAGGTTCTATGGAGGAACCATAAGATGGAGGAAGCAACATGGGAGCCTGTGGAGCTTATGTTGAAGAAATACCCGAATCTTTTTAGGCAATATTCTGTGAATTTCAAGGATGTAATTTTTTTAAGGAGGAGAGAATGTAACACCCCAAAGTATTGAGAATAAATATATAATGAAATTTTATAATATATCCATTAAAACACAACCATTCCTCTACTATGTTTTGAATTTTTAAAATGGTCATCTAGAGTTGGGTTCAGTAAGCCATTTGGAGTCTGATAGAACAAACTTGATTTCTTAGTAAATAGTAACATACCCTTATGAATAGTAATATGACCCTAATGAATAGTATTTTTTTTCTTAAGGCTAGAAGATAATAACATCTTTGTTAATTTTTCATTGTGATAAAGAAGTAGATGTATAATTAGAACTGTTAATTTTTGAATTAAGTATTATTGTATTTAAAAGTTAAATTAATAATATTTAGAAAATTATTTTTCAAAAATGGACTTCACTTTTGAATTCTACAAATCAAAAAATTGTAGGGGTGAATTTTTGGGATTTTTCTGAAATTCTTGAATTATTGATGAATAGTAATATATGATAAAATATGATAAATTGTAAATACATGATTTACTACATAATAGTTGATTCAAGAATTATGTAATCCCACTTGGTTCAAAATCACATTCCATTATTACTATTAGGTGTCACATGAAACAATACTAATGGTTGTCTTGAGGGAAATAATAAAATAATGAATTAAATATTCAAAATTCACCCCTCTCCTCCACTCTAAAAACCCATACCACTACCTCTTCTTTTCACTCTTATAAGCCTTGAAGCTCCTCAATGTTCTACCCAATTACCCATCCATAGTCACTCCCCATGACTAGGAAGTGCTTAGTCTTTCCAAAATACCAAAACTCCTTCTCTTAAAGAGTTTCTCAAGGAGGTTATTTCAAGAGGTAAAGCACCCTTCTTTCCCATTTGGTTCTATTTTAATTTATCTACTTTTGTTATCCTCTCCTCACCTCATCTATCCAAATTACCATGATAACTCTGGTAACAACTATATACTAGATTTATATAATGTTAATGGAAGAACCATCATAAATATTCTTATTCCATCCCTTTTATTTTTATAAACGAAATCGATGTCCCTGAGGTTCCGATTTATAACATTCGTGGATGATGAAGTTTAGTTCTTCAATTTATTCTTCATTACTGGTCATGAAGCCATATTCATGGTTTAACCAGACTATAATATATGTTTTATAACCTAATTAATATTCAGGAACCACAATATGTACATATGATAAAGTTATATGACCAAACTATTTCATAATATTCCAAATACCGCTGAATAATTGAAGTGGTTGTTATCTAATGATTCATCCTCATTCCATGTAACCAGATGTTAGAAATGACAATTATCAATTCTTTATGTTCATTAATAATATCTAATTACAATCCTGGAGATTTATAACCATTCCACATGAACTTGATTACTTAAAAACAAGTGAACTGAATATGAAAATAAAGGAAACAAACACTCGAGAACGACAAAATTCAATAAAATAACATATCAATAAAGACATAAATGAACTAACCAGAGTTTGGGTAAAACAAATAAATGTCTAATAGGTTCTTAAATAAGTCATTAACAAGTATAATTTCATATTCCAGGAACTTAAGTACAAGAGCAGAACACATTTGGAGTTAAGTTAAGGGTTTTTCCACCCGAACATCCACTTTCATTTGGGATACTTTCATTGTCTAATTACCTCGATGTAATTCTTATTTATTGTTAAGTACTCATCATATGTTCTATTTGAGTATCATATATATGTTTACAAACCATAATCCTTCTTTATATTATGGATATTTACACATTTTTAAAGGAACATTCAAAGTTGTTTCCAAAATACAAGCTCGATCCAAGGGAATTTTTCAAATTTTTTCCTATTTTCAAGGGAACTCTATGATCTATTTTTGGAAACCTTTATCTTTATAAAATCACAAATTTTATTATGAAAAAACTATCTTACATCCCTTCTGGTTTTATACAATGATTTTTTCCAAAAGATCTCTTCATTTCAAAATAAAAGAGTATTTATCTTGAGAATTTCCAAAGGATTTTATGAGAGTGTTTTCATATAATTCAATACTCTTGTTGATTCCATGGTATTATTGGGTTTAATAATTTATGAATTCATCTACCATATTTGATTTAATGGTTTATGACTAACTCTATTGTGTATTATCTATCCTAAAACCATTCACTATATTATTCTGAATGGTTAGTGTTTTATATTTAATGATTGGGGAAAGATAGTTACATTTCATATGATAGTTTCAATATGAATGTATTTGTTGTTTATGTTTATCCCCGCTCATATTAGGAATGAATTGGACTTATTAGGTGATGGGTGGGGACCGTTATAGCCCCTTGATGCATCAGTTGGTGTCATGAGAGAAATAGATGTGGAATTGGCCGAGGCCTTTCCCAATGTGATATGGATTTTGGCCGAGGCCTTAATCATGAGATGTCTTGGCCGAGGCCATTAATAAATATTTCAGAATGTCTGGAATATGAACTTCCCTCATTATGAAGGTAGTAATTGAATGTTCATGTGGTTATTAGACTAGTATAATACCCATGGTTATGTTTTATTATGGCATTATTTACTCAGTACATTTTTCTGCGATAATGTGTTCATATTTATTATTAAAGGAATGTGTTTTCAATAATTCACCTTGTCTAATGTTTATATTATCTTCCACTGTGTTTCTTACTATTATTAAGCGTTTGATCTCACCACTTTCTTATGTTTCATTTTATCAGGATATGAAGAAGTAATTTATGAATGACTTGCAAGCATAATGTAGGAGACATGTTGTTTCTAGTGGAATAAAATAGTGTTTTTGTTTCCCTTCACGTTGTAATGATTAAATTATGTATGTATATTCTTTCCAATAATACTAAACTACATGGTCATTCGAGATTCTTATTCCTTGTATGTATTCCAACGTAGTCAAATAAGGCACCGACTCTGGGAAACTGGGGTCAGGTCCTTACTGTTGGAGAGCTTTAGGAGAAAAGAAACAACTACAAGAGAATTTGGATAAAGGGTTTATACACCCATGTGATTCACCATGGGGTGCACCAGTCCTCTTCGTCAAGAAGAAGCATGGGTAAATGCGCCTTTGCATCGATTATCATGAGCTTAAAAAAATCATGATAGAGAACAATTATCCTCTCCCACGAATCGATGACTTGTTCAATCAGCTGTGTGGAGCACAATACTTCTCCAAGATAGATTTTCAGTCAGTATATTATAATGTAAGGGTGAAGAAGGAAGATATCCTTAAGCCTACTTTTCTGTACAAGGTATATGCACAATGAGTTTATATTAATGCCTTTTAGAATCACTAATGATCCAACAATCTTCATGGACTTGATGAATAAAGTCTTTAAATATTACCTCAACAAATTTGTGGTATTCTTTATAGATTATATTCTAATATACTACAAAATCAAGAAGGATCATGAGAAGTATCTAAGAACTATACTAGAGAACTTGTGAAAGGAGAAGCTTTATGAAAAGTACAACAAGGGTGAGTTCAGGTTGAAGGAGGTCTCATTCTTGGGTCATATAATCACAAGAAATGGGATATCTATGGATCCCTCAAAAACAGATGCAATTGAGGGATGACCGAGACAAAAACTGTAATGGATTTTCATAGCTTCTAGGGGTTAGCTAGATATTATCGACGATTTGTAGGAAATTTCTAACAATTTTTCAGCCCTCATACCAAGCTAACTCAAAACGGAGTAAAGGTTTCATGGAGTGATGAATGTGAAGAAACCTTCAGGGAGTCAAAAATGAGGCTTATCATTGTGCCTATGCTCACATTACCCCCAAGTAGAGATATTTTTGTGGTATTCAGTGATTCTTCGAAGAAGGGCATGGGCCGTGTGTTGATGCAAAATGAAAAAGTCATTAGCTATGCTTTAATTCAATTGAACGTTAATGAGAACAATTACCCAACAAATTATTTGGAGTTTGATGCAGTTATCTTCTCTTTATTAATTTAGAGGAATTATCTATTTGGGGAGAAGTTAGAAATATATATGTACCAAAAAATCTTCAACTATATATTAACAGAGAAAGAGTTGAACATGTGCCAACGAAAAAGGTTAGAGCTGATCAAAGGCTATGATTTCTCTATCCATTACCACCCTAGTAAAGTGAACAGTGTGGCGGATTCTCTAAGTAGAAAGGACCCAGTGATTTTATAATTGATTAGAATTGAGAAGGATCGATTCTTCTTATATTTGATAAAGATGGACATGAGAATAAAAAAATGGATCATTATCAATCCTTTCACAAATTATTTCTCAACCTTATTTTTAGTAAAGGTTAATGGATGCTCAAAAGGATGATGTGAGAATTTAGAAGAAAGTGGAAGCTACCATAAAAGGTAAATCAGTGGAGTTAAATGTTATTGAATAAGGAATTGTGAGATTTGGGAAAAGACTATGTGTTCCATCAAGTCCAGAGCTAAAGAAGAAACTTTTGGATGATGCACATAGTTCAAATTTCTTTATTCTCCTAGGAAACAGAAAGATGTATCGAGATCTCCAAGAGTATTATTGGTTGGATAATATAAAAAAACGAGATAACTGAGTATACATTAAAGTGCTTTGTGTGTCAGCAAGTGAAGGAAGATTGGTAGAATTCTAAGGGGATGATTCAATCATTGCCCATACCAGTATGAAAATGTGAGAACATCACCATTGAAATTGTCACCACACCTACAAAGGCATCCAAAGAATACAATTTAATCTTTGTTTTGTGGATAGTTTTACAAAATATGAACAATTTATTGCAATTTGGGAGCATTTCTCATTGGATCGACTAGAACAGATATATATCAGGGAAGTGGTATGTCTGTATGGAGTACCACTATCTATTGTATCCAATCGAGATCCAATTTTCACATCTCTGTTTTGGATTATTCTTCTACATTCTCTGGAGGCCAATGTGAGCGAACTATTCAGACACTGGAGGATATGTTAAGATCATGTTTTATGTACATCAAAGGAGTGTGGGACCAACATCTTCCACTAGTTGAATTCTCGAACAATAATAATTTCCACTAGAGATTCCAAATGGCACCTTATGAAGCCTTGTATGGGAAGAGGTGCAGAACACCAACATGTTGGGATGAAGTTGGTGAACGTAAGCTACTAGGACCAAAAATGGTTGAAGAAATGGTAGAGAGGGTGAAAACCATTCAACAACATATCAAGGCAGCCCAGAGTTGACATAAGAGTTATACAGATAACTGCCAACAAGACCTTCAATTTAAAGTTAGAGATATGGTATTTATATGCATATATTCATGGAAGAAGGTCAGGAGGTTTTGAATGAAAGGTATATTAAGTATTATGTACATCAACCCCTTCAAGATTCATTATTTTTTGGGGGATGTGGCCTATCGACTAGAACTTCCACCTCCCATGGCCAAAGTACATGATGTATTTCATGTATCACTATTAAGGAAGTACTTACAAGACCCTTCACATGTTCTCCTTTCAGAGGTAGTATAGCAAGTGTATGATCTTTCTTACGAGGATCAACTAGTGAAGATGTTAGATCATAGAGAAAAAGTTATATGAAATAAGACAACTCCCCTCATCAAGGTGTTGTGGGGAAACAATGAGTTTGAAGAAGCGATGTGGGAATCAGAGGAAGTGATGATGCCGGGTTACCAAAAAAACATTCATAGTGGGAAATGGAAAATTCAAGGGATAAATTTCTTAAAGGGGGCCGGGGAAGATTGTGACAACCCAAACTTTCATTAATGGAAATTCCTCTTGATCTAATTAAATGTTTATTATGGTTATATAAAATGTGAAATTCATTGGTTTTATGTTTATGGATTTTAATATAATATTATGAATTGTGACCATTTCTAATATAGTCATTTAACAATGATCACATAATTAGTATAAATATAGGGCCCTAACATATCCAATTTACTCAAACTAAAGAACTGATGGCCTCATCTGGTAGACTTTCCCCACACAAAGCCCATTTTTTAGAATATGGAAATGGGGTGTCATCATTGGGATTTTCTCTTGACAAATCCCAAGACAAGCTTTAAAACATTATGCTTGAGCAGAACTGACTACAGGAGAAGTGGAAGTTAATTGAGATTACCACCCGAGCGATGTTATCCAAGCCATCCCAAGAGTCTATCATGATCGTACACCATACCCTTCGGACTTATACTAGTGTTATAAGGGGTTATGTAACAAGACCCTAGCACTATGACTATATAAATTATTATTGTATATAGAATATATATTCTTTTTATTGTTACCTTGTAAATAGATTTTAAAGCACAAATAGTTTTTTAGTTAATATACAACTAAGAAATGCATTTTGATGAATTAATGGATTTTTGAATTAAATAATATTATAATAAAATATTATTATTTTTATTAACGAATTAATTTTTATTATATATATATTATCATATAATTTTATTATTTCAATTGTAATTTTTATTATGGTTTGAAAGTTGTTATTGTAAAAACCCATGAATTTTCTGTAAATGTTGGTTTTTATTTTCCAAGTAAAAAATTCAAATATTTATAAAATTATTCAGATGAAATGAATATTATTTTTTGAATGAGGATGTCAAAATTATCCAATGGTTAATTTTTCATAATTTTATGAGATAGTCGAATTTTTGGGTAAAAATTAAATATCATTTAAATATATAATGTGTTTTTGACATAATAATGACATAATAGTGTTGTAATAAAATAATATAAACATTATGTTTGTCCAATATATGTTTTACCATTAAAATAATGTGATTTTGGGTTGGATTGATTTATTTTACAAAGATTTAGTGGACCGTTCAAGCCTTATAAAACATTTTTTCTTTTTAAATAGTTTTCCTTGAGAGTGTGACTCAGCTCCAAAAAAGAAATCATATTATTTTAAGAATTTAGGTCATTTTCATTATAAAATATTTTTTTCCACTCCCATTTGGAAAAAACCATGGTAAAAAACCAGGTATGGTTTTTTGTTTTGATTATTTTAATGTGAGGTATCCCAAACCTAAATAATAATGAATTCCCTCTCCTTTCCTATATGAACACACCCAAGCCACTTCTCTTCCCTCAAAGCCATTGGAGTTCTACCAACCACAACCCTCCCTTCTCTATAATCTGCACAAGGCTCCCCAATCTCCTAAGAATCCTTTTTAAATCCACTCCCATGCCTTTGGGATCACACTTATAAGTAAGGGACTTCTTATTTTTTTCATTTTTGTCAAATTTTCTTTAAGTATTTATGCACTTTTTTCAATTAAAAAAATCGGGCTATGACTTTTCACCTCCTCCATACTGTCCTATTAATGTTTGGATGATGGGAGACTTCTTTCTCTCTCATTAATGCCTCCCATGTACACCCATTACCATGCCAAAATTCTATGAGGGGTTTCTCTCTCTTCTTTTACATCTGAGTAATTCTTTTGAATTATGAATCTACATTCCATTACATTTGTTTGGACATGTATATATATGAACCCTTATTGTAAATTTCTTGTATATATTGTGAGACACCCTTTTCTCCCTCATCAACCATTTTCATGAATCCTTATGTCACGCCGTTATGCTGCCGAAATTGCGCCACATTTTTTCTTGCCAAGATCTTTGTGTAGTGAATACCATACCCATGTATCCATCAAGGGTATTCACCTTTATAAACATATACATACAGAATAGTACCTTCATTTATTTCTTCCAAATATCATAATTTTGTAATAACATATGATGTTGATTGATTCCATGACCCATGTGGAACAATTATTCCTAAAATGAAATGTTTAAGAAGGGTGCGCCCTGATAGCAATCCAACGCATTGGGTAAAGTATAGTATCATGATACTTCATGTGAAATGAGTGTTGACTCATGATAATTCATTTGAAATGAGGGTTTACACATGCATCAGCTGTAATGAGGGTTTACTTACGATCCATGGTCAATGAGCCTTGGCTCATGCTAATTCCATGTTAAGTGTTGTTTCCACATTTCAATGTTATGAGTATCATGATTTATCATGCCTTTATGTTCATTTTTCTCTTGTACTCCATTTATTTTCCTATTGTAGAACATGTATTTTATTCCTCCTGTTTTTTCATGTTTATTCCCGTACCGGGATTTATAGCTCACACTTTTCTTATGCATGTCCTCGTGTTATCCCATGCAATGCTAAGTACGAGGGAATGTAGTGGTCATGTAAATGATGTTTTCAATAAAGTCATTGTGTTTCATGTTTTAAGTTGTTATGTAATGTTTCTAATACCCAAAGACACTAGACATCTCGATATTCCATGTTGTATCAAGTGAAGATTTTATGTATTAAATCATGTTTTAGTGTGTAATAAAGAGAATGGTTGTTATATTTCTCAGTTAATGTGGTGTTCTAAAATGGGTTTCTAGTAACCTTACTGAAACTTATTTTCTGAATTTTATTCATAATTTCATCTCATTACAATTATTTGAAGAATTGCTTTCATGAATCACTTTCTCATTGTTTTAGTTCTAGTTCCCCTTAAAAATATCAAAATCCATTGGAATTATGATTTCTATACAATCCTAAAAATGGATATATGATTTATTTATTTTGGGTTATTCAATATTGGTAAAAATTGAAACAGTCCAAAAATTATGTTTAGGAAATACCATTTGGAATTAATGAAAAAAATATTTTTTTTGCATGGGATCTTTATGATATAATGAATGATTGAGTTTCAATGGTACACATATGTATGGATAATTATTGGTGGTTTTATGTACTGGACACTAATGTAGTGGTTAATGTTTTATATCTCATGAGATAATATAGTCCATGAGTAGGGATACCATATTAAATAATGGACTATGTGTTGTGATACTTGAGTTAATATTGAACCATGAGTTATAATACTAAATGTTCTAATGGGTTATTATTAGTTATTCATAAGTAATATTGGGTTACGATAAGTAATGAATGACCCTCCTTGGATGGGGTTAGAGTATTTTGATACATTAAGAATAATGAAATGATTTACTATGAATACAAGTGTTCTATAAATTATTATTATTATATTTTTTAATGATATACAACATTTATATTTTATATTCCAACGATTATAGTCTATGGATCACATTTATTATATCATAATCATATACTATCATATTGGTTTGCTATCTATAAAAAAATATGTCCTTATATCATCACTTATGGACAAATATTATAGTCAAACATTCTTTCTAATAAGATATTTCACCCAATATCATTTTTCGGATATGCCAATGATATTACCCATAATTAAATGTTCATAAGAATTCAATTAATGGTATTTTTTAGATAAAACCATCCATTTATTTTTATTTACAAGGATCTGAAGTTGAATACACATTTTATAAAGTCAATTTCAGTGTATGGTGTTGATCAATTATATTGAAATGTTGATTACTATCATAAAATAATTTTCTTATATGTCTATTACAAAAGGATAATGAACAATATGTCATTGATAGTTCATGTATATTTGAATAATTTAATGTTTGACATATAGAAATCATGTAAAATGAAGTTATTTTTAGCTTTTATCATATTAGTTCATATCAATTCTAGTGTTTCAGTAATGTTTTTTAGAACTGGAAACAAGAGTGGGGCCCTGGGGAACCTTTAGAAGTTCTATGGAGTGAAAGTTGTAAAACACCACTCATTTATCTATTTTAATTTCTATAGAAATTTAGTTTTTTACAATTATATCATAGTTTTAATTTTGATAATATATTTTTATTTTTGAGCTCTAAATTTTTGTGCATCCCAATATGATATTTTTTATATGGACCAGGATACAAATTTTTCTTCAAGTGCTTGTGTAATACATGGACGAATAAGGCTCAGAGATTAGATTTTTTTAATATTATTTCACTATAAACTATAACTGTGAAATTAAGATGATCTATTATGGTAAAATATGAGATGGGTTGTTTTCATGGGGAGAAAACGTGATTAATAAACATTTATAGAGACACCATGTAAGAATTAAAAATTTATCTATATAGGTAATCTTTATAGTTATCACATGGTTTGGATAAATATATGAGTGAGCCATGTGAGGGGTAGTGTATTTGGATAAAAATGTTGGGAAAATTATTTAATGGTTTTTTTCAACCATATAGCCAAATCTTTTAACTAATTAAATAAGTAAAATAACAATCTTCCAACCAGATTTCTAAATAGATAACCATATATTCTTCCCCCCCCCTCAAAAGTTAATGTTCTCGATTCAGGCTCTAACTTCTTCCACTCATTTCCCCATTTATTTTAGATGGCTTCCTCTATGACATTAATAGTGATATGAGGTGACTCCCCCTCTCCTTCCATAGTTCTCTATCCTATCATATTCATGTTATTGTGTTGATGTTTCTTCAATAGATTTCATAAATGATTCCAACCTTAAATCATGGAATCGTGCCTTCAAGATGTTGATTTTGAATGTATTTTCATGGGGAAATCCTGAAAGGGTATCTATATATGGCTAAATAAAACCTTTATGAATATAGAATTTAATAAAAATTTATTGATGGGTTTCATGAAAATTTAAAAAATGATGTCTGAATTATTAAGGAATGAGTTAGTTTTTACATGATATTGGATCAGGTGTGTTCTAGTATTAGGTCACACCACATTGCTTGTTATTATTTCAAAAAATAGATTCTCAATGATTAATTGGGAATATATACATATTTTAGTTAAAATAATTAATTAATGGAAAATTATTTAATTACTAATATATGAGTATAAATAAATAAATTAGATTACCTAGAATATGTTAGGAATTTTTCTAGCTAGATGAATATTGGTGGATCTTATAAATTTCTCTATGAGTATTATAATTTTTTTTTCTATAATGGATTTAAATCATTAATGTTTTAGATATCCCATCAAAAATTAAAATTTTGTATTATCCATTTTGTGTATATAAATTTATTTTTTTTGTGTTTCCACTGAGTTTGATCAGAAAATTTAAATTAAATTAATTAGTATATTTAAAATAATTTTGTAGAAATGGAAAACAATTTGAGGCCTAGAAGTTCTCATGCTCTATCATGATACCTCTATTTTTGATTGATGATGACATTACAATAACTAAATTCTCTATTATACATAGGCCTAATGTGATCAAAATTAAAAGAAATGAAAATAGATGTTTAGGTCATATTGAGAAGTTCTTTTAGTGACTTCTTATTAAAGATGGTTGATGTACTAAGTTTCTTGGACTGATTAAACCATGTTAGAATAAGGTTATTAATTATAGATATTATGATAGTTGGCTAACCATGGGGCATATGATTCTATATCACAGATATTTTCGGTGGGTATGTTCCATGTATCTCATATATATAGGTCGTAAATATAAGGGATGACCTATGAAGGACATAGGATATGAGATGAGCATTATTCCACCACTTGAATGTGATTACAATTAGACATTTCATATATATCTAGTGAGACTTGATATAATTTATTTTATATAAAGGGTTGATTGTCCATCAATGTGGTGGTAGATGACATGAAAGATGATACTGAGACAGAGGACCCCAAGTGGGGTGTTTGTGCTTTGATGTTTCCTAGGGGAACATTGGGTGCCACATTAATCCCTTTACTAATGATATTGTATGTGTAGTATTGTTTAGTTATTATTGTATGTGTCACCTTATATAGTATATTAATTTTTTGGGAATTATGTGGATATATAATATACCAAATCTGGGGATTCCAGCGGGACACACTACCCACTAAGATGTATTTCCATACATGATATTCCTTTCATGTAATCCTTGGATCCAAACATCATTTATAATACTATATATATTTAATTAGGATCAAATTTTGTATACACCACTTGGTTAATATATGAAATGATGTCACTATAGGCTTTATAAGCACCCCTGAATTTCATGATGATATTCATTCCTCATAGGCAGCAAGTAAACCCCAAAGTCACTACATTTAGTTCATCACTAGAAGAAAGAAGATACATAACCACATATTTTAATTCTATGTATATTAATGTAGGATTAATATTCACAGGGTACCTATTGATAAGTATATATGACCTTACCTAGGTGGGACACACTATCCCCACCCCTCATCACGAGTTATCATTATAGAAATAGATACCCGGGACATACACCTTGGATATGGTCATTAATCATGATTCTTATTGATTACCTATGAAGTTTTTCTTTTTAATAACTTATGGTCATTATATTATTAAATTACAAGATAAGAGACACTCCAGCTTTTTATGGGGCTAGTTTGGGTTGATCCCGAGTGTCATGTTAGTACTGGAGGATCAAAAATGGTACTTTATTTATTAATTGATTGTTAATTTATTATTCATTAAGATCAAATGAAATACACATAAACTAATTTATCTATTACGTATATAATCAAAATCGTGGTTCCTCACTATTATTTACTTTGACCATGGTTAAGAATCTGTGTATCATATCCCTCAAGAAGACAGAACTAATCGTATAACCTAGTAGGGTGAAGTCTTTGTGTTACAGTATTTAATGGTATAAAAAATATGATACATTGATATTTTTATAGGGTGAGTCTCATGGATTGAAGTAAATCTATTGTTTCATTTTATTCTTTTGATTATTTTTAAATGTTATTGGATTAGTGGGAAATAAATGTTTCTGTATTCATTTATGAAAATGATTATATAAGAATACTTTCCTCTAAATGATATTTGGTATAGATTATTGGAATGAATTATTTTATCCATATACTTTGATTAATTATGTTTTATATTATTTTTTATTACAAGTGTAATTTTTCTATATGAAAACGAGGTATAGTCCTCTCATAGGTACAGTCTATACCGAAACAGTTTTTTGATAGACTCACTTATATATGGAGGTGCTCTTAAGGCCATTTGGAGACCCATTCCATTTACTATTCAGAGAGAAGCGGATTTACCAAATTAAATAAATGATTCTCACTATGATGTATTTGTTATATATTGGGGTATTTTGAAATATTTATGGGGTTATTGAATAATCCCTTGATGAATATTGAGTTGAATATGTCATCCATGAGGATACTGGTTAGTAATTAATCTTCTAGAACATTATCTCTAAATCTTAAGCATTTTTAAATAATATGTACTCCACATATCTTCCTGAAATAAATAAATGTGATAGACATCCCCATGTAATTTTTATGATATGTCAATTATGGAAACCTTCTTGGTGATGATAGATAGACTACCCATAGGGAGGAGTATAATTCATATTAAAAAAAGTTATTGAAGGAAGAAATTTGATTGGATCTAATTTCCTTATACATTCATATGAATTATTCTCCCCTAATAGTGAATATAAATACTTTTCTTCCCCTGATAAATAATTTGAGGAGTTTGAAAGTTTTAACAAATAAAATTTTGATCGGTGAGTGAGTGAAGTCATTAAATATTCCTCCATCAATATATATATATATATATATATATATATAGATATAAAAATTAGTATTCATTAGTTACAATATCTATTAATCTTGAGGGATCTGTTTTAGATAATCCTTAATGAAAAAATATGGTAAATCAATGATGAACCCATAGAAACATTTTTAGAAGAGTCACAACTATAGTAGATGGAGCATCAACAATTCCAGCTCCAACCATCCCCGCCCAAAAATTGACAGATAGTTCGGGTATGACTACAAAGTAGAATGATTAGACATTAGGAAACTCTAAAAAAAATTCCTTCTTCATATGATTAATAATTCATGTTTAATAAAAAATTATAAGGGAAAGCCTTTTTTTAGTATCTAACACCAACTCCTTCTATACCGAGTTAAGTGATTCAACATAATAAAAAATGGTCATAATATCTCCTTCCCAGTCTAACAACTACTATATGTTATATATTTATTCGAAAATAATTACATTCATATAATTATATATAAAAATTCAACTCACCAAATATTTTAATGAGAGACTACAACTATATCACCTCTTCATGAATAAAACGTACTTTCCCAAAAACATTCATTGGTGAACCCACTAAGCCTAATAAAATTTGTGCATGAGTGTAATTCCAAATATACAATATTCTTACAAATTAATATCAACCTATATATATAATTATTCCATTGTGGGAATTTTTCAATAGTTGAGGACTAACCAAGATATAGTAGGAGTCATGATTGTTTCCATGGTATAGAAATATTGTGTCATGTTAATGATCAAAGATCCTACTACCACTCCAAAGAAAAATCTATGAGGAGGTATTTTCGTATGGCTCAAATTATGGTAGTTAATCCATTCATATAGGATAATGATTAAATAATGTAAAGTGGGTATGTATATCACCTCTTTTGGCACCACAGACATACTAACAATTATATACCTAATATGTCACCTATAGCATTGACGGCACAAGTGGAGGTTCTTCTCGTGAAGGTTCCAACACCCATGTTCAAGTAGCCAGATCCCACATAGGATAGGAATATGTGTGTGCCTAAATGAGTAGAGGGGGATAATATATAAATTTTACATATCCTAATGGTATCGTAATACATTTTAGTATATAGGAGTGATACAAAAATAGACCACGGTTGTTTATATTTTCACTTTGTTGCCTATTATCATGCAAATAAGAGTATATGGAAGATAATTCAAGATACTCTCATGGATAATATTGATAATTTTTTTTGACTAAAATCACTATCTATTCATGATTATGGAATGTGGGTGATTCAATTACAAATATATCCATACAACCATAATGGTGATTATCCTTGTATAATATATTTTTCAAATATATTATATGTTTATTAAAAGGGAAAATAAACAGCACACTATCAACGATATAATGATTTGGAATGTTAATTGGATTCCTATTACGAAAAGTTAAAATAATTATTTTGGAACATGGATAATAAAGAAGCTAACCATGTAGGTTTTTTCATAAAGAAACTGGATGATACTATTGAATTATTGGTAGGATGTCCCTGGCATTCCAATGACGTTAATAATATCAAGTAAAATGTGACTAAAAGGGTATAGAGTATCATTCTTGGTAAAGAAGATGAATTTTTAGTGCTCTTGAATCCTCCAAAAAATTCACAAATCCAAATAATTAATTTATAGAACCTTATCCTTTGTAAATAGAAGTTTGAAACATATTATTCTAATGAATAAATACTCTAATATTTAGATTTTCCTATTAATTTTTTATTTGTGAAAAAAATGAAATTGTGTTCCCAGTCATGGTAAATTTTTGAACCTTGTCACACTATGATATCACTTTTATGATAACACAAAAAATAAATTGAACTATCAAGTAAAACTGAATACTCCAAAATATTGAGTTGAAAAAAATTATCTAAATTATTGTTCTAAATCACATAAGTCCCATATATTTTCCTCTGGTCATGTGATCATTAATAGGTATGAATGAACATTCAATAACCACACAATAGAGTTAGTACATTTGAATATGGTGATGATTTCATTATGGGAGTTCGATCATATATGGTTACGTGATCATAAGCCACCATCTTATACTAATGTTATTAATTAAATATATGGTTACCAATTTTTCTTAGGGGAGTATGACCATAGGAGGGTATAATTTTAAAAACCAAAACTACACCAATCGATTCAGTTTATTTTGGATATAGATGGTGATTTCTTAATAGATTTATTTTATTTTAAAGGTATATACATATGTATGGGTTCCATACACAATATTATATCCATTCAGATATTAATGATGATTTCCTCCAAGGTCTGTGGCCATTAATACAAAAAAGGAATAAATAAAAATAATGTAAACAAGTGTTGTTCTATTCAAATATGTAGAAAGGTGACTCAATATGACAAGTATGCCAAAGGGATAATTTTTATTGATGATTTTGATGTTTTTATGGATTTAAAAACCAATAATGACATTATTTTATCACCATAAATTATTTATGTTTCTATATATAGATGGATACAAAAAAAAGAAACCAATATGAATCATCATAAGCTATATATAAAATTATAATACATAAAAATATTAAAAATAATTATTATCTATATAGGAATATATATTGACAAAAATAATAAAGTGTTCCTTAAAAATTGAACTCAATTACCACAACCGATAAACTAGACAATAAATTTTGTGATTAAATTGGATTTTATAGACGGTGTATTTTTCAAAAATTTATTAATTTTTTATAGGAATAAATTTAGAATAATAAATAACATATAAAATTTATATTCCAACTAAAAAAGTGATTTTAATTATATAAATGGATTTTATTCTAAATTTAAGTGCTTCAATTTTCGGTTGCAAATTTTAAAAACTAACATCATTTTTGGATTTATGATGTTCATATTAGCTTATGATGAATTTTGGTATTTTTTTTAAAATAATGGATTTTTATGTGAATATTACAAAATAAAATTTTCTATAATAATATTATTTTAAAAAATAACTTGGTTATATGAATAAAATATATCTTATAAATCTTCTTATGGAAATAATATATGTTTTTTAATTAAAATTTTATATTTTCAAATATTATATAGGAATTAAAAACCTATATTTTATATCTTAGGACATTGTATTATTTTTTATAAAAATATTAATATATTATATATTATTTTTATAAATTTAGTATCTATCAAATAAAAAAAATTAAATGTAAAATAAGTCGGTAAAAATTATTTAATTAGGCCCAAATTATATTCATTGACTAACGATTATGTTTCCTTGGGTAAATATTAGTTTCATTAATAAAACAATTAATTTTTAAAAAATAATACTATAAATATAATGTATTTTAATGATAAGTGAATAAATTTTATATTAATATTATATGGGTAGAGTAAAAATGCCTAAAAATTAATTAACACTCATTTAATGGTTAATCAATTTTAAACAAGATTCAGCACATTTAATCATTAAGATTAAATTTTTGTTGAAAAAAAATCACGAACACATTATATAATCGAATTTAAATGTTAATTTTCCCCATTTAAATATTTTAAATAGCTGAAATGGAGCCCAAATTATGATTCATCATGTGAAAATTTAATAGGATGGATTTACTTGTAATTTTTTAAAATAAAAAATTACACACGGAAAATACTTAGTAAATAGTAATATGTTGTTAAATTATTAATCTATGGTGAGTAGAATTTTCCTAAATTAACATTACCATTAATACTTTAAGAAATAATTTTTTTATATTGTAATGTAAAACATGAAATTATTATTATCATTCCCTCTCCTAACAAAACTATCATTCAAGCATTTGAATTATTTTCTCATACTTACAAATATTTTTCATAGAAAATCCCCTCTTCTCTACTTATAAATGCGGGATCACATCCAATCATTAAATAATCCATCCCTATTAAAAACTCTATTTGAACCCTAACCCAAATTACATATAATTTACATAATTAGCAATAAATAATTCATAGGTTCAACTTATAATAACTTTTTTCCCTCAAATTTGACATAATCATCTAAGGATGTTTAATGTGTCAATGTAGATAACTCATTTTTCTTAATGTTTATTTGATATTATTACCATTCTAAATGAAGAATAACTATATTATAAAAATAATCACTATAATAATTGTGATTATTTTATAATAAAATAATGGGTAAAATATTATTTATTCATTTCCATTTACTAAAAATTAGTAATCATTGATTGCTAGTGGATTTGGATTATTGCCTCTGTAGAGTGATGATTTCTATTTTTCATCACACATATTTGAAGATATTAGTGATTTATTTATGAATAAATATTATTTATATAATTTACTAATTATTCTAAAATAATCACTTAGTATCCAACTTTATCCTTTTATTCGTTGAGTTGAATAAACACTAATGTTTTATTATGTGGACTACCACCACTATGAATCATCATGTTTCATTTTAAATCTGTTAAAAATAGGTATGGTTTTAGTTTATATGGAATATATATATATATATATATATATATAAATTTAATATATATCATTAATATGGATAATTTTTTACAAATCAAAAAATAAGGATTGTAACACGGTAACATATAAATAACATTATATAACACAAAAAAGTTCTTTAACATTTTTGTTTTAATGGAAAAAGATTTAAAACCAAATGTAATGATGTTATAATAATATAAATCTTTATAAAATACTATCAATATAACATTTAATGATTTATAAATGATTATTTTTTAAATTAAAATGGTATATCGACATTTCTTTTATGACCCTACTTCAAAATGGTCATGATTATAAACACATGATGATGAAAAAAGATTAATACATTATAATACATGAATATAATTGTTTTTAATGATGTATATAAATTAAATCTTTTATGAAAAAATTATATCAAATATTTAAATATATTTTTTATCTTCATGGTATATGAGGTTAAATCACTTTTTTGGAAATCAAAAATAATATTATGAGACTTGGAAACTCAAAAATCCATTCATTGTGATATATAATTTAATATATGAAAATAGTTTTTACATGAACATTCCATTTAAATAAACTACTATTTTTAAATATTGGTGAAAAATATTTTATAAAACAAATCTATTTCTATGATTTTTTTCATTTTTCCCCTTAAAGGAAAATAGGAATCATGAAAAGATAATGACAAAAATGAATTTTTAAAATGATGAACGAAAATTTTTTCAAATATATTTTTCATAGGTTTCACATTCATTAGAATAAAATGCGATCTTACTCCCGTGGAGTTATGTTTAATGTTTCACCAAATGTCATTCATTTATAAGGTTATTATTATGGGTGACCATGTTTTATATTTCAGGTGCTTAATTTATGATGATTTTTTAAGTTTTTATTAAATTTTATTATTTTAGGGGTTCCCTGTGAAAATTGGTTGATTTCAATTTATATGATCTACGAAACCCAGTTTTTCATTGGATCCTTATATGATGATTTATAAATATTCTAAACCACATTTACTATTAAATAGTATATTCTATGATGTGATTGTTTTTCTCTCAAGTCGAATGAAAAGGCCTATATTATATGATTTGTGGGACCTATATATCCTTCTAATGCATTTGTTAAAGAATTATATCTCAAGAAAAATAAATAAAATGTGATAGGGATAGAATGTAAGTGGGTTTAAAAAGGGGATTGTAGTGTTATTAGATCTTCTTAAAATTTTATGAGTGAATAGGATGGTTTATAAATATGTTCAGAAAGATAAAAAATTCTATGATTTTGATTTTTCCACTTCTGGTCATATGTTCTATAGTCCCTGTTACAAGAATCATGATTTATCTTCTATTATCAAATTAATAATGATTTTTGGATATGGTATATCTAAATTTAATTATTAAGTTCAACACATATTGTTTAATGTTATTTTAAATATTATATTTTACTGTATTCATGGTTTTCCCAATGTTTAGGATCTAACCATTAACATTTATATTATGTTTCCCAAAAAGATCGTTTGAGCTCACCCATTCTTATATATTCGATTCCACAGGATTTGAAGGGGAATATTTCTCATTGAATGTTATAGGCTTGATTTTCTGTTATAGATAAATGGCCACAACTTGTAAAATTAATTTTTTATAAGTTTCTATTATCTAAGAATATAAACCACTGGGCCCTTGGGTTTGGAAACTATATTGGTGGGTAATAATTAGATTGTGTTATCAACATATTACTTTGGTATGAATATATTAGTTCTCAACAATTTTAGTCAACGTAGGACTTAGTTATGCTTAGAGAATATTATAGTTATATTTAGAGACTATGATTAGTTAATATTAATAAAAAACATAAGGATAATCATATGAATCAGATAACATCTTTAGGTTTTGTTATGCTAGAAATTATGTTATTTTCCTATCAATACATCCGTATATTGGTACTACAAGTTGATATAGAATATAATATTTTTGTACCCAGGGGTAACACCCTAAAAGGGGTGTGTTGGGTATTAAAAAAATCACCACCTGTTACATGAAATAAACCCTAAATGACACACACTATTTGGCATTATCAAAAGAAATTATTTAGTTGATCTGACTGAATATTAACATGATTTTTATCAAAAAAAATATATGGAAAATGTAATAAACTGAAAATTTTCACTTATAAAAAATTCTTAATGAAACCAAAAAATAAATGAAAAATAACACAAGAGTATTGGAAACATTATCCGTATATAGTTTTTAGGATATTGTAGTCACCTATGTTTCAGGATAATAATTTATAATTCCATAAATGTAACAAGACATATTGTCCCATAATTGAATTTACTCATCTCTATTGATATTACTTAAATTGAATTTTCTTATTAGTATTATATTACTCTTATTAATCAATTTACTCATATCACTACTAGTATCCACATGTATCAACATTTCATTCATCTTTTTAAAATCCCCTGGGGTGTCATTAATCAAAAAAATTACCCTAATATTTATTATTCTTAATGGATGAGTAGATCTAGAGTTTTCTCATTTAATGTATCTGACATCCATATCACCTAATGTTTTCCGGTTTTCATACCCTTTAAGGTAATGACCATATAGTCTGCAGCCTTAGCCGATCAGTGATCTAAATCAACATAGGATCACATTCCATCACCTTCGCATTTGACCTTTAGGAGGATATTGTCTCTATTGGAAGGTTTATGTTCGAATATTCCTTTAACCATTTTTATTTTTACCTTTTATTCAAGATATATATACCCAAATACTAATTTCCTCTTCAAAAAAATCCGCATCCTTAGACTATGTATCCCTCTACCATGAAATGCTTCTACACTATCACCGAAAATTGGACAAGAAGGCCGGTCATTGGACTCATACCTATGTACTCCCTGCTCTTTAATAGAGTTATATACCCAATCTGATTCATGGTCTTGATTTAGCCCTTAATTGTCTACACCATTAATGATTTTTCTATTTCTAAAAACAATGAAATTACCTTTTTCGGTATGACTTGATCAAATCCCCACCCCATATGACATGCCCCAAAAACGTTGCATCAGCTGGATCACATTCCATTGCTGCATGAGACACCAATGTATGGTCTGGATCTATCTCATATGTCCCCTCTATTACAATGGATCCATTTTATGAACACAATTCTTATGCATTAGATACATCCTTGGAAGACATTGAAACTCCCTCTCTTTTCACTTGTGTTTCCACATTAGGTTTTTTCACAACTAGATTTCATATCCCCAACATGGTAGCCCAAACATGATTTACAGGTGAAAGATAAACAAAAACACCATCAACACTCACAACCTCAATTACCACTATCCTAGAATGATCATTCATATTAGGAATGGGATTACTTAGATCATTCCTTAATAGATTGAAAATTTCAACCACCTTCGTGTAACATTCATCTGTCCTGCATTGCAAGACCTTTGAATTACATGAATCAATCAATGGTTGATATTGGTTTAATAGAATCAACACTTCGAAATTGTGATAATATAAAATAAAGCGTATTTTAAGGGATAATTAATTTTAATTATTATGTTAATATCCTAATATTATAATATTTTTCATTAATTTAAACCCTTTTTATTTTTGTAAGGAATGGAGTAATAAATTACCATATGTGTGTGGAAAAATGATGAGGTTACCTCAATGTACATCCAATTTTAATGAAATATTTGATGAGATAAACATTTATAGTGAAAAACTAGATATAATATAATATTAATATCAATGTTAACATAGGCGAATTTCCAATAAAACCAAAAAAAGATGGGGGATTATCATAAAAGACTAAGTGATAAATTTGATGAGTTAAAAAATGTTCAATTTCTTATATGTCAAAATTTTCTAATGAAGCATCAATGTAGATTCCTTACAGTGATTGAAAGATACATCACCATTAGTAAATGTGGTCATCATGAATCAATGTATGATATGAATATAAAGTGTTTAATTAAAATAAGGCATGATGATAGAACTCATCCAGTGAAACAACTAATAATTCAATTTTAGATGTGTTGATAATTTAGTAATTATCCGAGTTGATTCCCTATACAAAATATTTCACAGGATATCAGAATCCACAACTTCCCAAACAAATGTTCAATGGAATAACCTTTTAATTACTATATATATAGGATAAATGTAATTTCATTTCACAAACCCTCTACTAATAATTAGTGGATGAATTCGAATTCTATCAACATTATTTTTCAACTGTGTTTTATAAATACATCAAGTCACCACCCTCATCAATTAATATAATTTTTAAATCATTAAGTGAAATGATTGTTTTTGAAAATAATATTTTTGAAAATCATAACATCCTCCTCTAAATATTTTACTTTATTTTTAACAAATAATCGCTTTCTTCACAGTAACCCAAAATTAATTACTATAATAAAAAAATAAAAGTATAAATATGTTGTGACTTATATTAGATAAAGGTATACTACATGTTTTCTAATAGTAAAACTAAGTCCTTCACATGGGCCTTAATAATTATTTATGAGATACATATCCTTGAAATACATAGGTAAAATATTATTTCACTTGTAATTTGTGTGATTTTAGGATCAAATTTCATTATATATGATATCATGATGAATTTTATTATTTTTATAAAGATTATATATTACTAAAAGTAAATGACATTTAAATTTCCATGAAACTATTTTTTTCAGGGGGTATAATGTAATGAGGAAAAATTTTCTCATTAAGTAAAAATTATGTTCCATAGTTTAATATATATGAAACAATGGAAAACTAACCAATATAGATCATCACAATCTAACATTATAATTAAGAGGTTTAAATAGGTTCAAAATAATTAATAATTATATGAAAATGAATGAATATATTTATATATAAGAAAAAAAATTAAATTCACCATAAACAATAATCATAGATACTACAAATAAGAAACTAATAATATCTCTTTTAATTCTTAAAATGTATTTTATAAAATTTATATTTTTTTCGTGTTTAATATATTTATTATTATCATTACATTTATAGGATTTATTATTATTTAAAAATACGATTCGCTATAAAAATCATTTATCATATTGAATTATTTTATTTTAAAGATTTAAGTTTTGGATTTTAATATGTTATTTTTTCAAAAAATCACATAATTTATTTAGATATCATGGTTTTATTATAATAAGATATATTTTTAGTGATTTTCTAAAATAATTGATTTATAGATGAGTAGTGAGATTATTCATGTGTTGAAAATATCATCAAAATTAAAAAACCACATATATATAAAAAATTAAAAAAAAATTTTGAAACCTTTTTATTTGAAAAATATAAGTATTCTATGAAATTTTTTATAAAGTAAAATATTTTGATTGAATTTGAAACAAACATTTTATATTATAGTTAATGAGTAATATTTTCTCAAAAATATTATTTCATTTTAAATTATAATTTTAAAATTATTGTCTATAACTTGAATCAAATGAATGGGAAGTTAAATAAAATATTTGTGGTTCAAAGAAGATGATGATGGTAAAGGCAGAAGTGGGAAGACCTTCTTAAAATAATGATTACGAAAGTCCTCTATTAATCAAATACAATGAATGAAAATGGATTCTTTCTACCCATAATGGGAGAGATCCTTCTCATCTCCAAACAATGGATTTCGAGACGGCTATTCATACTCTCTACCTTGTAAGGATGTTTAGTTTGTAATGGCTCTTACTGGTCCCTCCCATGGTGCATCTGAATCCAGCAACCCTCTTATTCTCAATCTCTTGAGGGATAGATCAATCACATTGGTAGTGGCTCCAGATTCTCTCAATCAAATAATAGATATCTACAGGTTCTCAGTATTAGGTGCAATATCTTATGATAAAGGTATGGATACTTGGACTAATTCTGATTCAAACACTAGAATCTCGCATTGGTGGGGTTTTTTAAGGTGGAGACACATACCGATTGACATTGGATTATTTCAAGTATGTTTAGAAAGAGAGGAGGATCTTGATATTATTTGGAATTTGGAAATCATACTCGAAAGAGGGGATTTTTTAGACTATAAGAGTGGGATGCAATCTTTAATCCTTTTAAACAGAGACACTATATGGCCTAGGTATGTACACGTATTTTTGACCTTTCATGACTCTACTATCACCCAAATATTCTTAGTCATATTTCTTTAGGAATTAGTAGCCCATTGAAAATTGGCCATCACACAATTAATAGTGACATTGGACATTATTTGAGGGTACTAATAGAAATTAATATGGAATCACATCATTATGAATGAATATACATGAATGAAAAGTATTTCCAAATAAAGATAAAATATTTGTTTGAGAACCTTCAATTATTCTATATATACTATAAGATGGTAGGAAAAAAAATTTATTCCTATCAAGTAGCTAGAAAATTTGTTCATCCTACTCCCACAACTTCATTTTGGAAGGAAATATCACGGGAAAAGAAGAATGATATGGTGGAATGGAAAAAATCGAAGGTCCATGATTCAATGAGGGTAGGGGAATTCAACAAAACTAGAATAATAGGTAACTCATGGGAAGAACTGGTTGGGGAAGAGGAAAATAAAAATTCCATTTCTAATGAACCATATGTTGCAAATGTAGGTGATGAAATTTGTAACCCTTTAGAGGAAAATGATGATCATATATGGGATTTATCTTCATATGTTCTCACTATATCCACTTAAATACAAACTAAATAGTTTTTAGTTGATTCCATATTATCTAACATAAGTGAAAAATTGGATATATCTCACCCTAACTCAGAGAAATATATGGAGCATTCAGTAATTGGGAAGGTTCATTTGGAATGGAATGCTAAACTCAAATATGGATTCACAATTGGGGATAATATTATACACGAATATGGGAAAAAGGAACAAATTTCGTGCAATAAAATGAAATATTATTATTCTAAAAAATAAAAAAAATCCCGCTACAGATTAATTATAAGTAGGAATACCTAAAAGATCACAAAGGCACTTGGGAAAAAGGGTTTCAGACCCTCCACGAACAAATCAAATGAGAATAATTTTCCGAAACTATTAGGGCATAGCCATCCCTGACAGAGAAGGTGATGTCAGGCTTCATACGAGAATGTATAAACATTAGATTATTGGAATTTTTGAAACCAATATTGATTATACAATTATATATTATTTTTATAGAACTAGAGGTTACTCTCTGTTGGAATCTAATCTAGAGGTTTCTAGTATTGATAGAATTTTTCTCTTACATCATAACTATGTTTAACCTCCAACAATTATTTATGAGTAAAACTAGATTACCACTTGATATTTCCTGGATTAATGTTGGGAAATGTTATAATCTATTGTGTGTTATCACTTTAGTTATTTTGAGAGGATGTTATTTTGGGTCAAAATAAAGTAGTTGACTTATTATATAACAGATTCAGGGATCATCATAGGCAAATTTAACTAAATATTTTATGCAGATACAATTATTGGTTTAGAGACAGACACCATATCTACCAAATATTTTAGGGACCATATTTAGAAGGAAAAATTGGTCTATATCATCCTAATTGGTGATAAATTCACATGGTACAAGGGGAATCTATATAAAATGAGGGCCATCAAAAATGATAGGGAATTTTTCAATGATGTCATGCTTGGTTCATGGAAATTGATCTCTTGTGTAACTCTATCCAAGAATAAATTTGATAATAAACCTATCCTAGTATGATTTCTCTCTAGTGAAAGGTGACAACAAATCCCCTTCAGATTCAAAAATTCATGGGCCTTTCTCCAAGATTGTACAATGATTGTGCAGGACACCAGGGCCTCAAATACATGCAATGGAAATACCTTGATATGTGTTTCCAATCTAAAAATGCTCAAGATAAAACATATGGAATGGAAAAGGAACATTTTAGCTATATGGTTACTGAAATCAAGGTTATTGAATGATTTCATCATGATATTTCAGAATCTTCTACTATATCCCACTTTTCTAGAGACATGACCTTGGAGGCTGAAATTTCATCCATGTTAAATGATATTATCAAATTGATGGATAACATCATGAAAGATACCTTCAAAATTAAGAGGAACAATAAAGGGGAAAGAAACCCCATGTTTGTAAATGCCCTTCAAAGGGTAATAAGAGTGAATATAACACTTAATCTTCTCAAGGATGGAGATAAAATTTTGGAGGGACGATGGGTCATTTCTAATTATATTGTCTATTTATATGTGAATATATTTAATGGTCCATCCATAATTAAAATGGTAAGAGAAAAATCATAATAATATTGATTAATGATGATGAAAATAAATATGTTACATCTATTCTAATGGATATTGATTACATTTTTCCCGGACCGGATGGGTTCACAAATCACTTCTTCCAAAGAAATTGGGATATTATATAGATTGTGGTATGGGATATATAAAACATTTCTTAGGGGTGGTACCTTTAATCCATGATTTAATACTCGGACCATTTCCCTTATCATCAATTTATATAATTCATGTGATATAATCCAATTCAGGTAAGTTTCCCATGACAATACATTCCATAAAGTCATTACAAATATCATATCCAACCCACATTATTGGGTTTCTAGGATGATTATTTTGTGGAACCAATTTTTTTTTTTTAATGGAAGGAACATCCAAGACAACTTTCATACTACATTGGAATTTATTAATATTCTTAGGAAAACTAATCAAGGAGGAATCATAACAATTATCTTGACATTAAAAAATTATTTGACCCATTAGACAAGGGTTTTATATCTGTGGATCTTCATTGTTTTGGATTTCATGTGGGGTTCATTTTATAGATCAAAACCCTATTTGAGATAGTTAGCATATCTATTCATATCAATGTGTCATAAGAAATATATTTTACCTTATCTATGGTGTAAGACAGGGGATCCCCTTTTAGCTATATTTTTCATTTCATATTCTATTTAAGTAGAACTCTTCTCAATATAGTGGTCTAAGGGGAACTTTCCACAATTAGAGTGGGGAGAGGTATCTCCCCATTACATTTGTTTTTTATGATTACATTATAGTATTTACCAATGGAGGAAAGAGTAATATTAATCATCTCAAAATTCTCCTCTTTTACTATGAATGTTTCTCAGGCCATAAAATAAACTGTAGAAAATCATTCGTCTATTTTGGAAAGAAATCTCCTTCCTCAAGGAAGGATAATCAAATGAATGATCTTGGAATTAGGTAGGTCTCACTTCCTTTTATTTACAATGGAGTTAAAATGTTCTTTTAATGCTGTACATATCACATTCTTCAAATTCATGAGCCAAATCATGAAAAAACTAGCCTCATAGAAAGGGAATTCTCTCTCAAAGACATGATATATTTGCCTTATCAAGAATGTGGTTACTTCAAATATTTTCTATTCCCTAATGGTTTATTATTGAACTATCTCATATATTATAAATATAAATTATATGATGAAAAAAAAATTTAGGATTGACATTTTGATTGAGAGAAATGTTATAACAGCTAAGTTGAAACAATGTTGCTTTCCTCCCCTACTTAGAGGACTAAAAATTAAGAATATTAAATTATTTAATGAATCATTTCATGAATTTTTTTAGAAAAATACCAATAATAAATCATCCCCTCCTGAGTTCCTCAGGGAAAGAAAACTTACAAGGTTAATTGTATGAAAATTTAGATACCGTGAATCATCATTTTGGTCCGTTCTACGAAATGTTTTCTAGGTTTTTCTCATACATTCTCACTGGATGGTAAGTATGAGCTCCTATATTTTTTTATGTCATGAATAATAGACTAGATCCATTATTATATATAGAACTGACCCTAAGGGTTATGAATTTATAGAAACATCATGGTCATAGAGCAGATCGAACATATAGATGTTCTTCCAGGTGATATTACTTTAAAATTTAAAGTCTACGATGTCACCAATAAAGAGGAATTACACATCAGGTAAATTTATTAAAATGGTATTCTTGTCTCTAAAAGTATCCATATTAATTTGATACAATTATATTACAAATGGATTGGTGAATTAAACAAAAAATTGATGCTCCCATATAGATTCACCCTGCTTTGGAGAATATCTCTTAATAGAGTACACGCGGATGATAATATTAAGTGAGTGAGAATATCCAAATGCTTTGTGTTTGATTTATTCCATCAACACGATGAGTATTTATATCAACTATTCTGTCCATAAAAATCACTTATTAATTGTGGAAATATATTATCAACATGTTTGAAATCCATCCTCCCCAAAAATTTTCTATTCTGAATTATCTTACTTCTCCCATTAGAGTGTATCAATCCATGTAACTCCCTACCCTTCATAGGGTAGATCATTCCAAGTTTATACATAGAATTTGGAGAGCCAAAAACAAATCCAATCACCACCCAGTATTCTTTAATTAGTGCAATGCTGTTACAAATATTCATGTGGTTGTGAAAAACTCCAATATCATGTTCATAGAGAGATGCCGTAATTCAGTCAGGGATCTTAATAGTCCTAAGATTTTAAACATTCAATTATTTTTCCCAATCGTAGAGGCAACATGGCTATTATTTGGACCCTTCCATTTACTCAATTACTGAAATATAAAAAGAATGGGTCATGAATAGGTAACCAATACCATTTGGATTTGGGGCTATTTTCAGATATCATAAATGAGATGTGGTGGAATTTATTCACGGTCTCTGTGGCCATATCACTATTCCAGATGAAAATATGATGGGGATTATTAATGTGGTTAATATTTTATGTCAATGGAATGGGAATAAAATTTGGATTGAGTGTGATTTCACTACTTTATTCTAATCCATAAGTATAGGTAAAATTCATATTTCACGGAATCAAATAGTTAAATGGTTCAAATTCCTTGAGAGTCTTTCTTCTATGAGCTACCTTGTTACTCAAAATTTTTGCGGATGTATTAACAATAAAGGGGTCACAATAGAGAGATATATCTATTCTTTCAATATACCTAATGACATGCTCACTCTACTTACTCATGAAAAATGTAAAATACCTTCATTTCATCTCTTTTAACATTCTATTAATTTAATCCAAGATCCTCTATAATAATTTTTCATAAAAATATATGTGGTTCAAAATAATATGAAAAGTGACACTTTATATTAAGAAATAAATATTATGATTCCTTAAGTGAATATTAGTTACCCAAGTAAAATGATTATTTTTTAAATAATGTTAATTTTATAAATATTTCATATTTTAAAAATTAATTCAATTAATGATAAAACAACAAATTAATAAGATATATATTCATATTTAAATTTAAATTATCACTTATTTAATTTTTATAAAAGATATATAATATTTATAACAGTTAATGATTAAAATAAAATTTTTCATGAAAAGAAAATTTTCAACACATTATATGGTTTAATAAAAAATAAATTTACTTTTTTTATAAATATAATTAAGATAAATGGACAAAAATATTTTTTTCGTCACATTGAAAGAAGATGATAATTTTATAAATATATTTTATTAATAAAAATATTGACATTATTAAACATTTATGAAGTGTAATAATTGTTCCAAGGACTAATATACCATGTTTGGAATTTTACTAAATTAATATGAAATTTACAACAAAGAGATATCTTTTATTATGTTACAAAGTGATAAATACATATATAAAATCATTCAATCACCTAAATTTTCTATATTTATAGAATTTATAATCATACCCCTTACATACCATTCTTTTCCCTAGAAAATTATTTCTTATTGACTTACTAAAGGGGGATCCCTTGAACTGATTCCATACTCCACTCCTATTTCTAAATTTTAATGAAACCATACCCAGAAATCCACTCATTAACAAAATTTTCGTGAAATAAATCATTGCTTCACCACAAATTAAAGTAATTATCTCAAATATGAGGCTATCAGTTAGAGTATTTTTAGGGTTTCAACATTGGTATCGCATATTTCATAATCTTCTTTTTATTTTCATTAAATTTTTATCCTACCAAAACTAGTGTATAATAAAAGAATAATAATAATTAGGGTATTCCTATGTAATTATAATAATTGTAAAACTATTGACTATGCCTTCTATCTATTATGAAAAATAATAATCATCATTAATGTTTTTGTGAGGATTACCACCTCTCTAAAGTGACAGATTCGGTTTTTGATAAACACTCATAATGGTTGGATTGAATGATGATATTGATTAATAAATATGATTTATATAATATATTAATGATACTAAAATGGTCACTTTTTATTCACCTTCATTCGTCTCATTTCTTGAGTAGTGGCTATAAAAATCGCGTGTTTTTCAAACTTCCACCTCCATAAATAAAAAAACTCCATTTTCCTTCATTAACAAACAGAAATGGATTTATTTTATTTTAGATGATTATTTATTATACATATATATATTATCTATAATTAATTTTTTTCTTTTTGATTAACTTATAAATTCATGATCATTATTGGATAATCCGTCAATAACAAAAAGTAGCCTGAAAATATTTCATTGCCGCTTTAATTTTCATGAATTATGACTAAAAATACAATTTAGATTAATTTTAAAACTCTTTGTGTTTATAAAAAATTGATTATAATTGAGTTAATGGGTTGGAAATTCAGATATTTCAGAGGAAAAATAATACCAACAATATTTTTATAGACCCAATTTAAAACAGACAAGATTATTAACAAAAAATTTTAAATTGATTTAAGAGTCATCTAATACATTGAGAGTGTTTTTATTAATGATTAATATATATATGAATGTATATCAGTGATGATATAAAATATGTAATTATGATATTTACCATTATGGTACATGATGATAATGGTATTATCTAAATCGAGAGTTAAGGTCAGGGACTTAGCAAATCAAACACAATAGATTGAGTTATTAAATTTCATATTTGACCTTTTCCAAATATTTTAATTTTTTTTAATTTTTATTTTTGGGTAATGCTGTTTTCAATAATTTACACTTCTATAATTATTTTATTTTAATTTTCCATTAAAATATAAGGGACTATTAAAAAGATAATTGTTACTATGAATTTTATAGATATAATAATTTTTTTAAAAAGATAATTTTTTGGTTTGGTTTACATTAGATTCAAATTTGATCTACTTTTGATTGATATATGTGTCATGTCAAACCAATTTTCATTTATGAAGTTAATTTTTATAATGTTTTTCGTATCATGAAGTTAAATTAATGGAGTTATTTAAAAGTTTTATGAATCTCATTTTATATCGTGGTTTCCTTTTAAAAATTATACTATTTTTAATTGGAAGACATATAAAACAAAATATTTCCCTCTTATTATTTATATGATGATTTAAAAATGTCATAAAAACCATTTTAAAATTAATCGTTTATTTTATGATGTGATGATTGATTTTTCATTATGTGGAGAACAAATATATGGATGATAAACTGGGTGGGACCTATATCACTATTCTATGAATTGGTTAAATGTGTATATCTCAAGAGATAGAAATTATATGTCAAATGGTTAGCAAATATCTAGGTTTGTGAAGGGGTACTAAGATGTTATTTATCTCAACTCATAATTTTATAATAACGTGGTCTGGTGAGAATCCATTGTTTTAAATATAGTTAATACTATATTTCTGATTACGTCGGTTTATTTCTTATGTTTCATAACCCATGTTATATGATTCATGTTTTATTTTCTCATTCCATGGTAATAATATTTCATTTTATATCATTTCACTAACATTAATCCTTATGGTTAGTTATTATTTTTTATTCTTCGTTTAAATAAGTTATTTATCATTATTTATGATTTTTCATGTGGTTAATATATAATAATTATGTATTATTTTATGTTTCCCTTTCTAAGGGTTTCATATAATCCATTATTATGTTTTCTCTTCCATAATTTTTGAATTTTATTATTACTATAGAATGTCAATGATTTGATTTCGATTATAAACATATATCTATAACATGTTAAGTACAAGTTTTTTATTATTAGTCTGTAAGTCACTAAACCATTTGTCCGTTGGTTTGTGTGACTTATTTTCCATGGAATAATTAATCCATGTAATAATGTTATTATTTATGTATGTTTATGTTGGTACAATTAATTCCTCATACTACATCGCTCTGTATTTCCCATGGATGATATGACAGAATCATATGGGGAAATGAAGGTTCCTCTATTTATTTGGTAAATTATTTAGAGAGAATTATTTGAATTATGTTGGTGTAATATGGTTAACACCAGAGTCCTTTATTTCACTTTACATTATATATATTGAATTTTCCAAAGTCTCATATATGATAGATTTATCATGAATGATATATGATTTATCTGATAAAAAACATCATGGATTTTTTGGATGGACATGTCTGGACTTTTCCTTTTCAAGAACTCATATTTTTACTAGATCCTGAAGGGCGCATGTCTAGTGAGTAGAAACTCCACTATTCAATATGCCTCGCTTTATAGATTTTAAACCTATTAAGTTAAATATATTTTTCCCCGAGAAGTTTAAGATATTTGAAGATATACTAGTTTAACTAGTGTTTATATTAGAATAATTTTAAATCAAATAATATGAGGCAATATTCCTAGAAACACAGGTTATGAAATTTTTTTGGGAATGAATAGAATAATGAAACTAATTTATATATCTATAGGGTAGTATGAATGAATGTTGGATCATAATTCTCATACCATTATGGGTTAGAGTTTAATTTCACAATAAATTAACCAAATGGTTAGACAATTAGTCTAGAAAAGTTAAGGGGGAATAATTTTGTGAATGGAGGTCCTATTACTAATATGGATCATCTCACATGTTGGTGAACATTGCTCAAGGTCAAAGTGTTTAGAAAATTATATGATGTGATTTATAGTCACTAATAAAGGACCAGTAAAGCTTCTAGAATATTATGTCATATTATCTTTTTAAAAATGGGTTTACTGAAAATTTTAATGACATTTAGTGTTTTCAAAAGCACATGAATATTTGAATTATTGTATGTGTAAAACATTGAATGATATATTTTAATACAGAGACAATGATATATGACTAGTATCAAAAAGATGATAAAGGACTATATTTCTGTTATGGGTTCCAATATGATGTTTTCATGGTATAAAGTTATTAGTGTACCTTCCCCATTAGGAATGATATTCCTCAGTTTAGAAGGTAAATATTTGGAGAGAATATTAAATACCTTGTTATGGGAATATATTGATAAAAAAATAGAGGTCGCACTTAGTGTAACATTCACCTTATTCTTATTGGATTGGGAAGGTTACATGACATTACATAACCTTAAGTGGCTTCCCCAATATTGAAAATGATGGAAATAAATTCCAACTAAATCATTCACAATTGGGGGATGATTTAACCATTAGAAGGAAAAAACCTCCCAATTGGGACATGTCAAATAAACTACTACATAATGTAGGATATAAATGAAAGGAAATTCAAAGAAATACCATTTATATAAAAAACAAACAGAAACAATGTATAATTGTGGATGACTACAATATCAATGTACATAACGAAGGACAAAACTCAAAGAATCCAATGAAAAACTCCAATTCTCAAAACATGCTCCAAGCTCCAACGGTATAAAAAACCAAAGTATCATGATGTACTACTAAGGATGTGTGATACTTTTCATTTTCCAATGTCTCTATAATTAATATATGAAAATGAAAAAAATTAAAGAAGGGGTATGTAATGAAACTTGGTATATTTTAGATAATTAAATCACTACCCACACCACTTATATAGAACATGTTTTAATATTTATAAGAATTATTTATATAAAAAAACTTCTAAAATATTTTATATCCAAATATAATCAAATTCCAGAGAAATATAATTTACTTAAAATGATAAAATGTTCCAAAAAATGAAAAAAAATTGTGTTAAAAAATAATTCCATAAATTCCAATTTTTTTATAATTCATATATTTTCATATATCTACATATTAAACCTTGCATCCATCCAATACCCCCCATTACTCGTGAGTGGTGAGTCAAACTTTCACTAAGATGTCACTAAATAAACCATTCGATAGGGGATATCTATAACTATTATCCATCCCACTCATAATGGGGAAACTCTTTAACCTTCTCATACATAAATTAACATGAACACAAACAACCATTATTACATAAACCAATGAAAAACCAAACATTTCAACCATTTCCATAAAACATTTCTTTTGTTGAATTAATTTAAAGACAACTATTTGAAATAAAAAATCCCAATTCATTTAAAAAATATTTATTATTTTTAAGATAATTTCAATTATGAAATTTCATAAAATTCCATAAAATCTAAATTTCTAAATCAACATTTTAAAATAAAGTAGAAAATTATTTTATACAGAACACCAAATTTCCATGATTCCACAAATTTTGACTCTGGAGGGTTTTCAAAAAGAATTTCATTGAACATTAACAATAAATTTCATGAAAAATAATACATTTGAAATCAATGACTCATGTTCTAAATATAGCGGTTGAAATTTTATCTACCTACCTCAATGTATTTGGTGAAATGAAAAAAAAGCATTGAAAGTTTCACTAAACCATGTTGAATCTCCAAAAACAGACCTTAGATATCCCCCACTATCGTCACAAATGCCAATATAATCATATATAGAATAAAATAACATAGTTATATCCAAATTATGTGGATATATAAGAATCCAAAATAAATATAGAATAATAACGTAGGAATACCATCAAGAGAAACCAAGAATGATGACTTATAGTGGAAATCTAGCTTTAATACACAAACAGAAGCCTCAAGATCACCTCTGTATTGATGTAAGATGAATAATTCTCCAAATGGATGAATAAATCCTAATATATAATTATTTTAGGGGAAAATGATGGGTTAAAACATTAAACCAACAAAGATTCACTTTTTGTGGATCTAATTTTTAAACACTGCACAGTTTGTCACACGGTTATGAATACCATATAAATAATATTATTCTAGATTCAATATCAAGAAGAACCTCACCCATTTTTCTTGAAATGTTTCTATACTATATTCCAACCATTCCATAGACCATAGTCTCAGTTGTCATGGTTTCTCCAAGGCTACATCATGGTTTAGACAAACCATGCTTTTCTCACGTGACTTCCCTCTTAGACTATGTTTCACTATGCATGTTTTTATAGGTTTTTCATGGTTTCCCCAACATATGCACCAATAGAGAAAATTTATAAAATCCCCAAAAAACCCAAATATCCACCAAAATCTCCATAGCATCGACCAAATAATTTATTTACATAAAAAACATAAAATTATATTTTTCATATGTAAAACCGGGGGTGAAAAATTCTCCATACCATTATATTTTCCATCATCAAAAAGTGGACAAATACCATTTTTTTTGAATGAGTTATGGCAATTTATTTTAAATTTTCTATCTCGTTCCATCATCTCTTTCTAAATTATACCATGTTTCCACAAAACCTGCACTAGAATGATTCTCTTTCCTTAAAATTAATTATCTTTCATATAAAAAATATCTACAAGCATGTCCAAAAATGAAGAAAAAGACTCTAAGTAAACATGAACCCTTCAAATCGCACGGTTTGGATCAATAAAATAAATTTTTTACTGAGATATATGGAATACATTATGCACTGCATTGAACCACGGTGGAAATACAAAATGATATTACACGTCACGAATTCATTGAAATATCTCAAAATAGAAATTATATCAATGAGACAACTTACCATGCCTCCCAAAACATCCATGTTTTACTATTGTAGTGATCCTCAAGAACACATTATCACTCAACTTGAATGAAAAAAACCCTAGAAGTCAATCCACATATGATTTCTACTGAATCTCGGTCATCTTTATCTATTTTCAGATCAACTTAATCATATCCAATGTATCATAGACTTGTCTTTTCCCAAAAAGTGAAGTCTTAGCAATTTACACCCAATAATGTGGGGAACTAAAAGGACACCCATAAAATGCTTCATAAAGATACATATGTGTCGAGGATAGATAACTATTGTTATATGATAATACAACTAATTGTGTGTACTCTTCCAAAGAGCCACCACAATCTGTTACGCAATCTTGGAACATGTATTATAGCATTTGTATTGTCAATTCAGATTTTTTATGTAATTCCCATAAAGTAGAAGACTAGATCCTATCATTATTTAAATATATTTTTTAGATTTCAAGGAATCATATCTTGAATGACTGATCATCTTAGCAGTATTTTAAAATAGATTACGTACATGAACATTACATTATAATTCAAAACCTATAATGCAATAAATATAATTCATTGAGAATGCAATTATTATCAAAGATTAACCCAACATATAAATCATAATACACCTATTGTAATCCAAGATAAAATAAATCATATGAAAGGGTTTAGCTCAAATTATTATTAAGGATAAACAATATAGAGGAAGCTATCATAAATAATCATAACATCATAAGGAATGGTATAAAAATAAAACAAAATAATTTTAAAACATTATATTAAACAAAATATGTCATTAAGAAATCAAGTAATTCTATTTGGAAATTCACAAGGATATTCTTCTAGACGAATAATCACATGTAATAAAACAAACAAATCTTCTAATGAAGAACTATATTATGTCGGACATCATACCCACACCATAAAATCCTCATGAAAAGACCATTACCATACTCTCAAGGACATATTACAAGACATTAGTTTGTCTCATGAGACAAACTGATTCATCAAGGGGCTATAGAGAGCCCCACCCATCACTTTCTAAGTTGAATTCATTCCTCTTATCAAAGGAGTAAAACTTAACAAACCTAAACATTCATATTAAAACTAGTATAAAAAAAGTTAATACATCAACCATAAACCATGAATGTAATCAAAATATAAAATCCATGGTCAAAAATATCATAAACCATTTAATATATTATGGTATATTTTATCATAACAAATTAACTTCAGTTGACCATAAAATCCATCAAAGGATGTCATTATAGATAAAAACCAATATAATAAAATCAATTAAACTATTTTAGAGAAATATCCATTTTTTTCATTGAAAACATTAAAAGTTGTTTAATATGTAAAATAATTCATTTACAAGTGATTTTTAAAATAGTTTCTCACACCACTTTGAAACATTTTATTGTAACAAACATTTGAAAACATTCATTTCCACATAAGAAATCCTTAAATCCATTATGAAAACATTGACTTTAATGAGAAATATTTATAAGAATAAATCTTTAAAAAGAGAGAAATGATGTTTCAGTTAAATATTCCCTTTAAAAAGTCCTTACTAATATTCCTTTTTAATTTTTTTTCATGAAACATGGAAATCAATGATAAATATATAAATTTTAATAGTTATGTATTAATATTCTCCAATAATAGTGAGATTGAGAAATTAACCCTTGCCTTGTACATTCCATTAGTTTTGGGATTGTTATAGTTTTGTATAATTGGTAAATTATGATATTAAGTAATACTAAAACCATGAACATATTTATGATATCATATATCTCCTATCATATCATTTTATTAATAGTGTTTCAATATTACCATTATTTCTGGTGTTAACTACTTCGTTTACCCTTCTTGTTTTTTAATGAAATTCATGTTTTCTATGAATAAGATGTATTTTATTCAAGAAAAAAAATTACATTATGTTCATAAATAATTTTTTTACAAATAATATAATTTGTATAATCATTCTTGATTTGTTAATGTGGAAAATTATCTCACCGGGTCACGGAGATGGTAGGCAGTACATACACATGACTGATGTCATCATTCTCTTAATGGTTATATGGTATTGAATTCGATGGTATATTAATTATAAAGATAAATTATCAGGTTATATTAATTATTTATATACATTATACTCAAAATTATATCCATCCAATTAATGCAGTGTTTAATAACAAATTACACAACAACGAGGAGATGATAAGTCATACGCACGCACACATTGTGATATTGTGATCCGTATGATGGATAAAATGAGGAATATGGTTGTACCAAGATTTTAATAAATATAATTATATGTGTGATACTATATTTAATAATTTTATATAAGAAAACAAGAACTAGGAAGTAGAATATAAAAATAACTGGGAAATTAGTGATAAAACAATTACCTTTTTTGAGTTTTTTTGTAGTTTGCACCAAAGTACTCTGTAGATTGGATTTCAGCCCAAATAATGGACTCTATGATGTATTTAGGTGTGTTGGGAGAGGAAATTTGTAGGTTTTAGCCAATCAAAAATGATTTACATATTTTATTATTAAATAAGAGTAGGTACTTTTTTATAAGAGAGGGGAGGGCACCCATGAAAGTATTAAAATACAAAATTAATATAAATTAATTTTTAATAAAAATGCCTCCAATGAATATTATTTCGAAGATAATATTATCCTAGGTAGAAATACTCTCATAAAATTAAATTTTCACATGTTTTTATTTTAATTTAAACCATATCATATTTATATTCGCTTATTTAAACTATTTAATTTTAATATTCTAAATATTAAATGGTTATAAATATTTACTTATGTGGTGTCATTTTTTATTAATGTGATACTATATGAAATTTTCTACCATATTATTTCACTTTTTAATTTTTTTTATATTTTAATGATATTTAATTAATTTAATAATATATTATATTTCTAAAATATCAATATTGTCCATTTAGACACAATTCATTTATTTGATATTAAATAGTATCCAAATAGAAGATAATTTATAATAAAACCATTTCATATAATATCCCAAAGTAATAATCACATATAAAATTCGTGGATCAACCTAATTAATTCAAATTATATTTCTTATAATATTTTTTAAAAAATTTATTTGATATTCTTATTAATAAGATAATTTAGGAATTGCTATTATGTCATCATTAATGTAATTTATATAATATCTAAAAATTGTAAAGAAATTTCTAAGATGTAGGTAATTAATTAATATTTCTAGAGACTATATTTAGTTGATTCTATCTCCTGGTTATACATATATTAAAATTAATATACTTATATAAAATGAGATTGTGACATTTTGTCACATTCATTAATTTTTATTATATTCATGTCATATTCATGGGTTAGTGGCATCTAAGTGATTAAATTTATATACATAGATGATAAGGGTCAATTATAGTCATCCAATTGGATTTTGATAGGTGTAAAGGTAATTTCATAATATTATTTTCATATTTAAATAACTGATTTAACTTTAACCATGGGAATAAGAATAATTACTAAAGTTACAATTCATAATGTCTAAAAATAAATGTTGCGTATTCACATAATTTGGACCAACTAATTCTAAATATGGAATCAATATTTAATGATTTAAAACACAGAAGGAGTTATAATTAATTTAACATAATTATCATTGGAAAAACAAGAAAATAGAGTTTTGAAAAGTAAAAATCATCAAAATATTGACCTGGGTTCATATCCTATTTTAACGTGAAAATAATTACATTAAACATAATTATGATAAAAGATAATATAATTATGATTTTAATCGAATGAAAAGGATAATCTATCAATATTAATGAATAAGTTAAAAAAACATCTTTGAATTAAAATGTAGTATTTTTCCATAATTATTAAAATATGAATGTTATTAGAAAAGAACCTAAATTTTTTCCAAATAATTTTTTGTCTCGCTTATAAATAAAAAGTTTATTTGTTTGAAATAAAATATATTTAAAAGTGTTAAATATTTGATTTAAATGAGTGATCCATCAAACGGGGATAAAAACTACATTTTTTAGTAATACTTCTTTAATCCAAAAAAAGAATTTGTTATTATATTATGTCTATGAAACACATAAGATGATTGTTAAAATTATATGGAATATATAAAATTGAAAATTTTGTTAATAATATTCATAACCTTAAATTTAACATCTAGTTTATATATCATATAAAATAATAATATATTATCAATATACTGATGTTCGGTAAAACTAGGACACGATTGTAACACACACCAATTAATTATTCTGTGTGGCATAAGCATAACATGGAGTTATGTAAAAATATGTAAAGAAATAAAATTATGTTTATTTAGAAATTAAAATTTTGTAAATTCCAGGGGTGTCACATTTTTTCGGTCTGAGGAACATACGTTGTATTCATTATCAAATGAGTCCCAAGGAATTTATGTATGGATTTCTATAAATGAGTTGTAAACATATGATATCTATCTGACACTATTTAAAATGGTATTCCCTACAACTTTACCACTTCTCATATGTAGGTTTTTTGAAAATTCCTCCACCTTCTGAGTTTCATGAATATGGATAAAATGAGACAAATTTTTTATCCAATGCACTACAACCCACATGTAATCATGTTTCCATATAGTTATTGGAAGACCAATTACAAAATACATGGATATATGCTCCCATTTCCAAACCAAACTACTTAAGGACTATAACATGCATGCTTGACGCAGAAGTTCTTCCTTAACTTTCTCCAAAGTTATCCATTTCAAAACAAACTGATCAACATTCCTATTCATATCGACCCACCAAAACTGTTATTTCAAAAAATTTCAATCATTTTAATTTATAGAATTAATAACCCATTGTGAATTGTGGTAAGGATGATGAATCTTTTTCATATAATTCATAGGTACATCCATATAATTTATGAACCACAAAACTGGCCTCCCATCTTGTTTCCACAGATCAATGGTCTACCAAACTTTGATTTTATACCTCATAGATATTCATTATTCATCATTTTTATGCATCTTAAAATATATTTTCCAAATCATGAATCAATGGATCTAGAAATAAAACTATCACATCTCCTCAATCTTCATATTCCATTTTCATGCCTCCTTGGACTAACATCAACTATCATTCACCTAAATATTCTTGTCAAATTTAGAATATAAATTTCTACTTAATTAATATAGTGATTAATTTTCCATAACTATTTTTTACATGATGTCAATTTCAAAAAAATTCAGATACTCCACCCATATTCATTGTTCTGATTCAAATCCCATTATGATAAAATATGGTTCCAGATCTTTTAATACGTGAACACAATAAATTTCTCACTAAAAACGTAATAATTGAAAGTCCTCAAAGCCTAGACTACGAAATATAACTCCAAACCTTATATTGGGTATTTAATCTCATGAACTCTTAGATTCATTTATCCATAAACAATAACATGGCCACCTTTCATGAAAACACATCCAAAACATGATCCTTAAGCATCAAAATACACCACATACCCCTTTCCTATTTTTAGAAAGATAAATATTTGTGCTTATTTAAGGTCAAAATTTATCACTTGAAAATATATATTGCAAACCTCATCACATTAGAAGGGAATATTACAATTTATCAAATCTGTGATAGGCAAACCGAGTTATGAGATGTCATGAATAATTTGTTGATAATAACCAACTAGGCCAAGGAAACTCTATATCCTAAAGAATATTATTTGGTAGTATCCATGAGATAATAGATTCTAAATTTTCTGGATAAACATAAACACCTTTATCAAAAATTAGATGGCTAGAAAAACAAACATCTTATATCTAAAAATCAGACTTTGATAAATATTCAAACAAATGATGTTCCCTCAAGATTTCCAATAATGTCACCCAATGTTGCTCATGCTTCTCCCATGTCCTTGAATTCACCAATATGTATTCCGCAAACACCAATATGAAGAAATATAGACCTCTATGACATATATGATACATCAGTACCATAAATACTTCTAGTTCATTCATAATATCATAAGGACTTACCACATATTCGTAATGGATCTATTTACTCTTGAAAACTATCTTTGTAATATCCTCGTTATAAACCCAAAATTAGTGATATCCTGATGGTAAGTCAATTTTAGAGAACAAATTTTCTCTGCTTAATTGATTTATAGATCATAAATTAATCTATGTGTATAAATATTCATTATATTATCATGATTAAGCATACAATAATTCTTACACAGCCTTATAGAACCATCATCCCCTTTCACATATAAGATTGATGATACCCACATAGATGTGCTCGGCCAAATGAAACCTTTTATTTTTATATATTCTAATTACACATTAAATTACCTTAATATTATAGGTTCCCTCCTATAATATTGATGTAAAATTAGACTTGTCCCTAGATGAAGATAAACCACAAACTCTACATCCATTATTGGTGGAAACCTTAAAAAATTCATAAGAAGAAAATCAAAAAACAAATCAAACAATGCGGGAAAAATATTATCATTTTTATTATCCACAAAATCTGAGGCCTTATAAATATCTAGTATAAAATATTCCCTACTACATTTTCCAACAATCTCAATGTACCTACTTTTACATTCTGATATCCTCAAAAGAGATGCTTGACACCATCTTGAGTTGTAAAACTAACATTTATGGTATAAATGTTGATGTGAGTATTATAAATTTTCAAACAATACATACCTACGATTATATAATAGACATACATCACGTGAATAAAAAATCCCCTATCAACTCATCTCTATCAATGGTTATATAAAAATCTATACACAAAAGGATCAACACTCTTCTTAACCAAGAAGTGTTCGATGTTTTATCACCTATGGAATAATTTAAACTTTTAAACTCAGAAAATCAACAACAAAATAATAAATAATGGAATGGGATTCACCCATATCATAAAACTCTTTCACAAGGGTAGAATTCATAATAATCACCCCTTGCACCATAGATAGTCCAGGATGATCGTCCACAAATAACATGTCCATCTCCATATAATTCCATGCTAGTTTCCTATTTCCCCATATTTTCCTATTGATATTTAACTGATTATAGAGTAATGGTATTAATATAATCACCACGTATAGATCTGTACTACTAAAGAGAATAATTTTGATAACATTATCCTATTTAGGAATATGATGTCTATGACACCTATAAGTGTCATGTACACTCGAACATTGGGCACTGCGATATTAGAGGTGAACATTTCCCATTTGATTAAAATTAAGACACGATCTAGGTGGTTTTGTACACTATCCCCTAATGTGGTTGAATGAACCATATTGAAAACAACCAGGCTGACAATTTGGTCATGGAGTAAGATTCACTAATCCTACCATTTGGTTTGTATTCATTCTCCAAATTTGGAAATAGGTGTCCCTCTTCCAATTTCTCCTAACATTATATATCACATTGTTTCCCATAGGTTTAAACAACCATCATCCACCCATATCTTTCGGGATATCCCTTTATTCATCCATTTATCTATTGACCATCTCTGTATAGTCAATAATATAGAGAAAAACAATATCTGAGCGAATCTCCTACCATTACCGTTATTCAATGTTGGGTACCATAAATGATCCACTTAAATAATGTTATGGTGAAAATATAACTAAATTCATGAATTTTTCCACATAATCCATGACATAATTATTATCTATCATCATGATGATGAATTCTGTTGTCTATTTAATGTTTATCATGTGAGGATTGAATTATATGTTGTGTTATTCTTCAAAATCTTACCCTACTGGTTCACAGTAAAATTTATCTTGAATGACCAAATACTACCACAATTGATAGATCCTCTAGAATATACATCTCCAGCCTGAAATTTTCATTTTTGGGTGTGCCTATGAGATGAATGATTCAATTCATCCTATTCACTCACACATCGACTTTATCTGGTTCTAAACCACCCTGAAAAATGGGTGGATTCTACTTCTATAACTATACATAATGATCCACTAGCCTTGCCTCGTCCACCATGTTTCCCATAACAATAGCTTGAAATGTGTGGAATATTATCTGAACTAGTTCCTGGTTCATCTATGGATCAGTTGAAACCATATTCTCATAAGATTCTTCCTATTGGTTTCTATGATGATTGATTCGTGTCGTTTTCTATGAAAACAACAAAGGACATTAACCACACCCTCTAACAAAACAATTCTTAAAATTTAAAATTCTATAACATCATAATTATCATAAAAATGATTTCCAAAATTATGTTTTACCATGATCAATCATTTTTGAAAAATTTATACTTATTATTTCAAAATCAAATCTTTTTCAAATATCAACGATCATGAACTTTTCAAAGTCTTTCATCTGATACTAATTTCACCATTTTTAAAAATTCAACACATTTCTCCAAATAATATATCATTACTATAAATAAAATATGTACTACAAGTATGATATCATTTTTAATTCATGTCATTCCCATCTCATTGGCCAAACCCATGCTAATAAAATTTCAAATCCTATAAGTTTCTCAAAAACAATTATGTACCCACCTCCCTCATAACAAGATTTTCATCATAAAATCGATATTTATACCTCTTTTTGGTATAAATTTCATGTCCCAGAAATCTACTCCTTTAATGCAACTTTTCATAAATAATTGACTAGAATTAATTTCAACTCAATGGTCGATATAGCCTTAGACCACTTGTTAGGGAAAGACCGAACTAGCTCATAAAATTTGTAACATTCCTTATCTTATCATTATCTTGACAAGGAGGGAAGACATTAATATTCCCTAGAAGAAATCCCAAATACATCAAAGGATGAAAATAAATTCTAAGGGATTCATTTAAAATTGGAGAATGATTTTTCCTTTGAAAATAAAACATACCCCAAAACAAGACATATCAAATAAACTATTACATTTTGTATGATATAAATGTAATACAACTCAAAAAACACATTTAAATAAAAATAAAACTAAAACCAAGAAACCCTATAGAAGAGTAAAATATCAAGGTAAACTGTCTAATAAAAAACTCAAAAACTAAAATGAAAAACTCCAAATCTCCAAACATTTTATAAGATCCAACTCCAGAAAATCACCCAAGTATACCTATATACTATTAAATATTTTTGATACTTTACCTTTTCCCATGCGTCAAAAACAAACATCTGTAAAATAACCATATTAAAAAATCATGGGTGATTAATGAAACCCATTATATTTCCCAAAATGTCTCCCTTACCCATTCCACTAATATAGAAAAGGTCATCCTATTCAAATAAATATTTTATATAAAAAAACATTAAAAACAGTTTATATCCAAATATAAATAAAATGCCATAGTAAAAATGATTACTCCAAAGAAAAACATGTTATAATGAATAAATAAAAATAATTTATTAAAATTATTTAATAAATTCCACTTATCCAAGTATTCATTCATTTCCACATATCGACATAATCAGCCATGCATGAAACCTGGACCTCCAAACAATCACAAAAGGTGACTCATAATTTATCATTTTTGTAACCTAATGAATCATTTGAAGGGGGAGATATGAACCTTATCAATTCATCTCATGATATAAGAGACTTAGTACCCATATATATCATAAATTCAAAAGTACAAAGAAAACCATTATTTGAAAAACCAATGCCAAAACAACCATTTCAACATAACTGTTCTTTATTGAAATGCTTTCAACCCTACTATTTACAATCTTCCATCAAAACTCATTTAAATAAAATTTCCCTTTTATATAAAAAATTTCGATAAATCTATTTACCAAAATTCTATAAAGTCAGCTTTTTAAAATTTTCATTTTAAAATCAGGAAAACAATGAATTTTCAATAAAAAACCGAACTTCCTTATTTCAAATAACTATCACTCAAGAGGATTTTAAATAATAATTTCACAAAATTCACAATGAAATTCATGAAATATAACCATTTTTAATTAAATACTTATTTTTTTAAATATATCAGTCTAGAGTAAAGCCATATCCCATGAATTCTTTTAAAAAAATGGATTATCGAAAGAAAACAATCATGAAACTATGTTAAATTTACAAAAACCCATAGTATATCTCTTTTCCAATCATAAAAAAACAAAATATATTCATAATTTTAATAAAATACCCTATATCTGTCTACATAAAGAAGAAATCTAGGAAACATAGATAAATATATTATAATGTCTAAGGAAAACCTCCAAGAACAATAATTAATGATGACATACCATTCGAATCTAGCATAAATACCCCAAGGGAAGCCTTTGGATCACCTCTAGATCAATGGAAGGATACTATTTAGCCATAGAGAGAAATAAATCATGAGTTAGAGTAAGTTTGGAGTTAAAATTATGGGATATAACATTAAATAAACATAAATCCACTTTTTTGGATCATGTTTCTAAACCATGTAATGTCAGTATCACAGTTATGAAAAACGTGCACTATTCATGACCCAAATTCTATCTGAATAAGGAACCATACATGGTTTCTCTCATGGTTTCCAATCTATGCCCTAACCATTACAAATCCCAGTCTCATAATTGGAATGGTTTCTCCTATTCTAATGCAGGGTTTAGACAATCTGTGTGCTGCCTATGCACCATCCCCTTACCACTATTTCACTATGCATAGTTTCCAGATGGTGTTTTATGGTTTCCCCAAACAATTAGCCAACTGTGATCCATTATAAAATCCTAAAAAAATTATGGATATCCCCTATCAACCCCAAACATCACTCGTGAATTTTATATAAAAAAACTCATAAATAAAGGGTTACATATTTGAAATGGGGGTTGCTAGAATTGTAGACAAACACACTCAATAATAATTTCTTATGACTGATTTATGATCAAACATATTGCATCAGTTTTGGTCAAACAAAATTTATATTTACTATTAATCTATCTTAGTGGATTAGTAGGATCGTCTCTCTAGTACTAGGTTTTGGGAGTATCACAATTCAAAAAACAAATATATTTTTTTAATGAATGAAAAGATGTCATTTTTTTTGAGATTTGGATATTAAGAATTAATCTTTAAATGAAAACATTACAACACCGTTTATTATGGAATAGAAATAGTCCTAAGAATAATTACATTGGGTTAGATCATCATTAAAATTTATTCTAAATCATCCAATTCAATGAGATGTGGAAATAAAATTCACCTTCTTACCCCCCCCCCCACTATTTCCATTTATAGTATAACCTCCGATCTTATCAAGGTATCCCCTAAAAAGACTTAATATCATGTGTTCTCCCTAGTGAATAATAAAATACACACATTAAATGAGTTAATGGACTTACTAACATACCTATAATTATTCTTGGACTATTCTCTCATACAATTTACATGAATCCACTTGTATTACGTTTAATTTTAATGGAGGGAGATATTTAATTTCATTAAGAAGTAGATTTTAGTAGCACCAATGGAATGTGGGGTGAAAATTTCCTCCTATACACTCCACTTCAACTATTTCATCATAATTATAAAAAAAATATTAATAAATTGAATAAAATAAATTGAAGCACACTCCTATTATTCCCCTATGACAACCCATTTGTGGTTATTAATCTATGACAATGTACTTTTTTAATCATTTATATGTCACAAAGGTGATAAATATGATGAAATTAGTGCGAGATAAGAATATTACTATTGAAAACAAGGTATGAATTGAAATTGAATTAAAAATGAAGAAAAATAAAAATTATAGTAATGATAAGTTATGAGTATAAGATACCAAATCATAATAAATGGGGAAGATTTACAGTTGTTAATAATTGATATCCATATTCATCCCTACATTCAATATTGATGTGATATTTTATTTAAAATGGATGGAGGCCAACTATCATGGAAAATGGTAGATATAGGTTTAGTAAAAATAATATCACCAGTTTTCAAATTCCACACCCATCCTGCAATGGTTCAGGAATATTAAGAGAAAACAGTATTCTATTATTAAAAAATTCTATAAAAAAATTGATTTTTCCATACATATGTAATCTGTAGCTTGAAGGTTCTATGAAAAAGAGTGCTACTCAGCATCATGTGAGAAATAGTTAATAATTTTAACACTATATATGATTGTTCATTGACATAGAATGAAAGATGAATGTTAATTGGGAAGTAGAAAATTATTTATGTTTTGGATCAACTTAATCAAGATTGTTTCAAAAAATATTTCTACAATGTAACACTAATCACACTAATCTATGACGATTTGGTCTTATATACATTCAATGAAGTTTATTTGATATATAGAATGGTTTCCTTAATTTATATCAATAATTAGCCATTCAATTGGTGTGAAGTGATCAATGAACTCACAAAACATGGCTTGGTAATTAATGATTTCCAATTCAAAAAACGTCTCAAATTACATTTATATGGGTATTTATAATATCAATTATCTTAATCATTAATTAATATGGTAATTACTGCATCATCATTGGGTCCCAAGTAAATTAAATTATTTAATGTCTAAAAATTATAAATAAAAACACATTATGTAGGAAATCTCTTTATCTTTAAAATTAATATTTATAATCAAATTTATATTATGTATAACCCTATATTAAATTTTTTTAGTTATTAAACATTGATTTTAACTCTTTTAACTCTTCTTTGAATAAAATAATAATAAATGTTCTAATCTCATCCAAGTGGACCTAAATGATATTATTTTATTCCTAAGGTTGTTTTTGGTCGAGATAAAGTTGTCCAATAGAATTAGGAAATGTGTTAGGGTAATATTAATATCATTTTTACCATTAATTACTCTATTTATTTTTAACCGTGGTAAATAAAATTAAAAAGTTACTATTCACCAAAAAAATATCTTGTTGAACCACATTTTACTCCTTGATAATAACTGTGTCTCTCGGATTTTTGAAATTCTACTAAATGAAGTGGTAAAATTATGTTTTTTGTGAACTTTCCAATTCTCCTAGGAGATGGGTAAAAGACAGTGAAAAGTTCAATAAAATTTTTATATATCTAAATTTATTCTAAACTAACTCCAATGAATTACATTGAACATATATAGGTATTATGTATCTATTTTGACCTTAATTAAATTTAAATAATGTAAATAATTATTGAAATAAAAATTCGGTTTTAAACTATAACTTAGTGTTTTTTTACTATTAATCAAAAATTGAATGTTTTCAGAAAAATACCAAAAATTCAGGCTATGCTAATTTTGATATTCCAAATCCAAAAATGAAGTCCATTTTGAATGAAAAAATTTATAAAATTTCAAAAAGTGGGAATTACTATTCATAATAGCTAGTTTTATTGGTTGTGGTGTGTGCTAGAGCTTGAAGTTGCGTAAAACACGCGCTACTGTATTATTCAAAGAGAAGCGTACCATGGAATCTTTGGGTGTTACATTCTCCCCCCTTTCAATAAATTGTTTCCTCGCAATTTATGCTCGGTATTCGAAACTTGGGGTTGATATTTCAAAATATCTTAGTTGAAATCCCACATCGAAAAACGGATTAATGAAGCATCTATTTAAAATAAAGAGTGGTAAGTATGAAGGTTGTTGAAAATAACACATACTAGGGTTCCATGTAGGAAAACATGGATATGGAAGAGAAATTTAACCATCAATATCTAATGGAGAGTGGTAGAGAACATGGCTGTAAAAAGGCCAACAATCACAAAGCCATAAATTTGGGATGATCTAAAGTACCATCTAGGACAACATTTTTGTTCTAAGTTCCTTTTCTTAATGTTGAGGAATTTATTTATGAGATCTTATACTTATAGTTTTATCCATTAATAAATTTCTACCACAAACTCATCTTTCACTCCAAAACTCAAAAATACTCTATTTATCCTAATCGTACAGGGTTCCAAATATAATGAATTTATAATTCACATATCAGACCCATTAAAAAATCTATATTATACCATCCAAGAACATCACGTAGTCTAGTGGTAGGTGATAAATCCCAATCTCACTATAGTTGTGGGTTCGATTCCTGCATCTTTGTCTGATTCGATGGGTTGTCACACAGTCTGTGTGTTTTCTTTTTTATAAAATTCAAAAACTAACCCTAACAATAGTATCTTAATACATTCCAACTTTTAGACATATCCAAAACAAATCTATCCAAACTCACAGTCCAAAATTTATAAGGAAGTTAAACACAATGAAGATCCTTTTTTCCATGTAATAACATGTGAACACCTTCATCACGTATTATTTTAAAACTTGTTAACACCCTGAATTACCATTAAACCTTATTGATTACATTGATGATCCCTAATTCCTTATAGAATACTGGAAATACTCCTTCTTTCCAAAAATGTTGTAAACTCCAACAATGAAAAATCATTAATCAGTTTTATGGTAGTCAAGAATATCCAATATGACTTACTCAAATAAACCATCTTTTATTCCAAAATCACTACCTCATTATCGGTACCATATTAAGTATTACCTTTCCTTCAAGAACGTATTTTACCAAAAGTGTAGCTCATTGTAAACTCAAATACTTAAAAAAATAGTACTGTAGTATAATCCTTATTTATCTCCATAATTCATATAACCAGTATACTATAGATACAACACTCAAATGAAACAACTCTATAATAACAACATAGGAATACTAGTCATTCATCTTCATCCGAGTTAATATCATAACATGATTATTATCCAATAACATCATTTGTAGTATACTCTTATGACTGGGACATTGATTCGCGTAGTGTCTCAACACCTTTCAGATGAGGCAATTTAGATTTGAAAACATTTTCTTACCCTTGAAATCACCTACTTGGTGTTATTTTTCTCCACACTTATAACAAACACCCATTTCCTTATTGAATTTACCAAGGTGATTATTTCCACATTTATCACATATGGGGAAATACTTCTGTCCCCTATTCCCTTTATCCATCTATCTCTCTACCATCCTTTTCTTCTCTTTCTTCACTTCAAAGCCATAGGACTCAGAGAATTCTTTACTTATCTTACTAACATATGATATTATTTCTTCATATGTTGAGAATATATAGGAGACTATTTCCCTTCTAAATGATGGCTTAATACCCTGAATGATATGGCCATTCTTACTCTTTTGATCATACGTATTGCTGGAGTTCACATTCATTCTACTAGACACTATTTCTAAACAATGGCATACACTAGGTCAGTTTATGAATCGCATTTCATAATTCCAAACATGTAAAATACCTAACATAAATTGAACAGTTTATGGACATAATCCATAATCACTGATAGGTTTTCATTGAGGTGATATATATGCATAAACCCTTCATAGTGGTTTGAAATTAAAATGAGTATTATCCTAAGAATATCCCCCAGGAGTGCCATAACTTAGAGTGCAGCAAGTCCCATTGTCATGCACCAGTTCCCGTTCGAGTCTAGCTCAAAGCGATGTCTTCGGGTTTTACCCCTAGGTACATCTGTACCAGAGCTTCCTCTACCTGCTCGTATCTAGATAAGAATGTATTGCTTGGAAAACTCAAAAAATCTCTACAGTACCAAAATTCTAGAATGTTCTTCTATAATAATCCTCAAATTCTATCTTAGGGTAATGTGATTTAATCAGAGTTTATCTAAATCTAATTTCCAAGGTTATTTCTAAACTTCCTCTCATACAAAATGTAACTCCCTGACCCCAGTTACCCAGATCCATTGCATTATTTTAATACATCAGCACGATTACAAGGAATCAAGTCCCGAAGGACCGATCAATTTAACAGTCTTGGAATATAGATTACATACATTAACTTTACATTACAATTTGACGCATAAAACAAAACATATATAGTTCATTGAGAATTCCATTTTTCCCTTTAGCTTAACCTAGCATATCAATTATAATACACTTCTTAGAATCTTGGGAAAATAAAACATAAGAAAGGGGTGAGCTTAGATGCTCAGTAAGGTAAATAATTTAGAGGAATCTATAAACTTTTAATGCAAGATGTGTAATAAAAACAATAGCCTTTTAATAATAAAAATAAACATAATATGGTAAAAATAAATGAAACATTACCATAGAAACATGCTCATGGATATTCTAAGATTTCAATAATCACATGTAATAACTAATTTCACAATTAGGAAATGCCTAATATCGGACAGCATTACCACATAGTAAGGCCTCGTTCCAAGACTAATTTTTTTTTTGTCAAGTACTTGTGAGAATACATTATTTTTTCTCATGAGACCTACTGATGCATCGAGGAGCTATAGCGGCCTCCACCCGTCACTTAAAAAGTCCACTGCATTCCTCATATGAAAAAGTTCAAACATAACGTAAACATTCGAATTAAAACTAACATACGAAATGTCATTACATTAACCATAAACCAGGAATGGTATAATAATAGAACATCCACAATAAAAAATATCATAACTCATTCAATACAACATGGAATATTGTATTATAATAAATCAATCTCAATCAAAAATAATATCCAGTAAAGGATGCTGACATAGTTGAAAATGATGAGTAAAACCTTTTGAGAGAAATATCCTTATTGTAAAATCATTTAAAATTCACACATATATAAAGGAAGTAATTTAAACTATATTTTTGAATCAATGTGTCCCATACCACTTTGAAACATTTGAAAATAATTATCATTTCAAAACATTCATGTCCATATAAATAAATCCTTAAAATCATTTTGAAAACATGGACATTAATTAAAATAATTTAGAAAGATAAATCTTTAAAACATTTAAAATTATGTTATTGATAAAGTGTACCTTTCCAAAATCCTTAAAATATTCATTTTGAAATAATTTTTATGAAAAATGGACATGGATGATAAAAATGTCCCAGTAAATACTTGCACAAAAACAATCTCAGATAAGATTGAGATTGAGGAATTAACGCTTACCAATTTGGTAACTTACGAAACATAGACCCCATGAAAGAAGTATCATACAATGAATTTGTAAATACACATAAATTAATGTGTATTACACAAATAGTACAATTATGGGTAGTACATACACCACACAAAAGGTAATAGTGGCAATATGGCATGAATCTCACAGGAATAAGGAGTGAGATGAAAACCCCTTACCATGCACTTTCCTTTAATCGAGGGTACGTTTAACCTTTTGTATGAAGAATATAGTATGTTATTAAATTATACCAGAACCATATTAATTTTTATTATATCATACATTATTCATTTTTGTTTTTATAATACCCATTTATTAATACATTCCATGTTATATTAATATTTCGGGTAATAATCGCTTTGTTTATCGTATGTGTTTTAAATTGTTGCTCTTGATTGTATCACTTAGATCATGATTTAAATACTTCCAGAATATAAAAAATGATTTATATATCATATATATTTAGAATATAAATATGTATAATAGATGTATATATGAAATGGAAAACACCGTTTATGAAAACGGTAGTCCGTACGTACGCGTAAACGTTGTTTCCGTTTTCATATAGTATTGAATGGAAGTAAGTGAATAAGATATATGTAAGTACATAAATACTTATATATATATAAATATATATATATCTACAGTAGAATTATTATGTCATATATTACATTATTATCAGTTATATATATTTTTATAATCGTCGATGAATGGCGAACATGGAAATGAATCTCATCACGTCGTGGAGACGGTAATCTGTACGTACGCACGAGTGAAAATATCATTATTTTGATATTAAAATATTATATAATAGGATGGTATATCATATATACAGAATCATTATCATGTGATATTTATTATTTAAATCAAATACACTTCATTATTATACCCATCAAAATAATAATGTTTTAAATAATAATTACACCACGACGTGGAGACGGTAAGCCGTACGTATGCACGTATGGGGACAAGTCATTCAAAGGGTTGGTAGAATAATGAATTTGGTTGTACCACAATTATAATAATATCACAGTATATAGAAGATAATGGAGTAATTATTTTATAAAGGAAACAACAAAGAAAAAGGAAGTGGAAGAAGAAAGGAACTTGAAAGAGGGTGGTGAAATCAGTACCTCTTCTTCGGGTTCTGCCTTTTGATTTGATTAAAAGGGCTCCTTAGGATTGTTTTCTAATCAAACTAAGGCCTCTAGGTTGAAGGTAGGATAGTTTAGAGGGTATTTGTGAAGGTTTTGTCTAATCCAGATGGCTTATAAGGTGTTAATTAGAGTGAAGGGGGTTCCCTTTTATAAGATGCATGAGGGGAACCTTAGGAAAAATTAAAAGATTATTTTATAAAAAAATCATATTCGATTTAAAATGGCTCAAAATTGATTTATATCTAGGATAAGGTGGGTATGAGTCAAAATCCACTAATCCAATAGGTTTTAGGTAGGTTTGGGCACTTTATGAACCTTATCTTTTAGTTTTAACTCTTAGTTAATTAGTTTGACATTTACCATGTCTCTTTGTATTTTTATATTATATGGTTAATAAACTAACTATAAACTTGCAATAGTCCCCAAAGTGGTCCATTAATGATACAAATATCATTATATATGTTCTTCTGACGATCCTTAGATTTTTAATAATAGAATATCAATTAATAATATAATATTTGTTTTAAAAACTCTTTTATGTCAATTTTGACACTATTGGTTGTTTTGTTTTTGATAAATTTATAATAGCATTATTACTTAAAAAAAATTCATATAACCAATCATAATATGTCATATTAACACAGAAAATAATTGTAATTCATAAAAAGTCTCTAATTGCATTTATTTGGTTATTTATAATATCAATTATCTAAATCTCTCATTAATACGGTAATTACTGCATCATCATTGGGTCACAAATAAAGTAAATTATTTAAGGTCTAAAAATTATAAATAAAATACCATTATTTAGGAAATCTATTTATATTTTTAATGAATATTTATAATCGAATTTATATTATGTATAACCCTATATTAAAAATGTTTTATTTATTAAACATTGATTTTAGCTCTTTTAACTCTTCTTCTAATTAAATAATAATAAATGTTCTAATCTAATCCAAGTGGACCTAAATGATAATATTTTATTCCAAAGGATGTTTTTGGTCGAGTTACACCTTTCCAATAGAATTAGTACATTTCTTAACGTAATATTAATATCTTTTTTACAATTAATTACTCTATTTACTTTTAACCGTGGTAAATAAAAGTAAAAATTACTATTCACCAAAAAAAAATTTATCTTATTGAACCAAATTTTACTCCTTGATATGAAACGTGTCTCTCGGATTTTCAAAATTCTACTCACAAAAGTTGTAAAATTAAGTTTTATGTGAATTTTCAAATTCTCCTTGGAGATGGGTAAAAGACGGTGAAAAGCTCAATAAAATTTTTATACATCTAAAATAATTCTAAACTAACTCTAATAAATTACATTGAACTTATATAGGTATTATGTATCTATTTTTACCTTAATTAAATTTAAATAAAATAAATAATTATTTAAATAAAAATTCACTTTTAAACTATAACTCAGAGTTTTTTCACTATTCCTCAAAAATTGAATGTTTTCAAAAAAATACCAAAAATTCACCCTAAGCTAATTTCGATATTCCGAATCAAAAAATGAAGTCCATTTCGAAAGCTAAAATTTATAAAATTTCTAAAAGTTGGTATTACTATTCATAACGGCTAGTTTGATTGGTTGTGGTGTGTGTTAGAACCCGAAATTGCATACAACACACGCTACTGTATTATTCAAAGAGAAGCGTATCGTGGAAGTTTGGGGTGTTACACTATGGGGGTATTTTACATTAGTTTGAATGAAAACAAGAACTTGTACTCGATTTGGACCTAATCATTAAGCACCTGATCAACTAATAAACCTTATTACACTATTGTGGATAGAGATTTTAGGATTGTAGAAATTAATCATCCTTTCAAGAGAATGGTTTTATATGGTGTACGACATTAACAAAACTATATTAAGATTCCACCTCAGTTGAGGATTATAGATTATGGGGTAGTTCCCAATACATATCTTCAAGGTACGATGATTGTTGTATTGTTTTATAGAATTGTTTCCAAACTTCATTTGATAGAGGTTAAATGTTTCATAGATTATAGACTAGATAAGGTATCCTTGATGACCATTCATTCCTTTTCATGTCTCTCTAGTGGTTATTAAATTTTCATTTAAAATACATGACAATGATGACACAATCCATGTTAATATAGGGTGATTATTGGTAAAAATTGGATGGTAAATTATTTCTATAATCATTTATTTCACCAAATTAACTAATATCCTAGTCATAAAATCAATATAATTATACACAAAAATTATTGGAATTTTAGTTCCATTTTTCTTCTTCTGGGAGAGAATTAGGACATTGATTTATGTACACTAAGTGTTTTCCCATATTATGCTACTTGGAATCATACATCGTATATAGTTTTTCCTTGAAAACGAATCATTCTAAGAAACGTTTCCCTAGAAATTAATAGAAGGGGTTGTAATCAGGGTATTCATTTTGGAAGATTTTCCCACCCTTCCCATCCTATTATAACTTATGAATATTGTTTTTCAAGATATTGATTATTTAAAAAATTAATTTCTCATTTTATAAGGAATAAAATTTACTCTTCCAACACTCAATGAGTTACTTCTTATTCAGTACTTTCTTTTCATGATGGGGAATTTTTTTTGAATTTTTATATAGACGAAGGCATCATGTGATATTTCAGGGGAAAGGATACCTAAGATAGTATTTTTATCATATTTTGAATTAGTGTTGTGACATAAACTTTTCAAGTATTTTATCATTCCAATGAATGAATTGGTCATGACATACCTTTGGATCACCATATAGAATCATCAAGTCACTGTGATATAGATTTAAATTCTTGAAATATTATAAGATATTTTAGAAAATCATTATTACATGTAGTTTAACATAGATATTCTATTTTTAAACATCTAATTTGTACACTAGAGATATTTTATTTTTAATAAATAATTTCAAACCCTTCAACCTAGTGAGGAAATCCATGAACCTATTATTTTCACATTTTTTGAAGATATAGAGGGTAATGAAAATTGTATTCATCTCTATTTAGTTGAATTGAAAGATAAATTATCTTTAAAGACCATACCTTTTGTAAATGGATCGTATATATATATATATATATATATATTCCATAGAAACACTGGTCCATAAAAAATCATGAAAAATATCCTACTATTTTTTACTTTTTAATTTTACCATGTTTCTATTATGGGATCACATATAGACATAGTCTGTCAAAAAAACACTAGGCCTTTAATTCCATTGAGAATAAAGAATGTTTGGTTATGAAAATTTGGTCATAGAAAAGTATTGCACACACAAAAAGTGTTTAATTAAATTTGTCTCCATATTAGATCATATTCACCTTTTTAAAATTCCATCCAAGCACCACAATACTTGATGGTATCAAATAGATCAGTTGTAATTTTTCATAGGTAAATGCCCTTGTAATTGAGATAATAGAATATTTAAATTATTTGATCACCTATACCAATTTTCAATATAATGTTTCACTCAGCCATGGGAAACATGATTCAAATGGTATTGGATATTCCAATGCAAGAATTCATGATATTTATTCTCCCTCATGTTGAGATTGTATTGTGGTCTAGAACTAGACATCCTTAGGTAATTAAACTCCCCTATTACTAGTTTTGTAATTACTTATGGTTGTATATTAATTGAAGGGGAGACATTAACTTCTTATTAGTTATTATACATTTAATTACTATTTCCTCTAAAATGTTCATCATTTATCCCATTTATTATTATATTTCAACCTAATATTTTTTTTACCATTCATTGAATGAAATTATTTTAACATACATTGTTGTAATATGGAATGAGGATATAGACATACCTTTTACATTTTATTTGGTTGTACTTCATGGAATAAGAAATAATTGAGTATTTGGATCAAATTCTAGTTTCTATCCATTTCTTTGGTTATTTTTTTAAACTGGCTTCCCATTTGTGTGAACTATGTTTTGGGAGTATGAATCATTATCTATTCCCCTATAGTAAGATATGTTTTCATTGTTTTTCAAGATATGCTAGTGACATTAACTATTTTATATTACCTTGAATGAATCATCTCCCTATCCCTCTAAATGTAGTAATTGGGTTCACTGCCCTTAGAATATCTTTAGATCTTTATATTTTCATACTAATTAACATCTATTTTTTTATTGGGACACTTTGTATTGTTGAAAATTATAGGCTTAAAAATTACTCATAATGGATGGTCACTTTGAATGTTTCATTAATAACATTCACTGAGATCTTAACTAATATGTTAAATGAGTTTCCCAGGGGGAGGAATTACGTGTCTGTACCCTTTAAAACATCTCCCATCCTATAAAATCCATATTTACATTGGGAGGAGAATGTAATATAAATTACCCTATCCCAACATTTTAATTTTGGCATGGTTCAACCACCATCATATCTTATAGTTTTTAGGACATTGACGGACTAGGAGGAGCTGGGGGTCATAAGGATGCCTCCAACACTACAGGATGGGGTTTCCCATTCAAGTCTGTATAGGTATTAATGATTACAACCTAGATTATCTTTTGGAACTATAGTAGTGAATTTTTATAAAACAACCTATTATTTTCACAAATATCATTCATTTAAAATATACATTATCTTCTATATAATACTCTAAAAGTAACACTAAAACAAAATGAGTCACGAAAAAATTGATGGAAATTATTTCAAAAAATAAAATAATAATTAATTCATGATTAAATAAAAAATATAAAACCCAATTAAAATTTATTATTATATTAGGATAAATATTTAACATTATTTAAACTTTAAAAAAGAATATTCTTTATGAATTTTTTATTTCTTTATATATATTATCATAATAAATTAGGTTTACCACTTTTAAAATATTTCTAAATATGATTATATATATTACCATTAAATAAATTATAAATTGTTAAAAAATAATACTAATTACATTTAATGTTTAAAAATATAATTATTTAACTGAAATAGGTTTCAATTATATTTTTCATTTTCATTTCAATGTTGTATTTATAAATATTTTAATTTTAATTTTTAGATATGAACATAATCTTTTAAAAAATTATGTTCAAATTATTATATAGGTTTTATAAAATACTTAATTTTATGGTTAATAATAAAAAATAAAATTTTTATAAATACCATAGTGTTTTTAACATTAATATTATATCAAAATTAAAATAAATTCCATAATTTCATTACCATGGATACTTTATAGAGTAAAAATTCAATTAAAAATAATATATTGAACATTGTGAACCCATGTTTATTAGTTTGAAACAAATTTTGTCTTTTATTATAATAAAAAAATAAAATATTTTTATTTTATTTATTATTTATAAAAGTATAATTTTCTTATTTAATAATTTTAATTTCACATAACAATCTATTGGTTGGTACACTACTATTTTATATCATTTAAGTCAACTTAATTGTATATATTTATAAAATGTTACATTTTTTCTTAAAATTTATGTTTTTTCAAAAATGGGTTTTAATAATTACATAAACTAATGGTAAAAATAATTTTTATTCTAAATATTTATTTTTTCATGAAATTTATTATAAATTTTTAATCATTGTGTCGAATTTTTTTTATTCCAATTTTTAGAGAGTAAAATCATATTACTTTTAAAAAAAAATTAAACATAGTAAATAATTGGTTAAGGATGAAAAAGTGTAAATGCCATAAAATCAAGTTAGAACCTTGATATAAAATATTTTTTGAGAAATTTTCATGATTAACTCATTTTATAATCCATTATATTAAATTATTGGATCCATTTGACCCTTTCGTGATGAATTTAATTTGAATATATTATAGAAATTCCACTTTTATCTCTTATAAAAGGATCTATCACCATCAAACTACTATTAAAATCCCATACCAGAAATATTTTACCAAAACATTACCATATAAAGACCCAAAACATTGAAAATTTAATTTATTTATTTTTTCAAAATACTACATATATTTAGCTTAATCTATTTTTCAAAATATCGTTTTCAACGTGTAAGGTAACATTCTTAATTTTTTTTCTTCCCTTTTCTATTCATCTCTTCCACTACCACCTCAATAATATTATATATATGAAATTATGATAACATTAATTATAATATTATGATGAAATGTAATTATTCTAATGTAGTATCCATTTTCCTCCATCCTCTAAAATATTTTGATATGTAGGGATATTTTCATACGTACTTGTTAACTACCACCTCATTAAATGATATTCTTGATTTTTTATCACCAAAATACGTGGGATATACTAAAATTATTTTTATAGAACTAATATATATTATATAAATTATTATTATTCTAAAATTGAAAACATTCCATTTCTTCCTCCTAGTCCACAAAAAATGAATGTGTCATCTATTTTAACATATAGACTACATCCTCCATGAATGTGGCTTGTTTTACCCAATTCTATTATAATTTATAAAAAATTAATTTTTACTTAAATTAAAAACTTAAAATAATATAAATAATACCATTTATATTCCTTAATAATGATATTAAGCTAATGTAATCACATTCATGACCATTATCACCCGTTGATTATAGTTTTTCCTTGTTTGGTTCATCTCAACCACAGACATTAACAATAATAAAAATATTATCCATGGGTAAATAAAGAACCAAAAATAATATTTATATATGAAAATAATATGTATAAAATTATTTTTATGCCTTATAATAGTAATTGTATAATTTAACTCGTTATTAAGATCTCACCTCTAAATCATGAATATTACCTAAACTAGATCGTCACTGACTTCATAATAAAAATAAATTACTAGAAAACATATGAAATTAAATTTTAATTTTAAAAAAATTTATAAAAATATATTATACTACCTATAATGAACTCATAATGTTGAAATTATAAATTATAACCATAATTTGGCATCAATATTATGAAACTACTACTAAACAAACAATAAAAGAAGATAACATTTTTAATTAAAATAAAATGAAAATAAATAATATTATAAAAAAATATTATTGGAAAAATATTATAAATTATTATTTGTATTAATTTTTTAATAAAATAAGTTATTCAATAATATTTTTTTATGTATTAGGTTATGGAACATTATGTTCTTTAGCACTTAAAGTAAGGGTTTTTCTCATCCAATTCTTTTATCATTGGGACATATACTATATCAATAAAATTACATTCTTATTTTGGATTATATATGGTATGTGGATATTTTTATCATATATTAACTCAGTAAAAAATTTATTATATATCTTTTACATGTATTTTCCCTCCTGGAACATTTTTTGAATGGTTACAAGGTATGAACAAATGTTTCATATCAATTTTTTAATTTTTGATCACAAATTTTTTATGAACCTAAATTAATTTAAATATTTTGTATTATACGCAATGCATAATTAATATCAAGATTTATATTTTATTAAGGGGCTTTAATGTTTAATTTCAAACTATGTTTTTTAAAGATTCTATGAAAACATTTCTTCATCCATGATGGGTTTTCTAGATTTATCTTCATTTATTGAGTCATTGTTATTCTTATTTGGATGTGGGTTTTAATGATAGTTTTCTTCAACTCTGGTGATAATATATTAATTTCCACAAACCATTTATTTGAAATTACAATAATAATTTACTATCTTCATAATATTTCGTGATGTTGCGTATAATTATCATTCTCTCTAAATGAGATCCATTTCTTCTATATTCAGTCTTACCCTTCCCACAAATATTCCCCAATTATATTTTGAAATAAAAATATGTTTTTATTTGTTATCGTAAAAAATAAATTTACTTCTCCTTAAAATAAATAATTAAACTAATTTTTATTATTTGGCTTTTAATAATAGAATAATGAAAAATACCAATTTTTTTCATTTTACGATAGTATTATTATCTTTTAGTAAATTATTCATATAGAAATTACATATTTATTTTTCAAGGATCAATTATTTTTTTATGAAGTATTGTTTAAAAATTGTTTCCATGATTCTTCCTTGAAAATGAAAAATATTATTCATTAGTAATTTCATCCCTTTATATTAAAGTAATGAAATGTTCTCTAATACCATTTTTCTCTATTTCACTTCAATTTTCCTCATTAATGGATATGAATCGTATTGAAATATGTTTCTATAATATCAATACAAATTAATCAATTAGGTACTACTTTTGGGTGATTGAATTTTTATATCAATTGATACTTTTTGAAAAGATAGTTTAACAAATTCCATTCGAATATGAAATGAGACCCACATTCTTTAAATGGTTTTTTATTTTACGATTAATTAATTTAAAATTACATTTATATTTATGGAAGATGATTTTTTGGGTCCTATATTTCCTTATAATTTATTTTATATGGTTCTATACCTGATGATATAATAATGGGCCATGATTTGTGACACTCAGGATTATAATAGACATGAGTTTTAATACATGATTAAATAATAGATCATGTGATTAGATACTCATATAAATAATTCACCTCGAGTAATGATGATATGGTTAGAATTGGTCACAGAATGTAATTTCCCCATCTTGATCAATTAGGGGGCCCACCTAAACAAATAATAAGAATATCATAACAACCGATGTCCACATCTAATAATTCAGAGGATGGTGACCAGTACATACTATGAATAACTACAATATTGTAGGCCTCAACCTAAATATCTAATTTGAGATAAAATACCTCAATATAAAAATAATGAATAGAAAAAATCAGGTAATTCATTAATAAATGAAAACTAAAAAAGGCATTATAGTGCGTTCTCACCATATTGTGACATAAAAAATATAATACAATAAAAAAATTATGAATCCCAATAATCCAAGGATATATATTTTCAACATCCATTAGTTAAATGGAGTTCATTATTTGATGATATACTCTATGATAAGAGTGAAACGAAATAAACCACACAAGGAGCACACTATCTCTAATTCGCTTATCTATGCTTGCCCTGCTATCTCTATGGAAATGTCAGCCATCATCAATATATATGTTATCTCAATAGACACACCAAATGTGGTTCCAAAGGCCCATAAATCAATGAGTATAATAATAAATAGTAGGACTCAAAAAAATGGATGTATGGTTAAAGATTGTCACACAAATAGGATTGATATAACACCCTATGATTTTTTGTATTTGTTTTCAAATTAGTGTAATCGTTTTTATGTTTTTCACTTCATACAACACTGAATATTGTTTTTTATAAACAAAGTTGGATTTTATTGTTCCATATGCAACACCATGTTAATATTTAACCATATGAAACACATAGATTAGATTCTGTTATATACAGCACAATTTTTTATTGTGTTTCACATAATTATGAGTTCTATCGATAGAATTTAAAACACTCAAGGCCGAGATTTTACTAAACTAAAATATATTATTAATAGGATTATTAAAAAATTATTATAGAAACCACCTTAATGTTATAAGGTTTGTTAATAATAAGATTAACTAAAATTTTAAAATATGACACACACATGTATATAAAATAAATAAATTTGTTATAAATTAGTATTAGCAAATATAATAACTATTTGAAAATAAAGAAATTAGATTTCTAAAAAAACTAATTTTGATTTTACAAATACAATTATATGTATATATATTAAACATAAGAATTTTGTTTAATGTTTTAATAAATGTTATATATATTATATTCATTAAAAAAAATTCATCTTCACCAAATAAATTTTATGCTTATGATATAAGAATAAATATAAATTTATTAATAGAAAGACGTATTATATTAAAAGACAATTGTACCGCCTTTCAATAGTGAACTAATTTTAAAAATAATTATTATCACATTTATAATTTTAATATGAATAAATAAACATCATTTTTTAAATCAAAAAATAAAAATTATATTAGGGTTATTTTATGGTATTCTTAGGATAATATTTATTTTTTGATAAATAGTGAAAAAAATGAATTTTAATTCAAACCCTCTTCATCATATAATTTATTTATATTGATAATTTATGATTTTATTAGGATTAAAAGTTAAATAATATAATTTTTACATAAACTAATCCAATTTAGTTTATTTTAACCAATCCACATTGAAATTGGATATAAAAACATTTCAATATTTTGAACATTTTTACTTTTGAAACCCTATTTCTCATCCCATATGTTCGAACAAATTCAAATTAGATTCAAAAATTTATGTGATTTGGATTTGGAAAAATGGATTCCATGTTTGAAATAAGAATTATTTATAATGTATAATAATTTCAAATTAATTTTTTATGAAAATTATTAATGAATGTAATTAAAATTAATTATAATGATAAAGAGAAATATTATCTTAGAAAGGGTCTAAAACATACACATAAGGGAAAATCTACCTAGAAATATAAAATAAAGCCTTTGGATAGACATATTTATACCCTATACACAATTTTATATAATTTGGATAATTATTTAATCCAAAGTTAATTAAAAACAGATGGTTTCAATTCTTTTATCAAATATTTACATGACTACCAAACCTCCTCCTCTATAAAAAGGCACTCACCGTACCCCTTATTCACATATTCAAAGCCTTTGGATAACCCAAAATCTGAAAAAATTACATAAAAAAATACCTAGCTTCAATCTACAATCATCCCATTGTGATTAAGTCTATCCACAAAATCTATTTGGGGAAAACCAATAGGAGTCAGCCAAATAAATGTTAGTATCCTTCCACAATCCCGATTGTTTCATTTTCTAAATCCATCACCAAAACACTTATTATTACATATATAAAATAAAATAAGTATAAAAAATATAATAATATATTTTTAGTCTAAATGTTCAACATTCACATACATAGACATTCATCTAATGGGTATGGATTATACCATTTTCTTTTATGATGAACTACCGCCCCACAAGATGATATTGTTCGTGTTTCCATTACCACCTCTCATGGTGGATAATTATGATAGAAAAACAATTTTTATACATTATCTATGGAATTTATTATTTTTTTTATTATTATATAGTTATTATATAAAACACAACTTCATTCATTTTATTTTTCTAAATAGTTTATCTTTGTTTATGGATGCATGGACTACCACGTATTCAAAGCAACACGATTCATTAAACAATTTAAATTGAATTTCATAAAGATGGGTTTAGTGAACTTATATTATATATATGACATTATAATGCTACTATAATGGTATTATATTTTTATATATATATAATATTTTATTTACTTTCTTTCTTTCAATATGACAATATAACAGATTTAATTTTCATGCATAATACGGCCCACCGTCTCAATGAATTGTATATTAAATTTCATGTATCTATATTTAATATAATATTATAAATATATATATATATAATAAAACATAATTTTATATCATTTTTATGTTTTTTAAATTATTAAATTATGATCTATGTAAAAACATCCATAATAACATTTGAAAAAATACATGACAAACAATGAAAATATTACTTGAAAAATAATATTAACAAGGAGTAATTAATAAATGGGTAATATAATTCCAAAAACAAAATATTATATGCTATATTATATTATAGTATGGCTATGTAATATATTTATAATAAACCTATTTTTATTATATACGAATGTTGAATGAGTATGATGAGATTCAAAATATAAGGTAAGGGTTTTCTCGTCTCACTAAAATTTTCTATGTCACACAAGCCATCATCACCTTATGTTTCTTATATTAAGTGTGTATACATTACATGTATGTACTATATTTTTATTATACATAAATTTATTGGTATTAAAGATTAATTTTATGTAATTAATTTCTTTTCTTTTATGTTTCAAAATCTAACAAATTGGTAAAGTAATTTTCTCTCAAATTTCATTCTTTGAGATACAATCCATGTAAGAAACCTATATTTTTATATGAGTTGAATATAAAACCATTGAAATTTTATATCATTAATATGATTATTTTCATGATATTTTAAACTCTATGTAATTTTATTCTTTACATTATATTTTGAGTCAACGTTACCAAAGAGCTAAGTGTTTATTGGGACAATCTCATCATTTATCATGATTGTTTAAAACTATTCTTCCATTTAAAACATATTATGATCCATATCTCAAGAAATATGACGACTTTTCTTACCCAATTTTTATTCATGTTATATCCAATTAATTATACAAATTTTAAACTCATTCGTACTTAAGATAATTAAAAATATGTTTTTATAAAAATTTGACTTTATTTATTCTTTTAGTCGATAATATGTATTCTCAAAAAACAAAAATTTACAAAAATGGTTTTAAAATGTTTTAATATTATCATTTTATGTTTAAATTAAATTTTTATACATGTATAAACTTTTTTAAAATTGTGCTAAATGAAATCCCTTTATCATTTTCTGATCACAGAACAATTCTAAAGTCATAAGGTGAAAGGGCAATCTTCGAAATTAATGGACTTACAAAACATCTTGAATGTAATTTATATTATTCTTCCATTATATTTTGATGCGTTTTTAATTAAATATTTATTATTATTAATAAAAAAATTTAATGTGGTTTTTAATGAAATAGAGATTTCATGAAAATTTATATTTTAAAAGTTTTTTAAATGATTTTCAAAGATTCCTTTATATTTTTTAAATGGTTATTTTCAATGAAAATGATTAAAATGACTTCAGGATTTCATTAAATTTCATCATAGACTTTTTTTGATAAACTATTTCAAAAACATTCATGCTTTCGATTTATGATTTCATTTTATATTAAAATCATTTATTTTCAAAAAAATCAGTCATTTATTAATTGTTCAAAAATGTATTTTTAAGGAAATGGGTTTTGAAAATTTTTCCAGATTTTTTAATAAATTTTCAAGACTATATTAAGGAAAAATTGAATTAAAATTGTTATATGTTTTAAAAAGAATTTATTTTCAAATAAGAATTGTTATTTTTCTTCTGAAATGTTTTTAAAAATATTTTTAAAGTATTTAACTTCCAAGAATACATCTATTAGTGCTATTAATGCCTCTATAGGGAAACAATTCAAATGTTCCATTAAAATTATTCCTATGAATATTTTTTTTTATTGAATGGCGGTTAATAATCTCATTTCTCTTTCAAATGATATATTTTTATGAATCCCATTTCTCTCACTGTTTATATTATAATAAAATATATCTGTCAATCATTGGATATATGTTTATGAAATCCATTTATCTTTCATGGATTATATTTTCATGACACAAATTTTTCTTACACGGGTTATTTTATTTTGAAATCCACTTCTTTTCACAGGTGATGAATTGATGAATTAATTATGAGACCTATCAAATTTCAATAGGTAATGATATGATTAAATTTTTATAATGCTCATTTGTTTTCATGGGTTATGATATGATTTTTATCAAACTCATCTTTTTTAGGGGTCAGGATTTGATGAAATTTTTTTACCTTTTCCCATAAGTATGTATCATTTTATTATGTGATGGGATAGACCTATATCTACCTCTAATGAAAAGGATATGGATTTATATCCCATGAGAAAATGATGACATTCATGTTGATGGGATTGATTAAGTGTGGTAGATAGGGAAATTTTATCCACTATGGGAAGATGGGAAAACCTGATCCACTATAGGATGATGGGAAAACCATATTCACTACAATATGATGGGAAAATTTGATCCATTATGGAGAGATGTGGAATCCCTATCCACTATGGGTTGTTGGGTAAACCTGGTCCTTTAAATGGAATGTAATGTAACATAGGATGATGGTGTGTCCACAACCAATTGGTGTAGTCCCTAGGAAGATCCATGTTCTGTTTCATTAGTTCACCTTGACTGATGGGGAAAAATTTTACAAGATTATAGGTTTTCAAAAATTCCATTTATTATTCACGTGTTATGATTTCAAGGATTATTCTCTTCATTACAAAATGAATCATGTCTTATGAAATATAAAAATTTATTCCATGACTCATGTATATAATATTTTACATGAAGGGTATTATCTTATAATTTTGTGCTCATGTTCTCATACATTTATGTTCTAGATTATGATTATATATCTACCTTGTTTAACCTTACTGAGCATTTCAGCTCACCCCTTTTTATGTTTCCTTACACCATGTTTTAAAAATATTTATTAGGTATGATCTGTCTAAAAGGAGTAAAATTCATGAATAACATAGTGGAGGAGAACTTAGATCACTTATATACAATTTTTTATGTTTCCACATTTGAGAAGACAATAAAATAATAGGGTTTTTGGGTGCCTATTTGTGTAATTTGTTATGTATTCCAAAAAAAATTGATGTAATTTTAAAATGTGAAAATTTATGTTTACTATAGTTTGAATTAGAGAAAATTTATAGTCATCATTTGGAAACTGGGATAAGAAAACCATATTGATAACCCATAGAACATGTACTAAGGATAAGTCTTAGGATATGGAAATATATTGGAAGGATTATTGAAATTTTGGTAAAGGATTGAGTGGTTGTTTTCCTAGAAATATATAAATCTCTATATTATATTAGTGGATGTATCACTTGTATAGATATACCTAGGTGTAACTACTCTGAAAATTTGTATCGGACCTTATTTGAGCATAACCTGGTACATGACAATGCACCTTACTTCGAACTTGTTTTGACACTCCTTGGGGATATTCTTTGGAAATTTAAAAACTCTTTGTTAACCATAATGATTTTTTAATTTGATGGTGGCAATAAATAACCTTTGTCAATCATAAGATGTCACTGATTAATAAAGCTTTCATAACTATAAATCCTATATGTGTGTTTTCATTTTTATGTGGTACCTCAATATGATAATTGTTTCTTACTCAATGATGTATAGTTTTTTCGCAATGGAGGGAACTAGAATGTTCTGGTTTAACATTTAATTTAAAGATAATTTTCTGATGAGTCGACAAATTGGATTGTAATTGTAGTGAAGGATGTTGTTATCATGGCTAGTTAGTTTTCATGGAACATGATTCACAATGTGTACCTTAACCAACTCTTGGACTCAGTAATGATGTGAAGGTATATGTTTTTTATGATTTCAAATAACGAAGAAAATAGGGGAAATGAAATTAAGTTCTCATTGTTTCAATAATGTTGAAATAATCACTTAAGTGAATGTATTATATGAACATTATGATATTATTACCATGGTAAAGAAGGAAACAAAGAAAGTAATCTAAAAGAAATAAAATGAAAGGTTCAGTTAAATAAATGGATGGGAATATTATCATCCCAAAGACTTCATCAATGTATAGATTATTTAAATGTGAAATGAATGGTAATTATTCAAAACAAAGTCCTAAGTGGAATTATATAGAAAATAATCAACAAGATAGTATTATTAATGGTTATAGTAATGGCATGGACATCTTTGGACTATTACTTTGGGAAACTCTGATGTTTGAGGTTTTATAGGATGAAACCGTGAATCATTTAAAGATTTTGTCACAAACAATATTTTTTCAATGGTATCATGTCTAATGATGAGTCTTCCACCGGTAAGTGTTGATGGTGGTTCATCCAAATGGAGAGATGCATCGGTGACTTGAAAAAATAAATCACTATGGAAAGTCATCTACCAGTAGCCCATGATGGTGAGTTGAATTGGTAGGTCATGAGTAGGGTCTCACAACCGATACGCGTCTAGAAATGTATCATGATGGTGAATTGACTGGTGGTGACTCGCGAGGGTGACTTGTTTAGTGGAGAGTAACAACATAAGGTCGCCAGTAGTTACTTGTGGAGGTGAATCATCAAGTGGTGACTAGTGATGGTGACTCATCAAAAATTAATTATTCAAATAGTGACTCATTCAATGGTGATTCTTTCAACGGTAGGCCACCCAATGGAGAGTCATCCAAAAGTGGTTCATCCACTAGTGAGTCATTTCCATAGTTTTTTAAATTTATTATTTTTCCCACATTTTCTAGTGTCACCCCTTTAATGTTTTAATTGATGTTAAATGAGTTTAAAATCATGTTTAAGTGTTTTTCAATCCATTTCAATGTAATAAAAATATATTATTAAATACCTGAAACTCAGTAGGCCCTTAGATAATCAAAATGTGTGGTCATGATCGGGACCTTACTTTAATGGGGTCTGCACTCATCTCATCTATTGATATAGGATATGGAATTTCTAAATCCAAGATCATTTATACCATGTGTGTTTTACTTTTATATTGATATTGGATGTCCCCAAACCTTCAGTCTCTCGGGATATGTGCATCTGTGTTGCACCATTGGATCTCATTTTCCTAGAGCCTTACATTCCCCCTATTTTGGCGCAATGAGGGGGGGGGGGGGGTTGATCAATAGTTCTTTGAGGTATGGCTCCATTCATCCTTCTTAATTTAGTATCATGTGGGTTGGGTGTATTAATTTTTCCAACATGCAGGTAGTTGAATCCAAATTTAATAAAGATAGTTGAATCATCAGAAAATATAGGGGTTGATAAAAAGTGATGCATGTTTATATGTTTTTTGTTTTTTGATATTGTGAGTTATATGGGATGTAAGCCTATAATAATCATGGTTTTTGGTGTTCCTTGTTTTTAAACGTATGATGGCTTGTCAATGTTTATTGATGGTATTATTTTTAATGACTATAAATATTAAATATCTGGGAAACTATGTCTACCCGGTTATGTAAATGGATTCATCGGGATTAAACATTCTATGTGATAAAACCTTAATTTTCAATGTGGAATTATAGATTGTGTGTTTTCTAAATCTGAATACACCCTTCCATGTTTGGTGTGGTTGTGTTCTATATGTAGTTTTATTCTATCATGTGTATTGTATGGTTGTGTAGTGGTGGGGATAAGAGAATGGCTATAATGTGGGGCGATACTAGTGGTGTAGTGGGCACTCAGGTTGATATATTGATTGATTTTGTAATGTATGGGTAGTGTTCAAGCAGTAGGGCATCAAGTTTGGGTAATGGTATGTTTATGTTGCTTGGTAGGATGTGTGTGGTGTTTTTATATAATGGGGAAATTTGATTTATTTGAGATTATATGTGTTGCTGAGTTAGGCTGTGATTTGGGGTTTTCTTTCTTGAGATTATTGATTTAGTGGAATGACATTGAATAATGATTTTGGAAGTGGTATGTATGGGTTTTAAAGATATTGAAAATATTAATTGAGTTTCATTACTGTGGTTCATTCCCTCTACATGGTTTATGATGGTTCTTCTGTTGTGTGTTGTAGTTATTAGGTTCATTGGTAGGGATGGAATGAATAAATTAATTGTTTAATAATGAATTATAATTGGTTAAATAGATTGGCTTGGTATTAGTTTGTTTCATATCTTCTTGTGCAACGGTTATTTTAGAGGTAGTAATAAAAAAAGATTTGTGTGCTGGTTGTTTGTCTAAAAAATCAATAAGTAGGACTTCATTGTTTGATATTAAATATATATACCTATATTTTTCTTTCGATTTCTATATGCACCCCTCCCTAGTTGATCACTATATACCGAACAACCCCATTGTCATAGGGGAGGGTGACTTTTCCCAACATCCTAGTGGGAGGATGGATGTTTTGTTATTGGATCTCCCCTTCTCTCGCTTCTATGTATTTGTTGACAAATAATATTATAGTTTGATGTGGTGTGGTCATGATATTTAGGGGCCTGTGTGGAGGTATTATTTCCCATGTTTCATTGGGATGAGGTTTTGTTGTGGCCTTTGTGTATACGAGTTGGATATGGTTTGGTTTTGGCCTCGGTGTCTGTGGGCTGGATGTGGAATGGTTGTGTCCCAAGTGTGTGCGGGAGGGATCTAGTGAGCTTCATGTTCCCAGGTTTGGGGGACACGCTTTGAGGCCCCGGTCTGTGTGGGTGGGTTGTGACATGGGGACTGTGGAATAGTGTGGAAGCGCCATGAATATTTCCATTTGGGTATGAGAATTAACTTGTGGGAAGTATTGTGGGGTACACAAATATAAATGTGATTATTATATTACTTTATGTGACTTTCATTGCAGGGTGAGTGTGCCTTATTGAGGTGGAGATGTCTTCAATAACATATTAAGAGCTATTGGTTATTTTGTTTTCTCACATGTTCATTAGTATGCTTCTCCCACTTGTGCATGAGAGAAATTTGTTTTCCAACTGAGTATACTAGTATCTGAACCAAATGTTATAAAATGACATTCAATTTTCCATGGGGATTAGGTGGACTGTGTTAGACATTACTAGCTCAGAAATGGGGAAAATTGTTGTGTCACGTCATAGCCTTGTTCTTTTGATACTTACATTAGAGTTTATTTTATTTGTAGAAGTTATATTTTAAAAATTCATGTGTGATGGTTTTGTATTTCTTATATATATATATATGTCTTGGAGTTATTTTGAGAAGAATCATCTTATCTCATGATATTGTTTTCTTATAATGTTTAATTCCTCCCATATTGTGATATCCTTGTAGCCTTGGTGCTAGTCGCCACCCTAGGGCCTACTGGAGAGGGGACTCAGGGAGTAATTATCTCTATAATTTCTTTACCATCCCATGAGGGGATTCATTAGAGGAATGGGGTCATGATAGAATTGTATTGGAGGTGATCATTGAGATATGGGATGATGTTTGGAGTTAGGAACATTTATTATTTCATGGGTTGGTAGGGAAAAATTCTTAGGTGAGCTTGGTGTGTGAAATAATCTAGGTAAGATCGGCTAGAACATTGTATTTTAGCCTCCCCATGACCCGATCATGTACTATGAGCATACCAAACGACCATGCGAGGATAAACAATTTGTAGGGTAGGGACCTTAGGATAGGTAGATGAATCATAATGACTTCTTTTTGTATTTTATTTTTGGTTGTCTCTTTGAAATTTGAAATGGATAACAAAATGAGTTAAATTAATTAAAATAAATCTTAAATAAAAATCCATATTACTCAAGATTAGGAATTCATGGTTAATTTTATTATTTATGGCACGCAATCATCATGTGCGTATAGTGCAGGAATTGGAGGTTTAGCATGCTAACCTAGTAGATCGAAGAATGGTTGATCTATCAGAGGATGATGATTAGTTGTAGAATACACAACGTGCAATCGTGTGACAGTATCTAAGAATGTATGAGGGAAGAATTCCAAACATGGATACAGAGAGTTGGATCGAGGAGCTTGTGGTAACCTTCAACATGATATTAGTTCTAAAAGGGTGATGGGAATTTTTTGGCAGTGATCCTGATAGAGATAATTATGCATTAGTGGTGAATGATGTACCTTGGGGAGAGGGAGGAGGTTGAAGTTCTGGTGGTGGATTTTGAGATGCAGTTCAGAGCGGAATTCCTCTATTCAATCATAAAGGCTGACCAAAGGAAGTAGTTACTCTCCCTCCAACAAGAGAGTATGTCATTAGGAGATATAGAGATCAATTTTTATGATTTTATTCATTTTGACTGAGATCTATTTTCATATGAGCAGTCTCAAGCGAGATTTCTAGGAGAGGCACTTCGTCTTTATCCCCATTACGTGGTTACTCCCTTCAAATTACCAACATACATAGAGGTATTGACGAAAGTAGAGTTAGTTGAGGTGATGCACTCATTAGGCTGTGTATCATGAGAGTTGATCTAGAAGAGTTCTTCTAGAGGTAGGATTACTAGTTGTAGTTCTGTGGTTCCATGACCTTCTGGGTTTCGACTAGCTGTGATCTGACCTCAGTTGTTTCTGTTTCGGCCTCCGGGTTCTCATGCCTTTCCGTGGAACTTGGGACCAAGGTGTTTATGTAATGGATATAATGGGAATATTCAGATTCAGTTCCCAATGGTTGTTTTAGAATAGTATGGGGGAGTTGGGAAGGTTCAATTCCCGCCTCAGCAGTAGTTTCCCATATGGCAATTCCCTTTGTAGGGACAACAACCTCCCGATCCACTAACAGGAGATAGAGCTAGTACATGCCGACCTTATGGTGTTCCCCAGGGCCCTCAACCTATTTATGGTCAATGATTAGGTCGTCATCAAAGAGTCAAGGGATCACTATGTTGTCAGTTACACATCGTAGTGGCATCAGTCCCAGTAGTGCCATAGATCGTTCGAGGTACAATAAATTTGTTCAGTAGTATTCCTTGTGTTTTGTTTTATTTAGGATATTCACACTCTTTTTTTGAACCAAGTCTAGAAAATGCTCTAAGACAAGATGTAAGAAGGACTCCCTTTCCCCTGGTGTTGAGATCACCATTCAGAGGTCAGACAAGATTGTTCAATGAGTGTCATGAATATAGGCTGATGACGGAACCACTTCAATCTTGTAGGGATCTTTTCATGTTATAGATGAAACCATACAATGTCATACTTTACAACTAGTATTTGTACATTGTTCATGATATTATCGACTACTTATGTACAATAGTATTGTTTTCAAATGTATATGATCAACATGTGTTCTTCTTCGGCAAGAGGAGTTGTCAAGTGGGTAATCGACATGTGGATCCTCATCCTTCGTTGCTAGCAGAGCTGACAGTGGAATCAGTGGATGCCGAGATAGAGGAAGTTCCTATAGTTGGGGGGAGTTTTTGAGTGTTTTTACTCTTTATTTTGTGACTCTACCCCCTTGAAATGATGTTGAGTTAAGGATAGAGATACTACGTGATGCTTCTCTGATCTTGATAGATCCTTATCAGATTTCACCTTCCAATATACAAGAGTTGAGTATTCAGATAGATGATGTGATATTGAAGGGTTTTATCTAGCTGAGTGTGTCATCATGGGTTTCTCCAGACATATTATTGAAAAGGGAGTATGGTGTTCTATGGTTTTTAATAGACTACTAGAGGTTGAATTAGGTATTTTCCATAAACTGTTACCCTCTATTGAGGATAAAAGATCTTTTCGAATAGATAATCAGATAAATATGGTTCTCTAAAATCTATCTATAGTAAGGATATCACTAACATCAGGGGAAGGATGGTGATATCAATAAGATTAATTTCATGTGCATGTATGGTAACTTTTAGTTCATTGTTATGTCATGCAATTTTATTAACGGAATGGGAGAGTTCATGGGGCTCATGAACTTTGTTTTCCATGAGATCCTAATACAGTTCTTTATTTTATTCATTGATGACATTTGGATCAACTTATAGTCTGGGGATGAGCATATCGTGCATCATATGACTCTCCTAGAGGTTATTTGACCCCAGAATATCTATAGAATGTTATCCATGTGTATATTCTAGAATAGTTATGTGCACTTCCTTGGACATGTTGTGTCGCATCAGGGTGTAGAAGTGGACCCATTTAATTTCACGGTAGTTGTTTCATTGGATGCACCCATGAATTCTAGATTGGATTGTAATTTACTTGGTATTAGAGGTTGTTAACAATTTTTTGTACCAGATTTATGTTGAGTTTAATCCCTAATGACTTATATTAATAAAAAATACTAGAAATTTGTGTTGATTGAGTAATGTCTGGCAGCGTTCAACTATTTGAAGGGGAGCTTGGTTAGTGCTCTAGTGCTCCAGTTTCCAAAGGAAGAGGTGATGTTTGAGGTGTTGTGTGATGCTTCCCTCACATTCATGGGATGTTTTTGGATTCAATAGAATAGAGTTATCTCATATTGGTATAGGTAGTTACATCCCCATTAATGTAACTACTCCACCCCTAATCTAGAGCTATTAACAATCATGCTTGCGCTAAAGTTATGGTGGAATTACCTCATAGTGGAGTGTTGTTTGGTCTTCATAGATCAAAATATCTTGAGGAATATATTTTCCAAGAGAGATATAATCATTCTAATGGACTATGATTTTAGGGGTGGATGGAGTTTCTCAGGTCTACAACATTGATATCTCTTACACCTCAAGAAAAGTAAATGTATTGGCTGATTCCCTGTGAAGGAATTCATGAAAGGAGGTAGTTTTGGAATATACAGATGCTTGGAAGGTGGTGGAGGTGTAAGCTACCCAGAAAATAGATACATGCATTGATGGTGGAAGATTATTAGTGGACGGGACTCAGAGGATGAAGTGATACATGATCAAATAGACCAGGGTGATGCTCCAAAGGGGTGGTGAGAGGATAAATAGAATATGATGTTGTTTTGTGGGAGGTTGATCGTTATAGTGGAAATATAAAATAGAGTTCTCTGTGATTTTCATAACTCTCCATTAGTGGTACACCTAAGAGTTTTCAATTCACACCATGTCTTTAGAGAGTAGTTTTAGTGGTGTTGTATGAAATAGGAATTGGTGGAGTTTTTGGTGAAGTGCTTAGTATTCTAGTAGTTGAAGGTTGAGGACCATGTTCCTGGTGATTTCTTGTCCCCTAGATGAACCTAAGTTCAAATGGGATTAAATATAGATGGATTTCATCACATGGTAAACCATGAATTATGGGGATGTGATTTGGTCAATGAAGTATTAGATCAGTTTATGATGTTGACTATCTTCTTAGTGACTAAGAAGTAAGACAAAGTGGATGCAATTCCTAGAGGTATGTGGAAGATTTTGTTCAGTTTCATGGTGTTTTGATATACATTATTTTAGATATGGATACATGTTTTACCTCACAATTCTATAGGGGATTGAAGCATGATTTTGGAACTTAGTTATTCCTCACCATATGCTTTCCACCCTCAGAGAGATGTGTAGATATTGGTATTTTTTTATAATTTTTAGACATTAAATACTTCAATTTATTTTTGATACAATGATGATGGAGTAATTACTTTATTAATGAATGATTAAAATAATTTATATTATAAATATCCAAATAGATGTAATTTGAGACTTTTGACGCATTAAACTAATTTCATAGGTTAAAATGACTTATTAGGGTTGGATAAATAAATTTTATTCGAATTGATAACATTTTTGTGGTATTAACAAAAATCAAATACTAAATAGTGTCAAAATTGAAATAATAGATTTTTTAAAACAAATATTATATTATTAATTGATATAATATTTATAAAAATCTATTATTTGGAAAAATGACATAGATAAAGTTATATATATTACTAATGAACCTCATGAGGTTCTCTAGTCTTGTTATAGTATGTTTATTAACCATATAATATAAAAATACAAAGAAACACGGTAATTGTCAAACTATTTAACTAAGAGTGAAATCTTAAAAATAAATTTAATATGATGACATAAAACTATCTAAAACCTATTGTTTTAGAGGTTTTAGATCCATCCCCACCTTAACCATAAAATATATTATTTGGGATCTATTAGAAATAGAAAATAATTTTATTATAAAATAATATTTCAACCTTTTCCTAAAGTGACCATCACCTCTCTTATAAAAGGGAACTTGCCCTTATCTTAATTTCACACCTCCAAAGCCTTTTTTTCTTGGCCAAACCCTTCTCAAATATACTCCCAAACTTCATACCTTCATCTTAGAGGCCTTCCTTTGGTCATAAATCCATCCTACGGAGCCCTTTTGATCAAATCAATAGGAAGAACGCGAAGATGAGGTAAATATTTCATCACCTCTTTCAAGTTCTTTTATAATTCTACTTCCTCTTTCTTTGTTTTTCCATTAAAAAATAATAATTCCATTATATTATATATACTATGATATTATTATAAATATTTTATAACCACATTTTTTATTCTATCCATCATATAAAAGAAAAAGTCACCATAAGTGTGTCTGTATGGCTTACCGTCTCCACATCGTGGTTTAGTTTGTAATTCAAAAACTTCATTATTTGGATGGGTATAATAATGAGTATAACTGATGTAAATAATAAATATAACATGTTAATTATTTTTTATATATGATATACCATCCAATTACATACGCTTTCACCATCAATATAATAATATTGTCACTCGTGCGTACGTACGGATTACAGTCTCCTCGAAGTGATGGGATTCATTCCCACGTTCACCATTCAACGATGATTATAAACATATATATTATTAATAAGTATGTCATATATGAAATAATAATTCTACTATATATATATAAATGTATGTACTTACATATATTTTATTCACTCAATTCCATTAAATACGATATGAAAATAGAAACCGCGTTTATGCGTATGTACGGTCTACAGTCTCCATAAACAGTGCCTTCCATTTCATATATCTAACTATTATAAATATTTATGATCTAAATATATATTATATATAAATAATGTTTTATATTTTGGAATTATTTTAATCATGATCTAAATTATACGATCAAGAATAACAAGTTAAAACATGTATGATAAATAAAACCATTATTACCCAAAATGTTAATTTAACATAGACATAATTACTTAATGGTTTGTATAAAGTAATTAATATATCATGTATGATATAATAAATATAAATATAGATCTGGTATAATTTTATAAAAATCTATGGACATTATACAGGAGGATAAACGTACCATCGACCAAAGGTAAGTGCCAGGTAAGGGTTAATTTCACAATCTCTTTATTATCTGAGGTTTACCTTCCTTATAAATTTTGGACTGTGAGTTTGGACAGAAGTATTTTGGATAAGTCCAAAGTTGAGACTCGATTATGTTTTACATTGGATACTATTTTTATGGTTAAATCATTTCTTGAGATTATTTTTGGATTATCATAAAAAGGACTACCTGAGGTTGGACGACAACCCGTCGCGTTCGGCATGGTCGCGAGACTTGAACCCACAACTGAAGGGTGACAAGGGTGAATCACCTACCACTAGCTTACATGATTTTCTAACTTTTATAATTTAGTTTTTTTATATATTCTGACAAATTAATTATAATGCCTTTATTTTTGGAACCCTATACGATTAGGATAAATATAATACTTTTAAATTATATTATCCTGTGGAGTGAATGATGAGTTTGTGGTTGGAATTAGTTGAAGGATGAAACTCTAATTGTTTCGTATATTTTTTTCTTCTAATTATATGTATAAATTAATTATTAAACTTTAGGAATTGGATATTAAAAAAAAATTGTCATCCTAACACCTTATGTTGTGTTGAAATGATGATATTTTACACCATCTTAGATTGATGGCTTTGAGGCCCTCAATTTTACACTTGTTTTTGATTGATAATATCAATAACTCCCTATAAATATTTCTGTTTACCCTCCAATTATGTGTGTTTAATTTCCACCAATGTTCTACTAATGAAGATCATAATTAGGTGGTGACGTTTTCATTTTCCTTTCCCTCTTATTAAGATTAAATTTTATTAAACCAACTTCTAATGAGGGTTTTCCATAAAAGGTATTTTTCTATTTTTAAACATTTATTTTCAAAGAAAAATTTAAAATTGTGAGGAAGCAATTTATTAAAGGAAGGTATAATGTAACACCACATGATTTCATAGTACGTTATCTGATTAAAGTCATTCAATAGCTTGTGCTACATTCAACACCGAGTTCTAGCGCACTACAACTTACCATTCTAACCGTTCAAAAAGAAATTATGAATAGTATTAATTGAATTTTGAATCTTATATACTATATATAATTATAAAATTAATATTATGTATTTCTTAGACATATTATAAGAACAAATACTTTTTTACAGATAAAATAAGAATTTTTTTAAAAAATTAATTTTACCACCTTTTAATGGAGAACAATTTTTAAAACCAATATTTTACACTTTTATATATTCAATATAATGAAATTAAATTTTCTATTATAAGCATGACATAAAAATTTAGTTTATATAAATTTTTGGTACTTTTATGATAACTTTAATATTTTTATGAATACTAAAAAATACTATGTTTTAATTGAAAACAATTTTAAATCGAAATAATTTATACTGAAAAATTATGAATTTTAATGGTTTAAAAGTATAATAAGATTATATTTTTACCATTTAATAAAATTTACATCTTTATAAGTAAAGTCACATTTAAATTTGACATAAACACATGTTAATATTTTGATAGTTTTTTACTTTAAAAAACACGCTTTTTGGTATTGACAACGAGAATTAATTTTAAATTAATAAATGAAACTTTTGTTTTTTTAATTTTGTAAAATAGACTTTATTGTTGAATTCAGAATATCAAAATGAGCTTAGGGTAAATTTTTGGTATTTTTCTGAAAACATCCAATTTTTTATGAATAGTGAAAAACAATGGGTTATTATATAAGGCCGACTTATTATTTAAAAAATTAGTAATTTTATTTTAATTTATTTTATGTAAAAATATATACATAATACTTATATATTTTTAACTTAATTCATTGGAGTCATTTTATAATAAGTTCATATATATAATTTTATCGAACTTTTTACCATCTTTTACCCACATTCGAGGAGTATTTAAAAATTTGTATAAAACATAATTTTACCTCTTTTGTGAGTTGAATTTCAAAAATCTGAGAGACAGGTTTGATATCAGTATGTATAATCCGGTTTAATAAGATGACATTAATATTTGGTGAATAGTAACTTTTGACTTTTATTTACCACGGTTAAAAGTAGATAGGGTAATTAAGGGTAAAAATGATATTATAATTATCCTAACACATGTATAAATTCTCTTTGATAAGAATAATTCGACCAAAAACAGCCTTAGGAATAAAATATGACCCTCTTTGGTCAACTTGGAAAAGATTAGGAGATGTATTGTTTTTTTATTTAAAGAAGAGTTAGAAGAGTTAAATTCAATGTTTAATAACTAAACCATATTTAATATATGGTTTTACATAAGATAAATTAGACTATAAGTATTCATTATAAATATAATATTATTTCCTACATAACTATATTTTATTTATAATTTTTAAATATTATAAAATTTAATTTATTTATGACATAATGATGATGTACTAATTACCAAATTAATGAATGATTAAAATAATTGATATTATAAATATCCATATAAATGAAATTTGAGACGTTTTATGAATTCCACTAATTTTCTAGGTTAAAATGACATCTTCGGGCTGGATAAATAAATTTTATTTGAAGTTATATATTTTCTATGGATTTAAAAAAAATTAAGTACTAAATAGTGTCAAAATTGACATAGTGGGGTTTTTAAAAAAAAATATTATATTATTAATTGATATAATTTTTTTAAAAATATAAGGTTTGGAAAAAGGACATAGATAAGGTTATATATATTAATAATGAACCATATGGGGATCTCTTTTCTTGTTATTGTAATTTTATTAACCATATAATATAAAAATACAAAGAGACATTGTAAATGATAAACAATTTAACTAAGAGTTAAATCTATAAGATAATGTTAATATGATGACCTAAAATTGTCCCAAACCTATTATTTGAGAGGTTTTATACCCATAACCACCTTTTAATTTATATAATTTTTTTATCTATTATAAATGGAAAATTATTTTATTATAAAATAATATTTCAAGATTTTCTTAAAGTGACCCTCACCTCTCTTATAAAAGGGCACTTCCCCTTATCTTAATTTCACACCTCCAAATCTTTTTGGCTCAGTCAAACAATGCCGAAATATCCTCTCAACTTTCTTCCCTTCATCCTAGATTCTTTCCTTTGGTCAGAAAGCTAACTTATGGATCCCTTTTGATCAAATCAAATGGATGAACCCGAAGAAGAGGTAAATATTTCATCACCACTTTCATGTTCTTTTCTTCTTCAACTTTGTCTTTCTTTATTGTTTACATTCTAAAATAATAACTCCAGTATTTTCTATATACTGTTATGTTATTATAAATATGGTACAACCACATTCATTATTCTATTAATCCTATAAATTAAAAAGTCACAAATCGTGTGTACGTACGGCTTACCGTCTGCATGTCGTGTGGTAGTCTGTTATTCAAACACTTCTTTATTTGGATGGTTATAATAATGAGTAAATATGATTTAAATAATAAATATAACATTTTAATGATGATTTATATATGATATAACATCCAATTACATATTATTTCACCATTAATATAATGATATTGTCGCTCGTGCGTACGTACATATTACCATCTCAATGAAGTGATGAGATTTATTCCCACGTTCAGCATTCAATGATGATTATAAAAATATATATTATTAATAAGTATGTAATTTATGAAATAATAATTCTAAAGGAGATATATATATATATATATATGTATGCATGTATGTACTTACATATATCTTATTCACTTACTTCTGTTCAATACGATACGAAAACAGAAACTGTGTTTATGCGTACGTACAACCTACCGTCTCCATAAACTATGCCTTCCATTTCATATATCTATCGATTATAAATATTTATATTCTAAATATATATGATATATAAATAATGTTTTATATTATGAAATTATTTTAAACATGATCTAAATGATATGATCAAGAATAACAAGTTATAACATGTACGATAAAGAAAGCGATTATTTCCCAAAATGTTAATTTAACATCGAAATAATTAGTAAATGGGTAGTATAAAGTCATAAATGAATCATGTAAGATATAATAAATATGAATATGGTTCTGTTATAATTTAATAACATACTATGGTCATTATACAAGAGTATAAACATACCCTCAACCAATGGAAAGTGCAAGGTAAGGGTTAATTTAACAATCTCTTTATTACCCGAGGTTGTCTTTACGTATGTATCTACTGGGAAATATTTATTATCCATTTCCATGTTTCATAAAATAGTTTTCAAGGGGATTTTTTTAAGGTAATTTTTTACTAAAACATCATTTTAAATGTTTTAAAAATCTATTCTTCTAAATCATTCTCATTACTGTCCGTGTTTTCAAAATGGGTTTTATAGATTTATTTATACGAACATAAATGTTTTCAAAAATTTAATTCCTATAAAATGTTTCAAAGTGGTATGGGACACTTGGATTCAAAAATTTCTTTAAATGTCTTCCTTTCTAAATTTTGTGACTTTTAAATTTTTTCATGAAAAAGGGATATTTCTCTCAAAGAGTTTTAAAATTTATTTTCATCTATGTCAACATCCTTTGATGGATTTTATACTTTTTTGAATTTGATTTATTATGATACAAATATTCCATATTGAATTGATGGTTTTTTGATATGTTTGACTTTGGATGTGTTATTTTTATACCATTCATGGTTTATGGACAAAGTATTGACATTTCGTATGCTAGTTTTAATAAAATGTTTAGGTTATCTTTAAAACTTTTCATATGAGGAATGCATTGGGCTTAGTAGGTGATAGGTGGAGCCCGCTATAGCTCCTTGATGCATCGGTAGGTCTCTTGAGACAAACTAGTGTCATTGAAGAAGGCCTTGACAAAATCTTATTTGTATTCTTGGAACAAGGCCTTGACTATGTGGTCATGAAGTCTGTTATTATGAATTCCATCATTATAAATGTGGTTATTGATATTGCATATGATTTCTTGATTAGTAAAATATCCATGGGAACAAATAAATGTAATTTTTTAATGTATATTTTTTATATTATGCTGATGTTTAAGTTTAAAAGGATATTTTTAGTATTATATATTATCTCAAATGTTTATGCTTATTTATAAAAGTTTTCGTTATACTTTTATACTTACTGAGCAAATGAGCTCACCCCTTTCTTTGTTTTAATTTTTCCAGGATTCCAAGAAGTCTATTATGATTGATTAGAGGGATTAATCTTTGAGATTAATGGAATTCTAAAAAGATCCATTATGTTGTGTTTTATTTTCTAATGTGTAATGTAACGTTCATATATGTAATCTATTTTCCAAGATTGCTAAACTTATCGGTCTTTCGGGAGTTGATTCCTTGTAATCAGGACAATGTATTGAAATAATGCACTGAATCTGGTAACTGGGGTCAGGGAATTACAAATATAAAAAGGTTTCAAATAGTAATAAAATTATAATAAAATATGTATAGAAAAAATGTATAACATCATCATTTAATTAAAATATAAATATAATTCACTATTTTAAAATAGTAATAAATTTATAATTCTAATCTCATTTCATAATTTTAAAACATGTAATTATAACATTATATATATATATAATTTCAAAAGTAAACATTTATTAATCACAATTATTTATATTCAATGTGATGTATTTGTAATTCTATATTAAATAATTTTTATCATTGTTAGTATAATTTCAATATTCAATATATTTTTCTTATTTTAGTAATTTATTTATTTAAAATATTTTATCAAACACCCCTCACAATAATTTTTTAATTCAAATTCATCAATATATAAAATATAAAGTTATAGAATTAATTTTAAGATTATATAATTAGCTCCAAAAATTATTATATAATTAACTTATAATCAATTTAATTAAAATACATAATTTATATAACTATTTTTCATGTAAAATTACTAATTAAAATACATTTCTAAAAAGAATTTCTATATAATATTATGGGTTGTTACATTAAATATATAGATAATGATTTTACTTTGAAAATATCAAGATTAACTATGTCATTGTGTCGGGGAGGCACCATTGCTCTTCCTATAATGGATGTGAAGAGAACATGAATGAAATTGATAAATGCAACACTACTATGGTGAAAAGGTTTTGTTGGAGAAGAAGTCAGTAGAAGTTTTGGTGCGTAAAGACATAAAAGATAGATATAACAACCCAAATCGAACAGTAGAATCCACCTGTATAAGAAAAATATTATTATATGTTTAATTATATAATGAAATAAATAAATCATAAATATGAAATAACACATTAATTTTATAGAAAATTATTTTATTATACAAACATCAAAATTTACTCTATGATTGAGGAGAGAGGGTGTCATTTCACATCTTTCAAAGGAATGATATATAGACAAAAATATTCTATAATATACAAAATATATAATAAAATATGAAAATTAAATCATTATTTAATTATATAAATTTTCAGTAATATATAGAAAGTATGTTGTAACATTAAATTAACAACTTTCCAAATGGTTTTCCTTCCTTATAGTTTGTTTTTCAAATGGATTTGTAACATCATCATGTGTAGAAGACATTATCTGCATAAGTAGTCAAACAATTAATTTCTATTACTTTAATGTAGTAGTGAACATAAAATATTATTAGGGAAAACAAAATATATTAAAGAAATTACCTTCTCAATAAACTATGATTCCTTTTTAAAGGATTAAAAGACTTGGTTCCTATATCGAGAATCTAAATCCACTCATTGTGGTCCCCTATAACATACAATACATTTTATATCTTGGGATTGGAATGAACTGATTTTGATGTCACAATGAAAGGTTCAGCCATTATTGAATACATAACTTAAATGAAGTGAAAGAAATCTACAATCGTTTACTCGATTTTCATGATGAGATGAGCATTTTAAACTGAAATGATCGTTATATATTGAAAAAAAACAGACTTAGGGTCACACCTATTATATCATGCGTCATAATGAGGTTACGATGACTCCTACACATCACAATTGTATTATAGAATAATTTTCTAATGTATCAAAAGAATCGTGATGTGCTTGATCAGTTTGGAGTACGTGATCTGTCCTATTAACAAAAATTGATGTCAATGTTAAATAAAAAGATTCACATTGAGTTGCATCGGTCACATAATGAGTCATATTATGGTGAATCTAATTATTAAACATCCCAAATATCTTATGGATAGTTTTAATAAATTATCAGAACAATTTGAATGTGTTTACTTGGTTTTGAGTTGGTCATTTTCCATTTTTTACTAAAATGTCATTTAAAATTGGAAGCACACACTTTTACTCATAATTATTAAATTGTGTATCAGTTTGATGTGTGATTGATCCATATAGATCATAAATGAATTTGTAATAAATTTACTATATTATAAAGAAAATACAAGTGTGTTTGCTCAGTTTTTCAGTGAGTGAAATTTTTTGATCTAAAATGTCAATATTAAACTGATAACGAACAAATTGAGTCTTATTAGGAAAACGATGCATCATATTAAGGTGTGGATGACTCTTACACATCACTGATGACTTATGTATCATTTACCTAAAATATAAAAACAATAGTATTGTGTTTTCTTAGTTATGAATATGTCAGTTTTCCTTTTTATTAAAATTGATTTCAATTTTAAATAAAACGACTCATATGGAGTCATAACAGTAACAAAATTCATCATATTGAGGTACAACATATTCTTAAAAATCTCAAATTACATTTGAAATGTTTTTATATTGTATCAAAAAAATTTGAATGTGTTTTACCTATTTTGAGTACATCACATGTTGTTTTTTTACTAAAATGTCATTTTATACTGGAAACATTAACGTTGACCAATACCTATCAAATCATGTATCAGTTTGATGTGTGACTAATTCCAACACATCATAAAATAATTATGAATCTATGACCTAAATTACCCTGAAAATCCAATCACATTTTATTTTTAGTGAGTGATATTTTTTACCTAAATTGTAATCTTCAAACTGAAAATGGAGTCATTGAGTCATAACAGCCGCACCATGCAACAAATTGTGGTATGAATTATTCCAACACATCTTAAATCACTAATGGATCATTTCCAAAAGTGTGAAATAATTATTATCCTATATCAACCTCTCTTTCAAATAATATAAAAACCTATCATTTTTTAAATCAAATAAAACATATAAAAACCATGTTTTAATAAAATTCAATAGTAAAAAACCCCCTCTTATATTTTTATTAATGTCTTATTCTGATCCTTGCGTAATAATTCATTTAAAAAATAAGTGTAATTCATCATTAAATCTGCCTCCATATGAAATGAAATAAATTAATTTTTTTAACATACACTCATTAGTTGAAATTACATTGTACTAACCCATGCCCCCTAGGCTACGTTGCACCACACTTACATATTATGATTCTTCCATCACCACCATCTCCATTTCATTCTCTCCCTTCATTGTATCTTTTATCTTGTTTTGTAGAGAATTTACCTAAACGGAGTTGGTGGAAATAGAGGGGATAAGTTACTATCTAGTATCAATGGTGTAATATTCAAAATGGGAGGTATTTCCCATTATATATATCATAGGGATGTACAAGGGGAAATTCCTCATATTAACTTCATTCTATTCTCTAAAATGGGTCATGCCTCTCATTTGTGAGAATTAAACCATTGAAACAATTTATTTACTAGATTCATCCATTTCCACCAACTCCATCCAAATAAAATCTCCAAACAACTAATGAAACAATAGAGTGAAGAAAGGAAACAAATGGAGAGGGTGAAGACACAAGAACCAAAATATGCAATTACAGTGCTACACATTTAAGGAAACGACCTAAAAAATTACATATTCTTGAATTATGTTAATAATTCACATTGAGGATCCTTTTTGATTTAGAGCTTTAGATAATTGGGTCATAACAAATACATAACCACTAAAATATTACATGTAGACACATCTACCGAGTTTCTATTTTTTTCACAACATAAAAATTCAGGAAAAAAAGGGTCATTTCTAGTTCCATGTTATAGATAGGCTGACTTTTCCTTGATCTGATCCTTGACCATATTCAACTTTATGTCCTATGAGAAAACATTTCCAAAACATGGGATGAGCATAAAAATCTCAGTAAGGGATACACCAAGAATAAAAACATGTTAGTTTTTTTTATAACAACAAGTAAACCATGAATAAATTACCATAAGTAATACTTTTCACCTTTATGAAGTAGTAAATATTCTTCACTGAATAAAAGATCATTTCTTACCCTTTTGTAACCAAAATATTTCCATAAAACCCACATAAAGAACACATAACATATAAAGAAAACATGGCATATAAACATACTTCAATGGAATAACCATGTGTTCGACTTACACACATATCACTAAATGGAATATCCATACGACCGAATTCCATACCCAATGCAAGAATTGTTATAATGTAACAACTCATCCTGGTTTACCACGACACCACCGACATTTTGTTTATCACGTAACCACCTATCAAATTTCCATGTACCATTATAAAATAATAACACATAAAATATTGTAAATATAAAAATTTCACTAATTAAATTTCCACATTTCTACTAAAATATATCATTTTATGATACTGACATAATCAATTCTTAATCAAACCATTTTCAAGACCATTTAAAACATTTAATAAAGTAATTTTTGAAACAAAGTGCCGCATACAACTTTGAAGCATTTAAGTGAAGTAATGTTGAAAATATTAATGTCCATATAAATATGTACTAAAAACAATTTTAAAAACATGGACATTAATGAGAAATATTTAGAAGAATAATTTTTTAATGCTTTTAAAATGATTTTTTAGTTAAAGAGTCTCGTAACAGTTGAGAAACACTTGACTAAATATAATTGAAGAATAGATTAAAACAAAGCTTATAATTTAATGAGAATAAGGATATTCATGTTATAATATTCTTAAGGGTAGTATATACACCATATAAAAGTGAATTGGAACAAAACAACAATGAAGTATCAAGGGAATGTAAATTGAGATGAAACCCCTTGTAAATATAGTATCCTTAGATTAAGGATAAATCAAATACATAATTATGTGTGACAAATAAAAATATAGTCAATATAAGTGGATGTAATGTGTGAAACAATCAATGGTATTTCACACAAATTTATAACATTACATAATCAAGAATTATAAGTTTAACCCAAATTATTGAAATTGGGTTATGAAGTTCCCTTACAAAAATTCGATAGCATAACGATGTCACTTTAAAATTCAGAAAAATAATTTTATGAGAAATAAAACGGTATCTCTCCACTTGGACATACAATTTACATCATTAAAGAGGTAAAAAAACATATCCCAACATTAGAATATATAAATTAAAAGGCATAACAAAAGGAAGTCTTTAAAAAGTGGATGGTGAAAGGTTTCTTTAACGATTTGGTAACTTATGAAAAATTCTCCATATGAAATAAGGATCATAAAAAAAGATTTAATTACACATAAATTAATTTATATTACACAAGGTATAAAATAATGGGTAGTAAATAAACCACATAGAAGGAAATAGTGTCAATATAGCATGAATATCACATGAATAAGAAGTGAGGTGAAAATCCCTTACCATATTGTAATATATCAAGTCGTATGACAAAAAGTTAATAACCACCAAATTATTAAAATAATAACATGAATATAAATATAATCATGAAATTTTATATCAAATTCAAGTACAAAATAGACTACATGCAATATATTAGTAGCGAACAATGGAAATCTCATGAAATTAAAAGTGAGATAAGAAACCCCTTACCTCGTGTCCGACATGACTTGTTTGTTCCTTGTTATTCATGAATAAAGAACTAAAGATAATTAATCCTTGATTAATAACCTTTTTTAATTAATTATTCTTTTTATATCACTTATTACCATGTTATAATCATTATGCAATCATTTAAGTTTATAATGGTCATTTGGTCGATATTTTGTACTTGAGTCAAAAGTAGACTTCTTATAATTAGATGTTTTCATTGTGGTCAATATCCCATTATCTGCATATCGATATTTATGATTTATATATCATATATATCATATAAATTCAGTATATATATGTATTTATAATATTTTATTACATTTAGAGGTAGGAAATGAAATGCACCGTTCATGGAGATGGCAAGTCGTACGTACGCATGAATGTTACTTTCATTTCTATTTCTTAATTTAATGGAATTAAACGTAATGATACATATGTATATTATAATTACAGTATAATATCATATATAATATCATTAACTCTATCATTTATATGTCCCACATATGGAATTAACAAATCATATCACTTTGAGGGGGCGGTAGTCCGCACTTCCTCAAATGAAATTATCACATTTACCCATAATGGAAACCATAAAGCTATACTATATAAAAAATAATGACGCATAAAAATAATAAAAATATAATATATATCATATATAAATATATTTCCATCATAATGGACACCATGAGAGGTGGTTGTGTTATTTGAACCATCATCGTTTCGTGAGGCAGTAGTTCGTCGTCCTCATAAACAGTTTGTTCTTTACCCATTAGACGGAGGTGTGTGTAAGGTTAGTTCGAATAATTCTCATAAAAAAACCAAGTAAATTTAGGATACTATTTTTTTATAAAATAATGGAGTAAAAAGCGTTTATGGGGTTGGAGAATTAAAATAAAAAAATAAAACAAAAGAATTTAGGAGAAACCTTTACCTTTAATTCAGGTAACTCCCTTGGGTTTGAACCAAAAGGACATCATGATGTCCCTTCTGCCTAAGGTAAGGCCACTAGGTGGAAGTCAGATATCTTGAGAGCTTATTTGGACATGGTTTGGATGAGCCAAGGGGCCTGGGATGTGTGTGGAATGGGTTAGATTTGAGGGCTTTTTATAAGTGGGAGGAGGTGCTCTTTAGGAAAGTGTGAAAATATTATTTTATTATTAAATAACATTCAGTTTTTAAAAGTCCAAAACATATTAAAGTAGAAGATAAGGTGAATCTTTGTCGAAATGAAATCATTAAATAAGTATTTTATATGTATTGGATTTTATTTTAATCTTTATAATCTTATTTATTTAAATCATTCATTAATGTGATAAACACTGCATCATTATAGTGTCATATATAATTCTATTTATATTATATATATAAATTAAAAAACAAATACCATGATGTATAAAATATTTTTATCTTTACAAATAATATTTATAGTTCTAAATATAACTTATATTACCCTATGTAAAAATTAATTTAATAAAAGATATTTGTTTTTTTCATTTTTGTGTTTACTTTAGGTTAATTAAAATAATGTGTCATTATCAGTCTCATGTGGACCCATGGGGTCCCAAAACGATGCAAGGATTATCATGTTTGGAAGTGTATCAGTAAATAGGATTAATACACATGTTGGGGTAATTTTATATTATTATAGTAGTATTTTTTTACCCTTATTTACCAGATTTACCCTTTAACCAGGGTAAATATAATATTTACTGGTGTAAATAGTCATAAAGACTAAAAAAAATGTTTACCTATTTACACAATTTGTACCTCATAATTACAAATATGGAATAAATTTTTTCAAATTCAAAACATATAAGTGGTAGAAATTAATTTAAAATTAATTCACGCTATAAAAAACGTGTTTTTAAGAAATATTATCTACCAAAAAATTGACACGTGTTCATGTCCAATTTCCAAGTGAAATTAATTCAAATAACCAAAATTGGATTAAATGGTAAAAATATAATTTAATTACACTTTAAAACCAATTAAAAAGATAATATAATAGTATAAATATATTAGATTAAAAGGTAGTTTTGAATTAAAATACAATATTTTCCACTATTCATTAAAAATATTTTTATCAGAAAAATACCAAACATTTACCCAAATTAATTTTTGATATCTTGATTGTAAAAAAATTATATTTTGTCAAATATAACATATAAAAGTGACCAAAAATAGATTTAAAGAGGGTTCACCATTAAAAGGCGGTAAATCAACATTTTAAGGTAAATTATGGTTAAATTTAGATTCATTAACATTTTAAGTGACTAACTTTTATTGGATAAATGTAAAAACATCTAAAAAAAATATAATTATATTTTAGTTATTTTTTTCATTCCATAAAATACAATGGCTCGGTGTTAACTACCATTTAAAATAATAATATTATATTATTATTGTGCAACGTAATATTTTAAAGAAGCTCATTGTTGTGTATCGAAGATGCCATCGAACATAGAAACCCCTTTAAGGTAAAATTAATATTTAATTCACAAATATTAATAAAAATGAAAATGTCATATATATTTTATTTACCCTGGATTTTAAATCCTTCCTCCCTTTTTGAGAATTGCGTCCTCGCAATTTTAAAACATGTCATAGAAACTTCATTGAATGTTCCACATCAGAAAAGGGTCAATAAAACTATAACTATAAAAGAAGGAAAGAGATGTACAAATTTCCCTTGAGATAATCCATAATAGGAATCCATGTATGAAAACATGGATATGTAATAGAAAAAACCATCATGTTTTGATGGAGAGTGATAGAAAACTTGATTAGGATAATGTTAACCTCAAAAAATAACAATCTTTTGATGTGTTAAACGGTCTTTGATTACACTATATGCAACGTAAACCAACAACGTTTTTGTTTTACATTTATTTTAATAATTTTTATGAATTCATTTACTACATAGAATAAGAACATAATGAAATATACTTACCATAATGTATAGTTTCATCCTTTAATGTGTTTCTACAAATAATTAATCTATTCTCCAAACAATGAGCATTCAAAAAGACTTGGTCACATCAAAAGAACAAGAATAATCTTCTAGAGAATCACATAATCCAAAAAAGAAGAACTATATATTTCCCTTGTCTTTAGAAATCAACTAAAACCAAAATGGTTAGTACGAGATCATATAATCCCAAAAAGGAAAATCCTTTATAAAAATAAATACTACTATTAATCTCTAAAATTCAACAAAAATTAACCAATGTTCAAGAAAGACCATTCAATACACAATTGTCCATAAAATTCATCAAAATAATACAAACTAATATTGAATCCCAAAACTCAGAAGGATTTCATCACATAGTCTTCCATAGTAAATCCAATTTTTAACTCCAAATACATAGACTACTCTTAATGTCTCATACTGAAGCCCAATTAACTCAATCAAATATTCTATATGATAGGTTAATCATTTCCATAAAAAACCCAAATTGTTATATGTCTACAATAAAAATAGATATTCTTCCAAAATAAAATTTTCACCATTACTCCAAAAATTTAATCCCATAGTATTCTATTTTTCATAAGCATATAGTGTTTACAAAAGAGAGAACATCTTCCAAAATCACTTTTATCACTTCATCATGAAATCATTTTCTTATACTATGGATATCCTTTTCATAAAACATATGATCCCAAATCAACTTCTTCTTGATCAATAAAATTATTTAACTAAAAATAATGAGTCATAATTAGAAGGGAATTCATGTAGTCTAATGGAAGGTGATAAATCCCAGTCACACATTGGTTGAGGTTTCGATTCCCGCAGCTTTGTACAACGTGACGATTTGTCGCACGGTCTGCGTGTTGTACTTTTTATAAAACTAAAAAATAACCCTAACATGTTTTTACCTCAATAGTCTCCTTATACCTCTCATTTTCATCCCAAGTCATTATGATCTCAACATCATAATTCTTGATTTCTTATATATATTTTCATTTTTTTATTTCCCCACGATATGATAAAATAAAATGATCCCCAAAATAAAGAGCATCATACCTTGATCATGGTGTCCACTTGGATTTATCATCATCTTGTTCACGTAGGTAGAAGGTCCACGCAATGAAACAATGATTTAGAGATCCTTCAAAATAATTTTCTTCCTTCATCCAAATACACTTTGTACCACATGGGGCATATAGGTGTTCACAGAAAAACAGTTTTGGAAAATATTCATGTATGACATATAATTTCCAAAAAAACTTATAAAACAAGATTTTTATAAAATAGTCAGACTGAATTTGACATTAAACTTTTAATTATTGGTCCTTTTAAAATACCATAAGTATGTGTTGAGAGACTATATTGTAAAAGAAAATATAAATAAGTTGAACACAAGTCTCCTTCTTTAGCACCTTTTTCAAAATCAAAATATTCTTTGAAATCTTATGTTAAGGTAAAATATTTGAAAATTCATTGATAATATTTACCTTTCAAGAAAATATGAGAATATTGTAAAAATATGATTTGTTAAAATAAATCCCATGATCAATGATAGAAACGAGGTATAGTGGAGGTGTTTGATATCTCAAACAACTTCTTGCAAGTGAGTTGTATGCTAGAAAAAGATTCACAATCATTTGAACATGACTTTGCAATAATTATTTCAAGAAAGTAATCTAGAAAAGATAGGAATGTCATTCGAGATCCTCCTCCTTACATTTTTAACAGAAATTCCTTAATATAAAAAAGTTATAAAACAGGGATTTAACTGAAATAATAAACATGGGGACTAACCATGTGTCAAACGAAAACTTCTAATCCATAAATTTTTCTAAACCGACCTTTGAAATCAAATGTAAAGACCTGACCTTAAACATTTCATATTTTTTAATTAAGTTAAAAATTCATGTTGGGGATATTTTCTGGTTTAGATCTTTAGATAAATAGGTTATAAAAGATACATAACAACTTGAGTATTACATGTATACACGTCTTTCTAGTTTCCATTTTTTTCACAAAATAAAAATTTCTGAAATAAATATTCATGTCTAGTTCCTTGTTTTAGATATCATGACATTTCCTTCATCCCATCCTTGACCCTATCCCACATTATGTCCGGTGAAAAACATTTCAATAACATGGGATGAGCATAAAAAGCTCAGTAAATTAAACACAAAGTAGAAAAAATGTTAGTTTTTTTAAAACAAGTAAACCATGAATACATTATTATAAGTAATAGGTTTCACCTTTATGAATTAGTAAATACTCTTCACTGAATAAAATATCCTTGCTTACCTTTTTTTAACCAAAAGATTACCATAAAACTTACATAAAGAACACAGAGCATATAAAAGTAACTAGGGACATAAACATACTTAAATGGAATAACCCTACGGTCGACATCCACACATATCACTAAATAGAATGTCCATATGGCTTACTTCCATACCTAATAAATTTGAGGTTAAAACATAACCACCCATCCTGGATTATCACGACACTACCCATCATTTGGATTATCTGGTAACCACCCGTCAAATGTCCAAGTACCATTATAATATCATAACACATAAAATATTGTAAAAATAAACTTTTCACTAATAAAATTTCCACATTGCAATTACAATATATCATTTCAATATATTGACATAATCAATGCTTAATCAACCCATTTTCAAAACCATTTAATACAATTAATAAAGAGATTTTTGAATCAAATTATCCCATACCACTTTGGTTCTTTTAAAGGAATGAATTTTTTAAAACATTAATGTCCATATAAATAAATAATAAAATCCATTTTGAAAACATAGTCAATAATGAGAAATATTTAGAAGAATAATTGATTAATGCTTTTAAATCTATGTTCTAGTTTAAGAGTCTTGTAACACTTGAGAGACACATTACTAAACATAATTGAAGAATAGAATAAAACAAAACTTATAATATCATGAGAATAAGGACACTCATGATATAATATCCCAAAGGGTAGTATATACACCATATAAAATTTAATTGGTGCATAACAACAATGTACTCTCAAGAGAAGGTAAATTGAGATGAAATCTCCCATAAATATGGTATCCTTACATTAAGGATAAATCAATTACATAATTATGTCTGAAAAATAAGAATACACTCAATATAAGTGGATATTAAGTTTGAAATAATCAAAGGTCATTCAAACATATTTATAACATGGAATATTCAAGACGTATAAGTTTAACCCAATTAATTGAAATTAGGTTAAGAAGTTCCCTTACAGAAATTGGACAACCTTACGACGTCTAATTAAAATTCAGAAAAATAGTTTGATGAGAGAGAAAAGGGTATCTCTTCCCTTTTATATAAAATTTACATAAATAAGGTTATATAAGAACATATCCCAACATTATAAGATTTAAATTAAAATACATTACAAAAAGTAGTCTTTGAAAAGAGGAGGGTGAAAGGTTCCCTTAACGATTTGGTAACTTATGAAACATTCACCATATAAAATGAGGATAATAAAATAAAGATTTAATTACCAATAAATTAATGTATATTACACAATTAATACAATCACGGTCAGTACATACACCAAAAAATTGAAATAGTGGCAATATATCATGAATCTCACGGGAATAAGAAGTGAGATGAAAATTACTCAACATGTTGTAATCAATTGAGTCGTATGACCAAAAGTTAACAACCACCAAATAATTCACTGAATAACATGAATATAAAGGGAATCATGATAATGTATATCAAATTAAAGTACACAATACACCACATGAAACAAATTAGTGGCGAATAATGGAAATCTCACGGAAATAAAAGTTATATAAGAAACCCCTTACCTCGTGTATGACATGACTTGATTGTTAAATGTTCTTCATGAATAATAAAATAAAGATTATTTATACTTCCTTAAGAAACTTTTTCAAGTTTATTATTTTTTTTATATCACTTATTACCATATTATCAACATTATTCAATCATTTAAGTTAATAATGGTCATTTGGTCCATATTTGGTACATATATCAAAAATGGAATTCTTATAATTACATGTTGTCCTTATGGTCAATAGCCCATTTTCTATAGAATGATATTTGTGATTTAGATATCATATTTATAATATATATCCAATATTTATTTGTATTAATAATATTACATAAAATTTAGAGGTATGAAATGAAATGCACCGTTCATGGAGATGGTAAGTCGTACGTACGCATGAACGCTACATTCATTTCTATTTCGTATTTTAATGGAATTAATACATAATTATACATCGGTTTATTATAATTAAATAATAATATCATATATATAATATCATTAAAGTAATCCTTTATATGTCCCACATATGGAATTAATGAGTCACATCACTTTGAGGGGGTGGTAATCCACACTACGTCAAATGAAATTATCGTATTTACCCATAATTTAAACCATAAAAGTATGCTATAAATGAAAAATACAGAAGCTTAGAAAAATATAATTATTATATATATAATATATAAATTTTTTTTCTTAATAATGGACACCATGGGAGGCGGTTGGAGATATTTGGACAATCATCATTTCGTGAGGCAGTAGTTTGTCATCCACAGAAACAATATGTTCTTTACCCACTAGACTGAGGTGTGTGTAAGTGGAGTTTGAATCCTTCTAATACCAAAAAACTAATATATTTATTATACTGGTGTTGTTATAAAATGAAGTAATAAAAGTAGTTTGTTGGTTTGGAGAAATAAAACAAAACAAAATAATTTAAGATAAACTATTAAAATTTATTCGGGTAACTCCCTTTTGATTGAATGAAACAGAATTCTTGAAGTGACTTCTCCATAAGGTAAGGCTTTTAAGTGGAATATAGGTATATTGAAAGCTTATTTGGGTAGGGGTTGGACAAACCAAGGGTCTTGTGATGTGTGTGGGTTGGTTTAGATGTGAGGGATTTTTATATGGGAGAGGAGGGGCTCTTTAGAAATGTGTGAAAATATTATATTATTATATAATAATTTTAGGTTTCTAAAGGTAAAAAACTTATTAAGGTCAATAATAAGATGACTCCTGGATGAAATAAAATCATCCCATAATAATTCAATAGTTATTGGATATTATTTTAATCTTTATAATCTTATTTATTTAAATCATTTATTAATTAGATAAACACTATATCATTATTGTGTCCTAAATAATTTTATGTATTTTATGTCTAAAAATTATAACAAAATTCCATGATTTACGAAAAATATTTATCATTCCAAATGATTTTTATGTTAAAAAAATAACCAATATAAACATATGTAAATATTAATTTACTAAAAGATATTTGATAATGTCATTTTGTTCTTTACTTTATGTTAATTAAAATAAAGTGTCATTATCATCCCTATGTGGCCCCATGGGGTCCCGAAATCGACCCAAGGATGTTCATGGTTGGAAGTGTATAAAAATAGGATTAGAACACATTTTAGGGTAATTTTATATTATTATAGTTATTTTTGTTTACCCTTGTTTACTAGATTTACACTTTAACCATGGTAAATAAAATATTTACTGATGTAATTATTCATAATGTATAAAAATAAAAGTTAAATATTTACAAATTTTGGACCTAATGATTCCAAATATGGAATCAATTTTTCCAAATTCAAAACACATAAGTGGCAGGAATTAATTTAAAATTAATTCCCACTGTTAAAACAAAAACCGTGTTTTTAAGAAATATTAACTATCAAAAGATTGAGACATGTTTATACACATTTTCAAAGTGAAATTAATTAAAATGAACAAAATTGGATTAAGTGATAAAAATATAATCTAACGATACATTAAAAACAACTAAAAAGATAATCTAGACATATATAAAATTAGATTAAATCGTAGTCTTGAATTAAAATACAGTATTTTCCATTATTCATTAAAAATAGAATTGTATCAAAAAAACACCAAAAAATTACCCAAAGAAAATTTTAAAATCCTGATTCTAAAGAAAAATTATATTTTGTCAAATAGAACATATAAAAGTCACCAAAACTAGATTTAAATAGGGTTCACCATCAAAATGTTGTATATCAACAATTTAAGGTAAATTGTGCTTAAAAATAGATTCATTCACATTTTAAACCTCTAAATTTTATTGGGTAATTGTAAAACCACTTAACAAACATGTATAATTATATTTTAGTTATTTCAGTTCATTCCCACCAATACAATGGCTAGGAGTTAACTACCATTTAAAATAATAATAATAATAATATATTATTATTGTGCAACTTAAGATTTAAAAGAAACTCGTTGTTGCGTATCAGGTACGCCATTAAACATAACAACCCCTTTAAGATAAAATTCATATTTAATTCACAAATATTAATAAATATTAAAATTTAATATTACATTATTTACATGGGATGTTATAATAGAGCCTTGGGGTTTTGTCTTACTACAATGTAATTACAACCATTTAGTGTACGTTACTAAAATTAAATTGTTTTATTTGATGTGGAGGTATAGTTATTGATGAATTAATTTCATTTTTATCTTCAAATTTATCCCCATGGATCCAAATAAAACTTTAATAAATAAATTGGTTGAGGATTTTTTATATTTGTTTTCGAAAAAATAACTTGGTTTTTAATAGTTTTTATTTTTTAATAAAATTTATATGGGTTTATATGATTATAAAAAGATGTTAATGGATGTTTTTAAATCATTCTCACATACCTATACCGAAAATAAACATGGACTGGGTTCACACCTTCCACCATAAAAACTATTAAATTTATGTCACTCCTCACTCAATACGTAGATAAATAATGTTAATATAGTTAAGTATTATATATATATGTTATATATATATATATATGTGTGTATTTTATTATTAACATTATTTGAATATAATTATACATATATATAAGAATATTGTTTATCATTTTTAAATTTATTTAAATATAAAATATATTATTCTATATATATATATATTATACAATTTTTAATAATGATGTTGAAAAATAATATTAATAATAATTTGGTAATTCTATTAATTATAAATAATTATTATTTTTGGTAATTATGTAAAAATATAATTATTTAAATTTTTTAATGATTAATAATTTCAAAAAAATGTATATATAGTTACCTAATATTATTATTTTGAATGTTACCTGAGTTTAAATTATTTTACTTTTTATTTAATTATAAATTATATTATTTTTAATTAAATGTATATATAGACCTAAAATTTATATATAGGCCTAAAACAATGAATACCTAAATTTTTTTTATTATATATAGAATTTTATAACATCCATTATAATTATTGGAACATATGATGCAGCAACCTAAGGAATTTGGGGAGGACTTATAATATGCATTGTACTGTCCTTTAGATTCTGGGGAGGTCCATAAAGATGTTGGCATAATGAAATAATACACATCATCATGCTATAACAGTAACAATGGTGAAAAACACACCAACCCTTTCAACATATTTCCCATATATATATATATAAATATATATATCATGGAATTTATAATATACATATTTACCATACAAATACACATTTAAACAAAATTTTTATTGAAAATAAATATAATCCCCTCCTAATTATGAAATCTAGAAACATAATTTGTGAATAAATTATTATAAAATCACACTTACATTATACATTCTGTAAACACATATAAATAGATAGAAAGATGTTTATTTAAATATATATATGTATATATATATATTTACAAATTAAACATAAATTCAAAAAACATTATGTAACCCTTTCAGTAGAATATCAAAACAAAGTAAAACGAATACAACACCATAATAATTTTGAAAATATAAATTCATTGAAAATTAATAAATATGGTATCACCCTTAATATGATTTGTCTTAAAATATTACAATACAATTCTGATAAATTTTTTTTATGGAAACCCGATATATCAGAATATTAAAACTAAATTTAAGATAATAAATTTACTTACATGAATTGCCTAAAATCAGCTTCGGTGGATGATTCACACCATTTTCAAACTGAGAATTGGTTTTCTAAATCAATTTTTTCATAACCAATTAAGGAAATTGATTCAATATAGCGAACCAAGATGTGGTATTGATGTATATAACTATATAAATTGATTCAAAAAACAATTTAAAAAGACCAAGATAGGATATCCAAAACAATAATCAAGAAAATAATGGATCTTAAACAAAAGAAAAATTGAATACAAAAATAAAACCACAAATACAGATAGAAAATCATAACCAACAAAGGAAAATATAGGCCTACCTGGCTAGGTTGACGAAAATCTGAGACCCTCAGATCCAGATCTTAATGTTCTCATTAGATTCCCTAACTATAATCGAGCATCGAATGTCCAATGACGTTCAAGAAACTGGAGGTAGTAGTTTTGTGTGATTCGAGCTTTGATTCACCTAGGAGAAGCACTAACAATTGGCGGAATCCATGAAAATCATATCATATCACAATGGGTTCACAATAGCTTATGTTATTCTAAATTGATTAAGAGACGGTTAACAGCAATTTTTTAAAAGTGCTGACAAATAGTCCTTTTATTTGCTCTTATTATTTATGTGGTGATAAAAGGAATATTTATCAACAATGTTTTAGAATTGATAAAGGTTGGTCACTATCATTACTAAAAAATTCTGATGAAGCCTCATCATTATTAGTGCTAATGAAATCAAAGATAAATATTTTTTTATCAATGCTTATTACATAGGCATTGATAATGGATTTATAATTCTAATTATAAATTTTTTTAGATATATATAATTAATAAATATATATAAATATAAATATAGTAATTATATTCTTTATTTATATATATTTATTATAATTTTATGACTATTTAAATATATAATTCTTTATTTATAATTATATAAATATTTTTAAAATTTAATATTTATATCATTATATATTTATATGATTATAGATACATATATTTTTAATAATTATATATAAATATAAATATTTTAAATATATTCATAATTTATTTAAATTTACTATAAATTTAATAATTAATTAAATATTTATAATTAATTATTTATAATTATATAAATAATTTTAAAATAGTATTTATTAATTCATAATTATAAATATATAATTTTATAAATATAGTATGTACATTTGTAAAAATATTTATTTATTAATAAAATTATTTATAATTTTTTTTTAATATTTTCTTATAAATATTTTTTGTAACATTCTTAATTAATATCTAATTTTAAGGGAATCCGTGTTAAAAATGAGTGAAATAGAAAAAATTAAATATAAGTACAATTTAATAATATTGAAAAAATGGATATGTTTTGTGTGTTTTCATTATATATAAAAATACATTAATTACATATATGTTAAATGAATATAACACACATTTGATCTGTATTAAATTGAAAAATCAAATGATATTCAATTATATGACCATTACTCTACTAAATTGGACAATATTTTTAATTCATATTAATTTTTAATTATAAACCATTATTCACTAAATATATGAATATTTAATATAAATAACATAATTTTTTTTTAATATATGAATCATATTTATATATATCTATATATATCTATATATTTAATACATTCTATTTAATAATATTATCAATTATTATCTAATTAATAAAATGTTAATGATTTTTCTCAATTTACTTATTCTTAATTTTAATTTGTTTAATTTTTATTTAGCATATATATATATATATATATATTTAAAACATACTATATATTATTATTTATAATTTATATATAGTATAACCAATTTATTCATTTTCTTCAATAATTATTTAATAAAAAAATATGTAATAGTTTTTTAATAAACTCATTCTTATTTATTTATTTTATTCATTTTATTTATTTGGAAATTTACGAGTGCTTAAAATCACTAATATAGGACTCATTTATGAGTGCTAAAAATATAGAATTTATAAAGGGTACCCTTTAAGAGAACAATAAAAGGGATGATAATGGGTATCCTTTTTAAGCACTTAAAATAAAGCGCTTAAAATGGTGACCTTTATCGACATTAAAAAAGAACATATACATGGTTAAATTTATTAGCATTTTCTTTAGCGCTAATAAAGATTCCATTAATTAGTGCATTTTTCTAGCATTGATAAACACCACCACTGTTAAGCACCAATTTTATAGTAGTGAAACACCTGAAGGAACAAGTATGTTGTGGGATAAAAAGCCCAGTTTGGTCTCACCGTAGATTCTATATCAGATGCCAAAAATAGTTTAATAAGAAGAATGTATTCAATTATTAAAATAAATTATTTTTCTTATTTTAAGGAATATTAATAAAAATCATGCAACACAGTCCAATTGATGGAATACCACTTTACGAAAAGATTTTACAAGGGATGAAATATTTCTAAAATAACAACTTAAATATAAAACTTTAAATAAAATAGTTTATAAAAATCCTGATGGAACAAAAATTAGTTTATCAATCATAGGAATACATTTATATCTCAAATATAAAAAATGTTAGCAACATGTTCATCTGAAAAATTGGTATGATTATTTCATTCTATAGAAATACACACTCTTTAAGTTGTCTTAGTAATATATGTATACAAACATCCCTCTAACACTATCATAAAGAAACTTGTCCCCATTATATTAGGTATGTGACCCACAACATGTATGTTTTAGAATGTTGTAATAGCATAGAGTGTGTCCAAAAAACATAGAAACTATATAAGGCTTGCATGCGATCTTACACGATCAATGATGGGAAATTTATTTTAACACTGGTTAAAATACATTTAAATATCATCCCTCCATTTCAAATCCTAATTTCCAAATTAAAATCAAAATATGGTTAAATAAAAATCATTCCTCTTTCACTAGATAAAACCACTGGGTATCTATCGAATCATTTTAAGGCATTTTCAAAATATTGAAATCCATTAAAAACTAATTCAATCCATTTGCCAAATAATTTACAAAATTAAAGTCAAAAATTTAAATTAAATAATTTCTATCAAATCCACAATTGAAATTAACCAATTTAAATGAACCAATTTCCATAAGCACACCCCAATTCATTGGGTTGTGGGGTTTTATAAATTTTCATGCAAAAACAATTTCAAATATCCCAATGGAATAGAATTCGGTTTTATCAAATCAATCAAAAGAAAATTTTATAAATTGAATTTAGATCATTAAATGAAGTAAATCAAGAAAATTCAATATTAATCAATTTGGATGCGTAGGATGGAATCACTTAAATTTTCTTGAAACAAAACACTTACCATGACACACGTCATTGAACTGAAGGATTTTAAAACCCCAAAATATGACATAAATATGAGGTCTAACAATAGGGAGCATAGATTTATCAATTATTGGTTGATATGTTTAAATCCCAAATTAGGAGAAAGAGAGAAAGGTGAAGGAAATTACATAATTCATACCCAAAAATCACACCACATGCCTAGTGATGATCGAATTCAAAATGATATGATCTAGAAGGGTTGGAGAGCTTCAAGATCGCATGGGGAATGATTTGGGTCAAGGGAGATTAAACTAGAGAGGATCCAAAAGAAACATATTGATCATGTTTCCATTTATAAAAAATAGTAGGGGTATTACATGACCTGAAATCCAAATACACATTGTGAAATAGTTATGTTTCATAACCACTAAGAAAATAATAAAATTTAAAGAGAACTCATTCATTAAATAACATAATAAATGTAATTGTTTTTCACATCATATATCCTTCACAGTGTGAAGCCTTTTACAACATGAATCCTACAACTTTTACATGTCATGGAACCTAGTTACACAACGTGTAACCCGCCTACAACCTGAAGAAAGAGCGGGTTAATGTTAAGAGTTAAAAAAGTCACTAACATGCCCATTATAAGTATTCTCCCATTTTATTCCCAACCCTACCCAGTTAGCGAAATGAAAATACCACGAAAGTTTTAAGGATGATCCAATCAGATTGGTAAAGGGATGTTACAACCTCCCCACCCAAAAACATTTTGTCCCCTGAATACTTAGGAAGATGCTTTCACACAAAAAAGTTGAGTCTCTTACTCTCTTTATAGATCCTTGTGTTCCCAAATAAAATGATTATCAAAAAAAATTTCTATAGCACATGTACCAATGGTATCATCCTGCCAAAAGTACCATTGTCTTTGAATCAACTGTCATGACTGGTCATTCAGTAGTTGATAAATCTGGTTCAAAATCAATATCAATCTACCTCAAAAACATAAGATGGATCAGATAGATACATTCTCTACTATGATACATGAAACTTGTTCCATATTGACGTCAACTGTGGTGGTAGTTGTAAATGGTAAGCAATATTCCCCACCTGCACAAAAATCTCAAAGGGTGAAACAAAACAAGGATAAAGCTTTCCATTCCTCCCAATACATACATGAACCAACCAGGGTGAAACCTTAAAAACACTTGATCCACAAAATTAGAATCTATTGGTCTATGGCGATGATCAGAATATGATTTATATGAGATATTTTCCATCAATATTCTCTATTGAATTAAAAGAATATTTTTTGTCATCTCATGGACTAAACTTGGTCCAACCACGGAACTTTCAATAAAATATTTGACAAATACAATGAATATTTATAAATATGACAATACAAGTCCTCAAAAAAGCCATTATGATTGTTAACTGGTAACTATTATTATTGGAAAACTCAAGAAGACCCAGATGATCATCCCAAATCCCACTAAAGTTGATGACACATTGGTGAAGCATATCTTCTAGAATCTGTATTGCTCTCTCTATCTGTAGATCTGACTATGGATGGTTGGCCATTCTCAAGTGGACCTGAGAACCTAGTGACTCTTGAAGGAATCCCAAAAATTGAGAACCTAAATGAGGATCCCTATCAGATACATTGTTATATGTAACTATATAAAAATGTAAAATCTTTTTCACGTAGATATTTATATACTCCTCTACATTGAGTGTATCACAAAAGATTATGATGTGAGCTGACATGGCCAATGTATCAATCACATCACATATTGAATTATTATTAATATGGGTATGAGGCCACCCCACCACAAATTTTATAGATATTTCATCACACATTGAATTAGGGACTCAAAGTCTATGAAAAAAACTTAAAGGTTTCTAGTGCTCAGATATAACCTTCAGGAATGTATAATAATGTTTTACAATCTCAGTAATGCCCCGTATCATACCTGGACAGCTGAACGTAAATCTTATATCATATAACATCACTATGGTCCTTGGTTTCATAGCACATTGTAATTATAAAAATAACTCATCACATCCTATCTTTCTACTAACGGGCAACAAATATATTCTTATAACATAGAAAACCCTCACTAGAGAATGACCAATGGGAAACTTTCTCCCCACCATAAAAAAGTATCTAATTATATGGAATTCATCATCAAGATCATGATCCAAAAGATTCATCTTGAGAAGTGCGGATTTCAACTAGAAAGTGGAAAAAAACCTCCTCTCCTTTCTCTTGAAAAACAATATTCAATTGTGCCAAAAATCCATCAAATTCTACTCTTTTGAAGATTCTTTCACTGCATGGGCTGCATGTTTTTTTCTCAATGCATCTGTAATGACATTCTCCTTCACTATGGTGTAGGCGAAGTCAATGTAGAAATATTGTAGGTACTCCACCCAATGCCTCTGGGGGAATTTCAAATATTTTTGGGAGATGATATAACTCAATCTCTTGTGTTCGGAATACAAGGTAATCCTTTCTATGAAAAGCCAGCACCACCAAATTTTAAACAAACGCATCACAAATGCATTTTCAAGATAATTGGTTGGACAGTTCTTATTGTGTGGCCTAAGCTAATGAGATTCATAAGCTACTACAATATTTCCTTGCACAACAACTCAGCTGAAGCATAAACCCAATGCATCATAGAAGACCAAATTCCCATCTCAAGTCTCTAGAAGTGCTAATACCAGCATTGTAATTAAAATTCATTTTAGCTAAACAAAAAAATTCAAATATTTATCATTCCATGAAAAAATCACCCCCTTCTGAGTTAGAGAAGTCATCATAGAATCAATAATTTTGGAGTCCATCATGAATTGATGATAATATTTGATTGAGCCTAAGAATCTCTAAATCTTGAAGACATTTTTTGCTTTCTCCGAATTCATATTATCTATCACCTTTTTAGGATCAACTGATTTTCAATGATTCAACACTGCAAGTCATACAAATTTAATTTCCCAGATCTAGAAATCAAACTTTGAAAGTATGTAATAGAGTTGTTGATTTCTCAGTAGAATCAAATCAATTCATAGATGACGCACTTGATCCTCCTTAGACATGAATTAAACAATAATTTTATACAAAAAACTTACCAGAAAAGTATCCATATACTTATGGGAAATATTGTTCATCAAATCGATGAAAACCGTAGGATAATTTTATAGGCCCAAGGGTTTACCATGGTAGTCAAAATGGGATTACCTTCTCTGAAAGACGGTGACCTGAATGTAAGAATATTTTATCCTCAACTGATGGTAACCAGATCAAATGGATATATTTGAAAACCAATTCACCCCATTCCACTGATCAAATAAATCATCAATCCAAGGAAATTGATATATTTTATTCATTGTCACTAGATTAATTATTATTTAATTGATATATATGTGAATGTAACCATCATAATTTTTAGAAAAGAGAACTAGTGCCACCCATGGTGATAGACTCATGCATATAAAGCCTTTCTTAAGAAGATCGTCCAACTAGAACATCAACTCGTTCATTTTTGAGGGAGCCATGTAGTAAGAGAAAATAGAAACTAGTTTTGTACTGTGAATTAGGTCAATATAAAACTCGACCATCGTTACCCATGGAAACCTAGTGCAATTAGATGGAAACATGTCAGGAAACTCTATAAAAATAGGAGGGGGATCGCCACCCCATATTCAAACTCCATATCAAAAGAAAACACTGATATTTTATTCCCAAACACTGGATAAGATGGTCTAGATCTACTCAACCTTGGGCCTTACTCTCCATGAAAGACAAGAGACACACCACTGTGTGTTGTAAGGAAGTACCACCAGAGATAACTATAAATCCATGATTTAGTATAAATGTTCCTGTCCATTTCGAAAATGACATTAAGGGGGTTATTATCATAAACCATAAAAACTCAAAGACAAATGACATATGATAGAGAGAAGACACAAGAGGGACTACAGATATCATGCTCTCTCTTTGTACTAAAGGGTGTGGTAATATACATTACACAACATAACATCTTCATATGATGATTCAGTATATAAATGATACATGAAGAAATGAATGGATGAGATATACTAGTGTCAAAAATAGCAATCACTAATGATGAATCTATAGTAATAACACATCTCATAGTTTTTGTACACATGTGTTCTTCTTTTGCAGACTCTTTTACTATATGATGTAGCCCTTTTCGAGATTCCTGGGGATGGGACAATTTCATACATGAAGAATCATATTTCACTATAATTTTAGGAGGATTTTATTATCCCATTCCACTATACAGATGATAAATGTTATGTAAGAATCTATGTAAGGGTCTTGAACATCAAGATGATCTACAGTTCCTTGGTACCTCAGTGAAGAACCTCTTATAATGTCTTAGGTTACCACACTAATATCAAATTAAATGACTTCCTCCTAGAATTTTAGGAGGTCTAGAATGACCCTTATACTGAGAATTTTCATGAGAATACACATGCATCCTCTTTCCCATAAAAGAACTGACACTTCCACTAGAAGAAAAAGGAAATCCCATCAACCCTAACTTTCAAACTAAGTCCATATCAACCATTATCACCCTCTACAGAATAATAAAATAACTAGTAAGCATCATCAATAAAATCTGAATAGAAATATCTGATCTTAGTCTCAACTAGAACTGTCTAGCCTTCATCCTCTTTGTAGATAAAATATCAGGTGAAAAATGCATGAACCTAGTAAATCAATTTAAATTCTTAGTCATTTTTTTCATCCTGCTAATGCTTGAAAAATTCCATAACCTTGTCCAACACAACATAATCTATATAGAACAAGTCAGTGAAAATATAGTTTGATTATTTTCACTTTACTCCCTCAAGTTTCCTTATCTTCACCATCTTGTCCCACCATCAGCTGCTCGAACCTTCCTACAATAATGTGGAATAATTCACCCTAATCACATATGGTGTCTCTGTGAACATAAATATACATTTTATCTTTCCCAACCATTGCACGCCAGGTTGAGGATTAGTGGAGAATTTGAACACTAGTGGCTTATAGGAAAGTAACTCTTGATAATTATTTCAAAGTTAATCTCCCTAAAAATCCATAGTTAGATCCTGGATAGGGACTGGAGGTGTTCATAATCATAGAGTATAGAATATACGTATGATCACCTCACTGATATTTGGGTCCACTAGAGGATTGGATCATTGTGGTTTAGAGCATCTTCTTATTAGATCTTATTTTAATGTCGTCTCTAAGCCATTATTCTAAATAACATCAGAAGAAAACAAGGAAGACACCAGATAATTCTAAAATAGAGAAACAAGGGAAACTAGAGCTCAAATTTAAGAAAAAAACATGATTTGATATCACTCCATCAAATTAAAAATAAGGAAAAGACTATAACTAATCCACAGCACCTCTTCCCCTAATCACCCATAGTGACTTAGTATTCACTATGTTGAGAGATGGAAATACACTTAATTGAAACTACCATCTATGTCTTACCAGATTCAAAAAATACATAATAACATTAATAAAATGGCTAAAACAACATAAATTAATAAAAATATTTCATCAAACAACCCTACTACCCTGATAACCTAATAACCTGACCAGCCCTGAAATAGCCCGAAGAGCATTCCCAGTCCCTCAAGGTTGGAAACTAGTTCCTGGAATCCTAAAAAATAAATGAGGGAATAATATTTTCACCAATAAGAGGAAGAAAAATAAACAAGACATTATTAATATAAAAAAACATCCAATATGAGTAATAGAAATTGAATAAAACATGGAATGAAGAAGGAAAAATTACTGTATCCCAAGTACTAAAATATCAATTTAGCCTAATTCCACAAGGACACAACTAACCATGAACAAGTTTCAAATACTGGATCCATCCCTAATAGATCCATTCCTCCTTCTCGAACCTAGAAGAAGATAATCTACAAATACATGAAGTCCCAACAAAGGTGTGAGCTAAAATTCCTAGTAGGGTCTCACCTTGGATTCCATATCAGATGAAAATAAGTGAATCACCCTAGAGATTCTTTTAATTTTAAAAAAACAAATATGTTTGGTTTTTTAAAGCATATTAAAACAAATAATACTATACATTTCAAGTGATGGGAAAATAATATAGGAAAATACTTTATTTGATATTGAATATTTCAAAAATAATGGATAAAATAAAAATTTTATTTAAAATAGCTTACATAAATCTTGAAGGAACGTATAATATTTCAAATAATATTGGCATATATTTATATCTCAAATATAAAAGAAGACAACGATCGTGTCATCTTCTAAATAGGTATGACTATCTCATGCTATAATAATTCACACTCCTTAAGTGATATTAGTAATATGTGTATACAAACATCCCTCTTAAATAAGGAAAATGAAACTTTTCACCATCCGATCAGGGATATCACCCATTTCATGTATGTTTTAGAATTATATAATATTTTAGACTGTGTCTAAATAAATTTAGACTATATAAGGATTTCATATTCTCATAAACAATAAATTATGGTAAATTTATATTACGTCCTCTTAAAGTAAAATTAAATCTCATACCCCCATTTCAAATTCCATTTTCCGATTTTAACCAAAACATTTTTTATAAAAAACATACCTCTTTCCTAAGATAAAATCATTGGGTTTTTTATCAAATCATTTTAATCAATTTCTACAAGACTGAAATACATTCACCACCAATTATATCGCATTCACAATTAATATACATAGTCAAGTTCATCATTTTAATTTAAATCAATTCCATAAAATACAAAATTTAAATCAATCAATTTCTATAAGAATATCCCAATTCAACGGAATTGGGGGGGTTTTCCAAATTTTCAATCCAAAACCAATTCAAATCTCTCAATTCACTGGAATTTATTTTCATAAAATAAATCAAAATAATGTTTGATAAATTTAATTTAAATAAAAATCTGAAAGAAATCATGAAAATTAAATTTTAATAAATTTTCCTAAATAGGACAGAATCACCTACCTTTTCTTCCTGAAACACAACTCTATCTACGACACCCATTATTGAGAAATGAGGTGTAGAAGATGTTCAAAAATTAACCTAAGGATTAAATCCCACAACATGGAGCATAAATCCATCAATTTTAGGTTGATCTATTTAATTCCCAAAGAAGAAGAAAGATATAAAGATGAAGGAAGAGGGAATTCTTACCCGAGAATCACACCATAAGCGTAGAAAAGATCAAATACTAAATGAGAGGATTTGGAAGGGCTAGATTTCTCCAAGATCACCTAGTAATGTCTTATAGTTTATGGTGATTAAAATAAAGAGGATTCAAATGAAAAAAATTCATTTCTATTACCTATTTAAAAAACATAGACTAGTTATTACATGATGTGTAATCCCAATACTTTTTTTTAAATAGTTAACATTCATATAATTTAAAAAATAAATCGATTTTAATGAAAACCGTTAATTAAATAAATCAAAAGTTTAAATGATATTCAAATCGTGTATCCTTCACATTGTTAATCCTTTCACTAGTTTTATACAGCAAATCTTACACATTGTGTAACCTTATTACACAACGTGTAACCCTCCTGCTGCATGTAGAAAGAGCCGATTACTATAAAGAGTCCAAAAATCCTATAGCATCACTATTATAGGTATTCTCACAATTTATTCTCAACCCAACCCAATAAAAAAGGGAATACCATTCCAATGTAACATTTGTAACTTTCAGATTGGAATCAGGACGTTACACATGTTGTATTCACCTTTTTTCTCTTTTATTTAGTGCATATAATTTTCGTGAAGTTAGTTTATGATTCTAGTAATGATACTTATGTAAAGATAAATATTCATATATTGGTCAAAATTTATAGAGGTTATTATTTTAATGTTACCCATGTGGTAATGGATTTATGTTTTAGTTCAAATTTAAATTGATATTTATTGTTCTTGAACTTCAATTTACGAAATAATATGATTCTTATTTTAAAAATAAAATTAATTTAAATCTCCTAGGATTATTAATTGAGAATATTTTTTCCTTTCATTTTCATAAATTTATGTACATAGTAAACAAAATGAATATTTTTAATGAAACCTTCTGTGTGCTACTATTTGTTTAATAATATTTCACATCCAAGCCATTATTTTCAAAAAATGATTACAATAATGTATTTTATATTATAAATTAATTTTTAAAATTGTTTTTTTACTTTTCACATTTTTTGTAACATCCCAAGCTTCCATGGTATGTTTCCCTTGGAATAATATAATATCTTGCATTGTACGCAACTTCGAGATTCTAAAACACCGTGACCAATAAATTTAGCCATTATGAATAGTAATACCCCCCTTTTGAAATTTTATAAATTTTATTTTTTAAAATGGGCTGCATTTTTGAATTCAGAATATTGAATATATCTTAGGGCGATTTTTTGGTATTTTTCTTAAAACATTCGATTTTGGATGAATAGATATAAACACTACCTTATTAGTTGAAACATAGTTTTTATTTAAATAAATATTTATTATATTTAAATTTATTTTAGGTTAAAATAGATACATAATACCAATATAAGTTCAATTTAAATCATTGAAGTTATTTTATAATAAGTTTAGATATATAAAAAATTTATTAAACTTTTTACCGTCTTTTACAGACCTCTTAGAAGCATTTGAAATTTTTTATAAAACATACTTTTACAATTTCTGTGATTTGAATTCCAAAAATCCAAGAGACATAGTTAATATCAGTATGTAAAATGTGGTTCCATATGAGGAAAATAATTTTTAATGAATAGTAACTTTTGACTTTTATTTACCACGGTTAAAAGTAAATAGGGTAATTGAGGGTAAAAATGATATCATAATTATCATAAAACATGTCCTAATTCTATTGTTTAAGTTTAATTCGACAAAAAACAACCTTATAATTAAAATATGACCCCATTTGTTCCACTTGGATTAGATTAGTATATTTATTATTATTTTATTTAAATAAGAGTTAAAAGAATAAAATTAAATGCTTAATAACTAAACCATTTTTAATATATAGTTACACACAATATAAATTCCAATATAAATATTCATTAGAAATATAAAAATATATAATATAGAATTGTATTTTATTTATAATTTTTAGACATTAAATAATTTAATTTATTTATGAAACAATGATGATGCAGTAATTACCTTATTAATGAAATATAAACATACTTTATTTTATAAATATCTAAATAAATGTAAATTTATACTTTTAATGAATTCCACAATTTTTATAGGATAATACGACAAGTTATGGTTTGTTAGATAAATTTTATTCTAAGTGATAATGTTTTAATTGCTTTAAAAATCGAATACTAAATAGTGTGAAAATTGTCATAATTGAGTTTTTAAAACAAATACTATATTATTAATAGATATAATATTAAAAAAATCTAAGGTTCATCCAAAAAACCTAGATATGGTTATATATATTAATAATGAACCACTTGGGGGTTCACTTGGATGTTTATAGTATGTTTATTAACAATATAATATAAAAATACAAAGAGACAAGGTAAATGTCAAACTATTTAACTAAGAGTTAAATCTAAAAGATAATGTTAATAAGGTGACCTAAACCTGTCTAAAATATATATTATTGAAATGTTTTAATCCCATATCCTCCTTACACTCTAAATAAATCATTTTTAATCCATTATAAAATTAAATTTATTTTATTATAAAATAATATTTCAAGATTTTCCAAAAGTGACCCTCACCCCTCTAATAAAAAGAAACTTACCCTTCTCTAAAAATCATACCTCCATGGCCATTTGGGTCCGCCATACTCTACCCAAATATCCTCCCAAAATTCCAAACATAATCCTAGAGGCCTTATTTTGTTCATAAAGCCAACCAAAAAAGCCCTTTTTATCAAATAAAAATGAAGAACTTGAAGAAGAGGTAAATATTTCATCAGATGTTTCAAGTTCTTTTCTTTTTCCACTTCCACTTATTTTTTTCCATACCAAAATAATAAATCCAGTACATTCTTCATACTGTGATGTTATTATTAATATTTTACAACCATATTGGTTATTCTATCCATCATATAAATGAAAAAGTCACTATACGTGTGTACGTATGGCTTACCATCTCCATGTCGTGGTGTAGTTTGTTATTCAAACACTTCTTTATTTGGTTGGGTAAAATAATAAGTATAAATAATTTATATAATAAATATATCATTTTAATTATTCTTTATATATTATATACCATCCAATTATATATTATTTCTCTATAAATATAATGATATTGTCCCTCATGATTTCGTTCGGATTATCGTCTCCACGTACACGATGAGATTCATTTCCCCATCGTAACCATTCAAGAATAATTTACCTTTTATCAATAAAAATAATGTTTACAAACATAATATCATTCTATATTTGAATTAAATATATCCTATCCATAACAAAAATTTCATATCTAACCAAGCATATAAAGGAACACAATTCAGTTAACCCCCGAAACGATGATACTGCTGAAATATTATAAACAAAGCAATATTAAAGGATCATATATGATATCATATTTTTGTATATAGTTCTATTATAATTTAATATCAATTATTCAACTATTATATAGGATGTTAACGTACTCTCAACCAAGGTAATGTATAAGGTAAGGGTTAATTTCACAATCTCTTAATAATCTGATGTTGTTTTCACATAAATATCTCCTAGGACCTCTTTATAATCCACATCCATGTTTTCTTAAAAAAAATTTAAAAATATTTTTACAATTTACTAGAATATGGGTTAAAGTTATTTAGACCATTATTTGACCTTATATGTTTTTTAAAAAAATCTTTCCATCATTTTCCAAACAAGGTACTTCATGACCTTTTCGACAAAATTAATGTGTGAATGTTTTTTAACTTATATGGCGAGTGCTGGTATTTTCTACCATTATAACATCAAATAATATTCCCTTACAATATTATAATATTATTTTCCAAATAAATGTTCTCTTTTATAATTATGTGACTCTTAAATAGTTTCAAAATAGAAATAGGTATTTATTTAAAATACTTTTCATTCCATCTATTTAAACATCCTTTGATGGATTTTAGACATGTTTGATGTTGATTTATTATGTTAGAAATATTCCATACTGTATTGAAGGTTTTGTGATATGTTTGAATATAGATGTGTTATTTTTATACCATTCGTGGTTTATTGTTAAAGTATTGACATTTTTTATGCTAGTTTTAATACGAACACTAATGTTATGTTTCAACCTTTTCATATGAGGAATGTATTAGACTTAGTATGTAATGGGTGGAGCCTGATATAGCTTCTCGGTGCATGGGTAGGTCTCATGAGACAATTATACAAAGAATTAGTTGATTCCTTTTCAAATTTGGTATATGGTTTTGACCGAGGCCTAAATCATTTTTAGATGTATTGGCCGAGGACTTGACAATATATTTCAGAATGTTTGACATTCTCCATTCCCTCATTATGAAAATAATAATGATGGTTCATGTGGTTATTAGATTACTAGAATACCCATGAAAATGTTTTATTATGGAATTATTAACATACCTCATATTTCTTCCATAATGTGTTCATGTTTATTATTTGTATAGGCATGTGTTTTTAATTATTCAGCTTGGCTAATGTTTATGTTATCTTACACTGTATTTCTTACCCTTGATGAGCATTTGAGCTCACCTCTTTCTCATTTTTCATTTTACTAGGATATGAAGAAGTTAATTATGAGTGACTTGTAGGCATATTCTAGGAGTCTTGGATGTTTCTAATGGAATAAATTATTGTTATATTTCATTTCAAGTTGTAATGTTGAACTTATGTATGTATCTTGTTTCCAATAATAATAATCTGATCGGTCTTTTAAGACATGATTCCTTATATCATTCCAATGTTATGTAATAAATCCCTAACTCTGAGTAACTAGGGTTAGGGCATTATAGTTGGTATCAGAGGAAGTTTAGTACAAACATTGGAAACTAGATTTAGAAAAACTATGATTAGAGAACATTTCCCTAAGATAGACTTTGAGGATTAGTATAGAAGAAATTACTAGAATTTTGATACTGTATAGATTTTATGTGTTTTTCAAGCTATACATACCTATATGTATACGAGCAGATAGAGGCGGCTCTGGCAGAAATTTACCTAGGGGTAAAACCCAAAAACACCGCTTTAAGCTAGACTCAAACGAGAACTGGTGCACAAAAATGGGCCATGCTGCACTCTTATTTATGACACTCCCGATGGATATGCTAATGGTAATTATCATTTTATATACAAACCATTATTAAGTATTTATGAGTATATACCTCCTCAAAGAAAACATTTTTATTATTTTTGGATTATATCCATATACTATTCAATTTATGCTAAGTGTTTTATAAGTTTGGAATTGTGTATTGTGATTCATAAAATAATATACTATATGCTATTTATTAGAAATGGAACCTAGTGGAAGAAATTAAAACTGTATCAACACATGTAACCCATGTAGGGATTTCCCCCTATTGAAGATAATTATAATGGAGCTGGTGATACAACTGGTGTTGATCAGCTTATCACCATACTGGGACAACTGACTCGGGTTAGGAATAATAACCTTATCCTTAAGGAGCACCATGATCCACAATGCGGAGAATCAATGTTAAACTACTTCATGAGGTAACAACCACAAATATTCAAAGGGAGTAAAAATCCATTAGTAGCTGAGGAATGAATAAGTTTCATAGAGAAGATATTTCGTGATATGGGGAGTAGTTAAAGGAAAAAGTTATCATGGCAGTTTATCTCCTCGCGAGAGAGGAATATCAACGGTGGTCATTGATTCAAAACACAAAGGAAGATGAAGAAGTATCAAACATGTACCAGAGGTAGTTTAATGTTATTTTCTTAGAAAAGTACTTTCTCAAGACCAATAAGAAGATATGGAAAGAAAATTTTTAAGTCTGAGGAAAAAGGAGGATGAGAATGTCTCAAAGTATGAGGCTAACTTTATAGGGTTAGAAAGACATTGTGAAGATTATATACGTAACTGAAGAATTAATATTGATCATTTCTTTGATGGGTTTAAACCATTTCTCCATCGATCATTATTCTCGCAATCCTTATCACTGTATTAAGATATTTTCTCATGTGCTATCAAGACTGAAAAGGAATTATCTATGTTTTTTGACATTAATGCAAAGAAACAGAAGAAGAGATCTGCTGAACAAAATGGGAAATGATATAATGAAACAAGGAAGAAGGGAAGAGTTGAATTTCCACCCTATGATAATTGTGGATCGAAGCACCCCAGTGCATTTCTAAAAGGAAAAGTAGTATGCTACAAATGTGTACAGAAAGGCCATCTAGATAGTGATTGTAAGGGGAAGAAAGAAGCTACCAATGTTCAATGCTAATATTACAGGGAGATGGACATTATTCAAATAAATGTACTAAGCATCAGGGAAACTTACCTCAGAAAAGGACAAGGGATTAAGGCCAAGCTTATGTGATCACTACTGTTGAGGTTAAATATCTAAAAGATGTGCTGGAAGGTAATTTAATGGTTTCCTCAAGTTTATACAATGCTTTATTTGATTCTAGATCATTGCATTGTTTCATATCTTCCCAATTTTTTATGAAAATTAGATATTTTCATTTTGATTTAACAAGGGAGTTTTCAGTCAAAACACCTAAGGAAAGTATCATTGCAACAATGTTTTGTGGATCAGTCTATATTAAATAATAGAAATAATATTTATCTGCAAATCTAATTGTTATACCCATGATTGAATTTGATATAATCCTCAGCATGGATTGTCTTTTGGACCATGATGCAAAACTGTATTGTAAGAAGAAGGATGTCATAATTCTCTAGGATGATAAGGAGTACCTTATCTTTAGAGCTGAAACGTCACCATCTAATTCTTATCTAGATCCACTCCAATAGCTATAATAAATTCAATTATTTGTGAGGATTAGAATGAAATAATTATGGGTGAGGAAAATACTGTTCGAATAGAGTTTTTACCTATTATTCAAGAATACGTTGATGTGTTTTGAGAGGATTTACCTAGAAATCCTCCAGAAGAAGAAATTGAGTTTTCCATTGATTTAATTCTTAGTTTAGGGCCCATATCCAAGACCCCTTATAGAATGGCCACTGTGGAATTAGTGGGACTAAAGAAAAACTAAAGGAATTGATTAATAATGGATTAATTCTCCATAACATTTCTCCATGGGGAGCCCCATTCCTTTTTTTAAGAAGAAATACGAATCCATGAGGTTGTGCATTAACTACAAGGAGATCAATGTTATAACAATAAATAACAAGAGTACACGTTGTGTACTCCCTTGCCACTCCAGGCCGTGTGCTGGTCGTGTCCGAGCCACACACATGGTGTGTAGGGGTGAAGTGGAGGCCTCTTAAAGTGGAGTACGAAAAAGTAGAGTACACGTCCTGTACGCAAGAAGTATACGCCGTGTATTTTATTTTTTTTCATTAAAAGGATCGGGGTCACGCCTAAGCGACAGAACTATCTTTATCTCCATTTTCTTCGACCGAGAGTGACCCGTAAGGCTGCGGATCTTCTCTGATTCCCTGAACCTTCATCCGTTCCCTGAATCGACCACATTCAATTGTGTTGGAACCGCAGCGGTGAGTTCTTCCTTCTCCTAGAGCCTTGATTTCCAATTCCTCCTCTTTATTAAGTTATCTTGGGTTGAGATTTTTGTGTGTTTTCATAGATCTACGCCGTTCTGAGGAGAATCAATCCTTGTGGTTCATGTATATCAATCTCCTAGGATCAAGGTAGGTGGTTTGTGACTTACCTTTCGAAGTCTTTGAGTTTTAGGTGCAAATTTCACCAATACCCATGGACGGGGTATTGCGTGTTTACATTTTTCCCCTTTTGGTTATTCTTTTCTTGATTTCATTCTTTTATAGAGGTAAATTGATCGTGTTTGTGGATAATTGTCGTGATTGGATGTTTTTCCCATGCTTTGTTCTTGTTGCAACCTTTGGGTCTCTTTATCCTTTGGCCATTGTACTAGTTTCCATGCCTTGTGATCATAAGACGGAATTCCCTTGTTAACATGCTTGTTTCCATGTAGACTGTTTAGCCAAGTAGCTCTATAGGTGTACTTTGGTTAGCCAAGTAGCTCAATAGGTGTAATCTAGCTTTATAGCATTAATATGCACTGAATGGCATGGGACCGTGAGAACCCAGTGCTATAAACTATAAGGGATAGACCGAGTGAGCTTCCCAGAGAGTCTTAGATATTATAGACTATACGGGGATAGACAGAGTGAGCTTCTTCAAAGAGTCTTGGACATTATGGGCTACAAGGGATAGACTGAGTGAGATTCCCAGAGAGTCATAGTTATTATAGAATACAGGTGGGTAGACCGCGTGAGCATCCTCATAGAGTCTTTACCTTGTTTGAATGTCTCTAAACCTTCCCAGGCTAGATGAGGAATTGACTTAGTGAGCTTCCTCAGATAGTATGTGGTATACCTGTTGCTATAGGAGGTTTGACCAAGTGAGCTTCCTCAGAGAGTCTTGAGACCTCTAGGCTAAGATGGTTAGACCACGTGATCTCCCTCAGAGAGTCTATAACTACCCTAGACTATAAGGGTAATTGACTGAGTGAGCTTCCCCAGAGAGTCTGGTAAATTTTTATGACCAAACTAGCGGGTTTAGGTTGAGTTCACTAACCAGAGGGTTGTGGTACTTCTCGGGTAGGTCTAGAGCGGATGGCTGCGAGTACTTCCCAGAGGGATTCCTGTTTGTGTTAGCTGTTGCTTCACCGCTACTTGTTGTTCTATGGATTGATCACTGTTGTATATCATCCTGTTTACTGCTTACTAATTACTGCCTGCTATTGATGCGACTGTTTAATAATTTTTGTACTATTACCTTACATATACTCACTGACTATTAGGCACATATCTTCGGGTGGTTTCCTAATGGGATTCAGTCTCACACCCTGTTTGGGTCATGTTTTGTGCCCAAACAGACTATGTTTTTGCAGTTATAGACATGGGAAAGTGACCTTCAGATTATGGTACTTGATTTCTTTAGAGCAGGAGATCATGGGACCAAGCTTTGGCTTGAGATGTTGTGGAGATGTTTACTTTCTTCTATACATGTTTTGGTACTATTGTATTTTTCTGCAATTTGACTTGTTTGGCTACTTTCCTAGATATGTACCATGCATCATTTCATATATAACCATATGAGCTCCAGTTGTTGCTGATTTAGTCGTTCCCCAGTATATTATTGTTGGTTATATACTGCTTCCGATCATTCATGGTTATTTACTACCATTGTGTACTCTCCTAATTAGGGCATATTTTACCCACTATCACACCCAAGGCCCTCGCTACTAGTCGGCATCCTCTGGAATTTGGGTAAACACGCTTGAGACCATGTGACCAATAGGGTACGGGGCGCCTCTGGGTGGCTTCCGGAACCGGGACATTACAAAGTAGTATCAGAGGGATTCTTTTCTCTTGATTTACTGTTTGAATCCTTTACATAGGGATAGGATGGATTCAGTACTTGGTAATAAGCTATGCCCATGAGTAGAAAACTATGTACAGGGAAAATCCATACTACCTCATTTATTTCATTTTTCTGGTTTTGCGATTTTACATTTGATATGATTTCATCTAGAGTGATTCACATGACTTTTGTTATTATTGTTTTTGCTATTATGCTTCTATTTCTGTCGTAACACAATGAGATGAGGGTATGCCATCTCATGCATCATATAGGCACATGTTAAAAATCACATGCCATGCATTCTTTCCATGCCATCTAGGATGGATTAGCGATTTCATGTTGTTGTGATAGACTTTATATAGATTATGCATGATGTTATGATAGATGTTTTTTAGAATCTCTGCTATATGATAGAATAATTTTTGTATTGTAACTTGATGGATCGGATCCCTCGGCCCAGCAATATTGTCCGCTCTGGCCCAGTTGCTATCCCAGGCCTCACGGCTTTAAAACGCGTTGCTGAGGGGAAGGTAGGCACGGGAATTTCAAGCACCCACCAATATCCCTCCACAACCGATGTGGGATTGGTTACCGGGGCACAGGCGCCAACAATCCTGGCGGGGGCCCAACAATCCTGGGCCCAGGACACAACATAACTTGCTTAAATGAATGCCAAATTTTCGTTGTGGATGTGTTATCGGCCCTATTGAATCAGAAATTGGTGAATCATTGACCTGTTTTTCCATAAATATGACTATTTTGGATGCCAAGCTTTGTTTCGTGGAGAGTATGGGCCCTCACAGATCACAATATGGCACCTTCATGCCTTGTTTTCTGTGTTTTTGGGATTCAATGCAGTTTCTGAGCTACTACTCGGAAAAACCCAGAATACACGACATGTACTTTATGGCTACACACCGTGTAGTTTCAGACCGTGTCATTGACTGTGTGAGCAGGAACCCGGTGTTGAGGAAATGTCATTAGAAGCACGTCGTGTACGGTATTTGCACGCCATGTAGTTTAGAGCTGTGTACCCGGCTATGTCACTAACAACATGGTCCAGGGAAACTTGAGTAGAACACGCTGTGTTGGTAAAGAACACACAGTGTAGTCTTGTTCCAGGTACCCACCCGTGTCATGAACAACACGGGTCAGTGTTATCTTCTCCTATACACACCGTGTTTGTTCGGAACACGCTGTGTAAGGGTCAGCCATGTATCCGGCCATGTAACGAACAACACGGGTTGCCGAAACCTTGTCTAGTACATTCTGTGTCCTTAGTGAACATGTCGTGAAGTCTAGGGTTAAGAGGACAGTGTGGGTTAGCCATGTAAAGAGGCACGGAAAGAGGAATAGAGTTCAAGTACACGCCTCGTGTGGGGACAACATGCCTTGTAGATGGGGTGTTACATGAACAGAGGTGGCAAGAGTACACGCCCATGTATTTGGTTTAAGTGAACATTCCATGACGTTTTTATACACGTCGTGTAGTCGTGTTTTGTAAACTCGAATTTTTTCTTTATCTTGTTTCCGTTTTGTACTCTTGTGTTCTAAGTCTTTGATAATCTTGATCTGAGGTGTACTTTTGATCTCTGAAGAGCTATGCCTCTGTGGTGTCCTCCGGTTTTATGTCCATAGCTAGACAGTGATCAGACACCAGATATGGCCGATCAAGGAGCTCTTGCAGATCCTACTACTATCCCAGCCTTTTCACAGGCATTTATACCCATTATAGGTGCCGATACGCAGTTCAGGGAGGAATTCCTGATGATGATGCAGACTATTCAGGGACCGCCGCCTCCTTCCCCGTCGATGGTCGAATTGACGCGGGTCTTTCAGAAGCAGCATCCTCCTACATTCTTAGGGGATAGAGGACCCCAGGCTACAGAGTCGTGGTTAGAGGCCATGCTGATGATCTTTGATTATTTGGAGATACCACTAGAGAAAAGGGTAAAGCTAGCCACTTATATTCTCTGTGACACCACTAAGAGGTGGTGGGAGGTGATTTCGTAGTCAGGGCACCATCAGAGTATGTCTTGGGTTGAGTTCTGCAACACCTTCTATGAATTATTTTACCCAGAGACCTTGAAGGCCGACCGATTCTAGGAGTTTATGAGTCTACAGTAGGGTACTCTTTCTGTTATGGAGTATTCGTCCAACTTTACCGAGCTACAGTGCTTCAAGACGATCCCAGCAGAGGATGAGTTATTCCTTGCTAGGAATTTTGAGGATAGTCTTAGGTAGGAGATCCTTTCCCAGGTGAATAGCTTCAGGTTGAATTTGATATCCTCTATCGTCAACCAGGCACTAATCACTGAGCGTAACCTGAGAGATTCTGGAGCTGTGAGGTAGGGCGGTTCGACATCCAGAGTTGGTGTTCCTCCTACAAATAGTAGGAAGCTCCGAAGAGAGTCTTTTTTTAGGAGATTAGGGCAGGAGGGATGTATCTTCTAGAAACCAAGTTGTATTATACCAGTGTGGTAGGACTGGGAATACTAGGCCTCATTGCCAGAGTGACCTGATGGAGTGCCGATTTTGCGAAAATATGGGCCATCTTCAGCGCTTCTGTCAGATATTCTCACCTTCAGCTGGTGGTTGGGGTTCTTCTATGACCCCGTGTTCAAGAGATGCTTTTCCAATTTCTCACCAGTCTGGGAAATAGAGTTCTTCCGGCTGTTCGGGCTGAGGTGGAGGTCGTGGTTGTGGTGGTCAGTCACCAGGTTACCCGCGACAACATAGTGGGTCCGCTCAGAGTTGTCAGCTAGGGGTGTAGGGCCACAGTATAGGCCAAACCTTCATCGTGGAGCAGACCTATCAGGATCAGGATCCTGGCCCTTCATCAGTACGAGGTACGATCTTAGTAGCCTCAGTTTTATCTTCAGCCCTGTTCTAAACTGGTGCTTCTCATAGTTTTATCTTTGATGCTATTGTGGAGAGCCTTGGGCTCTGTATCTTTTCATCTGCCGACTTGTTGACTCCTGACATGATGTTGGGAATGAGTAAATCTAGTGTACGTCAGTTTATAGAGTTCCCTCTTGAGGTTGAAAGGTGTCATTACTTATAGGACCTCTATGTCCTAGAGATGATGGGATATGACTTCATTCTACGGATGGACTAGTTGGTTCCCTTCTAGGCATTCATCGATTGCTATCGTCGCAGGGTGAGTATCGCATCACTAGAGGGTAGATATTTCCTTCATAGAGGCGAGTGGGATGTTCATGTGGTAGAGATAGACTAGAGCATCATGGGCTAGGAGGATTTATAGCCCAGATTGGTAGTCTTTATCTGGATGACTAGGGGACTTCACAGTTAGAATTTCGTCTAGTGGTGGATCTCTTCAGGGATGTCTTTCCAGAGGACTTTTCATGTTTGCCTCCAGATCAAGAGGTAGAATTCTCAATTTATCTCGTTCTAGGAGTGTCACCGATGTCCATTCCTCCTTATATTATGTCTACACCTGAGTTGCAGGAGCTCAAGAAGCAGTTGTAGGAGTTACAGGAAAAGGGTTTCATCCAACCCAATAATTCTTTTTGGGGTTCGCCTGTCATGTTTGTTAAGAAAGCAGACGACACCCTTCCGCTTTGTGTGGATTATCGGAAACTGAACCAGCTGATGGTCAAGAACCGATATCCCTTACCGAGGATCGATGACCTATTTTATCAGCTTCTAGGAGCCCGGGTGTTCTCAAAAATCGACTTGAGGTCCGGTTTTCATCAGTTACGTGTTAGACCCTCAGATATACCTCTTACAGCCTTCAGGACCAGGTATGTTCTATACAAGTATATAGTCATGTTGTTCGGTCTCACAAATGCGTCAATAGTTTTTATGGAACTGAGGAACCGAGTGTTCCATCCATACTTAGATTCTTTTTTGGTGGTTTTCATGGATGAAATCTTGGTGTACTCTCACACTCGACACAACAATGCCACAAATCTTGATATCATTCTGAGTACACAGAGAGAGCATCGGTTAAATTCTAAGATCTCAAAATGCCACTTTTGGATGGATCAGATTCACTTTCTAGGTCATGTTATCTCAGATACAGGAGTATCAGTGGACCCGGAGAAAGTGAGAGTTGTAGTTTCCTGGGAGCAGCCGAAGAATGAATTTGAGGTGCGAAGTTTTCTAGGGATGGATGGATACTACAGGAGTCTCATACAAGGCTTTTCACAGCTAGTACCACCGCTGACAGGTCTGACCAAGAAGGGGGCGAAGTTTTTATGGTAAGATTCTTGTGAATCAGTCTTTAAGGAGTTGAAGGGGAGGTTTACGTCATCACCAATACTGGTCTTGCCAGAGCCGGTCAACGGATATAGTATTTACTGTGATGCTTTAGGCATCGGGCTGGGAGCTATGCTTATGCAGGGAGATGGGGTCGTTGCTTATGGGTCTCGGCAGTTGAGGCCACATGTGAGGAACTACCTGATGCACTATCTGGAGTTGGCAGTTGTTGTTCATGCCTTACACTGTTGGAGACACTACCTTCTGGGAGAGCACTTTGTGTTTTCCACCGACCAACAAAGTATCAAGTATATCATCACTCAGTGTGATCTGAATCTGAGACATCACAGGTGGGTTGAGTATCTTCAGTCTTTCGACTTCGAGCTCACTTATACGTTGGGAAAGGGAAATGCAGTGGTAGATTCACTGAGCAGGAGAACTCAGATTCTGAAAGTTCACGAGGCCAGTAGTGAGTGGCAGCTTATGGCTCTGTTTTCTGAAATGCGTCTGGAGGTGTAAGACAGATAGGGAAAGACTTACCTATCTTCTATTGTTGTTACCTCTTCTCTTCTTGATCGGGTACGAATGAGGCAGCTATCAGACTCAGAAGGCTTAGTCATGTGGGAGAGTGTGTCAGGATGATACCCTCTTCCTGGATGGACAGTGGGTGACGATGAGATCTTGTGTTTTTAGGGATGCATTTGGGTTCCAACAGACATCTGCGAGGAGCTGATGCGGGATTTTCATTCCTCATTTTGGGCAGTTCATCCTAGCGTCACCAAGATGTATCATGATCTACACCGCCAGTACTGGTGGCCAGGTATGAAGAGAGATGTTGCTGGTTTTTTCATGAGATGTTCTACATGGAAGTAGGTGAAAGAAGAGCATCAGTGGCCAAGAGGGATCTTACAACAGTTACCGATTCCCAAGTGGAAGTGGAACGATGTCACGATGGACATTTTGACCGGGTTACTGAGGTCACCTAGAGGGAGTGATTCTATTTGGGTTATCGTCGATAGTCTTACGAAGGTTGTTATCTTCTTACTGGTCAAGGAGACCTTCAGTGTTAATGAGCTGGGATGATTGTACATTTGAGAGACTGTACGTCTACATTGACTTCCACACTCCACTGTTTCAGATAGGGATGCATGATTTACTTCTCAGTTCTGGAAGGGATTTCAGAAGGCTTTGGGTACACAGGTACTTTTGAGTACAACATACCATCCCCGGAATGATGGCCAGTCCGAGCACACGATCTAGGTTCTTGAGGATATGCGTCGAGCTTGCATTCTAGTCTTTGGCGGTTCTTGGTAGAAGCATATTCCTCTAGTATAGTTTTCCTATAACAACAGTTTTCAGGAGACTATTCTGATGGTGCCTTATGAGGATTTGTACAGTAGGCCATATCGATCACCCTTGTGCTGGCTGGAGGCAGGAGTTGCAACTTTGTTGGGACCTCGTCTTGTCCAGGAGACCTCAGAGCAGATAAAGTTGATTAGGAATAGGATGGCTATAGAACAGTCTCAGAAGATTTCTTATGATGATCAGTGGAGACAACCTCTAGAGTTCGAGGTCGGGGATCCGGTCTTCCAGCATGTTGCACCGAGGTTGGGACACAAGAGGATTCAGAGATAGGGTAAGCTTTCATAGTGGTATGTTGGGCCGTTTGAGTTGTTGGATATAGTTAGGTCGGTTGCCTATCGGTTGCAGTTACCATAGAGGTACTGGGTTTAACATGAAGTCTTTCACGTTTCTCATCTTCGAAGTTACATTTCATACCTGTCTCATGTCTTTCTACCTGAGGAGGATGATATTAAAGTGGATGCGTCACTTGAGGATCATCCAATTCAAATTGTTGATCACAGTATGAAGGTTCTTTGTGGCCGTTCTGTTCCTCTAGTATGGGTGATATGGAAGCACAGGTGAGTGCAGGACGAGACTTGGGAGAGGGAGACCGATGTACGATCGCAGTGGTCAGAGCTGTTAGGGGTTTCTTATTCTACACCTCACTAGGAAAATTTGGAGGTGAATTTCTTTAAGGGGGGAAGTTTGTAAGAGCCCAGATCTTCATTTTCAGGTATGTATTTCTTTTTCCTGGAGTTTTTGAGAAAAGCAGAGTTTATGGAAATTTTAGAAGTACACACCGTTTACATTATGAGTACACGCTGTGTACTCCCTTTTTGTGCCAGGCCATGTGCTGGTCATGTCCGGGCCACACACATAGTGTGTAGGGGTGAAGTGGAGGCCGCTTAAAGCAGAGTATGAAAAAGTAGAGTACACGCCGTGTACTCAAGAAGTACACACCATGTATTTTCTTTTTTTTCATCAAGTGGACTGGGGTCGCGCCTAAGTGACCAAACTGTCTTCTTCTCCAGTGCCATCGACCGAGGGCGACCAATACAGCCGCATATATTCTCTGAGCCCCTTAGCCTCCGTCTGTTCTCCGAATCGACCACCATCAATTGTGTTGGAACCGTAGAGGTGAGTTATTCCTTCTCCTAGATCCTTGATTTCCAATTCCTATTCTATCTTTCGTTATCGTGGCTTGATAGTTTTGTGTGTTTTCATAGATCTACGTCGTTCTAAGAAGAATCAAGCATCGTGGTTCACGTATATCAATCTCCTAGGATCGAGGAAGGTTGTTTCTACCTTAACATTCGATGTCTTTGAGTTTTATGTGAAAATTGCACCAATACCCGTGGATGGGGTATTGGTTGTTTACCTTTTTTTCCTTTTCGTTATTCCTTTCTTGCTTGAATGCTTGTGTAGATGTAAATTGATCATGTTTGTGGAAAATTGTCTTGCTTGGATGTTTTTCCCATGATTTTTTCTTATTGCAACCATTAGGTATCTCTAGCCTTTGGTAGTTGTACTTGTTTCCATGCCTTGTGATCGTAGTACGGAATGTTGTTGTTAACATGGTTGCTGCCATGTAGATTGTTTAGCCAAGTATCTCTATAGGTATAATTTGGTTATCCAAGGTGCTCTATAGGTGTAATCTAGCTTTATAGCATTTATATGCACTGACCGGCATGGGACCATGAGAACCCAATGCTATAGACTATAAGGGATAGACCGAGTGAGATTCCTTAGATAGTCTTGTACATTATGGAATATAGGGGATAGACCGAGTGATCTTCCTAGAGAGGCTTAGTTATTATAGACTACATGAGGGTAGACCGAGTGAGCATCCTCAGAGAGTCATTACCTTTATTGAATGTCTTTGAACCTTCCCAGTCTTGAGGAGGAATTGACCGAGTGTGCTTCCTCATATAGTATGTGGTAATCTTGAGGCTATATGAGGATTGACCGAGTGAGCTTCCTCAGAGTGTCTCTAGACATCGGGGCCAAGAGTGTTATACCGCGTGATCTCCTTCAGAGAGTTCCTGACTACCCTAGACTATAAGCAGAATTGACCAAGTGAGCATCCCCAGAGAGTCTTATAATTTCATATAACCAAACCAGAGGGGTTTGGCTGAGTGCACCGCCCAGAGGGTTGTGGTACTTCTTGGATAAGAAAATAGGGGACGGCTGCGAGTAATTCCTAGAGAGTTTCTTGTTTGTGTTAGCTGTTGCTTCACCGCTACTTGTTCTTTTGTGGATTGATCACTGTTGTATATCATCCTATTTACAAATTACTGATTACTGCCTTCTATTGCTACTACTGTTTACTACTTTTTGTTCTATTACCTTCCATATACTCACTAACTGTTAGGCACAGATCTTTGGGTGGTTTCCTACTGGGATATAGTCTCACACCCTGTTTGGGTCATGTTTTGGTCCCACACAGACTATGTTGTTGCATGTATAGAAAAGGGAAAGCGCCCTTAGACTTCTTGTACTTGATTGCTTTGGAGCAGGAGGGCATGGGACCAAGCATTGGCTTGCGATGCTGAGGAGCAGTTTACTTTCTTTTGTACTTTTTTTGGTACTATTTTATTTTTCAGCATTGTGACTTCTTTTTCTGCTTTCCTAGATATGTATAATGCATCATTTCATATATATACATATGAGATCCAATTTTTGATGATTTAGTTGTTCCTCTATTTATTATTATTGGTTATATACTTCTTCCACTCTTGTATGTTTATTTACTTCTGTTGTGTACTCTTCCAATGAGGACATAGTTTCTCCACTATCACACCCAAGGCCCTCGCTTCTAGTCAGAATCCTTTGGCATCTGGGGAAAATGTTCTTGAGGCCATGTGACCAACCGGGTACGAGGTGCCTCTGGGTGGCTTCCGAAACCGAGACGTTACACTAAGTCACCCTTTGTCATCATGGATCTAATGAAAATAGTTTTCAAGGAATATCTTGATGACTTTGTAGCGGTATTTATTGATGATATATTGGTATACTCCAATAGCTAAGAAGATCATGAAAATCAATTGCGCATTATTCTAAAGAATCTTAAAAGAAATCAATTTTATAGTATGTTTAGAAAGTTTGAATTCTAGATTCAGGAGATTTCTTTTCTTGGACATATTGTCTCTATGAATGGAATCTCTATTGATCCTTCCAAGACCAAGGCAATCCATGAATGGCCAGCACTGATGAGTATAACTGAGGTAAACAGTTTTACTGGTTTAGCAGGTTATTTTCGATGTTTCATCTAGAATTTTGATAGGTTGGAAAACCCATTAACCAAACTCACATGTAAAGGGGTAAAATTTGTTTGGAAAAAAAGAGTGTGAAGAATGTTTTGATGAACGGAATATAAGATTAGTTAATGCTCCTATCTTGACTCTACCATCGAGGAACAATGCGTTTATTATGAATACTGATTCTTCAAATAAATTACATGGTTGTGTCCTTATATAGAATGACAGTGTTATTGCCTATCCCTCACGACAACTAAAAATTCATTAGAAAAACTATTCTACTCAGGATCTTGAGTTAGAAGATGTACAATTTGCTCTGAAAATATGGATACACTATCTTTATGGTGAAAAATGTGTGATTTATACTAATCATAATAGTTTGAAATAAATTTTCTCTTAGAGAAAAATCAACATGAGGAAAATACTATGGCTTAAACTACTCAAGGATCAGGATTTCACTATACACTAACACTCGGGGAAGGCATATAAGGTGGAAGATGCTTTGATTAGAAAGGACCATGGAGTTTTGATCAAGATGAGATATTAAAGGGATCCTATTTTCATGGATCTATTAAAGATGGATATAGGAATAACCATTGAATGTGAAACATCAATACTTTTTCAAATGGTTGCCAATCCATCGTTACTATAAAGGATAAATAGTTCTCAGACTGATGATGAGGTGTTTCAAAAGAAGATTAAAGTTGTAAATGAAGGGATATTGAGTGACTTCATATATGAAGATGGAATTTTGAAATGTGGGAAGGGAATTGGTTTTCCTAATATACCTAATCTAAAAATGGAATTGTTAGATTATTCTCATAGCTCCAATTTCTCTATACACTCAGGGAGCACCAGGATGCATAGATATTTTAAGTAACATTTTTTGTGGGAAAACATGAAGTGGGATATTGCTGATTTTGTGTCAAGATGTATGGTTTGTAAACAAGTGAAAGCTGCAAGGCAACAACTTGGAAGAGTCAAGAAACCTCTTCCAATACATGAGTTGAAATGGGATGATATTAGGATAGTCTTTGTCAAGGGGATACAAAAGACTCCTAGAAGTAATGATGCAATATGGGTTATTGTTGATCCTATTACTATGTCATCACATTTTATTTCTATAAGAGAAGATTTACCACTTGAATGTTTAGAAATACTGTATATTAATGAAGTTGTAAGTATTCATAGAGTACACCTATTGATTGTTTCTGATCCTGATCCTCGTTTTACATCATGATTCTAGAAAAGTCTTTAGAAATCCATAGACACTGAACTTCTTTTGAGCACTGCCTACCACCCTCAAATAGATGGAAATTTAGAATGGACTATTCAAACAATAAAATACATGTTGTGATCTTGATCACAACACTTTCATGGTATGTGGGATCAAAATTTACCTCTGGTATAATTTTCCTATAACAATAGCTTCCATTCAAGTATTCAGATGGAAACATATGACGCGTTATATAGAAAGAGATGTCACACACCTAGTTGTTGAGATGATATTGGTGAATGAAAACTCATAGGACCAGAATGTGTTGAGGAAACAATGTAAAAAGTGAATATTATCCAAACCCACATCAAAGTATCCAAAAGTAGGAAAAAGAGTTACACCGATAACAAAAGGAAGGTTTTGGAATTTCATGTAGCAGACCATGTTTTCTTGAAGGTATTTCTATGGAAGGGTGTTATACGTTTCAGTAAGAAGGGTAAATTGAGTCCCAGGTACATCATACCTTTCGAAATTCTAAAATGAATTGGAGATGTAACTTATCATTTGGAAATGCCTCCAAGTTTCTCCAAAGTACATGATGTGTTCCACATATAAATGTTGAGAAAATCCATGCTTGACCTAACACATGTACTCACATATGAGGAAATTGAACTGGAACCTGATCTGTCTTGTTATGAAGATAATGTCAAAATTCTTGATACAGAGGAACAAGTGCTGAGAAACTGGATGACTCGTCTGGTAAAAGTTCTATGGAGAAACCATATGATGGAAGAGGCAATGCGGGAACCAGAGGAAATTATGATGAAGAACCACCCAAATGTTTTTGTGAGGTAGTATTCTAGAAATTTTGAGGACTAAATTATTTGGAGGAGGAAATAATGTAACACCCCAAGATTCTATGGTATGTTTTCCTTTTAATAATGCCATAGCTTTTATTGTACAAAACTTCAAGATTCTAACGCATCGCGACCAATAAAACTAGATGTTAGGAATATTAATGCCCACATTTTGAAATTTTATAAATATTATTTTTCAAAATGGACATCATTTTTGAATTCGAAATATCGAAATAATCCTAGAATGATTTTTTGGTATTTTTCTGAAAACATTCAAATTTTGATGAATAGTGAAAAACACAGCGTTATTGGTTTAAAACGACTTTTTATTTAAATAATTATTTCTTATATTTAAATTTATTATAGGTCAAAATAGATACATAATACCTATATAAGTTCAATTTAATTCATTGGAGTCATTTTATAATATGTTTAGATATAAAAATTTTTGTTGAACTTTTTACCGTCTTTTACCCACCTCCTAGGAGCATTTACAAATTTGCATAAAACATAATTTTACCACTTCTATGATTTGAATTTAAAAAATCATAAAGACACAGTTAATATAAGTAATAAAAATTTGGTTTAATAAGAATAAAATAATTTTTGTGAATAGTAACTTTTGACATTTATTTACCAGGATTAAAAGTAAATAATGCAATTCAGGGTAAAAATGATATCATAATTACCCTAAATAATGTCCTAATTGTATTGAATAAGTATAATTGTACCTAAAACAACATTTGGAATAAAATATTACCCCCTTTGGTCCCCTATGATTAGATTAGAACATTCATTATTATTTTATTTAAAGAAGAGTCGAAAGAGTTCAATTCAATGTTTAATAACTAAACCATTTTTATTATAGGGTTACACACAGTATAAATTCGACAATAAATATTGATTATAAAGCTAAAAATATTTCATACATAGTGTTATTTTATTTATAATTTTTATACATTACTTAATTTAATTTATTTATGACACAATGATGATTCAGTAATTACTTTATTAATGAAATATTAAAATAATTTATAGTGTAAATATCTAAATAAATGTAAATTGAGACTTATGATGAATTAAACTAATTATATAGGTTAATATGACATGTTAGGTTTGGTTAAATAAATTTAATTCAAAGTGATATAGTTTTAATGGCTTTCATAAAATAAAATACTAAATAGTGTCAAAATTGACATAATTGAGTTTTTAAAACACATTTCTATATTATTAATTGATATAATAATCATAAAAATTTAACGTTCGGAAAAAATACATGGATAAGGTTATATATATTAATAATTAACAACTTGGAGATCTTTTGGAAGTTTATAGTATGTTTATTAACCATATAATATAAAAATACAAAGAGACATGGTAAATGTCAAACTATTTAACTAAGAGTTAAATCTAAACGATAATGTTAATATGGTGACCTAAACCACTATAAAACCTATTGGTAGAATGTTTTTGGACCCATCTCAACCTTATCCTCTAAATAAATTATTTTTTGAGCCATTAGAAATTGAAAATTAATTTATTATAAAATAATATTTCAAGCTTTTCCTAAAGTGACCCTCACCTCTCTTATAAAAGGGAACTTCCACTTCTCTCAAAATAACACATTCAAATGCATTTTTCTTTGCCTAACTCTACCCAAATATTCTCCCAAAATTCCTCCCTTCATCGTAGAGGCCTTGATTTTCTCATAAATCCATCCTATGGAGATCTTTTGATCAAATCAAAAGGAAGAACCCGAAGAAGAGGTCAATATTTAATCACCTCTTTCACGTTCTTTTCTTCCTCCACTTCCACTTTCATTGTTGTTTCCATTAAAAAATAATAAATCCAGTACATTATATAGACAATTATGTTATTTTATATATGGTAAAACCATATTTGTCATTTTATTCATCTTATAAATGACAAAGTCACCATACTTTCTCACGTACGGCTTCCCGTCTCCACATTGTGGTGTAGTTTGTTATTAAAACACTTCATTATTTGGATGGGTACAATAATGAGTAAAAATAATGTAAATAACAAATATAAACTGTTATTGATTCTTTATGTATGATATACCCACCAATTACATATGATCTCACCATTTATATAATTATATTGTCACTTGTGTGTACGTTCGGATTACCGTCTACACGAACGCGATGAGATTCATTTCTCCATCGTAACCATTAAAGAATAATTTTCATTTGATGACTAAAAATAATGATTATGAACATAATATCATTCTTTATATGAATCAAATACATCCTATCCATAACAAACATGGCTTATGTAACCTATCTTATAAAGTAAAATGAATCAGTTAACTCCCGAAAAGATGATACAAATTAAATATTATTAAAAAATCAATATTAGAGGAACATATATGATATCATATTTATGTATATAGTTCTTGTATAATTTAGTAACAATGATTTAACTATTATTCTAGAGAGTAACATACCCCTGACTAAGGAAAGTACAAGGTAAGGGTTAATTTCACAATCTCTTTATTATCTGAGGTTGTTTTTACGTAAGTATCTACTAGGACTTCTTTATCCTCAACATCAATGCTTTCTTAAAAATTTATTTCAAAACATTTTTACTATTTACTAGACTATTTTTAAAGTCATTTATACCATTATTTGACCGTATATGTTTGGAAAAGAATCGTTTCATCATTTTCCAAATAAGGTACTTTATGACCTTTTTGACAAAGTTAAGGTAAGAATGTTTTTTAAACATAAATAGAGGGTGCGACTATTTTCTACCATTATAACATCATTGAAACATCCCTTACAGGATTATAAAAATATTTTCAGAATAAATGTTTTCATTCATAATTATGTAACTCTTAAATGGTTTCAAAATAGAAATATTTATTTCTTTCAAATAGTTTTCATTTCATTATGTCAACATCCTTTGATAGATTTTAAACTTGTTTGAAGTTGATTTATTATGACACAAATCTTCCATATTGTATTGAAGGTTTTGTGATATGTTTTACTATGGATGGAATATTTGTATACCATTCATGGTTTATGGTAAAATTATTGACATTTCATATCCTAGTTTCAATACAAATTTTTATGTTATGTTTTATCCATTTCATGTGAGAAATGTATTGGACATAGTATGTGATGACTAGAGCCCGCTATAGCTCCTCTGTGCATCGGTAGGTCACATGAGACAATTATATGTGGAATTGGATGAGGCCTTTCCCAATTTGGTATATGGTTTTGGACGAGGCCTAAATCATTTTTATACTTCTTGACTGAGGCCTTGAAAAGATGTTTTAGAATGTACGACATTATAAATTCCCTCATTCTGAAAACAATAATGGTGGTTCATATGGTTATTCGACTTATAAAATACCCATGACTATGTTTTATTATGGAATTATTTACTCATCTCATATTTCTTCCATAAAGTGTTCGTGTTTTTTATTTATAAAGGCATGTGTTTTTAATTATTCACCATTCTTACTGTTTAGGTTATCTTCTGCTTTATTGCTTACCCCTACTGAGCATTTAAGATCACCCCTTTCTTATGTTTCATTTTCTGAGGATATAATGAAGTTAGTTATGAGTGACGTGCATGCATAATATATGAGACTTGGATGTTTCAAAATTAATAAATTAGTGTTGTATTTCATTTAAAGTTGTAATGTTGAACTTATGTATGTATCTTGTTTCCAATAATACTAAACTGATTGATCTTTCAAGACATGATTCCTTGTATCATGCCAATGTTATGTAATAAATCAACAACTTTGGGTAACTAGGGTCGGGGCATAACATTTTTACAAAGTCATTTTAAAGAAATATTTTTGTTTTTTTTCTGAATGTAGAACATTTTAATGTTTTTCAAAAAATTGAAAAGGAATGTATCTTTTATAAGATACCACAAGAAATAAATTTCCCAACATAATTAATTCTCAATGAATTCATAATTCCTGTAAAATTATTCATATTTATTTTAAAATAAAAATTTTTTCATATTTTTTTAAATCATTATATCTAAAATAATTTATGTCATAATTTAAATGGGTTTTCCAATAATAACATCTTAGTGATCAATTTTTGGAATTTATATTCATCAACTACAACATGACTAGGTGGATATTATGTTTTTCTGGGGATATGATTTAATGGAACCATGATTATTGTTAAAAAGAAGAAAATTATATAATTTATTTCATTAATTTATGTTATTATAGTTATCTTCATTAAAAAAATACTAATTAATTTTGTTTAAAAAATAAAATAAGAAAGAGTTACCACGAATTCTGAAAATAAATGATTTTTCTAAAAAATTTATTTTATTTTCAATAAATTTTATATAATAATAGTACCAATATGTTTTGAATATTATTAAAAATTTAATAATTATTTTTTAGTTATATTTAAAATAATTAATTAAATTTAAATCAGATTGTTATATTAATTTAGTATATGCTGGTTTTGTGGTTAAGAAACATGATTTTTTAGAACTTTTTAAAAGAGAATAATTCTACACCATTTGAAATATTTAAAATACTACACATTGAGTAAAATTTTAATTTGAATTTATTGATTATATATAAATTAATATTAATTTAGATTCATAAAATGATTTTTACCAATCATATTGCCAATATAAAATCATATTTTTCTTGAAAAATATATATTTTAGAAACCTGCCTTTTCATCACATTTGTGTGTTCAGTTTTAGATTAATATTTTACTCATAAATGAATATATTTCATCAAAATTAATTAAATATTATTAATTAGTATTATTTATGTTATAAAAAATGTTCAACATAATTTCTTACTATAATTAAATTTGAAAAAAGAGTAAACTAATTAAAACTGTTGAGGTAAAAATGGATTTACCAATGGTTAAAATAAAAAGATAGTGGTAAAATTACTCAAAAATTTTATAAAATAATCATTCTATGAATTTAAAAATGTTTAAATATTTTTGTATCAATAATGTTCTATTTTTTATCTTAGATATATTTTAAAAATATGAGTACACCATTTTGGTTAAAAAAATTATAAGTGTGCCACTCATCACTTATAAAAAGCCACCCCCTCTCCTCTCATATTGACAAAATCAATTTCCAATGTCTTAACCAAGAACTCCATAAATAACTTATAAAATTATATTCATATGACCAAGATGACATATTGTAGATACCCAAAGCCTGATGTACATAAAAATTACATTAATTTTGTGGAATACTTAATACATAACAAAAACAGACACCAAAGGACCATAATAGTTTAGTGTCTTTGGAAACATGGAACATAATCTTCAAATCTTGGTGAATGATCTTCAACATCTCCCATAAAGATCTTCCCTTTTTATTTATTACCTAAAACCTTTCTTTATATCAAGGGGAAAAGAAAACATATAATGGTTGAGCTCAAATGCTCTGTAAGGATAAGCATGGAAAAAATAAAACAAACCATATACATTTGAACATAAAAACATGAACATAAAATTTAAACATCAAAATCATGAGCAATGACATAAAACATCGAATTATGTAAGGCATTGATCATTATGGATGTAACACCCCGAGATTTTATGAAAAATATTCTTTTTAATTAATGTCTTGTGTTTTACGCTACACCAAAAGTAGCTTGCTCAACACGCATCCTTGACTTGCCTTGCATTACACACAATCGCGACCTTCCTTGATAGCGTGTGTAGTACGCATTACCGAGTTTCACTAAACAACGATATGCTATTAAAATATTATTAAAACTAGCCGTTATGAATAGTAATAACGACTTTTTAAAATTTTGTAAATTTTATTTTTCAAAATGGACTTCATTTTTGGATTCGGAATATTGAAATTAGCTTAGTGTGAAATTTTGGTACTTTTCGGATAACTTTCATATTCTGATGAATAGTGAAAATTACTAAATTTTAATTAAAAACAACTTTTTTAATAGAAATAATTAATAGTAATAAATTATTAATTTTCGTGGTTTTAAATAATATTTAGAATATATTTTTACAATTTAATACAATGATAGTCATTGGATGTAATTTCACATTTAAACCAAACATAAACAAGTGTCAATTTTTTATAGTTATTATCTCTCAAAAACACGCTATTTGTTTTGACGACGTGAATTAATTTTTAAATTAATTAATGTAACTGATATGTTTTGAATTTGGTAAAATAGACGTCATTTTTGAATTCATAATATCAAATATAGCTTAAGACTATTTTTTTGTATTTTTCTGGAAACGTTCATTTTTTTTATGAATAGTGAAACCTCTAAGTGGTAGTTAAAAAAACTGAATTTTTCATAAAACTTAATTTTACAGCTTCTGTGAGTGGAAATTCGAAAATCTAAGAGACACGGTTAATATCAAGGACTAAAATGTGGTTTAATGAGATGAAAATAATTTTTGATGAATAGTAACTTTTGACTTTTCTTTACCACAGTTAAAAGTAAATAGGGTAATTAAGGGTAAAAATGATATTATTATTACCCTAAAACATGTCCTAATTCTATTGGATAAGTGTAATTCGACCAAAAACAACGTTAGGAATAAAATATGACCATTTAAGCCCACATGGATTAGATTAGGACATTTATTATTAATTTATTTAAAGAAGGGTTAAAATAGTTAAAATCAATGTTTAATAAGTAAATCATTTTTAATATAGGGTTATACATAAGATAAATTAGACTATAAATATTCATTAGAAATCTAGAAAGATTTCCTACATAATTATATTTTATTTGTAATTTTTAGACATTAAATAATTTAATTTATTTATGACACAACGATGATGCAGTAATTACCTTTTTAAGAAAATATTAACATAATTGATGTTATAAATGCCCAAATAAATGTAATTTCAAACTTTTTATAACTTACACTAATTTTATAATTTAATATGACATGGTATTGTTGATTTATGTAACTTGGTTCGAACTTATCATTCTGTTATGAATTTCATAAAAAACATGTACCAAATAGTGTCAAAATTGACATAAATTAGTTTTTAAAGAAAATATTATATTATTAATTGTTATTTTATTCCTAAAAATCTAAGGTTCGGCCAAATGACTTAGATAAGATTATATACACTAATAATAAACAACTTGGGGTTCGTTTGGCTTGATATAGTAAGTTTATTAACCATATAGTGTAAGAAAACAAAAAGACACAGTAAAAGTTAAATTATTTAACATAGAGTTAAATCTAATTGATAAGGTTAAAATAATAAAGTAAACTTTTATAAATCCTATTTGATGAGAGGATTTTGACCCGTCCCCACTTTATCTTAGAAATAAGACCCTTTGGAACCATTATAAACCCAATTTGACCTTAATATAAAATTATATTTTGAGATTTTCCTAAGATGCCCCTCTCCCCCCTTATAAAAGGGTACCTCCTCCCTCTCCTCCTCACACCAATTTGAGCATTCAACCTTGGAAAAACCCTACCAAAATATCTTCTCCACTTCCCTAGTATCATCCTAGAGGTCCTGGTCTTCTTCAAATACCATCCTTAGTTCTTTAAGTGGAGGTTAAGAAAAGGCGCGTCAGAAAGAGGTAATATCCATTACCGGTCTTTTTCAATTTCTTTCCTCTTCAACTTCTTCTTCTTTAGTTGTTTCATGATAAAGTAACAACATCAGTATTCCTTATATACTAATATGTTATTATAAATATGAAACAACTCTAATTAACCTTCTATCCATCCTATAGAAACAGGAAATCACCACGCGTGCGTACGTACAGAATACCGTCTCCACGCCGTGGTGTAATCTATTTTCCGTCACCACCTTAATTGGATTGGTATAATGGTGTAATGAGTAACTATATATGATTATTATAAAGTGATATTGATACTGAAATATTATACATACACTTCAATACAATTTCACGATCATGAGAACGATATCATCGCTCGTGCGTACGTACGGACTACCGTCTCCACGACGCGATGAGATTCATTCTCCACATTAACCATTCATGAATGATTATAAAGTATATATAATGAATAATAATGAAATATATGACATGTTAAATCTACTGTATTTATGTATATATATATATTTATGTCATCGACTTAATTCCATTCAAGACAATAAGGAAAGGAAAATTGCGTTCATGCGTACGTACGGACTACCGTCTCCATGAACAGTGTGTTTCATTTCATTTATCTATCTATTATATATATATATATAAACTGAATATATATGATATATAAATCATGTTTTATATTCTAGAAGTGTGTAAATCATGATATAAGTAATAATAATGTCAAGAACAACAAGTACAAACACCTACGATAAATGAAATGATTTTACCCAAAACGCTTCTTTAAAATGGAATTTACAAAAGAATGGGTAATATAAAATCATAAGTGAACCATATATGATATCATAACAATGAATATGATTCTATAATAATTTAATGACATTATTTAAATCATTATACAGGTGGTTCGGATACGTACAAAGCATATCGGACATAAGGTAAGGGATAATTTTGCAAATCTCATTTTTATCCGAGATTGCTTATTCGTAAGTATTTACTGGGGTTATTTCAATCATTCATGTCCATGTTTTATAAAAGTGTTTTAATGTATGTTTAAAGTCATTTTTACCCATTCTTGAATTTTACTACATGGTATGTAAGGAATCTTTCTGTTGTTTACTTTACGAGGTACGTTTTGACTTTTCCGACAAAAGTACGAGAAGAATGTTTTTTTAAACTTATACGGCATGAATGGATTTTTAAAACATTATTTCCAAGAAGATTCCTTTACAAGTTTTCATGTTTATTTTTAATCAACTTCTCTTAGTTTAGAATTATATGACATTTTAATAAAGGAAAAGTGTTTTTGAAGTAGAAAGGATATTTTCCTCAAGAATGGAGTTCAAGTGTTTTCTCAAAATTATTTTCCATCTATGATAATATAGGGTTATCTTTCTATCCATATTATTACATGGGTTTGATTAAGTTGTGATGGAAATATTTTTATGAATTAATTTATCTTATATGAATTGTTTTATGATGTCATGATGTTTAAGATTTCCATTTTTATTACATGGGTTATGTTATGATGTATGGTTTATGATTTCGTGGCACACATAAGAATGGTATCATTATGAGATGGGTGGGACCTATATCTCACTCCAATGCATTGGGTAAATATTTTATATCTCATGAGATAGACATGGCTGGAATGGTAGGTTATACCGGTTCAGTGAAGCAGGACTGAAACGAGGGTGAATCGGTTCAGAAATGGACTTTGTCCACTAAGATAGTCTTGGAAATGAGTCTTGACTAATAAGATATAATTATCTATGATTATGTTTGTATTCCACAAAGTTTAATGTTTTAAGTTATGATTATTAGGATTACATTTCACTTTTATGATTTATCCCATGTTATGAAATTATGATCTCTTTTGCAGGTTAAGATTTCCAAAAGATATGTTCTTATGAATATGACGTAATTGATATTTCTTTCGTTTACCCTTACTAAGCATTTGAGCTCACCATTTTATGTTTTCTTTTCCCCAGGACATAAAAGAAAGGATTTAGGTTTAAAAAAAAGAAGATCTTTATGGGAGATGTTGAAGATCTTTCACCACTATTAGAAGATTATATTCTGAGTTTCCAAAGACACTAAACTATTACGGTCTTTGTGTGTCTATTTTTCTTATGTATTAAGTATTCCGCAAAAGTAATGTAATGTCCATGTACGTCAAGCTTCGGGTCTCTACAGTTGGTATCAGAGGAAAGGTTTAGTCAACCTTTGGAAACTAGGATGTGAGAACGTTAGTGAGATCCCTAGAGATATTTCTAAGGGATGTCTCTAAGGATAAGTATACGTATAGGATATAGTCCTAGAACTATGGTAACGATCTTAGAATTTAACTTAAGATGTTTGATATTAAGGGTACTCCCCCTTTATTATGTTGTTTTCCCTAGCATGATTTTTGCCTCTCACAGTATTCTTTTTGGGTTTTAGACGATCGCTGGAACCCGAAGGAACCGTGTTGATCCCTATAATGGACAATGCAATGATTGTCCTCCTGAACAAACAAATGTTATTGGAGATGGAGTGCAAAATCTTATTGCTATACTTACACAAGCTATGAATCATTCTGGACTTCCAAATGAGCAGATAAGGGAACAATATTCTATTGAGTCCTTCATGAGGCAATGTCCACCTTCTTTCAGTGGGTCCTCCGATCCACTTGTTGCTGAATAATGGATCAGTACCACTAAAAATATATTTTCAGTTCTTCAATGTTCTGAACATGATAAAGTCATCTTAGCAGTATATCGTTTGGAAGGTGAAGCTGATCAATGGTGGAAGCTTATCAAGAATACGAGGCCAAGAGATGAAATTGAGTCCATGGAATGGGACGAGTTCAAGAACTTGTTTTTCAGTAAGTACTTCCCTCATATTCTTCGAACAAATATGGAAACGTAATTTATTGAGCTGAAGCAGAAGGATGATGAATCTGTTGGTATATATGAAGCGAATTTTACAAAACTTACAAGGTATGCATCTGGCATTATCATCCAACCTGAAAGTAAAGTTGATCGATTTTTCAGTGCCGTAAAACCAAGTCTTCAAAGGGCATTAGCTATAAGAGACTTCAGTAACTATGAAGAAATTGTGCATTTTGCTATCAAGGTAGAAATGGAAGTTGGTGTTACATATCCATCTCATGGTTTTGACAAGAAACGAATGATGGAGTTCAAGGAGAAATCTCAGAATAATGGTGAAAAGAAGATGAATGTTCCCTTATGCACAAAGTGTGGAAAGAAGCATGGTGGAGATTGTCTTAAAGGGACTAGAAAATGTTTTAAGTGTGGAAAAGAAGGTCATCAAGCAGCTGAGTGTCTAAGTAATGGAAAAAGGGTTTCTAATGATGTGAATAAATCAAACACTGCAGAGAACTCACCACCAACACTTCAATGCTTCAAGTGCAAGGAAATGGGGCATTATGCTAATAAATTCCCTAATCCAAGTGTTAGTGATGATCGACATGAGCAACCGCTTAAGGAAAAGGACAAAGGGAAGTCACATGCGATCACTATTGGCGATGTTGAATATGAAAACGATGTGGTGGAATGATTAAGTGTTTATGTAATGGGATTTCAAAAAAGTATCATGGAATCTCATTTATGGTATTGTGGAATTTTGGAATATCTATGTATTGGTTTTCAATAATTATAAGATACTGGTAACCAGGAAAAAAATGATTGAAATATTTTTGGAAAGTATATGATATGCGCATAATTATGGGACAAGAAGATAATGAGATGTTTGATTGTATTCATGAGCTCATGATTGATATAAGGACTAAGTATATAGAATTTTGAGGATTTTTGTATTTGGAAAGAGTTATCTTTTGACAGCACTCATGTTTTCACTAAGGTTCAGTGGGTATTTAAGAGAATACATGATTAAGGCCTTTGAATGTTTGGAATGTGACCAACAAGACATATCTTATGATATATGGGGATCAACGATGGTATTAAATCTCTGGTAATCGTTTTCACTATATTATGAGAGTGGACTGCAGTATTATGGATAAGCCTAAAGATTGGAATGGGTTATGTTGGACATAAGTTAGTATTGTTTAAGGATAGAAGTTTTTTCGATATTATTAATGTGATGTTATAGTAATGTAGTTTTAGAAAATGGACAACCTGTAGGACGGGCGACAACCCATCGCGTCGGACAAGGCCGTGGGAATCGAACCCACAACCGAAGTGCAACTGGCCTTTATCGCCTACCACTGGCCTACAGGAAGTCTCTGTTTAGTAGAAACTAGTTTTATTATATTAACCAGTATGATATAAGAAGTATAAATCCATTTTAGAAACCATATACGATTAATCTCACTATAGTTGGACTTATGTATTTTTTGATAACTTTTCTAACCTTTTGTTTGAGACTGATGGAATGACCCATCATTCTATAACATGATCTGCTAAAACATCACGAATGACAAATTCAACTTCATTTCATTAAGAGATGAAGTGGAAATGTCCAAAGAACGAGAAACGGTGAGACTATACAAAAATCACGAAAGTATTTCTTCTAATTCCAATTTCATCAACTTTAGGGAAATGATCTTGAAAACCAAAAATGTTGACCTAGTGATCTTATATCTGATGAATCAGATGGTACCCTATATCATCACAAATTTATGGCTTTGTGATTGCTGGATTTTCCATAGCCATGTTCTCTACCACTCTCCATCAGAACATGATGGTTAGATTTCTCTTCCATATCCATATTTTCACCTATGTGGAAACCCAGTGATTAGTTTATTTGGGTAATTGTTACGTTTCATACATTTGTTTTTAAATATTGGTTTTGGTATTCCTTTTTAAGATGTGGGTTTCTATTAAAGAAACTTTGGAATACTAAACCATTTATATCCCCGACGAATTTCGAGGGCGAAATTCATTTTTAAGGGGGGTAGAATGTAACACCCCGAGATTTTATGAAAAATATTCTTTTTAATTAATGTCTTGTTTTCTATGCTAATCCAAAAGGAGCTTTCTCAACACGCATCCTTTACTTTCCTTGCATTACATGCAATCGCGACCTTCCTCGATAGCGTGTGTAGTACGCAATACCGAGTTTCACTAAACAACGATATGCTATTAAAATATTATTAAAACTAGTCGTTATGAATAGTAATAACCACTTTTTGAAATTTTTTAAATCTTATTTTTAAAAATGGACATCATTTTTGGATTTTGAATATTGAAATTAGCTTAGGGTGAAATTTTGGTACTTTTCGGATAACTTTCATATTCTGATGAATAGTGAAAATTACAAAATTTTAATTAAAAACAACTTTTTTAATAGAAATAATTAATATTAATAAATTATTAATTTGAGTGGTTTTAAAGTATATTTAGAATATATTTTTACAATTTAATACAATGATGGTCATTGGATGTAATTTCACATTTAAACCTGACATAAACAAGTGTCAATCTTTTGATAGTTATTATCTCTCAAAAACACGCTATTTGTTTTGAAGACGGGAATTAATTTTTAAATTAATTAAAATAACTGATATGTTTTGAATTTGGTAAAATAGACATCATTTTTTAATTCATACTATCAAATATAGCTTAGGCCTAATTTTTTGTATTTTTCTGGAAACGTTCATTTTTTGATGAATAGTGAAACCACTAGGTGGTAGTTAAAAAAAACTGAATTTTTCATAAAACTTAATTTTACCGCTTCTATGAGTGGAATTTCAAAAATCCGAGAAACACGGTTAATATCAAGGACTAAAATTTGGTTCAATGAGATGAAAATAATTTTTGGTGAATAGTAACTTTTGACATTTTTTTCCACGGTTCAAAGTAAATAGGGTAATTAAGGGTAAAAATGATATTATTATTACCCTAACACATGTCCTAATTCTATTGGATAAATGTAATTCGACCTAAAACAACCTCAGGAATAAATTATGACCATTTAAGCCCACTTGGATTAGATTAGGACATTTATTATTAATTTATTTAAAGAAGGGTTAAAATAGTTAAAATCAATGTTTAATAAGTAAATCATTTTTAATATAGGGTTCTACATAAGATAAATTCGACTATAAATATTCATTAGAAAGATAAAAAGATTTCCTACATAAGTATATTTTATTTGTAATTTTTAGACATTAAATAAGTTAATTTATTTATGACACAACGTTGATGCAGTAATTACCTTTTTAAGAAAATATTAACATAATTGATGTTATAAATGCCCAAATAAATGTAATTTGAGACTTTTTATGACATACAATAATTTTATAGGTTAAAATGACATGTTATTTTCGATTTAAGTAACTTGGTTCAAACGTATAATTCTGTTATTAATTTCATAAAAATCATGTACCAAATAGTGTCAAAATTGATATAAATTAGTTTTTAAAACAAATATTATATTATTAATTGTTATTTTATTCCTAAAAATATAAGGTTCGGCCAAATTACTTAGATAAGATTATATAAATTAATAATTAACAACTTGGGGTTCGTTTGGCTTGATATAGTAAGTTTATTAACCATATAGTGTAAGAAAACAAAAAGACACGGTAAAAGTTAAATTATTTAACTTAGAGTTAAATCTAATTGATAAGGTTAAAATAATAACCTAAACTTTTTAAATCCTATTGGATGAGAGGATTTATACCCATCCCCACTTTATATTCTAAATAATACCCTTTGGAACCATTATAAACCGAATTTTACCTTAATATAAAATAATATTTTGAGATTTTCCTAAGGTGCCCCTCTCCCCCCTTATAAAAGGGCACCTCCTCCCTCTCCTCCTCACACCACTTTGAGCATTCAAGATAGGCCAAACCCTGCAAAAATATCTTATCCACTTCTCTAGTATCATAATAGAGGTACTGGTCTTCTTCAAAGGCCATCCTTAGTTCTTTAAGTGGAGGTTAAGAAAAGGCGCGTCAAAAAGAGGTAATATCCATTACCGATCTTTTTCAATTTCTTTCTTCTTCAACTTCTTCTTCTTTAGTTGTTTCATGATAAAGAAATAACATCAGTATTCCTTATATACTGATATGTTATTATAAATATGAAACAACTTTAATTAACCATCTATCCATCCTATGGAAAAAGGAAATCACCGTGCGTGCATACGTACGGAATACCATCTCTATGCCGTGGTGTAATCTATTTTCCACCACCACCTTAATTGGATGGGTATAATGGTGTAATGAGTAACTATATATGATTATTATAAATTGATATTGATACTGAAATAGTATACATACACTTCAACACAAGTTCACGATCATGGGAACGATATCATCGCTCGTGCATATGTACGGACTACCGTCTCCACGACGCGATGAGATTCATTCTCCACATTAACCATTCATGAATGATTATAAAGTATATATAATGAATAATAATGAAATATATGACATGTTAAATATACTGGATTTATGTATATATATATATATGTATGTCATCTACTTACTTCCATTCAAGACAATAAGGAAAGGAAAACAGCGTTCATGCGTACGTACGGACTACCGTCTCCATGAACAGTGTGTTTCATTTCATTTTTATCCGAGATTCCTTATTCGTAAGTATTTACTGGGGTTATTTCAATCATTCATGTCCATGTTTTATAAAAGTGTTTTCATGTATGTTTAAAGACCTTTTTACCCATTCTTGAATTTTACTACATGGTTTGTAAGGAATCTTTCTTTTGTTTACGTTACGAGGCACTTTTTGACTTTTCGGACAAAAGTACGAGAAGAATGTTTTTTTTAAACTTATACGGCATGAATGGATTTTTAAAACATTATTTCCAAGAAGATTCCTTTACAAGTTTTCATGTTTATTTTTAATAAACTTCTATTATTTTATAATTATATGACATGTTAAGAAAGGAAACGTGTTTTTGAAGTAGAAAGGATATTTTCCTCAAGAATGGAGTTCAAGTGTTTTATCAAAATTATTTTCCATCTAAGATAATATAGGGTTATGTTTCTATCCCTATTATTACATGGGTTTGATTATGTTGTGATGGAAATATTTTTATGAATAACTTTATCATATATGAATTTTTTATGATGTCATGATGTTTAAGATTCCCATTTTTATTTCATGGGTTATGATATGATGTATGGTTTATGATTTTGTGGCACAAATAATAATGGTATCATTATGAGATGGGTGGGGCATATATCTCCCTCCAATGCATTGGGTAAAGATTCTATATCTCATGAGATAGACATGGCTAGAAAGGTAGGTTATACCGGTTCATTGAAGAAGGACTGAAACGAGGGTGACTCGGTTCGGAAATGGAATTTGTCCACTAAGATAGTCTTGGCAATGAGTCTTGACTAATAAGATATGATTATCTATGATTATGTGTGTATGCCAAAAAGTTTCATGTTTTACGTTATGATTATTGGGATTACATTTCACTACTATGATTTATCCCATGTTATGAAATTATGATCTCTTTTGCAGGTTAAGATTTCCAAAAGATATGTTCTTATGAATATGACATAATTGATATTTCTTTTGTTTACCCTTACTGAGCATTTGAGCTCACCCTTTTATGTTTTATTTTCCCCAGGACAGAAAATAAAGGATTTAGGTTTAAAAAAAGAATATCTTTATGGGAGATGTTGAAGATCATTCACCATGATTAGAAGATTATATTCCGAGTTTCCAAAGACACTAAACTATTACGGTCCTTGTGTGTCTATTTTTCTTATGTATTAAGTATTCCGCAAAAGTAATGTAATGTCCATGTACGTCAAGATTCGGTTATCTACAATGGAACATCAATCATGATAAAATAGCATGTGAATAAAACATTTAATTATGGAAACCATTAAGCACATGATATTATTTCCATAGTCGCCATGGCATTGCTGCCAAGACCATCTTAGTGGACAATGTCCCTTTCTGAATCGAGTTCACTCCTCGTTCCAGTCCTGTATCACTGAACCCGATTAACTTACCATTCTAGCCATGTCTATCTCATGAGATATAAATCTTTACCCAATTCATTGAAGAGAGATATAGGTCCCACACATTTGATAATGAAATCATTCTTACTTGTGCCACAAAATAAACATTAACCATTCATCATAACCCAAAAAATAAAATGGGTTTCATAAACATCATCCCATCATAACATAATCCATATAAAACAAATGTATATCATTTCATTATAAGAGATGTGAAACCATGTAAATAATAGAGACATTATTCTTGAAACATACACATATAAAATAATGTCATCTTAGATGGAAAATGGTTTTGATAAAACACTTGAGATAAATTCTTGAAAAAATATCCTTTCTTATTCAAAATAATTTTTTTTCCACAAAATTTCATGAATTTTTTTTAAAAAAGGTTGTTTTTGAAAATATTCATGAAATCTTGTAGAGTAATCTTCATGAAAATAAGGTTTTATGAAATAGTTAAAAAAATTTCATGTCGTATAAGTTAAAAAAACATTCTCCATGTACTTTTGTCGGAAAAGTCAAAAAATACCTCATATGGGAAAAAAGATTCCTTACATACCATGTAGTAAAAGAAAAAAATGGTTAAAAAGGACTTTAAACATACATGAGAACATTTTTAGAAAATAAGTACATGGATGATAAATATAACCCCAGTAAATACTTACGAATAAACAATCTCGGATAAAAACATGATTGGAAAAGTTATCCCTTACAAAGATCTTTTTGAAAATAAAATATATCACTTAGGTGTATTCACTATAAGGCCACATAAAGAAAGTATAACTATGTGATAAGATATAAAAATTCATTTCTCACATAATCAAAGAACGACATAAACAAGAAAGAGAAGATCAACCCAAAGAACGTAAATTGGGTAAAGAAGTTCCCTTACCTCGTGTCCGACTTTACTCGATCATTCTTTAATATCTTGAATATTAAACAAAAGTTAATTTATACATGATTAAGAACCTTTTTAAAGTTTATTATTCCTTTTATATCACTTGTTACCATGTTATAAACATTATGTAACTATTTAAGTTAATAACGTTCGTTTTGTCGATATTTGGTACTTGAGTCAAAAATGAACTTCTTATAATTACATTTTGTTCATGTGGTCAAAGGATAATTATATCCAAAATGATATTCGGGATTTATATATCACATATATCATATATATCCAGCATATACATGTATTTATAATAGTACAAAAAATATGGAGTTAAGAAATGAAATGCACCGTTCATGGAGACGGTAAGCCGTACGTACGCATGAACACTACTTTCCTTTCTATTTCTTATTTTAATGAAATTAAAACATAATTATACATAGATATATTATAATTCCAGTATAATATCATATATAATATCATTAAATCCGTCCTTTATACATCCCACGTAACGAATTAACGAATCATATCACTTTGAGGGGGCGGTAGTCCGCATTTCCTCAAATGAGATTATCGTATTTACCCACTATGGAAACCATAAATTCTTTATATAATTAGGAATTAAAGAAGAATAAGTAAATAATAAACATCATATATATCATATATAAATATAGTGCCATCATAATGGCCACCATGAGAGGCGGTAGGAGAAAATCGAACAATCATCTTTTCGTGAGGCGTTAGTTTGTCATCCATAGAAACATTATGTTCTTCATCCATTAGCTGGAGGTGTGTGTAAGTGTATTTCAAATAAATATAATAAAAACATCCTAGTATATTGAGGATACTGTATTTGATAAAAAAGAAAGGATTAAAAAGATTTTGGGGGTTGGAGAAGTAGAATAAAAGAAACCAATTTAAGAGAAGCAGTTACCTTTAATTTGGGTAACTTTTATTGGATTGAACCAAAATGACTTTATTATGTGCCTTATGCCTAAGGTAATTATTCTAGGGGGTGGAGAGGGATGTAGGGAGCTTAATTGGTCAGATTTTTGGACGATACGAATCGCTTGAGAGGTGTGAGGAATAGGATAGAAATGGTCTCCTTTTATAAGGGGGGGGGGAGGGGCTCTTTTGGAAAGTGTGAAAATATTATTTTATTATAAACTTATCTTCAGTTTCAAAAAGACCACAAATCATTGAAGATGGAGATAATATGAATCATGGTATAAATAAAATTATCCAATCAGAATTGGACATGTTTTGGATAATATTTTAATCATTATAATCTTATATATTTTTATCATTTAGTAATGAGGTAAATACTGCATCATTGTTGTGTCATGAATAATTTAATTTATTTTCTATCTGAAAATGATAAAAAAAATACCATCATGTAGGAAATATTTTTATATTTTTAATTAATATTTATAGTTGAAAATATAATATATATAACCCCTTATAACAATTATTTACTAATTTTGTTTTGTTAATGTCAGTTTTGTCTTTACATTAAATTAATTAATCCAAATCGTCATTATCACTACCAAGTGGCTCAATGGGTTCCCAAAATCGACCCAAGGATTCCCATTATCGGCCACTACCCATAAAATAATGTTATTATTAGTGTTACGGAAATTTTGTATTATTGTAATATTTTTTTAACCTTGAATTACCCTATTTACCGTTAACCACGGTAAATAAAAGTCAAAAGTTACTAATCACCAAAAAATATTTTCACCGTATTGAACCAAATTTTACTTCTTCATAACACCCATGTATGTCAGATTTTTTAAATTTAAATCATTGAAGTGGTAAAATTTTATTTAAATGAAAGAGTCAGTTTTTTTAACGACCACTAAGTGGTTTGACTATTCATCAAAAATTGATGTTTTTCAGAAAAATACCAAAAATTCAGCCTAAGCTACATTTGATATTATGAATTCAAAAATGATGCCTATTTTTCCAAATTAAAAACATAGAATTTTCATTAAGTAATTTTAAAATTTATTCTCGTTATCAAAACAAATAGTGTGTTTTTAAGAAACAATAACTATCAAAAGATCGACACTTGTTTATGTCCAATTTCAAAGTGAAATTAATTCGAATGAACATAATTGGATTAAATTGTAAAAATATTTTTTAATTACACTTTAAATCCAAATAAAAATATAATATATCCATATAAATTATTGCGATGAAAAATGTTTTTTTTAATTAAAACGTGGCGTGTTTTTACTATTCATTAAAATATGAAAGTTATCATAATAATATGAAAATTTTATCCAAATTAAATTTTTATATCCGGATTCCAAGTTATAATTTTATTTTTTTCAAATTGATCTTATAAACATGTCAAAAACTTGATTTAATGTGGGTGCGTCATCAAAAGGCGGCAAAATTGCATTTTTTGAAAAATACTTAATTTACCCAAATTTTTTTTTGTTATCATACCATGTTCTAGAAAATATGTAAGATGAATAATAATGTTATAAAATTCATAATTTAGTTAATACTATTCATAACAACTAGTCTGTAATAATATTATAACAATATATCGTTTTTTATTGCAACTCGGTATTGCGTACTACACACACTATCGAGGAAGGTTGTGATTGCGTGTAATGCAAGCCAAGTCATGGTAGCATGTTGGGAAAGACTCCTTTGTTGTTTTGTATAACATAATCCAACCATATTTCATTTATACATAGAATATATATATATATATATACACACACACTCAATGTTGCGTAGAATAACTACTATCAACGAACTTGAAATTGTGTCTAACATGATACAAGAATAGTGTTGCATATACTGCAAGCTAATATGGTGTTGCGTATAGTGCAAGGTAATCTTGGTGTAGTGTACAACAAAGATATGAAAAAATAATATATCTCATAAAATCTCGGGGTGTTACATTCTACCCCCCTTAAAATGAATTTCACCCTTGAAATTCGTCGAAGTAATAAATTGTTTATTACATGAGAGTTTCTTTCATAGAAACCCACATCATAAAAAGGAATTCTAAAACAAAATTTTAAAAATGAATGTTAGAAACAAAACGGATACCCAAAGTAACTCATCACTTCGGTTCCCACATAGGAGATCATAGGTGAAAAAAATATTAATATGGAAGAGAAATATAACCATTATGTTCTTATAGAGAGTGGTAGAGAACATGGCTGTGAAAAATCCAATAATCACAAAGCTATAAATTTGTGATGATCTAAGGTGCCATTTGATTCATCAGATATAAGGGAAATAGGATAGAATTTTTGATTTTCAAGTTCATTTCCCTAAAGTTGAAAAAATTGGAATTTGAAGAAACACTTTCTTTATTTTTGTACAATCTCACTGTTGGTTATTCCTTGAACAATTTCCACTTCATCTCTTAAATAAATGAAGTTGAATTTTTCATTAGTGAAGTGTTAACAAATCATGTGATAGAATGATAGGTCATTAAATCTATCTCAATCAAAAAGTTATAAAAAGTTATTAAATATACATAAGTCCATCTATTGTGAGATTAATCGTATATGGTTCCTAAAATGGACTTATACTTCATATATCATACCAATTAATAAATTAAATCTAATTTCTACAAACCAGGCACTTCTTGTAGGCCAGTGGTAGGTGATAAAGGCCTGTCAAACTTCGGTTGTGGGTTCGATTCCCACAACCTTGTCTGACGCGACGGGTTGTTGCCCATCCTTCATGATGTCCCTTTTCTAAAACTATATTATTATAAACTTACAGAAATAATATCAAAAAAAATTCTAGCCTCAAACAATACTATCTGATTTCAAGCATATTCCATTCCAAACTTTAGACTTATCCAAAATACATAGGTACAATCTCATAGTATAAAGAAAACGATTACTAGAAAGGTCACATAACAAGCATGTGAATACCATCATTTATCCCTCATATATCATAAGATATGTCTTGTTGGTCACATTCCAAACATATGAATTCTTTAATCATTCATTCTATTGAAAAATGAAAACCGATTGAACCTTAGTGAAAACATGAATGCTGTCAAAAGTTAACTCTTTCCACATACCAAAATCCCAAAATTTCTATATACTGAAACCATGATATCACTTTGTCCTTATATCAATCGTGAGCTCATTAATAATATCCAAAGTATTATTTTCTCCTTATACATTCATTATGCACATATCATCTACATTCCAAAATATTTAAATCACTTTTCATGGTTACTGGTACCATTTTCTTATAGAAAACCACAATGGACCAATACACAGATATTTCAATATACTATAAAAGTACCTCAACTACATTATCATTGAATTCCAATACATAATCCCTTAAATCCATCCTCTTCAATGATTGGCATGGAATATGTCATTCCTCAATTTAGAAGTAACTTCTTAGGTCAGGGCATTGAGCTGGGTAATGCCCATGTTCTCTGCAGATAAGACATTGAACTCCATAACAGTCTTTCACTCTATGACCCTTTTCTCCGCATAGATATCATCTTCCCCTCTATTTGAGGTATTCCTCATGGTTCTTCTTCACTTCTTTAGAAATCTCAATCATCCTTTATCTATGATCCTCACCATGCGAACATGCATAAAATTCCATCTTCCTCTTATTTGATAACTTAAGAATACAACTAAAGTTCACCTTGTTAATCATATATCGAGATGTCTGATTTAGCATAATCACAATATCTTTATCTCCAGGCGTTACATAATTTCATTGATCATAGTCACCAATTTTCCCATTGGAATCAATGTTAACTGAATTCATTCTCGTTCCATCCATTGACTAAGACCAGAAACTATAGTGTAAGAAGCAGTTAAAATAATGGGTAACCACATAATCATAAAAAGTCACTTATGGGATGTCTAACTTATCTGAAATTATTATATCCATGACACCTTAGGTTCACGTTAGGTTATTCATGATCGTCAACATAATTCTAGGACTCTATCCTATACGTATACTTATCCTTAGGGACATCCCTACACATACCTCAGAAATATCTCTAGGGATTTCACTAAAGTTTTTGCATCCTAGTTTCCAATTGTTAACTAAAACATTCCTCTGATTATAACTGTAGATACCCAAAGCTTTACATACGTTGACATTACATTAATTTTTCAGAATACTTAATACATAATAAAAACAGACACCAAAGGACCGTAATAGTTTAGTGTCTTTGGAAACATGGAACATAATCTTCTAATCTTGGTGAAAGATCTTCAACATCTCCCATAAAGATATTACCTTTTTATTTCTTACCTAAAAACATTATTTATATCATGGGGAAAACAAATTATATAAAGGGTAATCTCAAATTCTCGGTAATGATAATAATGGAGAAAATAAAACAAACCATATACATTTGAACTTAAGAACATGAACATAATATTTAAACATCAAAATCTTGAGCAATGACATAAAACATGGAAGTAATTAAGGCATATATCATAATAGAACATAAATCATGATAAAATAGCATGAGAATAAAACATTTAATTGTGGAAAACCATTTAGCACATGATATTATTTCCATAGTAGCCAATACAATGCCGCCAAGACCACCTTATAGGACAAAGTCCCTTTTTGAATCGAGTTAACTCCTCGTTCTAGTCTTGTATCACTAAACTGAATTAACTTACCATTCTAGCCATGTCTATCTCATGAGATATAAATATTTACCGAATGCATTTAAGGGAGATATAGGTCCCACCCATCTCATAATGAAATCATTCTTACTTGTGCCACAAAATAAACATATTTTCATTCATCATAACCCAAAGAATAAAACGGGTTTCATAAACATCCTCCTATCATAAAATAATACATATAAAACAAATGGATATCATTTCATCATAAGAGAATTGAAACCATGTAAAAAATAGAGACATTATACTTTTAACATACACATCAGAAGTAATGTCATCTTAAATGGAAAATGGTTTTGATAAAACACATGAGATAAATTCTTGAGGAAAATATCCTTTCTTATTCCAAATCATTTTCTTTTGACAAAATTCAATGAAATTTTAAAAGAAAGGGATTTTGTTGAAAATAGTCATGAAATATTGTAGATTAATATTAATTAAAATTAGGTGTTATGAAATCGTAAAAATCCGTTCATGCCGTATAAGTTAAAAAACATTCTCCGCGTACTTTTGTCAGAAAAGTCAAAAAGTACCTCGTATGGTAAAAAAATGAAAGATTTCTTACATACCATGTAGTAAAAATAAAAAATGGGTAAAAAGGACTTTATACATACATGAAACCATTTTATGAAAATAGGGACATGGATGATAAATATAAACCCAGTAAATACTTACGGATAAACAATCACGGATAAAAACGAGATTGGAAATTTTATCCCATACAATGTTCTTTTTGAAGTTAAAAAAGATCACTTACGTGTATTCCCTATAAGGTCACATTAATTAAGTATTAATACATGATAAGATATAAAAATTCATTTCTCACATAATCAAAGAATGACATAAACAAGAAAGAGAATATCAACCCGAAGAATAGAAACTGGGTTAAGAAGTTCCCTTACCTCATGTCCGAATTGACACGATCGTTCATTAATCCCCTGAATAATAAACCAAAGTTAATTTATAATTTCTTAAGAACCTTTTTAAAGTTTATTATTCCTTTTATATCACTTATTACCATGTTATAAATATTATGTAACCATTTATGTTAGTAACGTTCGTTTTGTCAATATTTGGTACTTGAGTCAAAAATGGACTTCTTATAATTACATGTTGTTCATGTGGTCAAAGGTTCACTATATCCAGAATGATATTCATGATTATATATCATATATATTATATATATCAATCATGTACATGTATTTATAATAGTACAAAACATATGGAGGTAAGAAATGAAATGCACAGTTCATTGAGACGGTAAGTCGTACGTACGAATTAACGCTACTTTCATTTATATTTATTATTTTAATGGAATTAAAACATAATGATACATATCTATATTATACTTAAATTATAATATCATATATAATATCACTAACTCCATCCTTTATACATCCCACATAAGGCACTAACGAATCACATCACTTTGAGGGGGTGGTAGTCCGCACTTTCTCAAAAGAGATTATCGTATTTACCCACTATAGAAACCCTAAAGGCGTTATATATTTGGGAAGTAAATAAAAATAAGGAAATAATAAACATAATATATTTCATATATAAATATAGTGCCATCAAAATGGCCACCATGAGAGGCGGTAGGAGAAAATCGAACAATCATCGTTTCGTGAGGCGTTAGTTTACCATCCACAGAAACATTATCTTCTTCATCCATTAGATGGAGGTGTGTGTAATTTTAGTTAGAATAATTCTCATAACAGCATCCTAGTATATTTAATATACTTATTTTGTTACAAAATAAATGATTAAAAAGTGTTTTTGGGGTTGGATAAGTAGAATAAAAGAAAACAATTTAAGAGAAATTATTACCATTAATTTGGGTAACTTCCTTTGGTTTGAACCAAAAGAACATCTTGAAGTGACTTCTACCTAAGGTAAGGCTTCTGGGGGGAGGAGAGGGATGTAGTGAGCTTAATTGGGCAGAGGTTGGACGATCCAAATGTCTTTAGAGGTGTGACAAATTGGATATAAATGGTCTCCTTTTATAAGGGGAGGAGGGGCTCTTTTGGAAAGTGTGAAAATATTATTTTATTATAAACTTATCTTCAATTTCAAAATGTCCAGAAATCATTAAAGATGAATCTAAGATGACTCATGGTATAAATTAAATCATCAAATTATAATTGGACATGTTTTGCATAATATTTTAATCATTATAATCTTATTATTTAAATCATTTATTAATGAGGTAAATACTGCATCATTATTGTGTCAAGAATAATTTAATTTATATGATGTCTAAAAATTATATAAAAAATATTATCATGTAGTAAATCTTTTTATCTTTCCAATGAATATTTATAGTTTAAACGATAATTTATATTACCCCTTATAAAAATTAATTACTAAAAGATTTTTGTTAATGTCAATTTTTTATTTACATTAAATTGATTTATCCAAGTCATCATTATCACTACCAAGTGGCTCAATGGGGTCCCAAAATAGACCCATGGATTATCATAGTTTTTCAATACTCATCCAATAAGTTTAGGACAAGTGTTAAGGTAATTTGGAATTATTATAAGATTCTTTTAACCTTGAATTGCCCTATTTACCTTTAACCACGGTAAATAAGTCAAAAGTTACTATTCACCAAAAATTATTTTCATCTTATTGAACCACATTTTATTCCTTTATAACAACCATGTATGTCGGATTTTTGAAATTCAATTCACAGAAGTGGTAAAATTTCATTTAAAGGAAAGAGTTAGTTTTTTTAACTACCACTAAGTGGTTTCACTATTCATCAAAAATTGAAGTTTTTAAGAAAAATACCAAAAATTCAGCCTAATATATTTTTGATATTCCAAATTCAAAAATGATGTCTATTTTTTCAAATTCAAAAAATAGAAGTGGAATTAATTAATTTTAAAATTAATTACCATTATAAAAATAAATAACGTGTTTTTAAGAAATAATAACTATCAAAAGATCGACACTTGTTTATGTCCAATTTCTAAGTGAAATTAATTACAATGACCATAATTGGATTAAATGGTAAAAATATATTCTAATTAAACTTTAAAACCAATTAAAAAGTTAATCTAACCATATAAATCATTGCAATGAAAATAGTTGTTTTTATTTAAAATATAATGTGTTTTTACTATTCATTAAAATATGAAAGTTATCAGAATAATATGAAAAATTTATCAAAATTAAATTTTTATATCCTGATTCCAAGGAAGGAATTTATTTTTTCAAATTTAACTTATAAAAATTTCAAAGACTACATTTAAAGTGGGTGGCCATCAAAATGCTAAGAAACTGCAATTTTTAAAAAATACTTATTTTACCCAAAAAAATTGTTTTGTTCTCATACCATGTTCTAGAAAATATGTAAGATGCATAATAATGTTATAAAATTCAAAATTTATTTAATACCATTCAGAACATATAGTCCATAATAATATTATAACAATATATCGTTGTTTAGTGAAACCCGGTATTGCGTACTACACACGCTATCGAGGAAAGTTGCGATTGCGTGTAATGAAAGCCAAGTCAGGGTTCCGTGTTATGCAAGACTCCTTCGTTTTTTCTTATAACAGAATCCAACCATATTTCATTTATAAATTGAATATATATATATACACTCAATTTTGCGTAGAATAACTACTATCAAACGAACTTGAAATTGGGTGTAACATGATCCAAGAATAGTGTTGCGTATACTGCAAGCTAATACAATGTTGTGTATAGAGTAAGGTAATCTTGGTGTAGAGTACAATATAAGATATGAAAAAAATAATATATCTCATAAAATCTTGGGGTGATACACATATTTTGATCATAAAATTTTCTTATAGAGCCTTTTAGTGCTTACTTTAGGAAGATTTATAAAGAATAGGTTTGTGGTTAATAGAGCATCTTTATTTAATTTCTTCATTCACCTCCTACAAATATTTTTCTATTTTTCTAATATAATTTTACTAGTATCTCTAATATAAGGATATAATATAATGTTTATGTAATAAATTATATTTTTATCATCTTATATAAAATGGGATACTAAAACATCATTGTTATGTACAATTAATTTCCACCTAGCATATTGATTGCTTTATTTTTCCATTATCGGCTCTCACAGCTTGTTATAATAATGGATTGAAATAATATATTTTATATTTATGAAATATTTATTATTATGAAAATTTTATATAATATATACCTTGTAACACATTTATACTCTGACATATATATAGTTTTAAATAAATTCATTCTATTCGATAGTTTTTGATATATCCAACACTGTGTTGAAATGTAACACGATACTCTATTAAAATACTTCCATTTAAACATTTACATTATATCCAATATATTATGATGTAAGATATGAATATGAATAAATAAATAATGTAAAATTATTTGGTTTACATGTATATATAATAAATCCAATGATTATCTACTAAATAGAAATAAAATTAGATCCATCTAGAAAGGAAAAAATATATTTTATAAAGGAACATTATTTTTTTCTAAAAGAAAATAATTCATACAAAGAAGAAATAATTTAAAATTAATTTTTCTATTTTGATATAATTTATTTTAAAAAATCATACAACTTTCTTAAATCATCTAATCAATAATAACTAAGGCTAAATTTTTTCAATTTTTCCAAAATGTTTTATTTTTTCATGAATAGAGAGAAATAGTAATTTTTATTAAAAATTGAATATTCATATAAATAATTTACATGAAAAAGATTATTTTAATGTGGTATTAAAATAAAATTCATATTAAATAAATATTAATTAATTAAAATTATCTCATTGGAATCAATTTCATCCAGAATTTTGATATACCAAACTTCAACTTTTGACTTTTTTTCTTTTGGACACCATTTTCTCAACAGTACAATGGGTTTAATTTTTAATTCTAAATCTTATAAATATGTGATTTTTTTATAAAAAATTTATTAAATAATTTTAATCATCGTAATTTATATTATGTAATACTTTCAATATAATTTTTTATTATAATGAATAGTGAAAACATTAAAAACATTATCGCGGTTATGGGAAAAACTTCTTTATCGAGGGATGGACAAAAATGATAATGGTTAAAATGATAGAAAAATAATATAATTTTCATTTAATAGACAATTTTAGACATTATTACTTCAATGGACACAAATTGAATCATTTTTTCTTTTTTCCCTGATAAAAGTATCACTGGAATTCATTATTTTTAAAAACATTATTACTATCCTCTCCCTCGCTAATAAAAGTCTCCCTTATATATTGCATTATTCTCATCCAAATTCCATTAGTTCCATAAATATCTTCCTCATATACTTCCCTACATCATTAATTCCCTCCATGAATCCTCCTTGGTAATAAATAAAAAATGTGAAGTAATTTGGTGCAAACAAAATGATGTTTCTCAAAAAAAGGTAACATCCATAACCATGATTTTTATTTAATTTATTCCACCCACAACATCCAAATATTAATAAAAAATAAATATATTAATACATCAGTATATTATAAATAAAAATATTTTTTTGTTAAATAAATACAATCGTATCCTCTTACCTAAAATGGGAAGCATAATATTGAACAGGTGTACAACAGACTATAGACTCACCAACTAAAATAATATATTTCCTATAAATTCTTCTTAAATATATATATACTGATGTATTTAATTTATATATATTATTATTATAATATTATTATAACTTTTTAATTATAGTATCACAAATAACTTATTACTTTCCTTTCAATAGATAATATGATAATGTCATTATAACAAGCCTAATCTTTATTTCATATTAAAACAAGATTTATTAAATAAACACACTCTTAAGAAAACTCCATGGATTGAGAGGTCCAGCATATTAGGAAATAAGAAGCATTACATCACAAATTAAGACATAAAATACAAAATCCTGGTTGAAAATTTATTTTACATGACCACAATATTCCAACATATTTAGCGTTGCATGGGATAACATGAGGATATACATAAGAAAAGGGTTGAGCTATAAAGCCGAGTAAGAGAGTAAAAAAGGCAAAACATGAAAAATACAATACATGTTAGGAAATTGTCACATCAATGGAGAAAATGATAAACATTAACATAAAGGCTTGAAGTGGAATGATTATCATAGAATGGAAATGTAGAAATTACATACATCATGATATTTGAATCATCCAAGGATCATTTAACATTTATTAGAATGAGTAAACCCTCATTTCACTTGAATTGGCATGAGTAGACCCTCATTTCACATAAATTAGATTGAGTAAACCCTCATTGCACATTAATTAGTAAGATTAAACCCTAATTTCACAGAAATTTTCATGTGTACACCCTCATTTCACATGGAGTATCATGATACTAAATATTAACCTATGTTTTGGAGTTCTATCAAGGCACACCGTTTATAAACATTTCATTTCATGCAAAAGTGTTCCCCATGGATCATATAACGTTGAAACGTTCAACATCTTATGTTATTCAATGATTAGGTAATGTGTAGTAAATACATGTAATTACCATTCAATATGTATATGTTCATAATGGTGAATAACCTTGATAGATAAATGGCTATGATATTCACTACACAATGATTTTGTCTTGTAGAATCACACCGCAATTTCCATAGCATAACGGTTTGACATAAAAATTACTAAAAATGGTGGATTTCAGAGAAAGTAGTATATCATCTATGTACATGAAATGAAATGTAATGGGTTAATATAGATACATGTCTCAACCCATGGAATTTTGAAATATAAGGTGTATCATAATAATGAAACATGAAGAAGGAGGATAAATGAAATAACTCTTATAAAATTTCTACAGGTTAACCGGTGTACATGAGAGGGTTAGTGAGAGATAAAAAAGTATCTCATTATTCAAAAATAATGAGGTCGGAATGGGGGATGTGAAAAATCATACCTCAAAATTTTTTAATTGAATGTTAATGGGTATTACAACATTAAAAAACTAGATAAAACAGTAAAAATAAGGAATCCCTTACAAAAATTTGTTTGGGTAAAGAGTGTACATAAGTGTACATAAAAGGCATAAATGATAGTTAAAGGGGATAAAATAATTTATAACTCAAATGGGTATTAATTAATAGATATAATAACATATACCTAAATAGTAATAAAAATAAATACAAAGACATAATATTAAAAAAATTCTTGATTAAAGAGGAGGGTGGAAGATCCCTTATGGAATTCTGGAAAAGTAACGGGTGTAATTAAAGGATAATATGGGGATTGAAGAGAGTTAAATGAATATATCATTATATAAACATCAAATTGTTAGTATTGGAGTCTTGTGACATCATAAACCAATACATAAAATGGAACTTAATGAGTATAATATAAAAGATTAGCTTGAATTGAAATTTCAAGAGTGAAACCCCTTATGAAATCTTGGAATAGTAACAACTTAAGTAAGGGTCAAAATGGGGGAGGATAAATAATACCTCATTAAAAATACTTCAAATAGACATTAATAGAAATATTATAAAATAATAACATTATAACCATTTGAAATTAAAAGAACTACTCCAAATTAAGATGATTGAATTTGAAAGGAGGGGAGGAAGGTGATGATCCTTTATTAGGAAATGTGATCCCACGGGCTAGAAAGAGGCTTGAGATAGGATTGTTGGGAGATTTGGGGGGATGTTTTTGGACTTTAGAGAGTATGGGGAAGTGGTTTTCCGACTTTGAGTGAAGTGTAATGAGAGATTGGGGGTTAATATCAGAAATGAGAGGGAATCCCCTATTATTTAGGATTTGGACACTAAACATTAAACTAATAAAAACCAGAAACCATACCATGGTTTATGAAAAAGGGGATTGGTGTAAAATATTTTAAAATTACATGGTCTAAACATATTAAAATATTAGGATTGATTATGTGGAGGTGAGTCACACTTTAAAGGAAATCATTTTAAAATGTTAAAATATTTTATAAGTCTTGTAGGGTCCACTAAAGCATTATAAAATAAATCAAAAAAATATAAAATAACCAAATTTTAATGGTAAAACATATATTTTATGAATAACTATTTTATAGTATTTTATTACATAACTATTGAGTCATTATGATGTCATAAACCAAATTATATATTTATTCGGTATTTAAATTTTACCCAAAAATTTGAGTGTCTCATAAAATTATGAAAAATACACCGTTGGATAATTTTAGAATCCTAATTCGAAAAATAATATTTATTTTATCTAAATAATCATATAAATATTATAATATTGAATTTTAATATAAAAATCATTATTTAAAATAAATTAACAGGTTTTGACAAAAACAATTTTCAAACGTTAATAAACATTACAGTTTTATTAATAAAAATTGTAAGATCATTTATTTTAAATAAAAAATATTTTATTAATAATGTTTTTTTTAAATATTAATTAATTAAATAATACATTAATTCATCAAAATATATTTCTTAATAGAACTTAAATACTAACAAAAATACTATTTGTGATTTGAAAACCATTTACAAAGTAACAATAATAAAATTAATGTGTATTATTTATTTTATACAGAAAAATAATGCCCATAATTATAATGCTAGGGTCTTGTTTCATATCCCTTTATTACACCATCTTATTCTCTAAGAGTATGGTGTGTTAGGGTTGGAGTTTCTTAGGGCCATTTGGTGAACATGATTTGGGTTGTGATCTCAGTGAGCGTGAAATTATCATGTAAACGGTTCACTCATGCTTTAGTTGTTGGATCTCGAATTGCGCTTGGTCTAGGGAGAATCCCATAAATTCTATCTCCTTCAAAAGATTTGGAAAATTGGATTGAAAGATAACAATATTTCTATTTTAGGCCATCATTAACTTTTTCTATGATAAAAGTATTTTTTAAACCCACATATATATATATATATATATATTAGTCATGTGATCACTATTCATTGGTTATATTATCAATTTTAATCATACATAATAGTAATTTAAGCCCAATAAAAAACTGAATGCGTTCTCTATATCAAAAATACATTAAAAATGGAATTTTATTCATGAATGTTTGAGTCATTACAATATTTTCCCATCAGAAATTTTATCCTTGAATTTTCCTTTTCCACACTAAAACAGATGTGGGTAACTTTGCCTCATTACTTCCTTTGTTTCCCACATTGCTTCTTCGAAGTTTTGGTTTCTCCACAACACTTTGACAATGGGAATTCTATTATTTCTTAGAAATTTTCCCCTACGATCTAAGATCATCTCTAGATTCTCATAATAAGAGAGGTCATTCTCCAATGGTACCACCTATGGATTGAGTACATCTGATGGGTCAAGTATGAACTTCTTCAAGAATGATACATGGAATTCATCATGTACTTGAGACAGGTTTGGTGGGAGTTCTAGTCAACATGCCACTAGTCCTATGTGATCATGGATCTCAAAAGGGTCGATGTACCTTGGTCTATTATTTTCCTTCTTCCTAAATCTCATAACTATCTTCCATGGAGATACGAAGAGAATTAACATGTCTCCAACATCAAACACTAGGTGTCATCGATGATTATCAGGATATCTCTTTTGTTGAATCTGAGTAGCTTTAATATGTTGCTCGATGAACTTAAACATATACACCATTTCTTCAACCATTTTTGGACCTAGGATTTTCCACTCCCCAAATTCATCCAACATGCTAGTGTTATTCACCTCCTCCCACAAATGTATTTATAATGAGCCATTTGGATTCTTTAGTGGAAACTATTATTGTTAGATAACTCAACCAGAATAAGATATTGATCCCATCTTCCTTTTAAGTCCATTTAACATTCCCCCAGTATGTCCCCAAATGTTTGGATAGTCCTCTCTAATTTTCAATCAGTTTGATAATGATAAGCCATACTAAAGTTCAACTCAGTGTTCAGAGCATGTTGGAAACTCTTCCAGAACATTAAGGTGAATCATTTATCTATATTAGAAACAATCGATAACGGTACTCCATGAAACCTTACAACTTCCATTATGAATATATTTGACAATTGATCTAATGAAAACTCCTCTCAAATTTTAATGATATGTTCAATATTTTTAAGGCGATCTACAAAAACCCAGATAGAATTGTTTCCTTTGGATGTCTTTGAATGTCTAGTGACAAAGTACGTGGTGATGTTATCCCATTTCCATGATTGTTAGGGTAATGTTTTAATAATCCCCTTATATTTCGACCTCTCATCATTCACTTAATAAGATACCAGGCACTCTGATGTATACTCAACATTCTAATTCTTTATCTTATCCCACCAATAATGCTCTTTGAGATCGCGATAAAACTTTTTATTTCCTGGGTGAATGGAGAAATTCAATCTATGTGTATCATCAAAAAGTTATTTCTTTATCTCCGGACATGACAGAACACATAGTCTTTACCCAAATATCCCAATTCCCTCTTCATTAACATTGAAATCTGAGGATTTCACTTTTATGATATTTTATTCTTGCTTTTGAATTCTCACATCATCCTTTTTAGAATCCTTTATCCTTTCAAAAAGAGATGGTTGAGAAATAATTTGTGAAAGGATTGATTATATTCACCTCATTATGATTCACATGTCTATCTTCATTAAATATATGAAATTTGGATCCTTTTAAATTCTCATCAATGATAGAATCGTTGGGTCCTTTCAATATAGAGCATCTACCACTTTACTCTCTTTCCCCAGATGGTAGAGAAGTCATAGTATTTGATAATCTCTGACCATCTTCATTGGATAATTTTAAATTCTTTCTTTGTGAATATATATTTTACGCTTTTCTGATTTTTATATATTTTAAACTTCTCCCCAAAGAGATAATGCTGCCTGCTTTTTAATGAAAAAACCACTACCACCAAATCTTTATCTCACATGGGATAGTTTTGGTTATTAATTTTCAAATTCCTTGAGGCATTGGAAATGAATTTATATTTTTTCCAAAAATTCCATCAAAGGGAGACTAAAATTGTCAAGAAGAGCATTCCCACGAGCTTCAACATGTGAAACAAAACTTATATAAGTTTTCCCTAAAGATTTAATATCATTTCTGTTGGAGACTCAATGTTATTATAAAACATAAAAGATATATTAATAGGGCTTGAATTGAAATACATTATGACATAAAATACATTGAAGTAGTGGTCACATGTAATTCATTCGTCATTATACATATTACCATAGGACTTCTTATGCTCCCTTGATCGCTGAGGTTATTGATTCTGATCATGCTTCTTAACTCTTGAAATAGAGCATTGTCTTTGGTAATGCCTAACATCTCTACATTTTTTGCATAGTAATGTTTAAGATTCCTTAGACATAACTCTATTTCCATTGATCAAATTATCCATTCTTTCATAGAAATTTGATACTTTTTCCCTTCCTTTCCTTACATAAAACATATCCTGGTCCCTTTGTGAAATTTCCTTTGGTTTCTCATTCCACACTTATTGCACGAAGGAAATTTGGTCTTCTTCCCATTATGAACTTTAGTATATAGAAATTCATGATATTTCATCTTCCTATTCATTAATTTCCTTGGGAATTCAACAATGTAATAATTGTTAATCATGATTTTTTGTTAAATATTTTGGAATAATCACTATATTTCCTACTTGATATGCTATTTGACTTGAAATATCACTAGAAAATTTATCACGTTTCCCTTTGAATCAGTTGTTAGATATATTCCTCATATTACTTGCCATTGGCTATAATAAAAGAAAAATTAGGGATGATTATATTCTACATTTTAACACATAATGGGGAATCCAATGTCATTAAATGAATAACATATAAATTACATTTATTTCCTTTACTTATGAATTTCTTGGATTCAATCTAGGTTATCCATGATCTACTTCCCAAAATATATATTCTCAAGTGAATTTTTCCCTTAATAATGGTTCATAATAAGCTTATAAATTTACCAAATCATATACCCAAAGAGTGTCAAACCATGAGTGCAGAAAAGCCATTTCCATGAACCAGTTCACATTAAATTCTTTTTCAATTTGGTGTTTTCGGGTTTTACCCCTAGATACATATGTGCTTGAGACACCTCTACTTGTTTGTATCTAGACAGGGATGCATTTTATTAATAAACCACTTACACTATACCCACCAAAATTTTGGAATATTTTCCTTATACATAGTCTTATACATAATTCTTTCACAAGGATTTTATAATCCCAATCCCAAAAATAACTAAGCCTATCCTCTGATACCAACTATAACAACCCTGCAATTTATTACATATTTAATCATGATTTATTACATAAACATACACTTAAGAAAACTTCATGGATAGAGAGGTCTAGTGTCTTGGAAAATTAGTAGCATTAAATGACAAGATATGACATAAAATAAACAATATTTTTTGATAAATTTTTTTACATGACCATAGCATACCTTTATACATAGCATCACATGGGATAACCCGAGGCATACATATGAAAAGCGGTGAGCCATAAATCCCAATAAATGTGTAAACAAGGAACAAGATGAAGAATACAATACATGTTAGGAAATTGTCACATTAATAGAGAACAAGAAAAAAAATGAAAACAAAGGTGTGATATGGAATGATTATCATAACATGGAAATGTAGAAACAAAATTCAACATCATATTAGCATGATCCAAGGCTCATTGAAGATATATTATCATGATTAAACCCTCATTGCACATGAATTTATATGAGTAAACCCTCATTGCACATGAATTAGCATGAGTAAAACCTCATTTCACATGAATTATAATGAGTAAACCCTCATTGCACAAGGATTATCCTGATAAAAAACATTATCAAATGAATTAGAGTTCTATCAGAGTGGACCCTTTTAATCATTTCATTTCATGCATAAGTGTGCTACATGGATCATATAACATGGAATTATAAAACATCACAAGTTATTCCACGATTAGGTAATGTGCAATAAATACATGTATGTGATATTAAATATGAATATGTAAACAAATGTGAATAAACTTGATAGAGAAATGGGTATTTTAACAACCCAAATTATTTCAATTGAAAATAACCTTCTTATATTTATGTCATAAAAACACAAAATAATGAACTAGTATGTGATAAGTGATTAAACATAATTTTGTCACCCCTATGTTTGGAATTTTAAAAATCCGACATACACGGTTGTGTTCAAGATAGTTTTTGGAGTCTAATAAAAAAAATATTTTTTGGTGAATAGTAACCTATCCTTATGAATAGTAACCTACCCTTATGAATAGTATATATGACCCTTATGAATAGTAAATAAGAGTAACATTAAATATGAATAATAAAATAAAATTTGGACATCTTAGAAAGTGACAATTTGACCTTAGTAAACGTTTTTGGAATTTTATAAGTCCAAAATAATTAATTATAATTAACTAATTAATTTAAAAGAATATTTATTCCCATGAAATGTATTCATAATATATTAAATCAATGTATAAAAGTTTTTAGATAATTTTATAAGACCCTACATAATTTTTGAATGAACTACAAAATCAGATTTAATTTTAAAAACTGTTTTTTTAAGTAAATTATGATTTTAATTAAATATTTAATTAATAATATTTAGAAAATTATTTTTAAAAAATGGACTTAATTTTTGGATTCTAAATTTTGAAAAATGGTTGGGGTAAAGTTTTGATATTTTTCCGAAATACTTGAATTTTTGATAAATAGTGGAATTCGATAATTCACAATAAATGCTAAATAATGTATTAATTGAGTCATCGATGATGTTATGATGATGTAAGCCCACTTGTTTTGGGAATACATTATAACATTACTATTATTGGTCATCCAAGACTCACTATTCCTTGCCTTAGGTGAAATTAATAAACTAATCAATTTTATATTAAGGAAACCCCTCTCCCCTCCACTATAAAAGCCAACCTTCACTCCCTCTTTTCCTCACACCTCTCAAGGTCCAAGCCTTCTCTAAAATCTTCCCAAACACCTTTCCTTGCGCCTCCCCCACTTCCAAAAGCTTCTGGTCTCATCAAAAGACCATTCCTATCTTCCTTAAGGAGGATCTCAAGAGGAAGATTCTAGAGGTAATTTCTCTCCCTCTTCTCCTTTAATTTCCTTTGAAGTTGAAGATCCTTTCTTGATCTCTCCCCACCTATAATCATCCAAATTGTTTTGTAACTCCATTATTATACATATACTGTATTTTTAGGATTCTAATGGGATATTATATCACCCCACCCCCTTTCCCTCTTCCTTTTATTTTATTTAAGAGAACGTTGTTCATGAGGTGTTAATTTATCACCTTCAAAAAACGACATGCTCTTTTTTCCATTTCTACCTTCAGATCTGGTCATGAAACAATTTTTATGATTGAAACAGAATAGTTTATATGTATTATGTTCTATTTTAAGTTCTGGAAATAACCTATGGCCATATTACTAAGTTAAAAGATAAAACGAGTTCGTTGTGATCCAAAAACCGCTCCAATTAACCCAAAAAATCTTCATTTAATTCTTATCTAATGACTCATCCACATGGATCTAATATAACTCATTATAAAATCATTCAAGATTCTGTAATATCATTAATAAAATGCAATATCAATTCTAGATGTTTACCCATGATCTTCTCAAACATCAATTTAAGAATACAAGTGGACCGCTCAAGAAAATCATGAAAACGAACATCCCTGATCAATGTTTTTAAACTCTATAAGTCATCCAAAGGAATATAATATGAAATAATGAAACCAGAATGAACCCTATTAATGTATAAAAGGTTCTGGAATTTCTAATTAATGAATATAATGTCATTATACAGGACATTAAAGAGAATGAGGCATTTGAGTACAAGGTAAGGGGAAATCTCTAACCCAATTTTTCTTCCTTCGGGTTCTCCCTCTTTCACTCCATTTTTGATATGGTTACTCCTAAAAGATAATTTTTTCATCATTTCCTTTACTTTTATGGGATATACATGTTTTTCACTGGTTTTTATTTCCGTCAAAAGTTTTTCCAAAATAACTCTTCTTTCCAGATCTCACATTTTACCTCTCATTCAAGGTTGATGGTTCTTGTATCAAGTATGTTGTTCCCTCTTTATTTTGGGAACCCAAAGCTTATGAATGTGTTATTATGAGATGAAACCCATTCCTTTCCATGGGTTATTTATTTACATGTTTGATATGTGTTCTATGTGGCAAGCATTATAATGATAATATTATGATGTGACGGGTGCACCTAGAATTATATAGCGCAATATGAATGTTTAAATGTGACGGGTGCGTCCGATATTACATAGCGGTCCAATGAATTGGGTAAAGTGATTAATATCATGAGTAAATGTGAAATTATGTGTGAAAAAGATTCTATCATTGTTCACAAGTATGTGTGGTATTTAACCACTAAGACATGATGTTTCATTTTTATGCATTGGCACATTTCAAGTTTATTATTTATGCTCCTCTCATGTTCATGATCTTTTGCCATCATCATGATTATTCTCACCCCATGCTATATTGTTCTTATCTATCCTCTTAATGGGCTTCTATCTCACCCCTTTCTATGTATATCCTCAGGTTACTACATGTACTAAGGAGAGGACAAGTGCCAATAAGAAGCTAGAGAAGATGAAATTAAATAAATGTTTATGGTTGATGTTGTATTTGTTATGTACGATCCTAGTTTTCCCAAGACACTAAACCTATGTATCCTCTATGTGTAATACTATTATGTTGTTTATCTTAGAAATGATGTAATAATAATGAAAGAAAATTCTGGGTCTCTATAGTTGGTATCAAATGGAAGATTTAGTTAATTTGGGAATTAGGATTAGTAAACCCTAGAGAAAACCTCTAGCATGAGAATAAGTACAAATATATACACAAGAACATTTACCTAGGGATCCCATATGTTATGATTTTGGTATAATTGTATAAATGGAAAAGTTATTCATGACTTTTTTACTTATGTTTTGTTCTAACATTTTCTATTTTAGAAAATGGTGGGAACCAGGAGAGGTAATGAAGGAGAAGTACCCTCACCTTTTGCTGTAAAGTGAAATTTCGGGGGCGAAATTTCTTAAGGGGGGAAGAATGTAACAACCCAAAGTATTTCAATGGAAAATTCCATTCTTATATTTATGTCATAAAAACACAAAATAATGAACTACTAAGTGATAAGTGACCTTTAAACATAATTTTTTCACCCCTATGTTTGAAATTTTAAAAATCCGACATACACGGTTGTGTTCAAGATAGTTTTTGGAGTCTAATGAAACAAAAATAATTTTTGGCAAATAGTAACCTACCCTTATGAATAGTAACCTACCCTTATGAATAGTAATATACCCTTATGAATAGTAATATGACCCTTATGAATAGTAAATAAGAGTATCGTTACCTATGAATAATAAAATAAAATTTAGACATCTTAGAAAGTGACAATTTGACCTTAGTAAACGTTTTTGGAATTTTATAAGTCATAAATAATTAATTATAATTAATTAATTAATTTAAAATAATATTTATTCCCATTAAATGTATTCATAAAGTATTAAATCAATTTCTAATAGTTTTTAGATAATTTTATAAGACCCTACATAATTTTTGAAAGAACTACAAATTCAGTTTTAATTTTAAAAACTGTTTTTTAAGTAAATTATGATTTTAATTAAATATTTAATTAAAAATATTTAAAAAATTATTTTTTAAAAATAGACTTCATTTTTGGATTCTACACTTAGAGAAATGGTTGGGGTAAATTTTTGATATTTTTCTGAGATATTTGAATTTTTGATGAATGATGGAATTCGATAATTCACAATAAATGCTAAATAATGTATTAATTGAGTCACTGATGATGTTCTGCTGATGTAAGCCCACTTGTTTCGGGATTACATTATCAAATTACTATTATTGGTCATCCAAGACTCAATATTCCTTGTCTTAGGTGAAATTAATAAACTAATCAATTTTATATTAAGGAAACCCCTCTCCCCTCCACTACAAAAGTCAACCTTCACTCCCTCTTTTCCTCACACCTCTCAAGCTCCAAGCCTTCTATAAACTCTTCCCAAACACCTTCTCTAGACCCTCCCCCACGTCCAAAAGCTGCTGGTCTCATCAAAAGACCAGGCCTATCTTCCTTAAGGAGGATATCAAGAGGATGATTCTAGAGGTAATTTATCTCCCTCTTCTCCTATAATTTCCTTTCAAGTTCAAGTTCCTTTCTTGATCTCTCCCCACCTATACTCATACAAATTGTTTTCTAACTCCATTATTATACATATAATTTATTTTTATGATTCTAATGGGATATTATATCACCCACCCCATTTACCTCTTCCTTTTATTTTATTTAAGAGAACGTTGTTCATGAGATGTTAATTTATCACCTTCAAAAAACGACATGCTCTCTTTTTCCATTTATACCTTCAGATATGTTCATAAAACCAGTTTTATGGTTGAACCAGAATATTTTATATTTATTATTTTCTATTTTATGTTCTGGAAATAACTTATGTCCATATTACTAAATGAAAAGTTAAAACGGGTTCGTTGTGATCCAAAAACAACTCAAATTAACCCAAATAATCTTTATTTAATTCTTATCTACTAATTCATCCACATGGATCTAATATAACTCATTATAAAATCATTCAAGCATATGTAATATCATTAATAACATGTAATATAAATTCTGGGTGTTTACCCATCATCTACCCAAACACCAATTTTAGAATACAAGTGGACCGCTCAAGAAAACCATGAAAACGAACATCCCCAATCAATGTTTTTAAACTCTAAAAGTCATCCAAAATAACATAATATGAAATAATGAAACCAGAATGAACCCAATTAATGAATAAAAGGTTATGGAATTTCTAATTAATGAATATAATGTCATTATATAGGACATTAAAGAGAAGGAGGCATTCGAGTACAAGGTAATGGGAAATCTCGAACCCAATTTTTCTTCCTTCGGGTTCTCCCTCTTTCACTCCATTTTTGATATGGTTACTCCTAAAAGATCATTTGATCATCATTTCCGTTAATTTTATGGGATTTACATGTTTTTCACTGGTTTTTATGTCCATCAAAATGTTTTCCAAAAGAACTCTTCTTTCAAGATCTCACATTTTACCTCTCATTCAAGGTTGATGGTTCTTGTATGAAGTATGTTGTTCCCTCTTTCTTTTCGAAACCCAAAGCTTATGAATGTGTTATTATGATATGAAACCCATTACTTTCCATGGGTTATTTATGTACATGTTTGATATGTGTTCTATGTGGAAAGCATGATAATGATAATGTTATGATGTGACGGGTGCGCCCGGAATTATATAGCGCAATATGAATGTTTAAATGTGACGGGTGCACCCGGAATTATATAGAACTCCAATGAATTAGGTAAAGTGATGAATCTCATGAGTAAATGTGAAATTATGTGTGAAAAAGATTCTAGATTTTTTCACAAGTATGTGTGGTAGTTAACCACTAAGACATGATGTTTCATTTTTATGCATTGCCACATTCCAAGTTTATTGTTTATGCTCCTCTCATGTTCATGATCTTTTGCCTAAGTCATGATTATGCTCACCCCATTCTATATTGTACTTATCTATCCTCTTAATGGGCTTCTAGATCACCCCTTTTTATGTATATCCTCAGGTGGCTACATGTACTAAGGAGATGACAAGTGCCAATAAAAATCTAGAGAAGATGAAATTAAATAAATGTTTATGGTTGATGTTGTATTTGTTATGTATGGTCCTAGTTTTTCCAAGACACTAAACCTCTGGATCCTCTATATGTAATACTATTATGTTTTTTATCTTTGAAATGATTTAATATTAATAAAAGAAGTGGCTGGGTCGCTATAGTTATGGTATTCACAATATAATGATTTTGGATGTCAAAAGTGTGGTGCAATTTCAAAACCATAATTTCGTGACATAAAAATTCAAAAAAATGGATGATGAGATAGAAAATGGTATCTCATCATATGTACAAGAAATTTAATTTAAAAGGATCGTATAAATTCCTATCCGAAAACATGAAATTTTTAAATATAAGGAATAAAATAATAATGAAACTTGAAGAAAAACGAGAAATTGAATAACTCTTAAGAGATTTATGTATGGTATCAAATGTACATGAGAGGGATTAATGAGAGAGAAATAAGTCTCTCGGCATCCAAACATATGGATTTCAGTATGGGGGATATTAAAAATCATACCACAATATTTTTAATTTAATGTAAAATAGTATTACAATGTAATGAAACATGGATAAAAATGAGAAAGGAATCCCTTATAAAAATTCAACTTTATAACGAGTATACATAAGGGGTCATAAGAGTGATAAAAGAGAGAGAAAGGGGATATAATAATTAATACATCAAAAGGGTTTAAAGGAGAAAATAGAATAAAATATCCATTCATATGAATAAAAAATCAAATATATAACATGAAAATAATGCTTGATAAAAGAGGAGGGTGGAAGATCCCTTGTCAAATTTCAGCAAAGTAATGGGCCTGCTTAAAAGATCACAGGGGGGATTGATTCCAGTGAAAGTAAGATATAACCATATATACATAAAAAGAACATTATGGGGATAATTAAACATCCTAACCCATCATATAAACATGTAACATTACAAGTATAATGTAAAATATTTACTTTAATGGAAATGATAAGAGTGAAATCCCTTATGAAATTTGGGCATAGTAACAGCTTAAGTAAGTGTCAAAATAAGGGAGGATAAATAAAAAATCATTAAAAAAACATTAAATAGATAGTAATTGAATTATTATAAAATAATAAAATTTTATCCATTCAAAATTACAAGAACTACATTCAAATTATATGCTCAAATTTTAAAGGAGAGGAATGTGATGATCTCATACTTAGAAGTGTGATCCCAAGGGATTGAGAGAGGCATGAGAGTGGATTATTGGGTGATTGGTGCACCTTGGGGGATTATATAGTCTATGAGGCATATGTTGGAAAATATCCCAAACGTTTTAGTGAAGAGTAATAAAATATTGGGTGGGTTTATATAGAAAATGAGAGGGGAATCTTTATTATTTAGGATTTGGGAACTACACATAAAACTAATCAAAACCAAAAACCATCCCATATTTTTTCCCATGGTTTCTTAAATAGGGGAGTGGAATAAAATAATTTTATAATTACAAGGGCCTAACATATTAAAATTCTAGGTTTTCTTATGTGGAGGTGAGTCACACTCTCAAGGATATCATTTGAAAATGTTAAAAAAATTATAAGTCATGGAGGGTCCACTAAAGACTTATAAAATTAATAAAAAAATGTAATATCAAAATATTTTAAACTAAAAAAGTAGTTATTGGCAGAATATACACTTTATAATATTTTATTACATCACTATTCTTTTATTATGATGTCATAAAACACATTGTATATTTTTTCGGTTTTTAATTTTTACCCAAAAATTCTACTTTCTCAAAAAATTATGAAAATTTAACCATTGGATAATTTTGACATCCTGTTCAAAAAATTAGTTTTATTTTATCTAAATAATTTTTTAAATATGTGAATTTTAAATTTTAAAATAAAAAAACATTTACTAAAAATTCACGGGTTTGGACAAAAACATTTTTCAAAAGTTAAAAAAATTACAACTGAATTCACCAAAATTATACCATCATTTATATTTAATAAAGATTATTTGAGTAATAATAATTTATTAAACTGTCATTTAATTAAAAATAAATTAATTTATCATAATAGATAACTTAATTGAATTTAAATATTAACTATAAATACTATTTGGGAATTAAAACCCATTGACAAAGTAACAATAATAAAACGAATGTATATTATTTATTTTTTACAAAAATTAAACTGAACTTAATAATAATTCATAGGGTTTGTTACGTATCCCTTTATTAAACTATCATATTCCCTAAGAGTATGGTGTGCAATGGTGGGGCATTCTTGGGGCCATTCGATGAACATGATTTGGGTCATAATCTAGAGGAGCTTGAAATTCATCCATAAATGGTTTCGATTGTGTTGATGTTATTGGATCTCAGATTGGTATTGGTACAGTGAAAATCCTAGAAATGATATCTCCCACAAAAGATCCGATAAATGGGATTCAAAGGGAATGATCCAACTAATCGAGTCCATCACTTAATTTGATGGTTTAAAAAGGATTTGATAAAACCCTATATATATACTAGTCCTTTGATAACTGTTCAACAAATATATTATCCTCGGAAATCACACATAATGGTTATTTAATACCAATACAAAAATTTTCATCTATTTTTAATACCCATAATTTATTATAAGAAAGAGATTTTTTTATTATGAATGTAAGGGTTATTACAATCACTATTGTGTATGGTGGACTATAGTCTCTTTAAGAGATATGATTCATTTTTTTTCACTAAAACATTACATGTATGGTAATAAGGGTTAATTTATATATATATGATAATCATAAAATATTTTACGTTATTTATATCTATCATATCATATATTTTCTAACCTTATTATCCATTCAAAATGAAATCATCATTAGGGTCTATGCGGACTACCACCATGTTGAGTGATGTGATTCAATTTTATTACAGAATCAAATTAAATGTATGTGTTAGGGTATGTGAGGTTTTAATTTGTTTTTTACAATTTATTTATCATTTTAAAATTTTAAAATAACACATAATGTATTTCCGTTATGATATTGGAAAATTGGAAATTTATCTCATGCGTATGAATGGCATGTAATCTCCAAGATTGTAATGTAGTACATTTTTCATTAAAATGTGTTAGGGATTGTTTAAAAATTGTAATTTATTTTTAAAACTGATAATAATGTTATTTCTACAATTATGGATATTATGAAATATATTTCATTTTTTTCTTTAGTAGACATACCATATTTATTTTGGACATATAAGCCATTTACTAATAGAAAATATGATATAAAATTAATTAGATAGGTTATTGAATATCATATGTTAAAAATTAAAATAATGAAGTAATAAACATCATAAGGGTTATTATTTAGGTAAATAATTAAAATTATTTTATTATACATAATGAAAAATAATGATCATGGATTTTCATCTTAGGTTAAGGGATATCTTTAAAACTCCCTTTCAATCAAGCAAGGAGAACACACAAACACACACACACATTAACTCAATTTAGATCACTCTTAAGGTAATGGAATTATTCAAAATTTGGATTATCTATATCTCACATATATACTGATATTATTTTCTTATAATTTAATATGTTAATACATTTCTAATGTTAATTTAATAAATACCATTGTTATGAAATTTCCTCTGATGATGATAGGAAGAACTATTATAAATCCCATTTTGTTTCCATAGGTAACTGTGATATTATTACATAAGATTGAATTCCTTTATGTGTCACTCATACATCTTGACCATGTTATTATGGGTTCATTCATATAACACTCTAATGAATTGGGTATGTATTTAGTCTCATGTGGTGTCATGTATGGGTTTAGGAAGTAAACCTTATATATTATCTAGAATCTACCACTATCCCATATAGTTTAGGTAGTTATCCTTGAATTATTTTTATGTCATGATAAATTTTGTTGCTACATTTCATATTATTCAATAAATTTTTATGCCATGATATTTATTTTATACTTTCACAATATCATTCTTGTACATTATTTGGTATGATATCATGTTTTCCTTTCACAAATGTTATATTCATCCTTATCATACTTACTCAGTAAGTGTGAATCTCAGATCAACCCATTCATTCATTATTATTTTGGTTATCCAGTGAAAATATAACAGATCAAATGGATTTATAAGCTCACTAAAGAGACTAAAATAAATATTCCATCTGTATGTTTATTTTTAAATAATATCTACCAATACATCGAAAGACAATAGTCCTTTATGAGCCTTTTGTTTTATTAATGGATTTTTATTTTTAAATATAATTTAATAATATATGTAAAATGATTTGGTCCCTATAGTCGCTATAAAAGGAAATGTTTATTTAACATTTTGAACTCATATGACCAAACATTTGTGAGAAATATAGGGACAACTGTACAGATAACTGTGAGGATAATTGAATTTATAGAAAAATATACTACAATTTTGTTGATGAATAGAGAAAATTGTTTTCACAAAAATAAATCCACTTATATATTATGCAACTGGGTTTGGTAGTGGAAAAGCGACACCTAGGGGTAATAACTGCAAAATGGAAAATTGATATAGACTCGATCATCACCTTGTGCAAGAAGATATGCTTTTATAAACACCTTTTTTGACTATCCTAGGGGATATTATTTTGAAATTGACAAAGTCATTACAAATCATTATAAATGGAATGAAATAATTGTTAGTTTATAAAAAATATTAGGATAAATTACCTTAGATAATTTCGATTGATACAAATATATTAGTAAGATTGGATATAGTTACCATTCATGAGTTATTAATTTAAATTTTTTATGTTTCTCTTTGACTTGTTATAGAGTAATAATCATATGATTTTATTTGTTTCATTAAATGGTGGAAAAAATGGAAATTATTTCAACCACAAATATTATATGAAATTTTATTATTTACCCAATTATTTTTGTACCTTGTGATATAGGTATATGATAACATCATAGAATTACTAGCTCAAATATCTCATGTTGAGTATAATAGAATGAATCATGTGGAACACACTAGTCCTTATTAGAATGATCTAGTTGTAATTGAATATTTCATGCAACAAAGGGTCACTACATTTAGTATAACTTATAGTCTCCACATCATTGAGTGATTCATTAAATCAATCGAGATGATATTATATTTACTTAAACTAAATGAAATAGGGGAAGTTGTGTTGATCTTTTATCACATTTTTTGGGTAGCTGTTAGGGGTGGGAACTGATTAAGAACATAATTTCCAAAAAAAGATATTTATTCCACGGAATGGGAAGACCTTAATAAAACATCTTTCACTAAATATTTTCTATAAAAACGATATAATTAAATTGATAGGGACTCCCTCATTATTATGAAAAAGGTTTAATATTATATATGGTGGTATACGGAAAACACCATAAGTCTTGTTGAGTAGTCCTCTAGATTTGATAACAAAACTTAAATTAATGTTAACCATTTTTTAGTGGGTTAAAACTTAGTTTATGAAAATCATTGGAAAATCATGATTTTCATATTTGTGAATATAATCTCCATTTTTTACTCTAATTTTATTTTCATATCAGTGACCCATTCTGGTTCCATGGGAATGGAGAATGAAAAAAGAATATAGAGTTTCATTTGGGATTATAAACAGACAAATCCCATATATAAATAAAACATATCACCTAACTTAAAAAATGTACAAGAAAAGGAGTATTGTAAAATAATTAAGTGGAATCAAATTATACTTCATGTTTGGAATAGAGGGGAATCAGTATAATCAATTTCAAATCGAATTGAATAATCCTATTAATTAAGAAGAATAAAAGATGGTTTTGATCAACATGATTTCGGTCGTATAGTGTTTAAACTATATATAACATGGGAATTATGAAATAAAATTTCTTAATAAAGTGGTATTTAGATACAATAATTGATAAAACCCCATTTTAGCATTGAAGGGACTATTATACCACTAAGTCTGGGGTATATGTTGACAATTATGGGGTGATAGGTATACTAGAAAATCATTTAAGAAAAGGGAATGTACTTTTTGATTCTGGTTCTAGGTATTCAATCATATCTTTCAAGTTTAGTATAAAAATACAAACCCCACCGTAAAATATTTGTGTTGACCAATTTGTGATAATAGAATATGAGGTGATGCTTTAATCCCTACTATAAAACTACTTACTAGAAATTGTATGTGGACTTAATCATACAAAAAATATCATCATAATTCTTTCAGTACATTTTGATGCTATTTTGGAAATGGAATGGTAATTGGTATTTGAATATAATATCAAATTTAGAGATAGGGAGATCAGTATTCATGTTCTATTCCATCCTCTAATTCTATAAAATATTCATGAGTTTGATGAATCTCCAATGGAATATTTTGGTCATGCCTAGATTTTATTTCCCTATAAGAAATGATATCTTTTCTAAATGACTAATATAAATGAATAATTACTCCTTGAGGAAATGCATAATATGTGGGATCATAATGATTTATTCTTAAAATATTTTCATAGTATTCCTCTAAATTAAGTGCTTTAGATATCAATCAAACTTATACCTAGATATCTACCCTTATCCAATTATTTGTATAGAATGGCCACTATTGAGTTGGAATAATGGATGAAGAGGTTAAATTATAATCCAAAAAAAGTTTTTTATATTACCTAGTGCTTAATCATGGGGTGTATTGGCAATCCTCATCCAGAGGAATGACAGTTCAATTAACCCCTTTATTTGTTATTATGACCAAAAAAAATTATAATAAATAAGATACATCCCTTACATTGGATAAATGAATTCTTTAGACAACAACGCCCAACTCAATATTTCTCTAAAGTGATAATTTGTTTATGATATCACTAAATAACGGTATTTATGGAATATATTTTCAAAATTTACTTTTGAACATGTTTTAGAGACTAGGTGTTCATTGTGATGCCTTTTGGAATCATTAATTCACCAAAAATATTTATTGGATTATTAAGTATAGTCTATAGGTATTACCTCAATACGTTTTTTGTACTATTTGTGGATTTTATTCAAATATATTTTATGTGAATGGGGGAACATGATGATAATTTTAATACTATGATAAGGGATTATGGAAATGAAATGATATTTGTAAAAAACAATAAATATCAGTTATGGATGAAGAAAGAATCATTATTTAAGAATATTATCAACTGACAAGGGATATCTATGGAACCTTCTAAGAAATATAAAATAGGAATTTATTAGAATAGAATATATACAAAATATCCATAGTTTCAATTAATTATATGTGTATTACCAACGAATTTTGAAAAAAATCCCCATGGCCAAACTCACTAACCATTCTAACATAGAGTGGTGTAATATTTTTATATCAAGTGAATTCAAAGATTGATTTAAAGAGTTAAAAACATGATTATGAGGGCACAAGAACATATTAATCCATGAATTGGGGATATTTTTATTGTTTATATAAATTCATTAAGGTCAAGTTTCAGTTATGTACTGATAAAGATTGATAAATTTGTAATATATGCATCAAAGAAGATAAAATGTAAAGAGAAAAAATATCCCATGAATGGCCTATAGCTGGCTAAGGTGATATATTAATTGATGATATGGTTATATTATATATATGGGGATAAGTTTGAAATGTATTCAGATCACAATTTCTAAAAATATATTTTCAATCAAAAATAGAATAACTTACTCTAATGAATATGGTTAGAGATGTTCAAAGATTATGATTTCCTAATTCATTACAACATAATGTAATCAATTAAGGTGGATGATACTCTAATTAGAATCAATCTAGAAATCTTACAAATTTTATCAATTATGAATGTTCCAATATTATTATATTTTCAATCAATGAATATGGGAATAGTTAAGGTATCTTCATCCTTCCATTATCAAATGAATGCTCAATATTCCACTCATTAGAGGATTAAGGAGACTAGTAATGATGATGAGGTGATACAAAAAAGGTAGTAAATATTTTGGAGTTTAACATTCCATGAAGATGGATTTATACTGTTTTAACTCAAATATGTGTCCCATTAAGACCATAGATAAATTGGGATCATCTAGATAATGTGTATAACTCATCCATATCTATTTATCAGATAAGAACTAAGATATATAGATATCTGAAAAATTTATTTTCGGATAACTTGAAATGGAGATTTTAAATTTTAATCTCAATTTTATGTATAGAAATTTGTTAGGGTTGAACAACATAACTCTGGAGGTACCATGAAACCATTTCACAAAGTAGTATATAAATGGGGAAAATAATCATGTATTTAATCATAGGGATACCTAGGTCACCTAAAGTTAATAATTAAATATGGATGGTAGTCGATCACATTATAAATAGGAAACATTTCATTTATACCAAGGGTTATTTCTTACTTGAACAACTCTATAAGAAATGTATAATTGAAGTATTAATATTTCATGCAGTTCCATATTCTATTTTATCTAATTTAGATAAGATGTTTTCCAAGGTCGTAGATAATCCTCAAGAAACATAGGATAAATAATCTAATTTCATCGTATCTTACCATACATAGATAGATAGTTTTCCTGAGGAAACCAACCAAAATATTTGGGAAATTTTGTGGTCTTGTTTAATGGATTTCCAAAAATGTTGAGATCAATTCATTCCCCTAGTATAGTTTTAATATTACAATAATATCCATTCTATCATAAAAATTTATCCTTAAGTGTCTCTATATGGGAAGCATGATCAAAATTCAACATGAAGGGGAGAATATAGATATGGTACATGATCTTGGTTAATATATGAAATAGTTTGTCAAAACAATTCTACGCGTCAGAAAATATAAGAAAAATAAACCAAATAGCGATTCATACAATCATCTTTGAGACTTGAAGACTGATTTTAGAGATTATGGGTTCCCCTATATTTGATTTTAAAAATTTTCATGATATTTAAGATTAAGTTAATGTTTTTTTCATTTTAAATTATCCCCATTGAGAATCCATGGACACATTGGAGAAGTGGCCAACCAAACTAGTGATACCATATAACCTATCAAAAGTACATGACGTGTTCCATTTATACCTCATAAAGAAGTATATACCAAAACCCTCAAATGTAATGACTCAATATGTTAAATTATTAGAGACAAAACAGTTATACGAGATTCATAATATGAAGATATTGTATCCTAGTGACAATATTATACAATAAAATACAAATCACATGGTAGATTGTTATAAAAAAACCATATGTTTGAGGAAGAAACATTGTAACCACAATCGGAGATGAAGAAGAAGTACCCTCACATGCCATCATCATAGAATGTAATATTAAATGTTAAATGATAAATTATTTAAGAGGGGAATAATGTAACATACAAAGTAATTATGATGTTTTTGTTTGAAAAAATTGATCTATTTTATTGTTTTCAAGGCATGAAACACCTAGTTTAAATAAAATTTAATACTGCATGAAAATATTATTATTTAAGCCTAGTCATTATAACATAGTTGATATATTGGTGGGAATTAAAAGATATAACATTAATTTTGAAAAATATAAGGTTTACCAATGTATTAAATTAAATTAAAAATTATATACCAATTATTAATATATTAACAACCATTTCACTAAAAATGATATGTTTTTTATAGACGGTTATTTTTTTCAAAAAGGTTATCTAGACTCTCTTTGAACACATTTTTTGAAATAAATTTTTAATAATTTAAAAAAAAATTAATGTACTAAATTATTTTCATTTTTTAAATCATAATATCATAAATATCTTCTAATAATGGTTTTATATTTTTCAGAACAAATTATTTTTCATTATTGATAATGAAAAATACATATTTTCATTGAATAATATTTTTTATTTAATGAATTTATAAGACCCGTTTTATTATAATGGGGTAATGAAAATAAGAAATTTTAAATTATATATTCATTATTTAAAATTTTTACATATTATAATTTTTATATTGAATTTTTATATAATAAAATTTTCATCATTAAAATGTTTTCCTATGGAAAATAGTTTTCAAGATGTTTGATGTTTTAATTTTAAAATTGAAATATGAAAAATATAAGAGATTTATTTTAATAAATGGATTCACTATTATGAAACAAAATAATTTATATTATTCAATAAGGTCTTATTAATTTTTCAAACTTATTTACTAGTTAAAATAATAAAAATTATATATCAATGTTGAGGTAAAATCTAGTTTACCAAGGGTATAATATAAAATAAAAAAGGCTAAAAATGACCCAAAAAATGTAAAATTCATATTTTAATATCAATTTCTTGACCTTATATATCCTATTATTTTTATAATTTACCTTCTTGGATCATTGTTTCATTATGAAAAATCTTTGTCAAATTATTTCTTCTTAAAAAATTTCATGTATACCCCCTCCACCACTAATAAAAGGCCACGAATCTCCTATAATTTGAAAACACTAAAATCGCATTGTTTCAGACATTTAATTCCAAATTAAATTCCCAAATTCGTTCAAACCATTTTATAACCCCTTTTTTATCCATAAATTCATCCTAGGAATGATTTTCTTGAAAACTAAATGAAAATTTCAAAATTAGAGTTGACATCCTTAACAGAGCTTTTTATTTTTATTAATCCTCATAAACCAAATTTCACAAAAAATACTAGTATTATAACATTATATTAATATATATAATTAATTTTATTTTATGAATGACATATAATGATCCCCTTCTCAAAAAATGGGAAACTAATTCATTGACCATGTGAAGGTTGATCTACCAACTCAAAAATTTACTTAATTAATTTTTTCTCAAAACATATCATATGTTTATATATTGATATATTTAATATATATATATATTATATTTATGATATTTTTATATCCTTGTAATTATAATATATTATATACCTACTAACTTTCCTTTCCGTATAGAATATTATAATGTCGGTCCTCTGTATAGTGGATTGTCGCCTCATCAATCGATGCGCTTTTTTATCACATATGATTTACATTGTAGTTAATAAGGATTAATTTAATTTTTATATAAGATAATCATTATATTTTACCCATTATAGATAATCATCATATCTTGTAATTTTTTACCTCACCATCCATTGAAAATGACAATATCGTTTGTTGTATGATGTACTACCACTTGGAAAGAGATGTGATTTTTTTAATTACCACATCACATAAATGGTAAATGTAAGGGTATATAATAGAATAGTTTTATATTTATGATATAATGATCATAATTGAATGTTAAAATAATACTTAACTTTTTTCCTTACTAGTCATAAAAATTGGAAACTTATCTCATTCGTACATATGATCTACGGTCTCCATGATTGTAAAATATTTCATTTTTCATATACATATATCATGGATGTTTTTATAATTATAACATATGTATAAAATGATAAATAATTCAGGGTTAAAATTATTAAAATTATGAATTGACAATCTTTTTGACCTCAGCCATCTTACTTGTGTGTTTTTTGGCCAATGATTTGTTTATCATTTAAACACCTAAAGAGATATTAAATGCTTAAATAATTGAATATGAAAAGATAATAATTAAAATAAAAGTAATAATAAAAATAAATTTTTTAATAAATTATGTAATTAAAATATTTTGATTATTCAGGATAATTAGTAATGCATGTAAAGAATCAATCACGTGGTATTGGATCTCTCTAAACCACTCAATCTTTCAGGTTAAAAACATTCACTATCTAACTCAATTTATCACTCTCATATAGTTATGAAATTATATGAAATAATATTGATAGTTATCTCATAGATATATAAATGGATTAATATATATCCCTTTCATAGGGAAATACATGCCTTATGATCATTTAAAATATTCCATTATTTTGAAATTTCCAATGATCATAATATAAATAAAAATTATGCAACCCATTTTATTTCAATCTGTAATTATATTGTAATTCTTTATGATTAACATACATTATATAAAAAATATTCCATGAAAATTTTATGATGGGTGAACCCAAATAGTACTCTAATGTATTGATTAAATCATTAGTCTCATAAGGCATCTTGTATGGGATTAGAGAGTAATCCAAATCCATAATGGGACATTGTCCATCATGTTATTTTGTCCAGCATCTAAGACGTGAATCTTATTCATGTCATTTTATATGTTTCTTCAGGATTTAATTTGGTTTCACTATCTTATAAAACCATGATGATTTAATTATACTTCGACCTGATTACTCATATGCCATTACTTTTATGATTTCATGTTATACCGTTGACTCGCATGAAATGATTTCAAATCAATTTTATTCACATAATATGATTTTTATCTCACCAATTTCTTCATTTATTCCCTAATATGTGCCATGTTATTTTCGGAGATCAGATGCATTTTAGAAACACACTGCATAGATTATATTAACAATTTCATGTTTATGATTCCTTTTATCAAAAAACAAATGGAATGTTCCAATGAAAAAATTACATAAACATTATTGTGTTTAATTAAGTGATATTTATGGTTAATAATCATCTGAAAATAAATGTAAAAGTCATGGGGCACCATATAGCATCTTAATATTCATTACATGGGGGTTATGATAATGTCACTCATGTGTAAGACAAGCTACCACCTCACAAATTGATTTAAAAAGTTTTTTAGAAATGAATTATATAGAAGGTAATAAGGGGAATATTAATGAATATATGTTATTATAATGATATAATTATAGAATTAAAAAAATTAGTCTACAAATATAGTATATCATTTTATTTCATACATTTAAAATCATATTGTCATTTGTATATATGTGTGGGATACCACCTCTATAAAGTAATTTGAATCTTTTTTTAATCACAAGAACATGTGGATGATATGTAAAAAAAATTGATTTAAATAAATTTTATGGTATTTTTAATATGATAATATTTCTAGAAAACTAAAATATTACATACCTTCTTTTTATAATGGTCTTTGAAAAATTGAAATGTTACTCACGCATATATACGACCTACTTTATCCAAATATGTAACATAGTTAAATTTTCATAATCAAAATTCAAGTATTGGTTTTAAAAGTATAATTTATTAATAAATATGATAATTATTTCATGATTATTATTCTATATATTTTGAAACAATTATAAATTTGACCATAGTCAATCATCGAATGTAATTTTTATACATCCACCAAATACCATCGAAACATCTAAAGTAAGCATAATTGATTAATTAGTTGTGTATTAAATGGCTATAAGTGAAATTTAATGAATTTTAAAAACACAAAATTTTATCAAGAATGTTTATAATTATCATTATTTAATAAATCATGATGATAAGGACATGCAGAAGCAATCTTAGTCAAGTTCATGGACCTTTTCTAATTTTCCATTATTTATGACATATTTTGATGTTATGAACCTATATTTTGTCTAAAGTGTTTACAGATCCTCCTTCGTATGATATTTAATGAATTTACCTATTATAAAAATGTTTAATTTTTTCATTAATGGTGTCGCTTTATAGGGAATATGATTCATATTTTTCAAATGTTGTAACAGAGTATTCTTTAAAAAAATACCCCTTTTATATTGTCCTTCCAAATCATGTTTTCTTCAATGATTTTTTAAATGATTTTATAAATTCACTTATATCGGCATGAATACTTTATAAAGATAATTTTTTTCATTCTATAATTTTTTTTAATATAAAATAGTATTTTTTATAGAAAATGGGTTTTATTTGAAATGTGTATTTTGATATTAGATTTTGTTTTTCATTGGGGTGTAAATGATTTTTTAAAATGATTAATATTGAAAATTTGAAAGAATAATTTTTTTACTCATGATATATTACTTCATAATTATATATAAGAAATGGGAAATACCAATATAGATTATATTAAGACTTGATCTCTATTATAACTCACTTGAGAGCCCGATATGCCTTATATGAATGATTGAGAACCATTCTAGCTCATGAAAAATGGGTGATCCCGATATGCCTTATATGATGGGTTGAGATCCATTTCAGATCATAGGTGTTCCAGAAATATCTTATATGAAGGGTTATCTCCATTACAACTATACAATTAAATCGGTAATAATTATGCAATTTGGAGTATTATATAGGATGTCAGTTGTATGTTTATTCAAATTAAAAGTATTTTGGAAGGTTTTTATGAATATGGTGTTATATGTTTCCTAAAATGTTATCTATTTGATTAAAATGAATTTTATCGGTTTATTTCAGAAAAATGTTTTTTTATTTAATGTGAAATGGATTTATTTCATTTCTCTAAAATAAAATAGTGATAAAGGTAATCATTTCCTGTGTTTTTGTTATTTTCAATGAACTAAGGAAATTTCTATTATTATTTCCCATTCACAATTTTTTGGTCTCAACCCATTATTTTAAAATTAGAATCACATTTTTTATAGATTCATAAGAGAAACGAATAATCCATATTTAATTTCATGCTGATTTTTTAGTAAAATAAATCATGTTTTATTTTAAATTTTATTTTATCATGGAAAAAATAGATATTAATAGGATGTATCAAAATTGTAATATATGATTTTTTATGTACAATTATTGACCTCATAATCAGAAACTCTAAATGTGAAAATATCATAAATGTGTAATAATGTGAATTCTCCACTAATAGTCAATATTTTTATGTATATAAGTTTGGGTCCTTTTAGTTGGTATTAGAGTATAGTTTAAATAACATTATAGGTTAGTATAAGGTTAATATAATTCCCTTTAAAGTCTTTAAATTATAGTTGTGATTAAATGATATATCATTTAATGTATACATTGTTGCATCCCCTAAATTATGTTAATTTAGAATGATTTTATATAAAGGAAACACTAGATCTTTTGGGGGAATAATCCAATGGGATAATATCCATTAAAAAAGACATGATTTTATATTTGGTATTTGAATGGAATAGTTTTGTATAGTAATGGATTAGCTGAAAAAACTCTCTAAATAGTGTTGGTATACATGATTGGGATAATTTAGATCTACCCCATATGAAAAATAAAATAGTATAAAATTTCATGTGAAAACAACCCCCATATTTCATTGTATTTTCATATCAAGTGGTAGTTGAAGAATGGATCAATTACTCATTGAAGATATTTGGTGTCAAGGTGTGTTTGGAACATCAAAATCAAACCACTTACATTTATCATTTTGAAGGTGACATTGATTGGTGATGGTATTTGGTTATTAATACCAAAGAGGAATATGAAAATGAATCCACGGAATGAGAAACATTTATAAATCTCTTCCTTGTTAAATATTACCCTAAAGTTGTTTGACTCCATATGGATAAGTGATTCCTAAAATCGAATCAAAACATTGCTGATTTTATTGTTTCATATTAAGAAAAATCCAGAATATTGTCTAATTATGTACTGTGTTTTATTCAGGACACTAATAGTAAAAATAATATATTATAATCTGAGTTAAATTCATGTTTATATATATCATTGACTACTATATAATTTATGATTTATGAGAATTTTTTTCATTATACTAAGAAAGGTGAGATGGGTTTTTTTGACTGCTATGCTCAATGTGATGTAAAATGTAAGAAGAGATAAATATAGAATATAGTATATAAAAAACCAACTAATATGTTTCTATGTAATAGAACATCATGATCTATGTTTGACCAAATACATTTCATGGAATGAATGTATATATCTGAAAGGAGCTTCCAGTGTGGTATGATTTTTTATAGGGATCACCAATGAAAAAATACTCATTAAGAATCAAATAGTGAGATAAATGATAGACCATAATTTTTGATTTGTTTTAGTGGAAAGGATTTAGGACATTATGATAATTTGTTTTTTATGATATATACTGATGGTGGACATATTCAAGATCCAAAATATAATGTTGTGTAAAAATAATTTTATACTACCCTAATTAGTGTTGGGCCATCTAGTGAATTGGTGATAAATATATTACTTGTTTATTGAAATTTTTTTAATATACATATTTGAAATTAGATAATTTCATTCATTTGTTTCTGATAAAATTTCAAGAGTTCTAGTAATATCAAATCATACAGGTATGATATAACTTTTTTTTAAAACTTATAGTGGAATTATTGATGAAACCAAGATTTATAAGAGTATTCCTAACAATATTAGTGGAATGGAGGGATTCATGATTTTATAAAGGGATCAAACATTTCATAATTTAAAATACTCATACAACCTAAATAAACATATATTATTTGTTATGTAAAAGTATAAAACCAATAAAAATTGATGATATATTCTAAATTAATTTAGATAATTAAAATTTTAAATCAATAGATTATTTATAGAAATAAAATAATTTATATAATGTTTGGATTTGAAATTATTTTGGGAAAACATGTTAGGTTCAATGATTTTTATGTTTATGTTCTAGGTATTCAATTCATAACGGATTTATTCAGGTGTTGTGTCTTAATTTGGTCAGAAAGGATCCTTGGTTTTGGTATCCTTCCCTAATATTACAATTTAACCATTGGAATGTTCATCTATTTAGTGAAATCACAAAACTATGGGACCTAAAACGTAGTTTGAACATAAATAACCTAGATTTCATAATGGTCATGCCCAAAATAGGTCAATTAATTGATGAAATTAAATGATAACACTTAGAATTCAATAGTGACCATGCAATACAAAATGAATATGAATTAGAAATGACAAATGGTGTTCCAAAAATCTAAAACAGTAAAAAATGATAGAAATAATCCTTATTTAACACACCAACATGTATTCACATATCCCAATAGAAATAAAACTACACTCTCATGATTAGCATGATTATAACATGAATCATAGAAAACTTTGAATGAATAGAGGTGATGAATGGGGGTGAATCATGCCTTTGATGGTGTGCACTCAACGATGGTAGTGGTATCTCCATCCCCTCATTATTCGACATCTTGAAGAAACAAACATAGGGATTATTTTATAAGGTATTAAATTTAACATTCATAAATTTATATGTTCAATTCATTATCTTAATAGAAAATAAATGATTTGTAATTTATTTTCACAATTATTATTCCACCTATGTAGTTAATTTTCGATATATTTCCATATTTCTTACTTTCACAAAATGCTTACGGTATATGGTTTGTAATATAATTTCGTATTCTATAATGTATTAATGAATAATATTTATAGATGCTACTTATCCTGATGAAATCATAATGTTTAAACTAAATAAATAACATGTAATGTGTTTTTTGTTGGTTCTTCAGCTCTTCTTCTACCTCAAAAATATGGGGCAGCTACACTTCTCTTCACTCGTGGTGGGAAAGGGATTTCTTATTTTAAATATAACAAATTTTTTTCCCATTTTCTAATATTCATTCTATCATTCCATAAAACATTAAACAATTAATAAAATTTATTATTTGGAAGGAATAATCGTTAAAATACATAAATTAACACATTACGACACTCTAATACATATACATGAGATAAAGATATCATAAGGTATTTTTGGGAGATATAATTTTTCTTTCACTAGTGAAGTTTTATGTTATTAATAGAGTGAATTAAATTTCAGTATACCATGATATTATATATTTTATATCTCATATATATATGTTAATTGATTTCATGACCTTGATAACATACCAAGAATCTAGGAAATTTATTATTTTTGGAAGTGAATGTTACCAAGAACATATTATTGAAAAGAGTGAAAATATTAAAATTATAGATTTTATAGTATTTAAGGAATACATTTATATTTTTCCTGAATATTTTCTTCATGTTATTTCTAGTTGATATGTTGAGTTTAATTTTGAAATACTGTTTGATACTTAACATACATATAAAACACCTTTTAGAATGGCTAAATTAGAAGTCTTAAAGTTGAAAAATCAATTAATGGAGTTTTTAGAAAATTTTATCATTCAACCTATCACTTAACCATGTCATTAACCTATTATTGACAACAATAATGGTTCAATGATTCTTTAAATTTATTACTGAGCCTTGAATAACACCATTATTATGAAAAAATATCTTTTCCCTCATATCAATTATTTACATGATAATATCTAGTGATATAATTATTTTTAAATCATTTTTAGTAGAATTATATATTATCGAAGGATAAAGACATTATAATACTACATTTTAGACTAGGTAGAGGCATTATGAGTTGGTGGTTCTTCCCATTTCTTTTTCCAATACAACTTTTAAATTTGTGAGCCTTATGAGTAGAGTTATATGTGAGTTCATGGATAATTTTCTTATATGATTATAAATGATATTTTCATATGATAAACAATTAATTAAGAACATTAAATACACATATGGATTATTTTTCAAACCATACAAGAAAAATAAATTTCATATGAAATTTTGTTTCTAGGAATTTTGGTGGAAAAAAGTATCATTCCTCAAATATACTATTTTTAAATATGACATAACTATTGAACCATCTAAAATAAATTTTTTAATGATGTAAATGACACATATATATCTTAAATATTCTTATTTTTCTTAGATTAGTTTGTTACTACTTTTTTATTGTTGAAATTTCTGTTTGGTTGTCAATTTGATCGACCATGTTAACTAAAAATGAGGTAAAATTCATATAGAAAAAATAATGTGATGATTTCTTTTAGGAATAGAAAATAATATTGGTGGATACTACATATTTGAAACATAAATCAAGAAATATAAACTTTTTCATCTACTAAAATTATGTATTGAGGGTCTTGGTCATGTTTTAATGGAGGATGATTAATAATTTTTTATGTCTTACATATATTGAAACCTCATGAGTTAAATTATCCTAAAATTAATATAGAACTAAATATTTTTTTGATTTTGATTAAAAAAATTATTCATATTTTATATGGTGTATACTGTTAAATATATAATAATCACAATGTTTTTATGTACATGTTTACTCATAAAGAGTTGAACATAAGACATATAATATGGAAAGAACTAATCAAAGTCTACTATTTCAGGATTTTATACCATTCTATAAAATCAAAAAATGTTCCCAATGATTTTAGATGGAGAAATAATTCATCAGAAACCATGTTATTTTTTGAAAATGACCATTTTGTTATTAATTTTATGATTTTCTTAATTATGGTTATGGATATAGGGACATCCTCTATTTTGTTTTTGGTTTCATTACAGTTTACTTTATTATTAAGAATTAAGCATTCTTATAATGATGATCATGTATCGTAGTAAAGGGTAGAATTAATTAAAAAGGGTTATTTTACTAATTTTAATATTGAAAAAGGTTGTATTTCATGATTTCAAAAAATATTATTCCATCTATGTGATTCCTTATTACTAAATGATTTCTTATGTGAAGATAATATATATCTATTTTCTACTCATCAGTAAAAAAAAGATATACAAAGGCCTTCAAGAGTATTATTGGTGGGTGGCTAGGAAAACAGATATTGAATAATTTACCATAATATTTTTGACTTGGTATTGGGTTAAATTACAACAATAATTAACAAATGGAATTATTGAACCAATTCAAGTTCTAGATTTGAAATGGGAAAACATATCCCTAGAATTCATGGAGCGATTACAATAGTTTTCTCTAGGAAAAAATGAGATTTGGGTTACTGATTATATGTTAAATAAATCTACAAATTTACTTCCAATTCAATATACTATGTCTATAGATAATCATTATTGACAATTCATAATTCATAGAGTCAGATTACATGGAGTGACTCTATAATGGAAAATATTTTTATCAATAAATTTCTATTCTTATTATTACATCATCTTTTATAAGTCATATAAATCATATAGATAAACAAAAAATCATTATACACATAATAGTAGAGTGATAATTTAGTAGGAAAGTAAACCACAAAAAATGTAAAATATTAAAACAGGATAACAAATATAAAATAAGATATAAATAATATGATAATTTTGATATGCTCAATCCACCTAAATCACCGCACTTAAAAAAATGATGTATAAATAAAACAAAATTTTATTAATAAAATATTCATATTAAAGATGAAAGATTATATAAACTTAAGAGAACAAATAATTGAATTAAAAAAATTGAATAAGATATATTAATAGGAATTACTAAATCCATATGGAAATTATAAATCTGACAATTAGAATACTAATCTAGCTAAGGGAAGAGTATTATGACCATTGGAATAACAACTTTACTGTTAGGAATAGTAATCAAAACATTATAAAAGTATCAAATGTTGTGGATATGTTTAATAATATTTTGGTATTATATAAATTGAAAATATTAAATATTTATATAATGCTAAAAGTAAATAATATTTAAAAAAATTAAAAATTATTTTTTGTTTTTTTGTAAAACACAAAAGTTTAAATTTCATTTTTATAATAAATATAAACATTTAAAATAAATTTTATTTTCATAAAAGGATTTATAAATTATTAAAATGTTAGTTTATAATTATAATATATATTTTTTGGCAATATATACATTTTCAAAGTGTCAAAAAATAGGTTACAATATTAAAATAAATATTTTTTTTATACTAGATGATATTATTTACCAATTAAATATATCATATTCATATAATTATTTTCATAAAATGAATTTCCTTTTAAAATATATGCAACCAAATTTTTTTTGAATTTTTGGTATTTTTGTAAAATATTGGACTTTTTGTGAACAAAGAAATATAATAATTTGCAGTGTTTATCATTATTACCCAAATACATGAATTCGTGTTTCATGGATGATGTAATAACCCATTACTTCGAACTAAAATGTTTCATTTACTATATATATTAATAATAATCAATGCTACTAATATTCATAATAAAAAATAATAAACTAATGAATATATTAATGAAAAACCCCCCTCTTTTAACCTTATAATTACCACCCTCACCACCCCATATCCTCACACATTCTTTGAGTTGAATCTCTAAAAACATATGAAAAACCCATCCTAAAAAATCTCTCTATTTATTGGCTCCTATGGTCTCAAAAAAATATTCCATGTTCCATATGGGGTTCTTCAAGGAGGTGATATTTAAGAAGCAACAAACTCAAATAACCTATTTTAATTTTTTTTCTTCTCTTTCCTTCAAACCACCACCTTCACAAAAAATAGCATCATAAAAATTTAATAATTTATATAATGGACTGTTATATTTATTATATAATATATTTCATCCTCCCCCTTTCTCTTATTCTATTTTTCAATGGCAAAATTAAAACATTGTCCATATTCTGTGGGTTAACTGCCTTCAGGGATGTTGAGTTTTCATTTTCCATTAATTCTTATATGAATGGTTTAAAATCACATATAAATATTTTAAAATGACTTATTTTTTATATTATATGTTTTTTATCATTATTTATTTAGTAAATGAGCCTAAAATTTTATAAAATGATACTTGATTGAGATAGCTATAAAAACCACCGAGATGAACTACATATTTATCATTAAGATTTTTCAATGAATATACATCATATAAAAAAATAGAATGACATATGGGAATATTTAGAATTCAAAATTTTCATTAATAATATTTCATTTAACTTTTATTATATTATTTCCATTTTACAATAACTTCTTTAATTATTCGAAATTTAATTAACCAACATAACATGAAATGAATGTTCTCACAACAAAAATATTTGAAATTATAACTCATTGAAATGAACATAAATGAATATTTTAATGTTATGATAAATCAAAATATGTTGAAATTTTTTATAATTTATTAATAAATGAATCTATTTTTATTATCGTTGGAATTATTTTTATTTACATAACCCATTCATTAATACGATAAGGTATCTCTACGGACCTATACAATTCATTTGGAATCCACACACTCTCTATCTATTACAAAATTTATCTACTAATTATTTTTTATTATTATCCTATATTACACAAACACACACACACATAGATATATATATATATGTTTGAATCATATATATGTTGCTAAATTAATCTTTTATTTAAGTTGAAGTGCATGTTTTAAAAGGTTCCCTTCTCAATTCATCCCAATATGAAAAACCTGATTAAAGTTATCTACTTTGTTTTATACCTATATTCATGTAAACTATATTAATTGTTTATAGACTAATATATTTTATTAAAAGAACTCATTTTATCATGTATAAAAAATTTATATTTTTTTGGATTTATGGAAATAATTATTTTAATATCCTCTTTAAATTCTCTTTCTTCTTTTCCTTAAAACCGCACCATAGTGGAAAATTTATAAAGTTATAGAAACACTATATTACATGTTTTTAATTAAGTTGTAAATATTTATCCATGAATTAATATTATTTATTATTTATTTTTTTGTAATAATGATTTAATCCATTCTTTCATAGATACAATAACGATGAGACTTTTGTTATGCTTTGTGAAATTATTACGAAACCCATTTGATTCCATTGGTAACCCTTATGTTTATTCCTTATCTTTGATTTATTTATCTGGAACATGTAATCCATTACATTTATCATGGTTTTCCTAGATAATAAATCAATTAATTAGTAATTTTTTTTCTCTTTGTACATTTTTTATGAAATTACCTAGTAAATATAATTTATTAATGGAATATATCTACCATGTGATATCATCTTAGAAGTTATCCATGGCTTTGTTTATGTAAGGATATATTTTTCTACCACATTACCACATTTTCACGATCGTATGATTCCATTTTCTATATTATTTTACTCAAATGGTTATTTATGATCCATTTATATTATGTTATGATGTTATTCCTTCTTACTCATGTTTAATGTTTTATTTTCATATTCATTCCCTTACTGAACATTTTATCCCACCGCTTATAACAATGTTTTCCCTAGGTTATCCTATTATAGTATAGGTTATCAAATAGTGTTTTTATTTCATTGTGAAGATTAATAAAAAGTTTGTATATTCTAATTTCATGTTTTCTAATTATATACCTAGTATTATTAAAAACTGTGATTTTTATAATTGGTTAGTATTTCATGTTTAATTCGGCTTAATATAATGTAATAATATGTTTTAAAAATTAGGGTATATAGGGACCATAATTTTTCGTACATGAAAATTACATTATTTGGAATATAAATATCTAATAGAATTATATATCCAGGAACAAATGGTTTACTGTCATGGGAAAATAAGGGAAATACATTACCTTTACATAATAAAAAATAATCATTATCTAATTCTTTATTCTCTGGATTCTTTGTGGACCTCACATTATCCATTGTAAATGTATTTACCAGAGGATATACATCAGTGAAAGGGATGATATAAAATATTAGTAAGAGAATAAATAAAAACATGAATTAATATAACATGGGTGAGTATAACAATAATCAACATAACATAGCAATTGGATCATCTTTATAATCATGATATCAGTCATTAAAAAAGTCCTTAAATGCATAATTTTATAAAAATATAAAATCATGTACTAGTAGTCAAATGACAACATAGTTTTAGACATAGATGACAACACATTCATGCATAATATATGTTCATAATAAAAAAACATCATTTTAGAAAAAGTTATCATCACGTTTTTGAATTATTCACATTATCTCTTGAGATAAATCACATCACCCATTACATTAGAGGGCAATTTAATTCTAGTATCACATGTCACATCATAACAATTACATAATCATTCATGCCACAAAAAACATATATCAATTAATGTCATGAAGTAAACCCAAGGAAAAGAATTTTTTCATAAGGATTTAATAAATAATTCATTGATTGATAAAAATCTTGGTTCCAAAATTAATAAGGGAAATATTTACTTTATGTAATATATCATTTTTATTTAGTGGAAAATAAGTCTTTAAATGGGTGTAAAATACAATATTTTGGATAATGAAATCACGACAAAAAATTATTTATTATCTGGAAAAAATTTCACTACTGTAGAAACATATATATACCTTATAGAATAAGGAATGTTAATTTTAATCAGTTCTTATGAAAATTTATATTGTGGAAGAGATAATAACCCAATGAAAGGAATTGGGTTTGAGAATTCCCCTTCCCTAAATTGCATCTTAATTTTTTCTCTTTTTTACGTCTATAAATATAATCTAATGTTTATTAAAAAAATAAAATAGAAGTGAATAATAGTAATTTAGAAAAATATTATTAATTATAATAATTTTATTATATTTCATATTTATTTTATGAAATTGAAGTATTTTTATATTGTTATGTTCTTAAAAATTTAACCTTTTGTTACAATTTTTCGATTTTATTAAATATAATTTATATATTTGTATAATTAATTAAATAAGAATAGGATACATTAAATTACATAATATTATTTTATATATATTTAATACATTCTATCCATGATTTTGCTTATAATAATTGTCTTGATAATGTCTTTGTATGTGGTTAACTTACCTTTAACATATCCTATCAGAAGGGTGGGAAAGGGAAGTATGAAATTTATATTCATCATAAATATGATAATTATAGTATGATATCATCATTAATTTAAATATAATGTACTATATTATAAATTTTTTATAATATGGTTTTGAATATAAGATGGTAAAAAGAATAAATAATAGTATAAAATGCTATGTAGTTAATAGAGACTTATACTCTCCTCGAGGTACCATCAGTTTTATGATTTTATAAATCCTTGGTGATTGGATTTGGATTACTCCATAATGTTGCAAAGATTTATATGAGGTTTTATTTGGATTATTTGGTCAGATATCAGTTTTTAAAATGGGTGGGAGAATTGGTTTTGAAAGAAAAGTGGTAGGGGTTTTATATACATGAGGAAAGAGGTATTTTTAAAATAAAATATTAAAAAGAATAATGTACAAAAGGTAAGACCTAAAAATTTATTCTTTTGACAACATTAATTATATAATAATATAATATAAAATGGTTAATAATTTGAATACCCTGTATAATTGGAATCCTTTAATTTATTATAAAATAATGTGTAATGAAAGGTAAATTGTTATTTTGAGGAATAACCTTTGAATTTAGGTTTTAGAAAGTTTGTTTTAGGTCTAGAAATTGGGTAAATTTTATTTGAAGGAACCATTAATAAAATAAAATCTTATATGGGTGAAACTGGTGTTCTAGGAAAGATTATATCACTATTATATAATAAATGATTTAATTTAAGATACATCAGTAATGTGAATAATTGTCTTTTAATATTTACATAAAAATTGAAGTATTTAATAAAATCCCCAAAAAATAACCCATGGATAATTTTTACATGATGTTTTAAAAAATGTTATACATTTTATCAAAGTAAATTTCAAATATCGGTGATTTAGTATTTTAATAAAAATATTGAATTTTAAAAAATTCGTTAAAATACATTTTACTAAAAATGTACTTGTGTTTACTTCGATATTTTCAACCGTGATATTGTTTTTCTAACAATAAAATATATATTTACATAAATTAATCATTATATATATTATTTTTATTATATTTTGTTATTTTGGATAAAATTATTGTTCCAATGGCCATGTTAATATTTTCAACGATCGCATTGACTTCTATATATAATACTTTATTATTTCACTCAATAATAAACTCAATTCTACTCAAGGTTCTATATTTCCATAATTATTCATGTTTTACTAATATTTCATTTATTTTCTAAAAACATTTAGAGGGGGTGATGATTATAGTTTATTGAGGTGATCCATATTCTCTAATTTTATATTTTTTACTTTATATATTTTATACAGTTGTAATGTTTTTAATTTTAATTGAATTCATTACTAATTAATTAATGAGTATATAGTTAGGGGAAGACATCCCTGCAGTTTTAACTATATTTTTTCTGTAAATAATATATTAACACACCAATTTAACAAATTTTAATAAAAAATGGGTCATTACATCCATTCCCCCTTTTGAAATTTCATTCCCAAATATTCAAATTGTATTCTTTATTTAAAATAGGTGAGGGTACTTCTATTTAATTTTTTTCTCTAGACTCCATGTGGCCTCTTCATACTTATGGTTCCTCCAAAATACTTTTACATTGTGGGTGGTCTTGTTTCGTATAGCGTTTTCTCTAAAGTCAATGATTTTCACCAGATTCTCTTTATATGAGAGTTTATTCTCTAGTTGTACCACCTATGTATTACATTCATGTGAGGGGTTAGGTATATACTTCTTCAAGAGTGATACATTGAATACATCATGAACTTGAGAAATAAATACTATAATGGTAGACCAATTTTACATTGCTCATATGTGATCAAAGATATTAAAGGTTCTAGTGTACCTTGGACTAACCTTTAATTTCTATCCAAACAGTAAGACTATCTTCCATGGTGAAATTAAAAGAGAACAAATATCCAACATAAAACCCCATGTCCTTTAGAAGGTTTTCATCATTTCTCTATTATGAACACTAATAATCATTTAAATTCTTGTGGATTTCTTGGACGTTATCTATCATCTCTTGCATAAGTTCGGGTCCAAGTTACATTCAGACACCAAATTCATCCCAACAACATGGAGTTGCACATACCTTCCCAAAGAGAGCTTCATATATATCCATTTAAATAATTTAATGGAAGCATTATATGGATACATTGAGATGGATCATTCAATTTCCTCAAGCGTCTGAATAGTCAATTCATATTTTTCATCAGTTTTGGGGGTGATAGGACATAATGAAATTAATTTTACTAATAAAATCATGTTTAATACTTATATAGAATTTATAGGTGATCTTGGTATCATTATTTTATAGGATCAAAATTGGTACCCCATGTGGTCTCACCACTTTTGTAACATATATCATTAAAAAAATTTCAAGTTATAAATCTTCCTGAATATAGATAACATGGGTATTATTGGTTAGTCGATCCACCAAAAACTATATAATTTTGTTTTCTTTGGATTATTTTTGGATACTTGTGAATTATTACATAATGATGTTCTCCCAATTCCATGTGGGTATAGGAAATTTCCGAAACATCCATTTGTTTATCTGTCACTTTTCCTTATATTCTCAACATACCAAACACCTTGATATGAAATAAAATTTTTCATTCTTTATTTTTTCACATTAAAATATTTATAGAAGATCATAATACGTCTTGGTGCATTGAGGATGGATATAGAAAGATGATATATTCTCATTATAAATTTGATCCTTATTTATCTTAGGTGATGATGACACACAAGGCCTTGTTTCAAACTGAATCACACCATCGTTGTTTACTTGTAAATCATGTTTCATCCCTTCCATTTATACTTTCACCTTGTTTTGTAGCTATGTATCATCCCTGTATGCCTCTTTTATATTCTCTTGGATGGATGATTGGGAAATAATTTTCTAAATGTAGGATTTCATCCCTTGAATTATGATTTCCAAACCAATCATTTTCATTTCTATGAATATATTTTCTCTCTCAATCCACAAAAATGGATATAGTAGTAGGATCTTTTCAAATAATAGGATCATAAACCTTGTTCATATTTATTGTATGGTACTAAATTGATAAATCATAGTATTTTATTATCTCTAAGAATATCCATTGATACATGTTGTTCTCCTTCTATATGAATATACACATGAGAATGATATGAATGGTATATATATCACAAATATCCTTATTGGGATAGTTAATAATACAATTTAGATTGAGGATTACAATTGATAAATCCAGATCATTCATTATGTAGTTTTTTTCTTATATATTCACCTTTCGTGAGGTGTATGCAATCAATTTTTTATTCTACATGAGTATAAAACCCATGCCTTTCTGATAAGAATCACTATTATAGAAATAAAATCTCTACATGTTATTAGTGTTTATAAAGGTGTATTTATTAGCCTCTTATTATGTTTCTTGAAGTATTACTCACATTATTTGGTCTGGAAATAATTTTCCCCATTCAGTGTAATCTTGGTTAGATGGAATGTCAATCGTGAAAAATTCCACAAAAAATGTCTCCAATACCCATAAAATCCATGAAATCAAGGGATTTTCATGACACTAGTGGGGATATTTCATTGCATAATTTTCATTTCCTTTGAAGGGTCTACATAAATTCCATCAATAGTAAAATGTTCCATTAGAATATATATTTGTGCATCCAAAAGTCAAACATTATCAACAATTAATAAATGTTATCCTTCCGTAATGTAAGAAGTATAATTATTATATTATCAAAATGTTCCACCTTACATATTGAGTAAATGAAAACATTTTCAATGAAAAATAAAAAACATTTGTCGATGTAGTCTCTGAAAATATTATTTATTGAATTTGTGTGGTTATTAAGGGAATTAGTATGTTTTAAGTGCACCACTATGAACTCATAGTTCCCATACCATGTATAGAAAGTGGTTTTCTAAATATATTCCTTGTTAACCATCTATTCATGCCACCCATAAGGAAGATCCACATATGATAAGTACTAAGGTTCTTATATTAGATCTAAAAATCCTTTAATCCTTGGTATAGGATAAATTTTCATTTTGGTGATATGGTTGAGCACCTGATAATCGATACAAAACCTCATTGATCCATAATTCTGCTTGATAAAGAGAACCAGTTCACCACAAGGTGATGAACAAGGGATTGTGGAAACATTTTCCAAATTCTCAGGAAACTTCTCATTTAACTCCTCCAGTTCAATTCGGGACATCCAATAAGGGGATGTTGATATAGGGGCAGATCGGTTACGATCCCTATTAGGAACACTTCTTCATTATCTAATGGATATTCAGGATACTCTTTCAAAAATAAATCACTATATTCTCTAATCAGGGGAATTTCAACCTAGTTGATATTATCCTTTTCTTCATCCATTTGATCATGGAATGTTTCCTCCTAGGGTATCAACACCCACACTATTGAGGTATTCTACCACGGAGTTACATGAACTTGCTTTCATTTGAAGAGGAGAATTGGATGTTTTAAAAGATGAAAAGTTATTTCCTTTCACAAAATTTTATTAGTTCTGTGTATAATGAGGCTAATACATAACCAATATAGCGTCAAATTCCCCTAAAGGATGTATTATGAGAATCGTTGGAAGAATATGCCCACACACCCTAACTAGATAAGTGTCCAACACATGGGTTGTAGTGATTTCAAAATTAAGTGTTTGTTAGATATCAATAACTCAAGATATTGGGGATATGATTAAATATTTCTATGAAAAATATAAGACATAAATTAATTAACAGAATAATAATTAAATAAAACATTCCCATTACTGAGTTAATAATAAGTGTACCTTGTACAACATCATTTTATTCCTCCATGTCAAAGGTTGTGATTGAATAACCATCCCATTTATACTATGGATTTAGTGGATACTAAATCTAATTACCATCAAGGACTCAAGGTTTAGTGCACTAGATTACAAAGTTCCCTTACTCCATATATTTAAATCATTGAACCACAAGTGGAACACTCGGAGGTTGTCTCCTTTCCTCCATCATATTAGAAAACTTATTTATGTCTCTTCGACATTAATGATATATGTGTCCTTCTCTCCTGCACTATAAGAATTTCTCCATACCTTTGATATAATTCACATGATACTTCTTACCACATTTTTGACATGTGGGTAGTTGGTTTCTCTTTCACCCTTTGTCATTTAACCCAAAATCTTGGAGCCCCATTCTTCTCTAATTATCTTCATTACCACGATACCATTATCTGAAATCCATCTCAACATTGATAGTTTATAAAACAACATCTTAATAACTCCCACGGTGTTAGATATATATATCCTTTCAAATGTGCATTTCTAAATCAATAAATAATCTATATCATTTTCAATCATTATTGATAACAAAACCTAAGGAATAATATTCAAGCCTTCTGATGTTTTTCTTTTAATCCATGATAGTTTTGACTTCATTTTTATTAAACTCTATGAATTATGTCTCTATATTTATTCAAAGTGTTCAAGGGAATTACGTGGTAAGAAATATTTTCATAAAGTTATCTCACACCACATCTTATATTTCAATTTTTGTATTGGTGTTCTTTACCAACTTCCATTATTGATAGAATTCTCTACCTATATGATAATCCACAATATTCACCTACTATTTCCTGGAATAATGCATTACACACAATATATTAATAATTATTTTATCCCACTTTTCTATGTTAAGTGGATTATATGTTCCACTGATTGTTAGTGGTCATTTATATATTAATGAATCAATTTCTAGATGATCTTTTTTAAGTGAATACAAATATTCCACATAGTTCAGGTTATTATCCATTATCTGAAGCAACTGGGGAAGCATTTTTATGATGTTTTTAACTCAACCTACCTTTATATTTTTGATTTCATTCAAGAAATAATTTCATTTTGCCAAAAAAAGGTTGTGGTCCTATGTTATACTAGTTACAAACATATTCTATAATAAATACGTTTAATAAAATGTATTTCAACAATGCATGAATAACTAATTTTTTATTTTGTGCAACGAAAATGAAATAAATATCTTATGGGATCTATCTAATAATAATTTTTTAAAATGCATATTGTATGTTAACATTCTCTTCATCTTATCTTATGGGGTTTCAGTAATGATTTCTAATTATAATTACCAAAAATACTAACCAATTACATAACACCAACTATAGTCTTCCTAAATATTCTTATCTTAATATTAAATAATTTAAATATAAAAAATAACATTAAATACAAAGTATAAAATGTTTTTGTTTCTTGGAAAATTTACTATTTTACATATATTTTACATAATAAAAAATTATTATTATTTAATTCTTGTTTCCCAAGATTCTTTGTGGCCCTTGTGTTCTCCTTTTTATTAGTTTTTACCCGAGGATATACATCAATGAATTGGGTGATTTAAAGATGAGTAAGAGGATAAATAAAAACATGAATCAATATATCATGGGTGAGTATAATAATCATCATCATCAAATAATCATAAAATAATAATTATAATCATGATTGGAATCCATAGATAAAATCATGGAATGAGTAAATTCATAAAAATGAATGTTCATTTCCTAATTGAAAAATAACACAAATATTTGGGAACAAAGCCAACATCATGTTTACCCACATAATATTTTAATTATCATAAAATCATTATTGTGAACATTTATAGTGTCTTTTTCATTTATATTGCACATATCTCATGAGATATATCACATTACCCAATCCAATGGAGGGATAAATAATTCTTGGCCCACCCTTCACATCATAACTTTTACATAATCATGCATACCAAATATAACGTAAATCAATCAACATCATGAAGTAAACCGAATGAAATGAACTGATTTAATATTCCTTTAATAAATTATAAAAACATGAATATAATTTTTAGTTCCCAAATGAATAAGGGAAATAATTATTGGACAAAAGATATCATTATTCTTGAGTGGACAAGAAGTATTTAAAGTGGAGTAAAATTCAGTGTTCTGGAAATTGAAGTCACATTGATAGAGGGATGGTTTTTCATAGAAAATAATTTAAATTGGCATGAAAATGTTTATCCATGATAGAAAAGGGAATGTAAATTTGAATAACATATTAGGATTATTAATAACACGGAAGATAAAATAACCCAACAAAAGCAATTGTGTTTGAGAATTCCTTACACCTTAAATCGCACTTAATTACATCACATTTACCCTTCCTAAATACTATACATTTGTTTTTTAATAAGTTGATATAGAAAAATATTATAGTCATTTATTCAAATATTTATCTATTTTAATCATTTGATTATATTTATTAATTTTCGTTGATGAAATTGAAGCTTTTTGGTATCTTGATTTTCATAAAACGCCATGTTTTGTAAAATTTTTCTATTTAATTAAATGTAAATTATACATTAGTATACTTAAATCCATATGCATGGAATAAATGAGAATACACATTTATATATTATATATATAATTCAAAACTTCCATCCATTAAGGTGGTTATTATAATTGTCTTGGAATTGAATTGATATGTCGTTAATTGAACATTAATGAGACATTGTGAAAGGGAATGAAATGGATGAATTCAATTTATATATGCCATAAATAAAATATTTATAGTAGTTTAGAATCATAAATATAATGAAAATCAATTTATAATCGTTTTAAAAATTTTTTTATTGTAATAGTGTAAAATTATTTATGATAAGAAGAAAAGAAGGAATATTTAATAGAGACTTAATCTCTCCTCAGTGTAGCTTCTCTTGTATGACACTATAACTCCTTGGTTGCTGGATTTGAATTTCTCTATAATGTCCCCATGCATTATAAGATTCTTTAGAAAGAGGATTTGGTTAGATTATGGGATTTGGAATGGGTGGGAGGTGTGGTTTTCCAAGGGAAGGGAGAGGGGTTATCTATACGTGGGGATAGTGGTATTTTTTGAATAAAATATTGAGTAAAATAATATACAAAAGGTAAAATAAAAAATATCTAGTTTTTACAATATAAATCATATGTTAATATAATATAATGTGTTTAATACATTATATTTGTTTTATAACTCAAATTCACTAATTTATTTAAAAATAAATTGGAAATAATGAATTTTTTTAAGGAATTACATTTTATCTTTAGGTTTTTGAATGTTTCTTTTGGAAATTGAGTTTATTTTATTTTTCATGAAACATTTATCAAATTAAATATAATAGGGATGAGAATAATTTATTATAATGTATTATGTAACTATTACATACTAAATTACATAATTTAAGAAATACCAGTTATGTTAAAATTTGTATTTTTATAATTCACATGAAAATTGATGTTTTTTAAAAATTACCAAAAAATAACCAATAGATAATATATATATATATATATTAATTTAAAGAGTTATGTTAACTTTTGAAAAAAATTAATTTTAAAAATATGTAATTTTAAATATTAATGTAAAATTATTTATTTTTTAAAAATACATTAAAATATAGTCTTATAAAAATGTTGTTTTATTTTCATTCAGTTCATATATAATGATATTTATTGTTTTGGTGATAAAAAATTTACATTTAAATAATTTAATCCTGATATATATTATTTTTTAACAAATTATTATTTTAGGATAACATTATAATCGAACGGTCGGGTTACTTTTCCAAATAGTCACATTACTACATATATATACTATTCATTTTTTACACTAAGTAGTCAACTCAATTATTCTAAATGTTATATACTTATATTACTTTTCATGGTTTGATAACATTGTTTTCTATTTTCTATAGTGTTTTAAGTGGGGGAAATGATTCTAATAGATTTGGGTGATCTATATTTTCTAATTTCGGCTATTCTATTTTATATTTTATATCTACTTTTAATGTTAGAAATTTAAATTATGTTCATTGATGATTAGTGTGACAATATATAGTATTGAAAAATATTATTTATGGGCATTTCTATACGTTGAATGTTATTACTATAATAATAATAACTTTAAACGTTTTTACTAAAAATACTTGGTTATTATTTGTTCACTATAATTATTTATAAATGATAGAGTAGTTATTTTGGGGATTGGTTCTAAAAATCATTAGTATGAACACTCCGGATAATTATATCATCATGGATTTCCTGGATAAAAATGTAGTTAATCATAAATGTGGGTATAATTTTCATTTTTAGGTTATTACTACCTATTTTTAAGATGAGACATTATATTCAAATAAGAAATGTATTGAAATGAATAATTTTTTTAGTATTACATTTTTTATTTAATGGTGGGATATATGATAACCCATAATAACCAAAAAAATGTTACAGTTATTGTTATGATTTCCCAAATGAGATTAAAAAACTCATTAGAATAGAAGCTCAAAACTTCCAGATAGTATAGTCTCAAATGGATATAGTTATGAATAATAATTTGAATCATATAGAACATCCTCTTTATCTTATGAATAAATATTTTTTGTTAAAACATATTATTTGAAAAATACCTCATACCATCGGTGCTTCTTTATATTCCATCATCATGGAAAAATAGATTGACTCTATTGAGAAGATATTCTTTATCCCCCAATGTGAATAAAAAGAGATATTTGTGATAAAGTCCTATTATTTTGATGGGGAAGATGATCAGTGATACATACTAAATAAATAAATGATGTATAAATTGGAAATTTATTCAATGGAATGGGAATTATTTAAGAAAAAATGTTCCTATAAATATTTTCCTTCAAATCTCCATCCTATGATGGGGATGGATTTAGTCATACTGAATTAAGAGGAATATGATTATATTAGGGAATACATGAAAAAATTGATAGGCCTTTCTCAATATTCCTCTGGTCTTTAATTAACACTAAAGGAAAGATCAATCTATTATTTAGTGGAGTAATGATGACTCCAAAAATACCTTTGTGATTTGAGGCTTTTAGAGCTGTAAAGGGACTGTATATTGTTCGGTTAAGGTTGTAATAATGATTGGAGAATTTGAGGGATCTCATGAAGTTGGATATTAAGGTGTAAAATGGATTTTAATAAGGTTTGATCAAGAGATAAACATTAAAGAGAAAAGAAAACACAATATCTCATCTGTCCAAAGTGTCTGAAGAGGCATATGGGGAACGATCTAAAGGGAACCAACATATGCTTCAAATGAGGAAAAGAGGTGCATGAGTTTATTCGTTACTTAATTAATATTAATAATCCCTATAATTTTGAATAATAAATTAATGTTGAAATCAACAATCAGTTTATAGGATACTTCCATAATGTGTTCTAATTCATTAAAAAAGGGATGTGGAAGACAATCAGTGAAAACAAAAACAAAGGTAGCGTAGAAGAGAATATGTTATCACAACTCCTGAGGTGGACCGTTAAAATCAGGTGGCCACAAATATTCTAGTTATTCAAATGTTATTTTAAAACATACTCATTGCTTTTTATTCTTCAAATTCTTTTTTATCCTACATTTTTTGTATAACTGTACAAAAAATTCAAAATATACAGGTTGAGTTATCCATGGGAATATCAAATGGGGAAATTATTTCATTTAAAGTATATAACTCCCCCTGTATAATTTTTTCCAACTAAAATGTCATAAAATCTCATTTTTCATCTATTGGGAAAGCATTATGCTATATTGGTCTTGGATTTTTAGTCTTTATGTAAAAAAAACTAAAACTATTAAGAAAGGGAGTTCACTCCTCCAATCCCAAGGCATCCATTAATTCTATAAAAATATTAAGTGGAGGATGAATATCATTAGGAATATTCATCTAAAGAATGAACACTCTTTCTTCGTGATCAATAATATCCAACTAAACTAATAAATAAAATTGAGGGGATAATACTTTAAATCATGTCCATTATGAGGGACTACATCTGGGATTTCCCTAAATAGTTTTATTGTCTAAATATTTATCAAGATATTGATTTCTCAATTGAGCATATAACTAGATCTATTCCAATTTCAATGACTCATTATAGGATGTCTACCATTGAGTGGGAAAACCCAAAGAAGTTGTTACATGAGAACCAAGAATGAGTTTTTATATTCTGAAGTCTTTCATGAAGGGGTGTATCTCCTTTATTCATAAAAAGTAATGATGTATCATTATGACTCTGTGTTGACTACCATAAGATCAATAAACTCATGATAAATAACATGTATCCCCGAACATCGATGGATAACTTGTTAAATAAAATATATGGGGGGATTATTTATCTAAGGTGAACATTCAGTAAAGATATCACCAATTAATGGTGAAGAATAAAGATATTCCCAAGACTAGATTTTGATTGAGGCATGAACACTCTACATTCATAGTGATTCTCTTCATGCATAATAATTTTCCATCAATATTCATGTACATAATGAATAGAGTCATTAGAGGTTAACTTAATAATTTTTTTGGTCATTATATATGATATATTGATATACTACAAGAGCACAGAGGAGTATGAGAAGCATATGAATATTGTTCTTGAGATACGGTGAAGCAAGATACAATTTGAAAAGAATAGTAAATGATAAATCTGAATAGAGTAACATTCATTCATGGGGGTATCATCACATATTATGGGATATCTACTGACCCTTATATGAAAATGGAAAATGACGAGTATCTTAGTCCATCATTGGTAATGGATATCTGCAGTTTCTTTGTCCTAACAGGGTGTTTTTGATGATTTATAAGGAATTTACTGGGATTTTCAAACATTTTAACCAGGATTAATTAGAAGAGATTAGTGTTGGTTTTGTCCAGTGATTCTAAACACTTCTTTAATGTGTTAAAAAATAGTTCTATCACTGTCCCGTTAGTTACACTACCCCCAAGTGTGAAACTATTCATGGTATACAATGATGCATAAAATAAGTTCATATGATCATTGTTAATGGAAAATGATAAATTGATATACCACCACTCAAGTTAGATGAATTTTTTAATAATCTTTCCCAAACATGTTTGGAGTTTGTGGCTGTGATATTCTCTTTGAAAATTTAGGGGCATTATCTCTATGGGGAGAAGTGTGAGATATATATTGATCATAAGATCGTCAATTATATATTCACAAATAAAGAGCATAATATGATCCAATGATGATGGTTAGATCTAATCAAGGATTATAACCACAAAATCCACTATCATGCTAGTAACTAAAATAATATGGATGATTTTGTAAGTATAAAATTTCTATAACATTTTTAATGAGTATAATTGAGAAGGATACAATGTTATTAGACATGAAAAGTATGGACATTGGAACACTAAATTCTGGAACAACATAATTACATACACCAATTATTTCCCAATGATTCTTTTTAAATAAGATAATATAATCTCCAAGAGATCATATTCTAATTTTATTTTAGGTGAAATATTTGAAAAATGTGTAATCCTCAAAGATTAATTTTTTTTGATAAAGGAGTCATTAGATTTTGTTCACAACTATGTGTTCCATAAAATATTGAAATAAAAGTGTATATTCTGAATTATTCACATAGCTCGACCATTTTTATCCACTCATGGGTCATAAATATGTATCAATATATATGAGTTCACTATTGGTGGGATAATAAGAAGAAGGATATCACTATATATATATATATCAAAGTTCATGTCATGTAATAAAGTGATGGTTATATGTAAAAATGATAAGGCTATGATGTTACAATTACACACAACTACATTGATCGTTGAAAATATAACTATGGACCTTTTCATAATGATTCTTAATAGATCTAGACGAAATAATGTTGTATGGTTTATTGTGGAACAACCTACAATTACTAATCACATTATTTCCAATCATGAGTAATTTTTTCTTCATCAAAATTCTTGTTAATACATTAGGGATGTAGTGTAGATACATGGATTAACATTTTCCATTATATTTGATCGATATCTTATATTTACCTCCTTGTTTGAGAAAATACTCCAAATTATCTAAACAATGTTCTAAACATTAGTCTGAATTATCACGCACATATGGATAGATAGTATAAGAATATTGTTCTTAAATTGGAGGATATGTTGTGAGTATAGTCAATAGATATTATTTGAGGATCAAACCAACATCTTCCACTGGTAAATTATCATACTATAATAGTTTTATCTCATACATACAAATAGATCCATGTGAATCCTATTAGGTGAAAATATGAGGATCACATTAATGATGGGAATATATTGGAGGATCGAAGATGATGTGAACTGTAATGGAAGAGTAAAATTTAGAAAAGGTGAATATAATTCAGTTGTACATTAGGGAATCCTAATAATGACCAAAGAAATATGTATAAAATCATAAATTGAACCAACATTATGAGGATGGATATAAGGTATTCCTTTGGATGTATCCATGGTTGATTGTCATGATATTTGATAACAGGGGAACACTAAGTCCCATGTAAATTAACTCGTTTTACATTACATATCACATTAGATCTGTGGAATATCGACCTAAACTTCCACCTACCATATATTAAGGAAAATGATTTATTCTATGTTTCCATTACAAGGAATCACATAATAGATCCCTCACATGTCTTTAATTTTGAAATGGTATAGTTATAAAATCATCTCTATTAATTTGACCACCTGATGAATGTCATTGACCATCAATATAATGTTCTACCCAACAATAATAATAAAATAATTAATTTATTTTGGTGAAGCCATATGTTTTAGGTGGATAAATGTGATCTTTATGAAGAGATGCTGGGGAAGTACCTTTAACTTTTTTCACCTTAAAATTTAAAATGAAATTTTGAGGGTTGGATTTACTAAGGGAGAAAGAATTTAATGACCAATAATTTTATTAATGAAATTTACTTACTTATAATTATTTCATGTAGTAAAACAGAGAATACATTATAAATATAGAAAAAAAATTATTCTCCTAAATTAAGAATGAATATTTAGTCACAAAATAAACCAAAAATATTTCCAAACACTATAAAGACACAATAAGTACGAAATTTTTTTCAAAAAATTGGATAATTTGTATGTTCATCACCCACCACAATGGTTTCCCTGAAGAACAGTGATATAGAAATAAAACATAATATTTAATAGAAAATATTAATTTTTATGATGAAATTATACATAATCAGAAAAGTAAATATATGTTAATAAAGAAATAGCCAAATATTAAATATTTATAGGAAGTATATAACCCATATTCCAATTATAAATTTAATGGTTGGAATATAAATATGATTATTGGGATATTTACATGACCATTGGAATTGTAATATGACTGTTAAGAATATTAATTGAACCATTACAATAGTAACCTCACCTATGAAATGGTAAAATAATAATCATATACTTTATGAAATTATAATACGATATATTTATAGATGGTATAAATAAATAAATGTTTAAAAATGATAATTTAAGTTCATGTATTATCATAAAATGAATATATATTATTTGAAATATTATAATGAATGTAATGATTTAAATTAATATTTTTGATCATAAAATCAATTCAAAAATTAATATTTATAATTATTTTAATTATATGATAGTTTCGGTCTACCAAAAGTAATATTATAAATTTTCACAAGGTGGAATATAATATTAAAATCAATAATTATTGATTAAATTATTCTTTTTTAAAAAATTAACTTTCATGTATATATATATTTATTTCATTAAAATTAATTCTATTTTTTAAATCATCACATTGAAAAAAATTAGTGTTAGTTATCAGTATATTTAAAAAATAATTGAATTTTTGGTGAATAGTTAAATAGAATAATTTATTGTATTTGAAATTTTACAAAAAATTAATGATTTATCAGTCAATGATGATATAATAACCCATTAAAATAACTCACATTAAATATTTACTATACACAATCACATGTATAAATACAATTGATAATCTTGTGCCAAAATAATAAACTGTTTTATATAATAATAAAAAATAACCTTCTCCTCACCTTATAAATTCCACCACTCACCACCCCTTGTCCTCACATCTTATAAGACAATAACATTTTAAAATAAATTCCAAACCCTCTCCACTACACTCTACCAATGTCCATGTGTTCATAGTAACCAAATTTCTAGTTAAGTTTCTGTATTTCTTTTCATTGTGTTAAAAATAAACGTCATTGATTATATCACTATATGGTTATTTATATAATGACTTGTGATTAAATTTTTTGTATATTAACATACTTTATGATTATTTTTATTTTAAACCCTTGATCGATTCATTTTCTTATTACATCTACAATGTTATGATCTTTGAAATGGTTTACTTCACAAAATCATTTTCTCAAAGACAATGTATTCATGAATTTCAATTAAAGCTAATTATTTGATCATTTTTAATAATCCCTTTAATTTTATCCTATTATACTTATTCATCTTATTTTAGGTAATAGTATAATTTTCACTCTTTGTGACTTAAATTAATTTTGAAAATTATGCAATAAAATCTCAATTCATTTCTCTTTTCGTTCGGTAATATGATTTCCTCCAAAACCACGTTTTCTGAATATATTTTTTAAATTTTTTTCAACATTATGGGAAATATTTATCAATTTAATTTTCACCAATTTTTATACATTAAAAATTATTTCAAAAGAATATTATTTCATTATCCAAAAAAATAGATGTTTTTATTTTACCAAAATTGTGAATGGAATCGTCTTATCATTTTTTTCACAAGGCACATTATTAAATTGTTTACAGTGAAAAAGGAATGTTCTATTATTTTACATTAGAGAGTGTAATGAATTACCCACCATCTTGAAATAAATTTCATTAAGAATCCATTTCTTGTATTCTAGGAACCTTTTAAATAAATTGTTTTAATAAATAAATTTCATAGGAAAATAATTTTCAAATTATTTTTTCAAATTGAAAAGGTTGCATTCCTTAAAAATGTTTTTAAAGATCGTTATATTGTATCTCTACTCATAAAAAACGCATTAATTATAATCTAATGGGTATATTTTTATACGATCCATATTATTCTACTCGATGGTTTATGATTATTTTGACTAAGTATAGTATTGAAATTAAATTCATTTTTTAGTACTCATTATATTAGCATTAAAATATTCTCTTTATCATGGTCATCTGACCTTAAATTTTCCCTAAATATACATATTATTAATATGGGATATTTTTATTTCTTAAATCATATGTCACTTATATATTTTTATTATAATTATAATGTAATTTTATTGAGCAGAAAAAGTTTCAAAATATACTTTCTTTAAACCATATGAATATTTCATTATAAGGAATATCGTTCAAGAATTAAATTGATTATTCAATAAATCAGGGGTTATTCGAACATAAATTTATAGTTGGACCCACCATTATATATATATATATACCCTCTACGAATTACTAGTTATAATTATACAAATTAGTTAAGGAATAATTAAAATTTGTTTTTACTTATTGACTAAACCTTCTTGTGAAAGGTATAGATTGAAGAGGTTCCATAATTATTAATATCATGGTTTCAAATAAATAAATAGTTTACTACTTTGAGAGTAAAATTATTATTATCCATGATATTTTATCTATGATATTATATATGGATGTATATCATTTAAATTTACTAATTTAATATAACTATTTTTTTACTTATTTACGTATTCATATAGATTTTGAATTATCTAGTTATTTATTTGTAATGTGTTCTTAGTTAATGAAATTTCTTTATTGATGATTACTTATATAATTTTTATAGTCATGTTATTTATTAAATTGAATGTCTTTTATGTTATTTACCTATCTATACTAATTATTAAGCATTGGATAATCACATTGATATTTTCTCTAGAGAAACATACTTCTTAGTTTAAAGATTACATGGAATCTTTTTTTGGTTATTACCATTCCATGTTTAGTATTATTATTGATTGATGAATGATTATATTGTACTTATTTAATATAGGTAATTTGAGATCCCAGTTATTATGCCTCCTTTTCACAGGACTCCATGATGTTTACTATGAAATATATGCAAGAATATGATAGAGGTAATAATTATATTATTTCGAAAAGTTATGTAATACTTTATGTATACATATATAATGTAAGAATAATGTATGTATCTTGTTCACCAAGACTACTAAACTATTTTTCCAATGGATATGTGGCTCATAGTATATTATGTAATTATAATGGTAGTAGCCTCTAACTTCGGGATGTTGGTGTCGAGGTCACTATAGTTGATATCAGATAATGTTTATTATAAACTATAGGTAATATATTTTTGATAACATGGATTAGAGATCCTAACAATATGATAAAATTTGAGTAAAACTATAGAAGAATGTCCTAATGTTTTTTATGGTAGAAATTAAGTGGGTTGTCAAATAAATATATCCATTCCAAGATTATATAGGTGGGAATGTTCTGTAATAGATGTATAAAGGTATAATAACTCTTAAAAAGTCATTTCAAGCTTGAATCAAGCATTTCCTAGACCATGATAACTATCCGTACTGCACACCTATTTTTAAAATCCTAAGGTATTTTCTTAAGATAAATCACATTATCAAAAAAAATTATGAAGGGTTTTAATTGATGGTGAAAATTAATGACAAAGGAAAAAACATAGACCATGGATGGACATATGTAGAAATATAATAGAAAATTTATTTCTATGATATGATTTATAAGACTGAAAATTATAAGTATTTTCATTAATGGTATTTTTGTTATAAGACTATTGAAACATTGTTGGATTATGTTGCAATCATATCTATTTTTATTAAATTATTTGTAACATCCTATTACTTTTTCATGTTATTTGAAACATTAATTTTATTACCCAATGATTAGGATTCATCATGGGTCATATCTATAGTTTTTCAGACATTATAATTTTTCTCGGCATTTTCACGTGTTTTTTATGGTAAGATCTCAGTTTGACAAGGTGATCTTCCTGGAATGTAGTGGGTGGCATGGTTGGCACATGTATTGACAATGTTTAAAACAAAACCATGAAAAAATTCTATTAGATCTATTATCAATACACATTTTTCCATGGTTAGTATTAACCATGAGACATGGCCTAGGAATATGTGTGAATTTTAATTAATGTCCCATAACCCCCAAAAAACTCTAACACCATATACATGATCAAAATTTGATCTATAGGCTTTTGCAAGACCCCATAATAAATTTTGTCCCCCAAACCTCATCACATGGAAGATAAAACCTCCAACAGAAGTAAATATCTTCTATTTCGGTGAGTTCTTATCTTGTTTTCATGATTTTCCCTTCTCTTCTAGATTCTGTCTTCATAAAGGTTTGTACAACCATGATATTTTTTGGTTATTTATTTATTGATGTGGAATTTTAGATCTAGGATCTCCTGTACCTTTTTTTCAAGATATTTCATCTCAGATCCAGTAATCGACATAAAATGTTATATATCTTGAATTTATTGTCATTAAATTCTTTAGTTCCCATGTAGGTATTTCTGTGGTTATCCCCTATTTTATAAATCTTTGTTTCTAGATAAATTCAATGATAAATTTTTCATAATTTCTATCACATTTTCCATGAAATGCTTCCCTAAATTTCCTCATAAAAACTTCTTTGACCAATTTATCATGAAATTGAATATAAAATCAATTGAAGGGATATTATCTAGAAATCCATAAACTTTTTTAGGAATTCATTAATTGTCATACCTATATGGTTTTATTTTAAAATTGTTTTTAAAAGGAATTTTTTTGAAATTAGGTGCTTTGGCCGGATTTATGATTTATAAAATTAACTTCCATGATTTGAATAATTTGAATTGAAATATTTTACATTTTCAAAATATTTTGACATGCTTGATTTTATATAATGTACAAGAACCCCAAATGAATTATTTTACCTTTTTTCTGAAATTAGAATTATTGGGTTATTTTAAATAAATGATTTATTCACAATAAAAGAGTGTTTAGAACCATTTTTTTTAAATGAATTCAATCCTTTTGAAATTGAAATACATCATTTAAATTTTCTTGAGATACATTAAAATAAATTATTATTTAAAAGTCTTTATTGGCATTATAGTGATAAATTTTGAACGAAAGTAGGAATTAATTATATTTTTATAATTGAATTATTTTAAAGTATTTGGAATGAAGTGATGATTTTTTAAAGGCTCTTTTCAAATTTTTTTGATGAATTGTGAAAGGAACCATGTATTATTACCCTTTTGAATATTGAATTGTTTATAAAAGATTTTTAATAAATTTATTATTTATATTTGAGGTATGTTTGGAATTTTATGAATAATTTTGAATAGAATTGAGTATTATTACCATTTAACATTGAATTGTATAAAAAATATTTAATTGAAATTTGATTAATAGTGAAATATGACAGTATTTTTTAGAAAATTAAAATTTTGAATTTAATTGTAAAATTGAGTTATGAATTGAGTGTTGAATTGATTTCAAATCCCTATTTTTAAAACAGATTAATACTATTTTTAAATAATCCTTATTGTTATATCATGGTGAAAAGTAATTTTTATGAAAAATCTATATGAGTTTTTAATAGTGAAATTTTCATATTTAAAATGGAGAATGTGGTTAATTTAATTTTATGTATTTTAAAATAAACTTTGCATCATTTTTTTACAAGTTTATGTGAATGAATTAGGAAGTTAGTCAGTTATTTGGAGAACAATTTATGATTTATAATGTTCAAAAACCTAAAATTCCATACCACATCCCTTAACTGATGGTGATGATTCCTCTTTGACTTGAGTACAAAGGACTTATATACATACTTCTAAAAACATGAGTGTGGGGTATATATACCCTAGAACTATGGTACCATATTATGAATATGAACATTTTTCTTGCTTAATTGTATGACAAATGAATTAATTACATTGTTCTTAAAAAATTATACTTAATGAGAATTTTATAAACAATGATATATAAAAAAATTATTAAACCATTTAATTACAAATACTCCATAATTACAAATTTAAATAATTTTTTTAAATATGAATTTTAAAATAAAACACTATTTATTTAACCTTTAATGTGCTTTACTTGGTTGTTAAACCATATATCACTAGAGTTTCCATGCTTTCTTCAGTTATTTTTATTATGCACCATGACTTTACTATATTGAGTCCTATTATTCTTTAAATTTCAGGTGCACAGTCTCATTTTTTAGATTACATAACAATATTTGGTGTAATATTTTTCAATGATTTTTATAAAAATGTTTAGTTTTTGAAATGTGAAATGGAATGTTTTATAGGTTTAGTGTAATAATTGATTTTTAAATTTTTGAAATTATATATTCATACTAATACTCATAATCTTCCATTTTTAATAATATTTCATAATATGTTAATTCCGTTATGAAGTAGTTTCATTGAATCTTTGGTAGAATCCTACTTATCTCTTTATCTCACATCATACTTGTACATTTTGGTGTTTGTGGCCCATTACTATCTTATAACTGGTATTTTTTCTCTCACATTTCATTATAAATTCATGCTTGGGTGACGAATTCTGGGTGAATTGGGACATGATGGGTTGTCGTGAACTAGTATGAGATAATTTTTACTGGTTATGTTCTGTTCTCAGTTTTTTTATTATTTCCTCGCACTTGATATGTATTTTTTGATTATTATATATAAATATAACGATGTTTCTACAGTTAACTCTATTACTATAATATTTTGATGTAAACATTGTTCCCAATGGTCATTATTAGATTCCCAGGTGCTTGTTGGTGACCCATAGGGATTGGGAATACTCTTCGGGTTAGTCGATAATAGGTTGGAGTATCAATGTATACAGTATCTTAGGTTGGTTCGTTAGAAATGGTATCCATGGAGGACTTTCCCAAAAGGGAAATACTTGAATTTGAAATCATTATTCTATTTAGGTTGAGTAAGGGAACAAAAGATATTAATAATGTTTGGACACTGAAGTGGTAGTCTGTGAGTAGGTGATTGATCACAACCCCTTCACGGTGAAACTTGAGTTACTAGGGATGTTTAGACGTCAGTCAATATTTTTTGTTATTGATTATATAATGATAAATTATATTTATATTTCCAATGATACTATATTTTATTTTTGAAATATCTTATTATTTTTGGATTAGAATAGAAGGAAAAAATAGTGACACCATGTTTCCATGGTTTGGTAAAATGTGAGGAATCGTTGTGGCTGATTTATAAATCGAACAAGAAATAATTGTGAGGTTGGTGAAAGGTTTACCGTGGCATATAACCAATCCTTTTTCAATTATAACATGGTTCTAATCGTAAATACGTATCCATTTTCTTACATGTTACATCACTTATGTGAGGTTTATTTTTTCTGTCATGGATGTGGGTTGTTTCATGCTCTTTTTTAGTTGTTTCAAATTAATTACATCGCTAATAATTTTTTATCCATTTTAAAAATAAAGTCTGTATTAAAAAATGTATTCTTGTGTTCATTGAAAAAACAATTCAATGACCAAAAATTGAATTTTGAGAAGTGTTTGGATTGAAAACCCAATTATCAATGAATATTATGTGAACTGATAAAGCAATTTTTTTAATAATGATCTTTTGTTTATAATGGATTTAAGTGGAAATTAGTTTGTTAATTGGAAAATGGGTTAATTATTTTGAAACCATGGAATAATGTGAAACTATTTGTAAAGGGTTTTTTAAAATATGACTGATTTATAACAAGATTAAACATTTTGAGAAGTGGGACAAATGTTTTGTAAATAGAGAAATCATTTTCATTTTTAAATCATTAATGTTTGTATTAAAATGGATTGTTACTATCTTCAAAAGCTTATGTTCTCTTTTTGAATTTTCTTTGGTTCATGAACTTATATGCTTGAGTTTTTTTTATGTTCCTAAATATCTACCAAAAAGACTTTCAATAATGATAGATTTTTTTCTAATGGTTCGATCCTCAGTGTAGTTCTTTATATTTTTCAGAATTTGAATCCCTTTTCAATGACTATACCCACACTCCATATTGAGTGGTGGAGTTAGTGAAATTTTTTCAATTGAACCCCTTCCTTGAATTCTTGGATTATAATCCACATTTATATATGGGTGCAAGAGGTTTTTTTAAAGATGTGTAGTTCCTTGAAGAATTCGATGTGATATTTGATATTCTCAAGACTCCTAAATATCTAATGGTAATGTCTATCAACTCTTTATTTGACGAACCTAGCCAAGAGTGGTGGGATGTTTTTATTACCAGATGTTTGTATGAAATATGGTCTTTAGAATTCACCAATTCTATATTAATTAAATGGAAGTATCATGATAAAGTGAAGAAGGGGAGTGTTTATAAGATATTGAGTTTTAGTCAAGATGATCTATTAGTTGAGAAGTATTCTAATAAGTTCTATTGTTTGGTTTTTTTCATAGCTAGACTACATTATATTGATTTTATTAAGATTTTATCTTTTTGAAATGCTTATAACCCATAACTTATAACCTAAATTCCAAAATGATTTTTTATCTCTTATGCACTAATTCCTGAAAGGACCTTTTCAGCTAATGTGGAGCTAAAAACAACAGGAATGGACAAATTACACATTCCCAATTAAATAAGTTTAGTATCCTTATGTACATAATAGGACTTCTTTGTGTTTCCATTTTGATTCACCTATTCATTTTAATAAGTTTTATTGATATGCTTTGATATTTTTTTAATGCAGTGGCCATTTGGTTTAGCTTAAGAATTTTTTCAAGTTGTTAGTATAAAAAATGATGTTTTTTTCAGAGATATCATCAACATACTATGGGGAAGTTGTTGTTTCATGATAATTGGGCTCTATTCATATGCTGCAAAGTGATGTTTTTCATGTAGTTGAGGTATTTGAGTTTCCACCTTGTTCTTTTCAATATTATAGTGGAAACTATTTGAGTTTCCCTTCTTGTGTCTTTTCTATTTTGTAATCTTTTTATTTTGGGATCATTGTCATTATACCTTACGAAACATGGTTGGAATTTTTTTTGGATTGGTTGTATAATAATAGATTAATATTTTTATACATATTATTTATTGTTCCTTGGTGCTTCTATAGTTTCAAATTTATGGTTAGAGATCAATTATGATGTGTGGGATGATATCCCATGTGAGAGTACAGTGCATTGTTGTGCAATTACCAGGATTTGTACAATTGTTTTTATTGTACTTTCATCAAACTTATAAATGTACAAACATAACTTGAATGATGTGAGTTTTTCTATATATAAGAAACATAGTGGTGCTAGAATTCTATTTAATGAGCTCATCGAGGTATGATTCTCAGTTTGAAAAATAACAGTTTACAATCAAATACATAACCATCATGGAAATCCTTATCCATTATTTATATGATTTTGGATTCTTGTTCATTGATGTTTCTCCTTTGAGATTAGTTCTTGTCTCTTAAATTTTTTTATGGGACATGATTCTCTAATGTAATAAATTTTTGGTGAATATTTATGTGGGGGAAAGACATATTCTAGGTCTCTAGTCTTTCTCTTGTTTGGAGAGGTGTGGTGGTTATTGTTTATTTATCTTGGAGTTATGTGTGTTGATATCCTTTGGGTGAGTATGACTTCTAGACCATGAACCATCCACCTCAAAAATATGAGTGAAGGACTTCTTCGCAAGTCATCATTTTCTCTCTTTTGGATTCCAAGATTTATGGGAACAAAACATCTTATAGTGGGGAGTTGGTAACATTATCTTTCTTGTTTTTATGTTCTTTGTACCATTTATTTTATTACCCATTGATTTGGTATCATTGTGGGTTATTTGAAGAATTTGTTCCTAGAAATTTTTATTGGATTTGGGCATATGAATAGTTTGTGAATTGTTTGAGCCTGGGTTGATTATGTGTTCATCCTAGAAGTAAAGATTCACATGGTAGGGGAATTTTTGGGATGCGTGTGCAACCAAACTGTGCAACACATCTAGTGTCTCTATTCTAGGTGAACAGTTGGTGAATAGTAACTACAAACCATGCAAAATGGACCATAGAACTATGAAAACTATCATTGATGTTATGAAAATTATAATTAAAGATCCAAAACCCCCTAATAAACTGTAAAATCATCCCACCTGATCATGATATGAATCATTGTCTTTTGGGAGCCATCCAAATGCATTTTGTCTCCCCGACCTCATCACATGAAGGATAAAAGCACAAATCAAAGTAGAGATCCTCCCTTTTGGTGAGTAATTATATTCTTTTATTTGATCTCCCTTATCATACTGATTCAATATTTATAATGGTTGTGAAAGCCTTGATTTTTATTGGATTTTGATTGCTTAATTTTGAATTTTTGATTTGGATCTCATCTCTATTCTTTCAACATCTATCTTCTTAGATCCATTGTGCACTATCAAAGGAAACACATCTTAGATTTATTTCATTTGGATTACATAACTACATAGGAGGGGTTTCTAAGATTTTACACTTTTTTGTAATTAATTGTATATAAATAAATTCAAAGTTACATGTTTCCTATTTTTTAACACATGCTCTAAGAAATTAATCCTCCAAATCCACATAAAACATTCTTTGACCAATTTTCCTTGAAATTTAATATTTAATTAATTTAATGGCTATAATCATGAAACATATAAACTTTTTATGAAAACATTAAATTCCATTTTGTTCGGATTTATTTTAAATGATATATTGAAGGTTATTCTGGTGAAATTGAGGGATGTTGATAGGGTATTGATATATAATGTAAAATTACATGATTTAATTTAATTTAATTGAACTATTTGAATTTTCAATTTTTTTTAAATTATGGAATATATTCTATAACCAAGAGACCATAATAAATTATTTTACCCTCGTTTTGGAAATTGGTTTTCATGGGTTATTTGAAATTAATGTTATATTCACATTGAAAGAGGGTGTAGAGAAATGTTTTTGAAATAAATAAAATCATTCTAAAATTGTTGTAGAACTTTTAAATGATTTTATGATGGTTTAAAATAAATTATAATTTAAAAGTCTCATTTGGTATTTTAATGGTGAATTGCAAAAGGAATCTTGTATTATTACCCTTTTTAATATTGATTTAGTTTTTAAAGTATTTTGAATGAATTGATGGTTTTTTAATGGAATGTTTTTCATTTTTATGATGAATTTTTAATGGAAGATGTTATTATTACTTTTTGGAATATTAAATAGTTTGAAAGGGATTTGGAAGAAATTGAGGAATATATTAGAGGCCATTTTCAAAATTTTATGATTAATTGTCTAAAGAAGCATGTAAAATCCTATTACCTTAATACTATATATCCTCTAAAACATGTTGTGGTTTTATTTTATTTATTGTACGAGTAGGGTCTATAAGGAATTAGGGTGATACCTAAAACAGTGAACTGTGGTACTTGATGGAAATTTCCAAAAACTATAAATATTCTTCTTCAATATCATTCTGTGTATTTACACTTTGTGTAAGTGGGTTACATGACATTTGAATTCTAAATAAATATTAAATCCATTTTAATGAATAGGTGAGGGGTTTCTCTACTATTATAGATATATTCAATTTTATGACATTTAATGTGGTTTCACATTGTGTAATACCCCATAAAATATTTTTAAATAGGCTCCCAACTGAAATTTATTTTGGCCTTGTTTCCAGATTATGTGATCTCAACCCTAGAAGATTTCCTATGTGACTTTAGAGCCCTCAAACCCTTCAAGATGATTTAGTTGAGAATGTTATCATTGTGATATCACGATGTGACTATCAATTTAATCATTAATCATGACTTTGATTATATTTCCCTATTAATTTCTTAGATTTTGATTGATAATATTATGTTTGGTGGATTTAAACTCGGTGTTGTTGGATCCGGATTAAATGTTTAGTTCCTAAATCTTTTGTGCCTTTATTCTTATTAGAGGGTATGTCAGGGGGTTTTATTTACATAAGAAACAGTTATGTGGTTTTATTTTTTTTCAATTTAATTAACCTTTGAATTTATTGTTTTAAACTCAACTTGATTTATAATTAAATTGAGTAAATTAAATAAGTTTATTTAAATCGTTTTACTGAAAACCCAATTCCAGTTAATTGGGGGGTTTTCTTTTTCATTGGAATGAAATTGGAAAACCCCCAATTCCATTTAATTGTGGTGTGTTTTCAGAACATGATTCATCATATATTTTTTAATTTAAATATTGTTTTGGATGGAAAAAATTTCAAGTAAATTGTCAATTTTAATTGTGTAAAATGTTTTGGATAGAAAATTATGAAAAAAATACAATTATATTGGGGTATTATTGCAGAAATGATTCACTTTGTTTAAAATTTAAATGGTTGAATTTAAATTTTGAAAGTGTATTGTGAAATTTCATGAGCTGGTTTGAAATAAATATTTGTGAATAATGGATTAATTTTTTTTGATAGAATCCTTAGGGGTTTATCATGGTGAAAAGATATGTTTTTGATTAAAACCCCATCATGGGATTTTAAGTTGAAATATAGAATATTTTAAATAGAGACTGGGATGGATTTAATTTTAAGATTAATAAAAATAAATTACCCAACATTTCTTATTAAAAGATCATGTGAAAGGTTGATGTATTTAGAGAGTTATTGGGAGTAGAACATATTTTATTGGCACATCTTATTCCACAGTAGGGTGTTGATATGTTTACTTTGACCAATGTCAAGAGACGTGTGGGAATTTTCATTATCATGTGGGGGTCCCATTATGCTACTACTTTTATACATTTTGGATTTTTGTCATGTTGCTCTCTTATTTGTATTTCAAATATATATATACCATTATTGTAAACCATTTTATATGTCTTATAATTTATATAAACTATTTCATATAATAGTGATTATTTCAGAAAATTTTTGAAAGTAGTAATTTGTGTAATGTTCCCTTTTATAAAAGGTAAATTCTATTGTTTGAAATGTTTTTCCCAAATATGAAATGTGAAGCATGAAATGTTAAGTTATTTTACATATTTTTAATTGTAACAGTGATTTGATTAAATATTCCCTTGAAATTCTAAACCCCTAAAAATAAAATTTAATTCAAATTCTACGTTAATTTAATATTGTAATCTGGTAATAGAATCTTTGTTGAAATCGTATTGGGATTTGGATCGCAACATACATGTGGCTTTGGGTGTTTTTAGATAATATTCTTCTATGTTCGAGCAAGGGATGGGGGTATCTTGGAGGTGGATCTAGCTATTGAACATTGAAATTGGTGAGTTGTTTCCTTAAGTACATGGGTTGTGTTTCTTGGTTTTAGTACATGGTTTGTTGCATATGGTTCTTGTTTATGATTTTTTGGTTTCTGGTGTATTACTCCCAATGAAGTTTCTTTTTATTTTCATAATGTATTTATTCTTTTACTTATACATTGTTAATGGGGAAATCATTTTAAATTTTGTTTTGTATGATGCATGATTCTAGTCGTCAACCTGTGAGGATTGGGAATTACTTTCGAGCTATGCCAGGGTTGACTTAGTTTTCATGTTACCAGGGTACCGGGGTTGGTTTCTGAAAAAGTGGTACCATAGGTCCAGGTTCATATTTTATCATGAAGTTAGTATATATTTGTGAAATGTATCGAGACATAGGAGGCAATTGTGATAGAGTTCCTAGCCACCTGTCACAACAATTATCCTTATGTCACCATGGGTTTTTATGGAAATTCATAATTTGGATTGGTTCAAGTATATTCCCTATTTTCAATTGGAGAGAGTGAAATCCATATCTAGATTATCTATCAATTGAGATTAAATTTAAATGTTTCTCAAATTGAGTGTTAATATGATATCATCCTTGTTTCTTGGGGATGTTTTGTTGCATCATTCATCCAAACAGACATTAAAATCAGATACATGAGGAAGCTTCTACTGAACCTCAGTGAAAAAACCCTCATGTGGTATTGAATCTAGTAAAGGCGATCTTGTGAACTATCCAATCACTACGATTATCACCACCTCTAATTATTCTTCAATATATACATATAAATCATTATAATGACATCCTAAAAGTTTGTTCTTAAGAGTTCCTTCTCTAGATTCCTGAACCATTCAATGAATCTAATGATCCTAATGTGGCTGAGGAGTGGTTGAGAAAAATATATCTCTTGTTTGGGTGGATCATTTATAATAAATCCAGGATATATTATTAACTTCTATAGGTCTCCTTTACCATTCCAAGTGGTGTGTGTCGTGTATTATAAGAATAATTGAACCGAAGATTGATTAGCGTTATACCTTCTTATCCAGTGTTGGGGAAACTGAAATTGGTTTTTTCCATTGATCTGGAGTGGGAATATTTTAGTGATTTTTTCCCTCTAATTTTTGTCGAGTTTCTCAACGTGTTTCCTTTTAAATTGTCAAGTTTACTACTGGTAAGAGAGGTTTAGTTCTCCATTGACATAATCATTTGTACTCAACCAATTTTTATTCCCTCTTACCATATAGAACTAGTTGAAATAAAAGAACATTATTATTTGTTAGATGATCTTTTTGAGAATGACTTTATACACCTAAGAGTTCCTCCATGGGTGGTGTCATTCTATTTTATATGATGGTGGTTGGTTAACTTCTCCTATGCATTGATTACTAAAAACATAATAATGATATGATAAAGACAAAGTATATATTTCCATATATTGATGATCTATTTGATCAGTTGAATGAGGAAAAGTGGATTTCAAATATCAACCCTAGATTTTGTTACCATCAATTGAAAATAAAATAATCTTCCATTCTGAAAAATGAATTTCAGAGCAACTATAGTCATTATGAGTACCATGTTATTATCTTTTTCTAATGCAATGAATCATTATTTATTTCTTAAAATTAATTAATATCATTATCCATGAGTATCTAGACTATTTCATGGTGGAATTTGTGGATGAAATCCTAATTGAATATTTTTCTAAGGGGGGGCATGTGTATCATCTGAGAAATATGATGATTCTTCTATGAAATAACCAACATTATGCTATTCATTCTAAATATGACTTCTTATTTCATGAAGTTAAATTTTAAGGAAATGTGGTTTCGTAACAAGGAATATCAGTTGATCTTGAGAAGGTGAAAGTTGTTATGGCATCAGAGATACCATGATATGTATTCTAGATTCAAATCTTTTTGGGCATAGCCAAGTATTATCTCCAGTTCATGAAGGAATTTTCAAAGTTGAATTCCCTGATTACTGGTCTTACTCAAAAGAGGGTGAAATTTTCTTGGGATGATAAAGGATATAATTATTTTGTTGACATGAAACATCTTTTTACTATTATGCTGTTAATGACTCTTCTATAAATTAGATAAGGCTATGTGGTCTTCTGTAATGCATCGGGTTCTAGATTGGGATTCGTTCTTATTTTTGGTGATCATGAAGTTCGTTATGGATCTCAAAATCTTTGGACACATTAGAAGAATTATCTTACCCATGACCTTGAACATGGAACTCTGATGCATGTGTTTATGAGATAGCAACATAACCTTTATTGTGAAATGATTCCATGTTTTAAACCATAAGATCCTAAGTTATATATTCTTTCAAATAGATGTGAATCTATTCTGAAGTTGTAGTGTGGAACATATATAGTTCTTATATTTCTACACCGTCTATACCATGGGGAAAGGAAATGTCATTTCAGATTTATTGAACAAGAAAAATCCAACCCATGCAGTGAAATAATCCACAAAAGAGTGTAAAATTATGAATCTTTTTTCATAGTTTCATATTAGAGTTTAAGAGATATGGTACGAGGTTTATTTGGCCAGTTCTCACTTGAAATATTCTCTTATCCAATTTATTCATTATGAAAAACAACGTGTTGGTGAGTTATGTAGAATTAGTGTCACACCAGTTTTTTTAGTCATTTTATTTAATTTATTTCTCTTGGTGTCGGGTGATTTTGCATAGGTGTCGGTGAGTCCTAGTTTAAAATTTTAATGTTAGGATGAGTTTATGGTTTGGGTTAGTGCGCGAACACCGTACGTTTAAGATGCGATGTCCACGTGAGTACTGTACGGTGCGCAAATACTGCACTTTCATCCAGTTTTTACATTATGTGTGTAGATATATGTATATGTATGTGTATATGTTTATATATGTTTACGTTTTAACGTTATGTGTATATATATATATATGGGTATATATGGTTATATGTGTATATATATATACACATATGTTTATAAATAAATATGTTTTAATGTTATATGATTATGTGTATATATGTTTATATATATGTTCATATATCTTTATATATGTTATATATGTTTATATATATATATGTATAGATGTGTCTATGTTTATATAAGTGGGTTTATATAGGTATATATGTTTATAATTAACTAATTATTATTATTATTATTATTATTATTATTAACAAAAAAAATAGAGGAAACCTAATCTACCCAGCCCCCGCGTCACCCCCCCTGGAGTCGCGAACTAGACCCCCCCCACCCCACCATTGGTCTGCTCTTGCGCGTGCTCCCTACTGGAGATCCCTCTAGCTGCGACCCGCCTTCTGCCCTCATCCTCTCTAAGCCAACTACGCCTGCTCCGGCCGACTGCACCTGTTCTGACCGACTCCGCCTGCTCCGGTCGACCTTGCCTGCTCCGGCCGGCCCCCGCCTGCTCCGGCTGACCCCGCCTACTTTGGCCGACCCCGCCAGCTCTGGCCGACCCCGCCTACACTGGTCCTCCCCCTCCTCTCGCGCTCCGTCCAGCCGCCCCGTCCGACCTCCTCGCGCTCCGATCAGCAGCCCCGACCATCGTCTGACCCCTTTGGTCGAACCCTAATGTATTTGGGGTTTTTCTTTTGATTTAATCCTATTATTTAGGTTTCGTCGGGTTCCATCGAGGTCAGTTCTAGCTACTACCGGCAAGGTAAGTGGGTTTTCCATGGTTTTTAGGTATGGGTTCTTCAATTTCTTCATTGTGGGTTAATTTTATTTTAGGGGTTTTATTATTTTTGAGTTGTCTTCAATTTATTTTGGGTGTTTAAAAGAAATCTAGTGTGTTTTTTATTCAGTTTTCATGGTGCAAAACTGTTCTAATTGAGGTTCGACATGCTTTGATTCATTAGTGATATGTTTATGACAAATGAGATTGATTCTTTTTGTGAAAAATCGGTGTCTAGATGTTTATCACCATTCTATAGACTGTGCAGTTGGTTTATTATGTTGTGCACGGGCTGCATATTCTGTTTTGACATGTGAGTGGTGTGCGTTTGGCCTTGGAAGTGGTTTTTGGGTGGCCTTTTGCATTCAATATCTTATGGCACTACTTGGAGTTGTTTCATAAATTTTATTATGTGGTTCATTAAATCTTTTAAGGGGAATTTGGTTTTAAGTTGATTTGCGAACCCAAGAGGTCTTTATCTAGCCCAGAGTCGGCTTTACCTGAATTATTAATTTAGCAATGTCTCGTTGTTTACATTATAGTATATATATAACTATGGTATATAGGTGTATGGTGTATATACGTATATATATATATGTGAGTGTGTGTGTGTTTGTGTGTGTGTATATGTATATATTCACATCAAAGACACGTGTGCACGAATTTATGATGTGTGAAGATGGTTTCCGTTGGAAGAGTGTGCGTTTTGGACATGGGTTGACCGAGGTAGGCATTTCCATCCCTTCTCTCTTTTATAAGTTTTCCATAGGCACTTGCACTGTTTAATTTAGTTTATAAATTTTATTTTCTCCCTTATAATCCTGATAGTTTATTTTTTTCAATGTTTCTTTGATGGTTAAAAGTGTTAATAATAGCGTTGAAATAGTTTTTTGATTATGTTTAGGTGCTCTCATGCCTTTTCTACCACTTTTAAACTATTAAATGCTTGCGTTTTCTTAATTAAATTTTATATTAGGTTTCACACCATTAATTTTCTTATAGTTATCTTATGACCGTGTTTTCCTGTTGAAAGGTTTGATCAAAACTAGATTTTTGGATGCTTCTTTATTTATACACATTTTTATACCTTCCGGGCTTGGTTGGAACTAACTGCCTTTATCTACAAATGGTACCGTTGGAAGTTTTGAGTGGTGTTTTCTGGTTGAAATATTTTATGAAACTTGTTTTTCCTATGTTGGTTGATTTCATGGAACTTAATTCTTTTAAAGAAATGCTTTCGCGTCTCTTTGAATTGGTATTTTTCTAAATGATGTGGGTCTATTTGTGTGGTTCTTTAAAGTGGTCTTAAATGAAATCCATGCGTATATGCCCATTTGGAATTTGGTATATATATTCTATTGAGTGTGTGGAGTAAGGCAATGATTTGGTTTGTTTTTTTACCAATTGAATATGGTATCACTAAAAGACTTTTATTGCAATGCCTTGAAATATGGAACCTAAAGGCCCGTTTGGCACTTTAAACAAAAAAGTGGTGATTACAGTTGTTTTGGAAGATCTTTTGAAATGTTTTCATAAAGGCATTGATTATGTATGACTAGAGGCCCGATTTACAACTCCAATTATTAAATAAAGTGGTTTTGATAACCAGATGATGTGACGGCCCGGTTGGAACATCGTATGTTTGACATGTATTCTATATATATAAATATATGGGGCGCTCCTATCTAGGGTAACCCTTTATGGGTGAACGCATAGGAATCGTCCGTGTTTGGGGTAGGCAAGTGTGGTGAGATGAGTCACACGTGTGAGGGCCTTCCTATTTACATAGTATTATTATAACCACCATGGGTTCCTGGGCGTCTTTTAGATGATCGAGTGATGGTTGCTGACCAACCCCGATTAGATGGGTTGGTACCCCCCTGGATTTGTTGTTAGTCCAGGTGGGCTTTTCCACTGGATTGGTCAGTTAGGGCAGCTAGTTGGTTATAGACTTAGGAGATTCACCATACGAAGACAGGTGGTTCTGAAATCGAGTATGTCCAGGGGTCTTCTAAGGATTTTTAGGATCACCCATGGTTACTGGATTACTTACATTGCTTGTTTACTTTTCAGTTCCCTGGTTTATTTTCAGTTGCACTTTTACTTTTTTTACTCTAGTCCTGCTTTGGTATTTTCTGTTAGGGAATTCGTTTATAAAATTGAAAAAATGATTTTGGAAATGGTGTGTATCATGTGTTGGGTTTTTAAATGAGAACACCATGTTTCATACTTTAAAATGTGAAAAACATGACTTTTATATCTCTATCTCAAACTTGTGTTAGTGGAATACTTTGGAAAAGACAATTTTTGGATTCAATGGTTCATTCTTGGCATCCCTACTGAGCATCTCAGTGCTCAAGCCTATTATATCTTTCCAGTTGCAGGTTCATCTTCTCATACAGGTTTCTGGTTCAGTTTCTCAATGTTGAAGCAGCATGGTTTTGAGTTGGGTGGTGACCTAGGGGTCACAAGGAGGTATGTACAGTTTATGTTCATTCCACTGCTAGTTTCTTTTGGTTATCGTTATTTTTTTATCTGGTTATCTTTTTCTCTTGGGCCAAATCATTCCCAACCGTTAAATTTTGATTCGCGACACTGGTTGCCATCCCGGGGGGATAGGGAACGCCCCTCGGGACTTGTCGCGGGCCGGCTCAGGTGACCGGTTCAGGGTCGACCCGGGCTGGTTCGTGACAATTTAGGGACTCTCTTGATGGTTGGGAGACAGATTCCCAGTCGTCATTCACCAAATATGGAATTATATGATATCAAAAAAATTTGTGGTACCATCTTTTGTATGGAAATTTTTTATGAGTTATTTCCATAGTTCCTAATGGGAAGTGTACCGAGGTACAATGTGTATTTTCTATGAAAAGTTTTATAAGTTATAGGGGTCAGGTATGAGATAAGGAAATCTTGAGATTCTCTCAAACTTCTATAAATTCCAATTGGTGAAGGGTGTTCACTATAAGCCTTAGGGATTGTTTTATCCACTTTTATTACCTAATTATAAGTGGGATGAAATATCTACAGACTTTGTGGTTGGGTTTCCACATACCCAGATAAAGAATAATAAGATATGGTATGTAGTGGATATGTAGATGAAGTCGGTTCACTTCTTACACATTTTTTATAGATCTAAAGATGGGATGTTGGGAAATATCAATATTAAATAGATTGTTCATTTTGATATAGTTACATCTACTATAGTATATGGTGGGTATCCATGACTCACTTGTCATTATTAGAGATTCCTTTATGATTAATTGGTGTCTCATGTCATTTTTACTATGACATACTATCTATAGTCGGATGGCCAGACCAGAATATCTATACAAATTCTAAAGAATATGCTTCACACAAGCTTTCTCGACATTGGCGGAACATGGGTTGATCATTTGGGGATGTTTTAGTTTTCTAATAACAATAGTTACCAATTTGGGATAATATTGGATCCTTTGTAGGCCTTGTATGGTCATCCTGGTAAATTTCCATTATGTCGTTTGGGGATTAGTGAATGCAGTTTCTTGGACCATGTTTTTTACAAGAGACGACCATGATGATTAATTTGATTGATTATAGGATACTGATGGAATATAGAAGATATAAATCTTATGTTGATCATCACCATAGACTATTGGAATTATCAGTCGGTGACCATGTGTTCTTGAAAGTTTCACCTCTGTTGGGTCATTGATGTCATAAGTGTTAGGGGAAACTTCCTCCTTGTTTTATGGGACCTTTTGACATTGTTGAAAAGGTCAGGAATTTTGTTTATCATTTGAAAATACCCCCAAAAATGATATCAATACAAATCATGTTCCATGTTTCTCATCTCCAAATATATCTACTTGATCCATCTCATGATCTGAGTTGGGGTGATCTTGAAGTTGACCCTAATTTATCTTTGTCTAAATAGCTAGTCTAGATAGTTGATTATAAACCCACGATACATCATGGGAGGGAAATAACTTTGGTTCTTATGATATGGAATAACATTTCAAATTCTCACGGGACATGGGAGAGGTAGTAACTGATGAGATATCAGTGGCCTCATATTTATTTTGGAATGATTGCTTCTTTATATGCTTTCTAGGGACAGAATGTTGATATAGTGGGAAGGTTGTAACATCCTTTTAAATTTTAATTAGGTATTTTATAAACCTTTTTTCTGTTTTATTCATTTAATGGGAAGGATATATAAGGAATTAGGAGGATACATATAATGGTAAAGTCAGGTATTTGATTGAAATTTCCACCAGTTAAAAATTTACATGTTCATCATCTAGCTGTTTATTCACACAATGTACAGGGTGGATACATATCGTGTAAAGATTAGATAAAAATTACATCTATATTAATCATAATGTGATGTTTTTTTTTCATTAATTAAGGAAATTTTGAATTTTATTTCTTGTAATGTAGTTAGACGTTATATAATACCCCAAACATTGTTCTTAAACAACCAACATAAATGAAATTTCTTTTCTCATTCTTTCTAGATCTTGTTCTCTGGACCATTGAGGCTTTACTAGGATACCTTGGAGTGATCAAACAATTATAAGTGGTTTACCTTGGGGTTTTATCATTCTCTATTCGTGGTGTGTCTATCTAGGTAAGACTTCTTCATGCCTCTACACTTCTTTCTATATTCTATCATTTGAGTTTGATGGATCATAATGAGTTTTAGGGATAAAAATATATGTTGATGGAACTTGATACAAGGTTGTATTCCTCTAAATTTTTTTACCTTCATTCTTGTTGTTGGGTACACCGTGAGTTTTTTGCTTCTATGAGAAAAAGGTATTTGGTCCTGCCCTCAGTTTCAAATTTAATTAAAATTTTAATTTAATAATTTAAATAAATTTTTATTTAAATATAAATTGCATAAATTGTATAAATTACTTTCAATCAGTTTATAAAAAACCAAATTCTAGTGAATTGGGATTTTTTTGGTTCAATTTAGCATAAATTAAAAAACCCCAAATTCTATTGAAATAGGGGTTTCTTATGGTAATTGATGAAATTCAAATTTTTAAATTCAAATTTTAGATATTATGGAAATAGTTTATATTAATCTATTGAATTTAATAGTGGAAAATATATTTTATGAAAAATTTTAAAAAACCAAATTCAATTATAATGTCGGTTTGTTGTGTAATTGAAGGAATTAATATAAAAATTACACGGTTGAATTTAATGTGTTAAAGAGGATTTTAAAATTGCATGAGTTGGTTTCAATTACTTATTTTCTAATGATGGATTTAATGGTTTTGGTAGAAGACTTAGGTTTTTATCTTAGGGAAAAATAATGTTTTTGATTAAAACACTGTTATGGGTTTTAAATAGAAATTTGGAATGTTTGGAATGTATAGTGGGATGAATTTTATTTAATGAATACTTAAAAAAATTCCCATCATTGTTTATTACTAGAGAACATGAATGGACAATCTAGTTAGTGAGTTATTAGGGGCAACACTTATTTTATTGGAACATGTTATTCCCCTTATGGAATTCTGATGAGTTTAATTTGACCAGTGTCGAGAGATGTGGGTACATTTTCATTATTATGTGGTGATCCCATTAGCCTAGATCATTTCTTCCTTTTGATTTTTTTATGTTTCTCGCTGGATTGTATTTAAAATTTATATATTCAAGTGTTTTAAATTGTTTTATATGAGTTATAATATAAACAAAAAATTTATATAAAAGTGTTTATTTAATCCATTTTGGGAAAATATTTCCATTTATGTAATGTATCTTTTGATAAAAGATAAATTCTATTATTTGAAATGTTTTTTCATCATTTCAAATGTGATCCATGAATTTCTATGGTATTTTCCCTATTTTTAATTGTAATAATTAATTTTTTAAACATTTCCTTTAAATGACTCACCTATTTACATAAAATTGAAATTATTTTCTAGGTTAATTTAATATTGGCATCTAGTTATGGAATATTTGGTGAAATACTATAGGGATTTAGCTCACACCATACTTGTTATTTCACGTCTTTGTATATTATCTATTTCCAAGTTCTAGAAAGGGAAATGTCTCTCTTAGAGTTAAATCTACCTGTTGAACCTTGGACTTCATGTGTTGTGACCTAAGAGACCTGGGTTGTATTTACATGTTTTAGTACATAGGTACAAGGACTTTTTCCTTGTTTATTCCTTTTTTACTTTCAGTAAATTATTACCATTGGAGTTTCTTTTTATATGCATATTATCTTTAATCTTTTACATCTAAATTGTTTGTGGAAAAATAATTCCCACTTTTAGTTTAGATGATTCTAGGTGCTAGTCGCAGACCCATGCAGATTGGAAATAACCTTCGGGCTATGTCATGGTAATCCCGATTATCGGGTTACTAGGGTCTCTAGGTTGGATTATGAAAAAGAAGGATTTATTTCTATTGTGAATATTGAAATTTATAAATGGTTTTTAATTGAAATTAAATTGATTGTAATATTAGATGAAATTGGTTTGAAAATTAAATTGTTGAATTTGACATTGAAATTGGATTATGAAATTTAATAGTGACCTTATTTCAAAAACCTAATTGTGAAAAATTGATTAAAAAATGTTTTTGACTGAATAATTTGAGTTTAATCACGGTGAAAATTAATTTTTATTTATAAAACCTATTTTTTGGTTTTTAATGAAAATTTGGAATATTTGAAATAGATAATGGGATTAATTGTATTTTAAGAATTCATAAAATTAATTGTCCATTATTTTTTTTGTACTAGATAACATGAAACCTATTAGTAGTTAGTGAGTAATTTTGATGACACGTTATGATTTAAAACATTATAAAACCTAATATCAAACCATAAAATCTTGTAGGTGTTGGTGATGAGTCCTATTTGACCTAAGATACATATACATACGTACATACTATTGGAACATTTAGTGTGGGGTCCCTATATCCTGGGACCATCATACCTTCTTAGGCATATGACCATATTTAACACTTATTTGTATTTAAAAATAATATATTACCTTTTTTGTAAATAAATTTAATTGTATAGTGAATTTATTTAATCTATTATATTTTTTTTTATTAAGACATTTCAAAAAAAATATTCCATGATTTTTAATACAAACCCTGAATTTTCTAGAAATACTTTTGAAATTCAAAACATATTTATTAAAAATTGAGTGATCACTACTTAGTGGTTAAACTATCTCGAATCAGTATTTACATACATGGTTCATTAATTATTATTATGCACCTTGACTCTATTGTATTTATTATTATTAATCATTACATATTAGGTTCATATTATCATCTTTTCATGACTCCCATACCTTATCTTGTGAAATGGTTTTCATATCATTGTAAGAAAATGATTAGTTTTTAAAATCTGAAATGGTATGTTTTACAAGTTTAGTTTAATAAAAAAAATTAATGTTAAAAAATAAATTTTAGACTCATAATCATACTCTCCAATTTTTACTCATATTTTAGAATATTTTAATTTCATTATTAACTAATTGCATCAAATCTTTAGGGGAATCCTACGAGGCTCATTAAGTCACACAATTCTTATACCTTTAAGTGTTTTCATCCCTTTAATTTCTAATATAATGTTTTTGAGATCTCAACTTCTTTTGTGGTTTCATTATTGGATGACCAAGGGTGGGTGACTTAAGACAAGGTTGGTGGTCATGGACCGCATGGAGAGAAGTTTTAGTAATTATGTTTGGAATTAAATTTTTATAGTGATTTCATGTACTTGATATATATATATTTATATATTATGAGGTTTCTACATTTCACTCTATTATTGTAATCTTTTTAGGGAGAAATAATTCCCAACTACTATATGTGGAGTCTCAAGTGCTTGTCACTTGTTCGTGAAGATCATGAATGATCTTCGAGTTAGTGGTGAATCAACTAATGTATAAGTTTAGATGACATCCTGGGTTGGTTAATTATATTAATTTTTATGGATAACATCATTTATTTCTGAGTCTATTATTGATCATCTTTTCAAATTATTAAAAAACGCTTTTAAGGAATTATTTTACGATAGACTACAATATTTAGGTATGTTTTGGGAAAAATTTATTCCCATAAAAACCATTTTATTAGTAAACTTTTTTGTGACAATATTATTGGGGTTATTATTCCTTCACAATTTAAAGGCATATGTATAAATGTATTAATAACTATTTGGGTTAATATGATCACAAATGATATAGTAATAATGTTCAAAAAAATATTTGGATTTAATAAAATTAAAATACCCTAGATAAAAGGATATTTAATTACTTATTTTATTCGAAGGATTTCCATCATATATTTTTAATTTTTATTGGAATTAAAATAATATAGTCTTAGAGAAAGGAAAACATGAATGTTGGGTAAAAACTCATTACATCTGACAAGGAGGTGGTATTGAAAACAGGACAGATATATGAAAAGGGACTCATACCTATAAATGCCCTACATGATTTCCTATAAAATCATTCATGAGTTAAATAATTTTAAAAATAAATATTAATGATGAAGTAGTGTTATTTATTTTTTAGGACAAATATTAATTTATTATAACATATCCCAAACATATTATTTTTGGAAAATAGTTTGACATATACTGAAATAATTTTCACTCTATAACGGGTCACATTATCTATTAAAAATTAATTTTTGAGATTTTAGAATAAAAAATTAATTTTTGGATATTTATTTCATGGAGTAAAGGGTTAAAATGAAAATTGAACAAAGCACAATAAAAGGATGAAATAATGATTAAGAAATAGAAATTTAACTAGTAAGTATATTTCCTGATATTATTATATAGTAAAATAATTCGTCAAAAATATAATAATTGTCTTGAAACAAAAATGTTAGCATATTAAATTCATAAAAGATGAATCAGATGGTCATATAAATCATCATATACATATGAATTTGAGACCCTTATCATTCCATTGATCATTAAATTTATTGTGATAACAGAACTATATCATTATCTCTAATTATTTATACTTTTCAAGCATGTACATATATCAACATTTCACTAACGTTCTCTAACATTCAAACAAAGTTACATGTTATTCCATGTTACATGTTTTATGTTCTATTCACTCTTATTAATCGAATATTTTATGATCGATTTTTCAATGTGGTCATTTTATAAAATTAAAATACCAAAACCATAATTACTTAAATTATGTTTTCATTTCAATGATAGAATTAATATATGGTGGTTATAATGAATCACCATGATGTTTTAAAACATGAACACCATATTTGAGAGTGTGTATGACATACAACACCAAGCTTTGAATGGGAATGTAAAATCCTAGAATTTATGATACGGTGACTATTTTAAATAAATGAAATAAATTATGTAACTTTAAATAACTGAAAAAATATGTTTCCAATTTGTTACACACATTAATGAGTTTCTTGGATAGGTTTCATTAAAAAGTATACTAATTTTTACTAAACCAAATACTAATATTAATATTTTCATTTAGTATGATAGATATTTTCTAAAAAATGGATGTTTGGAATGAATATGAATAAATAAATTATAAAAATATATAGTTTTAATTTTTTTTATTTATCTAATTTTTAGTAATTTAATATTAATCAATAAAAATAAAAATAATTTTTTTAAAAAAGAATGTTTCCATTAAAGATTGCTTAGTCACGCTTGCGACACATAATTTAATATTTATTTTTCTCACTTTTGGATATTTTATATAGGAAAACATTATATATGATATCATGATATAAAAATTATTTTATGGTGAATTTTTCAAATTTTTCCGAGAAGTTTAATTTTTTTATGAATTTGGAAAACTACTGATTTTTTATTGAAAACCACTTTTTCGTTAAAATTTTTCCAATTATTAAATTATATTTTTGAATTTTTATGTTATAATTAGTTTAATTATCATTAAATAATACATCTTAGTTCATTATAGTCAATTTTATATTGAATATAGATATAAAAGTTTTCTAATCTTTTAAACATTTTCACTTTAGGCCCCCACTTTTTCATCTCATCAACAAAATTAATTTTAAATTAAATTTTTTCGAATATATGAATTGAATTTGAAAAAAATAATTCCATATTTTGAATCATAAAAATTTATAGTTTCATATTATTTCAACTTAATTTTTTACCATAATTAATAGTGAAGTTATGAAAACAAATTACCATAGTTATGGAAAAAATTTATTTTCCATGGGGTTATACTAAAAGGATATAGTATGAAAAAACATATAAACATATCATATAACTATTTTATACACATATATTGACAAAAAAACCTAAAATATATTTAATGGTTCATTTTTTATACTTTTTAGATATGCAAAACTTGGGATTACTCAAATATTTTAAAATATGCCAAGTGTGTCGTCTCCAACTGTGACATCCCAGGTAAATAAATAATATGAAATTTTCATATTAATTAATCTTTTTGAATTAAATATTAATTTTACATTAAAAGGGATGCTATGTTGAATGGTTTACCCAATACGACACAATGAGGTTCTTTGAAATCTTACGTTGCACACAACGTTGAGTTATACTGAAAAATAATTAGATAATATTATTATTTTAAATGATAGTTAATGCATAGCCCTTGTATTGGAGGTAATGAACAGAACTAACTTCAATATGATTACACATGTTTATTAAATTTTTTTACATTTACCCAATAAAATTTAGATGTTTAAAAGGTGAACGAGTTCAATTTTATGCATAAACACTGTAATATTCTTTAAAAGGTCAACATATTTCCTTTAGATGGAGAACCCTTTTTAAATCTAGATTTTGTCACATTTATTTTTTCTATTTGACAAACTAATATTCTACTATATAATAAAGATATCAAAATTTACTTTGTATGAAATTTTGGTATTTTAGATAATGTTCATTTCTTAATGAATAGTGAAAAATAATGCATTTTAATTCAAAACTACCTTTTTATCTAATTTATTTATATAGAGATATTGTCTTTTTAGTTAGTTTTAAACTGTAATTGGATTATATTATTACCATTTGACCCAATTATTGTCATTGGAAGAAATTTTACTCTTAATTTGGACATAAAAAATGGTAAACTGTTTGGTAGTTTTGATTTCATAAAAACACACTTTTTGTATTAAGAACAGAAATTAATTTTAAATAAATTTATGCCACTTCTCTGCTTGGAATTTGGAAAAATGGATTATATATTTGGAATGAAGAGGTCCATGTTTTGTAAATACTTATCTTTATTTTTATACATTATGAATATTTATATCGGTAAATATTTTAATTACCATGGCTAAAAGGTAAATCTGGTAAATAAGGGTGAAACATAAAATTATAATAATATTAAATTACCCTCACACTTTTCCTAACCCTATTTTATGATACAGGCATGACTATGGGAATCCTTAGGTCTAGTTTGGGACCCCATGGAGCCACCTTGGAGTGATAATCACACTTTATATTAATTAATTTAAATTAAGGACAAAAATAACATAAACATGAATCTTTTTACAAAAAACTTTTAATTTAGGTTTATATAAGCTATATATTCAACAATAAATATTAATTTGAAAGATAAAAAATATTTCCTACATCTTATTATTTTATTTAAAATTTTTATACTGTAAATAAGTAAACTTATTTATGAAACAATGGTGATTCAGTAATTGCTACATTAATAAAGGATTCAAATAAATGATATTATAAATATTAAAATAAATTTATTTTTAAATTTTTTGTAATACACGAATTTTATAGATTTTTATGAATTATTATCTTTGAATTAATGATTTTTTTTCAAATGAATCATGTTTTATAGGATTTTTTAAAAAGTCAGGATGTGAATAGAATTAAACTTATCATAAAAGGGTTTTTAAATCAATAAATATTTTATTAAGTAATAAAATAGTTTTATAAATATAAGATTTGGCCAAATTACTTATATTATGTCATAAATTATCCACATTGGGTCTCTTATAATTTTATAGAAAATATATTTACCATACAGTATGAATATATAAGAGGGCATGGTAAAAGTTAAATAAGTTAATAAAGAGTTAAAATATATATATAAGGATTAAAAAATATACAAATAATGTCCAATTATTATTTTATAAATTTATATAGACTTATATACACCTTATAGTTGAATTAATTATGTTTTGGACCTTCAGAAACTAGAAATAATTATATAATAAAATAATATTTTCAAAATTTCATAATGAGCTCCTCCTCCCCCTTATAAAAAGCCATCAACTTTGACCCTTAAACAAACCTCTAAATCCCTATTTTATCATCCATATTCTTCCCAAATAAGCTCTCAATATCCATATCTTCCTCCTAGATTCCTTACCTAATGCAGAAAGCACTTCATGAAATCCTTTTGGTTCAAATCAAAAGGGAGTTACCTGATTTAAGGGTAACGTCTATCCTTGAGTTCTCTTCTTTTATTTTATTTCTTCACTCTCAGTGATATTATTATTTCACATAAAAATACCATTAACCTCAATATACTAGGTTGTTTTTATTATAACGATTCAAAATACAATGATACACACCCCCATCTAATGGATACAAACATATTGTTTCAATGTACAACGAACTGCTGCCTCATAAAACGATGATTGTTTGATTATCTCCTACCATCTCCCATGGTGGAAATTATAATGGAAATGAATTTATATGTGATATATATTATATTTATATTGTCTATATTCTTCTTTATTTTCCATTTATAGCTTACCTTTATGTTTTCGATAATGGTTAAATACGATAATTTAATTTTGGGAAGTGCGGACTACCACCCCATCCAGGTGATATGACCTGTTCATGCCATACGTGGAACATATAAAGGATAGAATTACTGAAATTATATATTATATTATACTAGAATTATAATATCACTATGTATCATTATTTATTAATTCCATTAAATAAAAAATATAAATGAAAGTAGTGTTAATGTGTACGTACAGCTTACCATCACCATGAAAAATGAATTTAATTTCTTATATACAAATATTATGTACTATTATGAATACATATATATACCAGATATATATGATATAGATGTTATATATTTAATGAATATTATTATATATATAATCTAATTTTTACCACATGGACAACTTTTAATTATTGGATGTTCATTTTTTACTCATGTACCAAATATCGACAAAACAATCGTTTTTAAATTAAATTATTATGTAATTTTTATTACATGTTAATAAGTAATATAAATTGAATAATAAACTAGAAAAAGGTTCTTAATAAAGTATAAATCTACTTTATTTTATTATTAATAATATTAAATAATTAATGAGTCAAGTCAAACACGAGGAAAGGGAACTCCTTAACCTAATTTCAATTCTTTGGGTTGAGCATCTTCTTCTTCATTATGTCATGATATAAATATGTGTGGATTACTTATGATTTATTTAAACATAATATCAACCTATATTGGGTGTATTTATATTTTTCAAAGATAATTATTTCATTTATTTATCCTTAATTTAATGATATGATCTTTGTAAGGGAATTTTTTAACCGTTTTTCCATTTTTCGGTAAATCTACTATTTCTTGTTTATATTATTCTTTGAATATGTGAGAAATTAATTTTTATATCTTCTCATGTATTTATACGTTCTTTATGTGTTCTTATAGTGAATACACACAATCAATCTGTTTTATTTACAAAATGATCTTTGTAAGGGACTCCGCCTCAATCTCCTTTCATTGAGGCTTACATTGATTTGTACACAAATTTCTCTTATATGGTATATAAACCCATTTGAAAATTAATTTAATTCAAATGGAATCTTTTTCTACATAAATTTTTATTAAACAATAAAGGTAATGTTTCTTTTTAACTTACACAGTGTCAATGGCCATTCAGCCGCCACAAGAATTATTTGATATTTGGATTCCTCTACAAGCCATAGTGTTTTTTTTAAAAAAAATCAATACCATATACTCTTTTTATGTATATTGGTATTGAAAAAGGTTTTGAGAATGGATTTATTATTTCAATATCTTAAAATGGTATATTGTGATTGAAATTTGGAATGTTTATCTTCCATTTATGTATGTTTTATGTGTTATGAATATGTTATGGTTCTTGGGGATTGTTTATGTATATAGGTGGTTCTGTGATAAACCTAGGGCGGGTGAGCCTGATATAGCTCTCCAATGAATTAGGTAATGTGATGGAGGTATACATTAATGTCTCTACTAAGAGATTTTTGGAATATACTATGATGGTTATTCCAAGTGTAACTCCCTACATAGCTGTGAAATCTCCAATGTAAGTATGTTATGGATGCCAGAAGTTACCTTTATAATTTAGGATTTCCATTTGTTATTCATAAATCTTATGATTTTGTGTCGTAAGTTAATGATTGAAAATAATGATTTCATTGATTTGTATGTATTGATGGACTAATGTTTTCATTCCTAGTTTTATAAACCTTACTAAAATTTTTATGCTCATCCCATGTTTTTTAAATGTTTTTCACATGATATAAGTAATTTTAACTGAAAGGAATAATTCAAGAAGATTTTTATTAAGAAAAGAACTCTTTTTTTATTTTAATAGTTTTTATTATATAAAAAATGGATGCTGAGTAGAAGTGTTTAATTTTTGAGATGGATGGATCAAAACAGACTAGGGATCTTGGAATTAGTGATGTGTCCCAAAAAAGTTAATATGTCACATCAGTAGAGTAGGTACCTTGGAGGGAGCACCAAAAATTAATGTTGGTCAGTATTAAGCCTCAATGAGGCGTCCTATATACATGAAAGGGATCAAGCATTGCATAATTTGAAGACAAAATGTATCCCGTTGTTTAATGACATGTGGGAAAAAAGTGAACTGATGTGAAGTGGTCGAGGTAGATGGATGTTGGGGAGTGATGGGATTGAACCCCAGAAAGGCTTCCTACATATCCCTATTTATGGAAATCCAAGTCCATGTAGTTTTTTAAGGAATACAGTTTAACATCATAAAAGAGAGGGAAATGGGTCTTAAGCATGTTTATAAACCCATGGATATGATTGGTAATACACATGGTTAGTAGACCCAAAAGGATTTCGTGGTCACTGCATTCTCCAAGAACACTAGAGTCATGCTTTGTGTGAGAAATAATAGGTTTAATAAGTTCTGATGATTGTGTTTCTAATGATACAACATCAAGGAATGATGAAGATTGGGACATACTCTATGAGGAAAGCCTGATGAGGGTGACCTAATGCATGAGGAGGATATGGCCATCATATAGGGAACACTCTATCAATTAGTATCGGAGAATATGTGCAGACTACCTGAGGCACACATAGTGACATAGTTCAAAGGGGAAGAGAAGGAAGATTAAAAGGTTGGAAGGAGAAGGGCTCTCAGTCACATCCCCTCTTTAGTCACCTCAAACATATCACACATGATGTTATCACCAGTAAACATCATGTGTTGAGGATAAGGGTTGATTTATAGATTAACGTTGTGTAGCCCAGATGATGAGTACTTTCTTCTCACCCATTGAACATATATAACATGCACCAACCCGTACATGGGAAGGGGAAGTCATGCACAACGCTACGTCCTAACAATGTAGAGTAGTGGAAAATTAACGGGTCAACATTATCCTGGCTATAAGAGAATGAAATATCCATTATCATGCCTATACAAATAAGAATAATTCAAGGAAACACAACATGAAACAGCACTTGGGGGTCCTCTAAATCACATCGTACAATCTTTGAGGGCCACATGGGAGAGGGGTTCGCATAGAAATAATCATCACAAAAAAATGATTTGGGATGCTCTATTGAATTTATAGGATAATAAACTTCTGAAATAATAGTTATTTGTGAAGAAATGGAAAAAGGGACTCCGTGAAGAGAAGATCATCAAAAAGCATGATGACCTAGCTGAGGAATGGGGTTTATATGGGATTGTAGGGAGCTTTGTGATGGATGAATGCTCTACAAAGTCCCAAGTACCCAAAAGTGACTCCAAAATTCACAATGTTCATAGGGAATCATGAAGGGAATCCCAAATTGAAGTGGATCAAAAAAGGTGTGAAGGGAAAGCTGGTTCGCAATGATCGGGTACCTTGGGTGATTCATATTCTAGCTGGTTCATAGATCATAGGGGGATTTGCAAAATGAGATCTTGAATGGTGGATGTTCAAGGTATCAATCCTTTGAGGGGGTGGGGTCATATGAATATTTATAGGTTCTAGGTTTCATGATGATCTAAGGGTGTGCCATGAAGATGATGGTGCTTCATAATCAGAGGCTAATTCATTAGACTCGTAGAGGCATCCGTCTTTTCTCTATAGGGTTCATGGTGCTCATTAGACTTCACAGAGGATTCTGTATTTTTTCTAAGGTGGTCTCTATGTATGTCTAAATTTGAAAAATATTAAATATTTTATCTTCAATGTTCTCAATGAGTTATATCCATATGATTAGCGTCGTTCATGGAGATGGACGACACTATGATGGATCATTGTGTGGTAGGCTCCTTTGGTGATTTTATGTTTCGTTACTGACCCATTCCAAGGAATGGATTTTGGATCAAAAAAATTCCACCGCGTAAGATGGGAAATTAGGAAAAAAATCACAGTAGATTCTAAGGGTAGATCACTAATAATATGTCTATTACAAATTCCCTTCATGGTGAGACTATATAGAGGCACTGGGAGAGATCACCTTAAAGCTCAGGGCTACCAAGGGTGTGCTACGAAGTTCATGAGTATGCCACCTATTAATAACGAATGAGTTCCCCCACACCCATTTTTTTCATTTTCTCTCTTCAAATATGTGCTCAAGCTCTTGAATCAGGAAGCTCTATCACCCACCAAAACACTCATTTTAAACCCTGTTCCATGGAGCGGGTATCCAAAAACGCTATCTATAGAACCTGTGAATTGATATCCTTTTGTACTTTTGCGTAGCATGACAATTCCTTTATGGCTCCATGATAATATTCTCCATGGTTTATGCTTTTATAATTATTGTAACAAACGTTTTTTCAGAACCTGGTAGTTATTTGACGAAGTCACAAAATGAAATGGCCAACCAAGAAGATTATTGAGAATTACTTAAAGATGCTGCTAGAATGGAAGACATGGTGAATAGTCTTGATCTCGTGGAATGTGTTTGGAGTCATTCTAATCATGTGTCCCTAGTAGAGACATTATCTAAAGAGAATAAGGAATACCCCATCTATAAGAGTTTTCTGCTATATGGATTTAGTTTTAGGGACAATGTATTCATCCATGAAGAATGTTGGGATTAACCAACATACTGGTTTAGGGGCATGCTAGGCCAATATCAGTGGTTTGAGGTTTCTATTGACCATACATAGAAAGACTATACACCTATCACTATCAATTATCACTACAACCATGTAAACAATGTTGATGAGAAATTTCTGAAGCTAGAGGAATCTTCACCACAATACAACACAATTCATAATGTGGTCTTAGGGATGTTGTAGACTGGGTGGGCCAATTGTTGGGACCTGCGCCATAGTAGAAACTTCATGGATGAATGGGCTTGGGCCTACTGGGTATGTGCATCATATGATGAATTGGGGGTAGTGATGAGGTGTGTAGGATTTCATGAGGCTATGTGGGATTCTCAATTCCCCATTTACCATCTAAAACACCTGATGTTGTTTCTACTAATTAGGTTGTCATTGAGGACCAACACATTCAATTATCATTATGGGTAGGTTAGAATAAACCTCTAGGATCATCAAAAAATCCTGGGGATTCCCTTTATGGGGAAATGTATGAAAAATTAGTCCCATTAGATAATATATGGGATGTACCAGAGAAGCTGATATGGAAGGTAAATAAGTTGATGGTCCTAGTGCTAAGAAAAGACAAGTTGTAAATTAGGGATGTCCAATTCAAATAATTGTTGAAAAATTTCCTTAATTTCCCATCCTAAGAACCTACTGAGGTAGAGGAGGAACCTAAGAATCATCCAAGGAAGCTCCCACCAATCAATGGAGAGCTCAACATATCAAGGAGGGTTCATATTAGCAAATCCTGGAGGACAACCACTAGATAAAATGGGAATTTTGTGTCAACACTGAAGAAAAAATAGTTTTATTGTTGGTTGGGTTCAGATCTGCAATAATTTGTGGATGGATTCTTCCAGTAAAGGTTTTTCTCATTTGTGTGCAGTTGAGAAAAATAATCATGTCGTCCATGTTAGTTATAGGTTAGCACATCAACCATAGGATCCCAGTATTGGAAAAGTTATACAAGGTGATGTGGCACATCAGTGAGTGGAAGAAGTTATAAGGTGTATGTGGACCCTTCCACTTCTTTTATAGCTAGACAGTAGTACACATGAGTGTTTATAAATACCCGAACCCCACCCCCCCTACGATAGACTTTCGACCATTCATTCTAAATGTATCAGGCTGTTTCCCCACTAAGAGGACCTCATTGGTGGCACATATCAGATTCTAGAGGGAGGATGAATTTAAAATCGTTCAATTCCCACTTCCAAAGGGAATATTAACTAATAAGGATTTGGGAAATGAGAAATATTGATCATATCTCAAGGCCTTTCAAGGTTGAGTCTCAGTGGTTCTGATAGATCATGGGACTATCTATGATCTATATACCAAGCAGCACTTTGCATGGAAATTCCAGTGCATGCAAAGGTTAACCATGAATGTTTAACTTTGGGTTCTTCATGAGGAAAAACAATGTTTAATGAGGTAGAAATGGATTATGTTCACAAGGGAAATTGCAGAATGAGTTGCCTCTTCCCACCACTGCCTACAGGCTTGTTAAAAAGTACAGAAAAATATGGGAAGAACCTATCCAGGGGATATGATGAAGAAAAGGACCATGCATGTTTATGACAGAGTTTTCCCTCAACCATGTGGTCATGGATAGATAAATACAAGGAAATTTCATGGCGGCAGATCTTGTGTACATCGTGATGGTGGAGTGGTAGCTACAACAAGGCTAGTAATTTTAAGGACAACTTTGGGTGATGGTAAAAGGGATTGGTGGAAGACATGACTTTCCTATTTCAAAAGATCTAGATGGATGCATGTCCACCAACATGGTCTTGCATGATACCAACCCAGACTCTTGGGAGGAGGATACACAACGTAGACATGCTTTGGGATGCTATTTGTCCAAAGGAATAGGGAACCTAGGACATTAAGAGGAAATTCCTTAGACCATACCAGATGTGGGACTACCTTAATAGTATTGGTAGATCTTATATGATTTTAAAATTCAGGGCTAGCTTTCTGGTGTCTCATGATGGGAGAAAATTACATAGCTTAGATGGAAGACTTCATTCATTCTCGGGGAACCCTGCTTACTATGACAGATAGGGTGAATGAAATTATCGATCGAACATCCCCACCACAACCATTAGCCAAAGAAATGAGGGATATATTTCATTTACAAAAAGAATTTTTATAATCATTGGAAGAATAACCTGAAAAGGGAATCACTTTGAAGGAAGGTGACGTTGTGGCCTACGTTCTCGAATAATTTTTCGAGACTCTTGTAGTAATCACTAATCAATTCATTTGTTCCATCATATTATCCATGTCATCTTGGTTTCTCAATCGACATATTCCCAACGAAAAAGAGCCTCCTAACAAAGAAAAGTTCCCTTATAAAAAAAGATGTATCTTCAAAATCTATTCCCGATGTTTAGTCAATAATGTTTCCTTATGAATTATCCATTCATTTATGTTATGAAAATCACCAACAGTCTATCATAAGGAAAATTTTATTTTCTATAAAAATTATTTTAATAATCAAAATTTTCCTCCCCCAAGGAATTTTGTATCCTTAACTATGTTTTTATTATTAAATTTATAATTTATTTTATTATAAAGTCTTTTATCTCTAATGTCTAAAAATCGGTTTCATATCTAAAAAATTGAAATCCTATAAATCCTTAGATATAGGGAATTCTGTTTCTAGATTCCAAATTCTATAAAATTCAGAATCTGAATTCCCTGAAATTCAGTCACCAAATTCCTCATAACTCAGATTTCGAATTCCTTAGAATTTAGATTCTAAATTCCTCAGAATACAGATTCCAAATTCCTTAAAATATAGTTTCATAATTCCTCAGAATTCATATTCTGAATTCTTCATAATATAGATTCTGAATTCTACATAATTTAGATTCCGAATTCCCTAGAATTCAGAATCTGAAATCCTTAGAATTTAGACTCCAAATTCCTTAGAATTTATTCTCTGAATTCCATAGAATTTATACTCTGATGTCCTTATAATTTTGATGCTAAATTCATTGGAATTCAGACCCTGAAATCTATAAAACTCATGTTCCAAATTACATGAAAAAATAGAATTTGGATATTTATGATTTATTGTCTCCATTTTTTCATTTACTTAGACACCAAACATTATTTTCCATAGACTTGAGAAAATTGGATTTGGTTGGGCCACCATATTTTACTTACCCCTGTTATAGTTATGAAGCGATGTCATGCATTTTGTTTCTAATTAACCATTTTTGAGTGAAACGTGTATAGGTTTCTCCGATATTCAAGAAAAAATATGACCATTGAATAAGGGAGCTGATATTTGAAGAAATTCCTTTAAATAAGATCTCATTTGAATGAGATCATTGTTAATAACAACAGATATAACATTGATCACTCTAGAGATTGCCTGTTACTGAAGTGATTTCTAGAGAGAGAGATTATTAGGATTTGGGCATATTGAACATCTTGTTCAGCATGCTTCATGTGACTCTGATTGTTGTTGAGTACAATCGAGAGATTCTGGGGATATGAAAACAAAGGTGTCGACAACCCTGACGTTCGAGGGCTTGCGGGGAAAAATAGACAGATTCCAATATTCCTATCAGGGGCTTACCCTGGTGTAGGTAAGATAGACTTTTTTAAAAGTATAAGTCAACGGATATTTATCCAAGGTTGTTGGATACCCTACACATTGGGTTAAAAGATTTCTTACTTGTTACATATCTTTTCTCAAGTTTATATTCTACTATATTTTGATAAAGGAAGAATGTATAACCATCTTATACTTTCTTGATTTTTTCTGTACTCTGATTAATAAGATTCTATATGATTTAGGGTAGAATCATTTTCGTGAAAACGTTTATTATCATTTTCATTTATGGAACCATATATTTGGAACCTATAGTTTTTTTATAACTGACAGGTCTTGTGAATTTACATTGTTTAACTTGGATAAACATAGTTTTCCTTAAGGTTAAAAATAAATGTTTTTTAACATAAAATTCACCCCTCTCTTGTAATTGAGCATCTACATTCATATTTTGATCCTACAATTGGTATCAGAGGAGGTCACTGAAATACTTATATTCACATATATGTTTTCTTGCTCAATTTTTCATTGTTCTAAATATTTTCCTTGCTTATGACTCTTATCCATGTCTACAAACTTTTACTATTAACTAGTTTTTATGGAAGGATATTTTCTTTTATACGGAAGGAATTGTTGTTGGTTCGATTGACAGTCTAAATCCTAATAAACCACCTATATTTGATGGTAATTATAATTAATATTGGAGAGATTGTATGTGTACTTTTTTTATTAATACTGGAGTGGAGAACTTTGTTATGATTACCGGTGATTACAAGACTCTTAGTAAAGAAGCCAGAACATTTAGTAATCTAGAAATGTCAGAATATCAACTAAATTACAAGGTAGGCAATAATTTTTTGTGTTCCATAACTAAGAATATATATAGTCAGATTTCATCTTGTGAAGCTGCAAATTGTATTTGCAAGAAGTTTGAGGTTACTCATTTTGGTACATTAATGGTTATAGAAACAAGAAGAGCTATGCTTAGAACATAATATCATGGATTCCTATTTCGTTATAGATAACTAGTGTGCAAGGTACAAAAAATATTTAAGATTATTCTTAATAGTTTACAATCCATGGGTGGGAAAGGTTTAGATGATGAAGCACTTGTGGAAACGATTATAGATAACATGCCTAATGAGTGTGAATATAATAGAACAACTATTTATGAGAAGAGGAAATTATCTCAGATTACTCTTGATGATCTTTTTGGAACTCTTCATCAACATGAGACAAAAATGAAAGGAAATGCTGAATTGAGTAAAAAGAAGAATGGAAATGGATGTGTAGCCTTTACTACTACTAATTTCAAGACTCTTTAAAGTGTAACAAGATCCAAGTCAAATAATGTCACTATTTTATCTGAATAAAGTGAAACTTAACATTCTAAGAATGAGGTAGATAATATTGATTGAAGGATGAACATGTTATTTGGGAAGAGAGGCTTTCAGTATAGTTTTAAGAAGAAAGAAAGAAAGGACAAGAATGAATCGGAGGTTACTTGTTATGAATTCAAAAGAGCAGGTCATATAAGGCTAGATTTTTCTACACTTAAGAAAAAGGATAGAAAGGAAAAACATTCTGAGAGAAATAGAAATAAGTACGAAAAATCAAAATCTAAGAATGTTTTGAAATATAATAAAACATAGAGTGCTGGTGGTGGAAAATCATCTGATGAAACCTCAATGTATGATTCTTCAAGTCAGAAGAATCTTGGTTTAAATTCCATGTTAATCATTAAAAATCATTGTCTGACAACCAAGGTAAACAATTATGAATCTATTACCAATATATCCTTGAATTCAAATTCTATTAAAAATAAATATTATAAAACTTTGGATGAATAATCTTCTTCTGATAAATATAATACATTATCTACTTATGAAGAAGCCTCCTGGTTTTCTATACTTCCTCGTAATGATAATTCTTAACTCCAAAAAAATGATAAGGAAATTTCTAGGATTTTTTTTCTTACAAATGAAGTATCAGATATTTCTAATGATCATTAAAAAAATTTTATGGTTTTGAAATTATTTCAAAAAATCTTGAGGAAGTCATTTCTGAGAAGGATAAAATTTATAAGGATCTAAAAAATGTAATTTTTAAAAAATATTTTAGGGACTAACTCTAGTGCTAAAAATAATGTTTCTGAGGATAAAAAAATAATTATTTGATTGATTTCTGAAATATTTTCCATGTGGATGTGTTTTTAAAAACATACCTTAGGTAAGGAAAACATTGATATGATGTATTCCCAAATGCACACCTCTATGGAATAATTCTGGATTTGGTTACACTAATTCAAAACAAGGTTTTAGTAATAAATATTTTGTTCCTCAAAGTGATCCATTATGAACTAAATGTCAATGTACTGTGCATTGGGCAAAATTGTGTTCCGTAAAAAACCCATTCTTTTGGTTTTTCATATAGTTTATTTTTCTATGAATATGTGGATTCCTAAAATTTTGTTTCCCGATGTTTCTAGATCCAAGAATGTTTGCGTTTTGAATGACTAACACTCTTTATTTCAAGAAAATAAAGATAGTACCAATAGAAATACATGATACATGGATAGTGAATGTTCCTGGAACATGACTGGTAACAAATACTTCTTTCAAAATATCATCAAGACAAAAGGAGGAAAATTTACTTTTAGAGATAATTCTAGGGGATAAATTAAGGGTATAAGTAACATTGTTCTTCTTAGAAAAACTTTGATTTCAAATGTTTTATTTATTAAGGGCTTTAATAAAAAAAAATCGTAGAATAATTAAATTATGTGATAAAAGTTACCTTATGAATTTTAGGAATGACAAGGTCTTAGTACACAATTCCAAGGAAGAGTTTATTCTTTCTTCCAATAGGCAAGATAATTTATAAACACTAAAAATTGGAGACCTTAGGAGCCAAGATCTACCTTTTCTTAGTGCAATGGAAAATTATTCTTGGTTATGGAATATAAGTTTAAGACACTAAACCTTAGGAACCTAGGAAAACTCTCTAAGAAAATACTAGTTAAGGATCTACCAGAGCATATATTTGATTCTTCAAAACATTTTGATCCTTGTCAATATGGTAAGAAACATGAATCAAGTTTAAATTAGTTGGCGATGTCTCAACTGCTGATGCATTATAGTTGGTGCATATGGATCTTTTTGGTCTAACACAAACTGGAAGAATTGGAGAAAAATATTATGTATTTTTCTTGGTTGATGATTACAGTATATTTACGTGGGTCTATTTTCTAGTAAAGAAATTTGATGATTTTTCTTATTTTAAAAATTTTAAAGATCAAGTTAAAAATGAGAAAAAACTTCTATTGATAACTATTGATAATGATCATGGAGGATAATTTCAAAACTCTGAATATGAAACTTTTTTTAGTATAAAATTCACTACTCAAAACTTCTCAGTACCAAGAAATACTCAACCAAATGGTGTTATTAAAAGTAGAAATCAAGTTCCTTAAGAGATAACTAAAACCATGTTGAGTGAATATTTTATAGCTAATCATTTTTTGGATGAAGCCGTAAGTACTGCTTGTTATATTTTAAATCAAGTTTTGATTAGAAATTTTCATAATAAATATCTTTATGAGTTATTGAATGGTATAAAATATATATTTTTCTATATCAAGGTATTTGGTTCAAAAGTATTCATTCTAAAAAATAAATATAATTTACATAAATTCATTCCCAAATCTGATGAAGGAATTTTCTTGGGCTACTCCATAAATTTTAAGGATTATAGATTTTTCAATAAAAAACATGCACTATTGAAGAATCAATATATGATAAATTTGATAAAATAATTCATTTTGTTTTTAGACAACCTCAACATATATCTTTCGATCTATTTTGAAAAACTAATTAGCAATCCCTGATAAGGAAAATTTTCATGAAAATGTTTCTGAGACATTTACCCCAAAATATTTCCTACAATATATTCATAAATAGGTTTTACAAAACATAAATGAGTTGTTTCTTAATAATCATCCTGGTGATAGCATAATTGGTGATGTAAATCAACCTGGAAGGACTAGAAGTTCCTTAAGAAATGAAGTAGAAAATCTAGCAATCCTTTATCAATAAGAACCTAAAAGCACTGAGGAAGCTTTAAGTAATGATGATTAGATAAAAGCTATGAAAGATGAGCTAAATGAATTTAGAATGAATAATTTTTGGACCTTGGTTGAAATACCTAAGGAAACATATGTTATTATTGTAAAATGGGTATTCAAAAATAAGTGTGATGAAAATGGAATAATAGTAAGAAAAAAAGATAGATTGGTTACTAAAGACTATAATCAACAAGAAGGAATAGAATACAAAAAAAAACTATTCTCTAGTATCTATACTTGAATATATTTATATTCTAATTTCCTTTGAAGCATTCTTTAATTTCAAACTTTTTCAAATTTATGTTAAATGTTATTTCTTAATTTTTATGCTCAACAGGATGTTTTTGTTGAACAAAATCCTGGTTTTGAAGATACAAAACATCCTGAACTTGTTTAAAAACATACCAAAGCTTTATATGAACTTAAAAAATCCCCTAGAGATTGTTATGATAGACTTACATGATTTCTTTTAAAAACAATTACATTAAAGGAAATGTTGATCCAACCGTTTTTGTAAATAAAGATATGATTTTTTTGATCATTTAACTTTATGTTGATGACATTATATTTTGTTCAACTCAGCAGTATTTAACGGATTTTTTTTAAAATGTAATGAAATATAAGTTTGAAATGAGTATGATGTGTGAGTTAACATTTTTCCTTGGTTTTCAAATTTTTCAAAAACCAGATAGAATTTTTGTATCTCAAAATATGTATATTAAAGATATTCTTAAAAAGAATGGATACTAAACCACTAAGAATATAATTACTCCCATTGGAACCTCAAATTCTATTGATCTTTATGAAGCTAGTAAACAAGTATATCAAACATAATTTAGAGGAATGATAAGAAGTCTTATATAATTGACAGCTAGTCATCTAGACATAAATTTTTTAGTATAATTATGTGCCAAATATCAATAAAATCCTAAGGAATTCCATTTAAAGGCAGTGAAAAGGATTTTTCACCACTTAAAGGGAACCATGGATTTTGGACTCTTTAATGATTCTGGAAATGAATTTATTTTAAAATGTTTTTTGAATTCTAACTTTGGTGGATTTAGAATGGATAGAAAAAGTACATCTGAAACATGTTGTTTCGTAAGAGATTCAATAGTTTCGTGGTCATGTAAAAAAGAAAAACTCAGTAGCACATTCCACTTCTAATGTTGAATATGTACCAGAAGGATGTTGTTGTGCTCATGTGATGTTAATGCAACACACACTCATAGACTATGGTATGAGTTTTACCAAAACAAAAATATTTTGTGATAATACAAGTTCCATTACATTAAGTAATAAAATTGCACATCATTCTCATGAAAAACACAAAGATATTTGACATCACTTTCTTAGAGATCACACACCAAAATAATATATAATTCTTCAATTTATCATAACACATGGTCAACTTGTAGATATTTTCAAAAAATATTTAACCTATGATAGATTTGAATATAGTAAACAGAAGTTAGTAATGTTAATTGTATGATAATATTCCATATTAACTTTTTTGTTGAAACCTATCTCTTTATAGTAATAATCTATTTTTCATTGGGGGTATATATTCTTGTTAGCTAAAATTTTTCATAATCGAATTTTTTCGTTGTAAACTTTTTTCGTAGCCAAGATTTTTCATGGTCAAATTTTTCTCATAGTAAATATTTTTTGTAATCAAAATTTTTTGTAGTCAAAAATTTTTGTAGAGAAGAAAAATTTCCCTCATTATGAAAAATATTTCAAGCAATCCAGAGGGTATATTTTCTTTCTAAAATTTTTGTATTCATTATCTAGTACATTGGTATTTTTATCTTGTTTAAGATGCTTTTTCGGGTTCACTTTTTCTTAAATATGAATGTTTTCCTTAAAAACCTCCAAAGATCGAAACCTATAAAATTCACTCTTTGGTTATCATCTCAACCATCAGATCTGATCAAGAGTATTTAAACTGTTGGATCATGTAAGGAAGGTGAATAGCCACCTCAATCACCTCTATAAGGACCCCTCATTGGTTGTCCCGCATCTATCTTCATGCTCTGGCGTACTGAATCCCTGTTGGTCTACTTAAGTTCATTCCAAATATTCAAGGTTTGCATACATCTGAATGTCTGCTGAAGTCTCTCCTCAAAATGAAATTCCATCTATACAAGAAATTTTTGAATGAAAGATATACCATCAAAGATTAGTGGATACCAATTTCTTTGCTAAATATGACTGTATCATTTTAAAGAATATTAAGCATAATGGCTGGGAGAGCCTTTGTATATTGAAACCAAAGGCATAGGATCTGGTCTATCCAGACATGCTGATTGAATTTTATGATATGGAATGTTTTTTAAAAGAATAAGGGAGAGATAAATTTTCTTTCAAGAGCTATGGGAGGACCTATTACCTTTCTTTCAGAAAGGTAGAATGTTTGACCTAAATTCCTTATGAAGGGGAAGCATAATTTTGTAATCACAAATTACCAGATTCTTCATGATAATTTGTAAAGGAGAAGGCAGTATCTTTTCTTGGTTTGAAAGAATTGAAGACTCCAAATATTGTTCATTTATCTACAGAAATTTGGATTCTTCATTTATAGGCCCAAGGTTTTGTCATTCCATGAAAAGGGGATAAGGATACCCTAATGAAAAGTGATATCTCTATTTTTGAATTTTTGGTGAACCTCAAAAAGATTAACCTGGTAAAGTATATCTTAGTTAAGATTGATAATATCAAAATGGAAATCTGGTGTCTCATATTATCATGTATCTAGTTATTCTTTAGAAGATTATAGTTCTTTTCCTTCAGTTATTCAAAATTCATTATAGTTCTAAGACATGTAATTTCAAAGTGATGTTGTTGAGTGATGATACTCTAAAGAGAATGAAAGTTGTTTTTCCTAGTGATTCAGAAGAATTTTTTGAGTTTTTGGAAGATCAAATCCAAGTTCTTTCAAATAAACAAGAAGTGTTCGAGACTTACAAGAAGGGTGGATGGAAGAGGAAGGCGAAGGTATGAGAAGAAAATGGAAAATATCATGTGGCTAAGGAAGCACAGTCTGCACATCCAAAGCCAAAGAAACAAAAGACTTGTCCTAGTGAAGTAGTGGCTAAGTGGAGAGAATATTAGAAGAACATGAATGAAGGGGAGAATAAGTTTGGCTTGGACCCTACAGTGGAAAAAGAGATAAAGTTAAAGGCTGATGGATAACTTGAGAATCAACAGAAAGAGAAGAAGAAAAGGAAGAAGTTTCCTGATACCGAAATTGTTCAATCACTTCTCATGGATGCTGAGAAAGCATTTGAAAAAATCCTAGTTTTAGAGTCATTTTTGGTAGAATCTCATCCTTAGACTTCGGGAAAAAAAGTGGGGATTTTTGATCCAGAAAAAGAAGAATAAATTGTTCAGGAGGAGGAAGAATAAATTGAATTAGAATATGAGGAAGAAGAAAAATTGAAAAAACTGATGATGTCAAAAAGAATGTTGAATATTATCCTAGGAAGGAGAGTCCCCTTAAAATTTATTAATCTAGAATTCTCAGGTCAAATACTTAAAAAGGAAACTCCATGGAATGATGAGAAGGATCAGGAAGAATTAAAAAAAATTCTGAAGAAGAAATTAGTAATCATGATTTTGTTCATCTGGAAGATCGAGTGGCTGATGTAGAGAAAGAGGAAGTTGAGGAAGACAAAATTGTTCAATTCTCAGATAGTGAGCATGAATGGCCTAAACCAGAAGTATCATTCAGAGAGCTGATAAGGGAAAGGAGGTGATGGTCCATACACCTAAAAAATCTTTAGTAAAAAAGAACGTTGTTAGTAGTTTTTCAAAGAGGATAGATGATGAGTTAGAAAAAGAATCCTCACCAATCAAACATTTTGATTCAGAATCATCCACTCTTGGACTTGATTTTGTGGTATAATCTTTGAAAATGTTGGTAGATACTATTCCTTTATTTCTAACTATTGTTTCTAGATGTCAGATGCTACAACATTCGATGAATCAGATATCAAATTCTATTCCCATGGCATGGATAAATGTTTTAGACTCGAGGGAGGTTTCAAACCCTTTATCATTTGTTAAGATGACCATAAAAGGTCATGCAAGAAGATTACAAGCTGTTCAAGGAAGACTGTCACAGACCTAAGTGTTTTCGATGAATTTCAATATAATTTCAAAGATTCCTTTGACACTGAAGATGGGAAGATCAATGAACATTCTAAGAGAATTGATGAAAAATTGACTCCTAAACAGACTACGTGAAAGCAACAAGTTGAGGATTTGAATGGAAATCTTAATTCTATGGCCATGAATTGGAAGAGGGAAAGGGATCTCAAAATAGAATATTATGAGAATCTGGTTAAGTAAGAAGAAGTATTTAAAGCTCAAGTAGAATGCCTTGAGGCTCATGAAGAAAAGATAAAAACTTTGGCAAAGAAAAGTGAAGATCAAGATCAGTAGATTAAGATTTGGAAGAAGATCACATAGAGCTCAAGAAGCTGAAATCTACTTTCAAGAATCTTATGGAGAAGGAGAAAGAAGTTTAACTTTTTCAATTCCAATCTTTTTTTGAATTTTTCCTTGTACAAATTCTTTCAATATTAATTAAATTTAAGTTGTTCTTCATCATTTTTTTTGTTTGCTTAGAACTAATATTTCAGTTACCAAATATTCCTTCCATTACCTCTATTCCTTTTAAAAATCACAAAGGGGGATAGAAGAATGATAAAAAGAATACTAATTAAGAATATATTTAAATATGTAAGGGGGAGTTCATCTAAACGGAACTTCTTATCAAAGAAAATTTTCATATGCAAGATATGTAAAATATCATTCAAGAAATCAAGAATACGATCCTTTGTGATTCTAAATAATAAGGGGGACTTAGTCATATTCACTTTGATTCATAAGTAAAGAGAGATATGTTTTTATTTTAAAGTCCATAAAATTTTAAGCCCTTATATTCTTGTTAGTAGTGATGTTTGTGATTTCCAAAAAGGGGGATATTGTTGAGACAATAAAGTTTCCTTATTAATTTTCCATTCCTTCATGTTTTAAAAATAAAAAACATCATATCTTAATGGAAATATTATTTTCCCTATAAATTATCTTAATAAAGAAAATTTTCCTTCCCCAATGAAATTATTATCCTTACCTAATTTTTCATTGTTCATTTAATAATTTAATTTATTATAACTTATTTTATCTATAAATTCTAGTAATCATTTTTATATCTAAAACCAAAAAATGCTATAAATTATTAGATATATTGTATTCTGTTTTTAGATTCCAAATTATCTTAAATTTAGACTCTGAATTCCCTGAAATTTTGACTCTGATTTCCTCAATATTCATATTCTAAATTCCTCATAATTAAGATTACGAATTCCTCATAATACAGATTCCGAATTCCCAAGAATTCATATTCCGAATTCTATAGAATTTAGATTCTAAATTCCTCAGAATACAAATGTTTAATTCCCCAAAATTCAGATCCTGAATTCCTTAGAATTAGTAATCTGAATTCCTAATAATTTAGAGTCTAAATTCCTAAGAATTCAGACTCTGAATTCCTTAGAATTCAGACTCTTAATTCCATAGAATTCAATCTATGAATTCATTGTAATTAAAACTACTAAATCTATAGAACTTTGGTTCTAAATTCCTTGAAAAAAAACCTGAATATTTATGATTTATAGTCTCCAAGTGTTTATTTATTTAGACTCTAAACGTTATTTTCCTTGGACTCTAGAAAATTAGATTTGGTTAAGTAACCATATTTTACTTACCCCTATTATAGTTATGAAATGATATCATGAAATCTGTTTCTAATTAACCATTTTTTGAGTGACATGTGAATAGGTCCCTCTGATATTCAATGAAAAATATCACCATTGGAGGATGGAGCCGACCCTTGTAGAAATTCATATAAAAAAGAGCTCATTTGAATGATCTCATTACTAATAACAACTGAGATAACATTGATCACTCTATAGATTGCATGCTTCTGAAGTGATTTGTATTTAGAGATACTCTTATTCTTTATGTGTATTGAAAATCTTGTTCATCTTGCTTTGTGCGACTCCGATTGTTGTTGTTTACAATCTAGGGCTTCTGGGGATATGAAAATAGAGGTGCTGACTACCTTGATGTTCAAGGGCTTGCGGGGAAAACAAGACAGATTCAATTATTCATATTGAGGGTTTACCCCATTATGGGTAAGACAGATATTTGTGAATGTATAAATCAATGGACCTTTATCCAAGGTTGTTTGATACCCCACTCATTGGGTTAAAAGATTTATTTCTTGTTACTTGTCTTGTTTCAAGTATATATTCTGCAGTATTTTGATAAAGGAAGAATGTATAACCTTATTATACATTCTTGATTTTTATGTACTTTAATTAATATAATTCTATATGCTTCAAGGTAGAATATTTTCCTTGTAAACATTTATTATATTTCATTTCTGGAACCATATTTTAATAACCTTTCATGTTTGTAGAACAAAGAGGTCATGTGAATTTACATTGTTTAACTTTGTTAATCATAGTTTTCCTTAAGGTTAAAAACAAATGTTTTAAACTTACAATTAACCACCCCTATCTTATAGTTGAGCATCTAAAATCATATTTCTATCTGACACCAAGGATGCTGGCTAGTATAGGGTCTGGCAGGGCAGTGGGGACAGGGGTGACCATTTTGAAATCTTCAGAACATCCAACCATATATAGGGGGACACGTCCTGGGATTCTGACAGTAATGACTCAAGGGAGCGATTATATATTAAAAAATGGTTAGTACTCTTCCTTGAAGATTCATAACTATTTTCTATAGTACTTAGCCAACTAACATCATATTTTTCCAAACAGTCCTTCACGAAACGTGTGTAATGTTGGTTAGGATGGTCAAGGTGCAAGGAGCACATTTTTTTAGGGGAATGTAGACTGTCACGAAATCAGACACCAAAGATGACCAAACCATTATGATCACAATTATGGATAGATCCACTGGAATGGTGGAACAAAAAATTATCAAAGTTGGATCTAGTGATAACAATAAACCACAAAATGTGGAACCCGAATCATCTAATAAGACACCATACGAGGATCTGTCCACTGAACTTTTAGAGGCATTCCCAGAATATAAACCTTTTGACCCAGAGGTGATTGACGAGACCTAATTTGATGATAAAGATAACCATGTTGTGTGTTGTTGGTCATGGAAACTAAATAATGGATTCATTGATGACCCTATATAGTTAGAGTGGATAAATCAAATGGGGAAACAATGCTCTCAGCTACGCGACCTATGTGTTAGAGGGGTAGATGCATGAAAACAATATATGCTCAACCAAGATTGTAATGAGCAAAAATTTTATCAATTAAATATCTACCTTATTATAGTAAGGTATTAATCACATAAAATCTCATTAAGAAAAACAATTACACATCATCCTTAAATAAATTACTATGTTACCTTTCAATATAAATTTTCCACTTTTGTCATTTAAATTTCAAAAATCAATTATACACGGTTAAAATTAGTAAGATGTTTCGAGTCCAATTGGGAAAACATAATTTTTGGTGTATAATATCAAACCCTTATGAATATTAATATTACCCTTAAAAAATAAAATTGACGATGTTAATAGGAACCTTACCCATGATAGTATAAATAAAATTTATTCATCCTATAAGTGATAATATGATATATTTGCATTATAGTGTTTGTATTTTTGTAAGTCATGAATATTTAATGATAAACATAAAAATTTAAAAGAAAAACTATATTCATAAAATATATTCATAAACAAGTATTTATATTTCTTATTCTTATATGATAATTTTATGATACCTTAATTAATTTTTTAAACTGTTAGAAAAGAATTATTCCATTTTAAAAAATTTATTTTTCAAATAAATTGTTAATTAATTAAAAACTAAATTAATAATATTTACAAAATTGTTTTTATAAACTACAGTTCATTTTTGAATTCTATCCCTCAAAAAAAATTTAGGGTAATTTTTTTTATTTTTCCAAAATACATGATTTTTTTACGAATAGTGAATTTCTATAATTTACAAAATATGCTTAACAAATGATTTTATACATCACGCTTGAGTCATGGATGATGTATATGGCCATTGGTTCGAAATCACATGAACTTATTACTATTTTCAGTAACAATAATCCTCACTATTTATTTTTTTGTGGAGAAATAAAAAATTAATGTATATAATATAGAGAAAACTCCTCTCCCCTCCACTATAAATACCACCCCTCAAAACCTCATTTACTCACACCTCTCAAGCCTTGTGCCTACTAAAAATTCTATCCAAATGCCTTCCCATTATCCCATTCATCTTCCATCATACATTGGTCTAATAAAAATTCCAAATACTCTCACTTTAATAGGATCTTGAAGAAGATATATTCAAGAGGTAATTTCTCTCTCTTTTCTTTCATATTCATTTCAAATTTCATTTCATTTCTCTAATTAGCTTCAACATATATTATCAACATAAAATTTTAACACCATATTAATATATATAATTGTATGATATCTTTTTAATGTAATATTATTCATTAAACTCTTCCCTTTCTCTTTTCTTCTTAAAATTGAAATCATTTCCTACGATGTGTTAATTTAACATCAAAGTTTGTAATGCACTCTTATATTCCATAAAATCCTTCAAGGATATCAATAAAAACATTAAATGGTTCAAAAATACCAAAATAAGAATTTTTTTAAACACTTTTATGTTTTGGAAAGAATATTTATGTATAATTCCAAATAATAAAACAAAACATGTTCGTTGTGATAAAAAATGGCCCAAATTAGCCTAAAATGGTCATTATTAAATTTAAACTAATGATTAATCCACATGGTATATAACATAATTCATTAAAATATCATTCAAACTCATGTAATATAATTAATAACATGTTATATCTGTTCTGGATGATTATCCATGTTCTACATGAATTTTCATTCATCCGTATAAGTGAACTATTCAAGAAAATTATGAAAAATAACACTCCCAAAAAAATGAATTTAAACTCTATAACTAATCCAAAGACCTATAAAAAAATATAATAAAACAATTATAAATCATTTTCATGTATGAGAGGTTATTAAATTGTTGATTAATGAATATAATTTCATTATAGAAAACATTAAAGTGAAGAAATCATTTGAAAACCATATAAGTGGAATTCTTGAACCCAACATTCATTATTCGGGGTTTCCATCATTCAATCAATTTTATGAATGCTTATTCCATAAAATTAATTTCTTAATAATTTTCTTAGCTATTCAAGGATATACATGTTTTCCACTAGATTTTATTTCAATCGTGATGTTTCCCAGAAGAACTGTTCTTTCAAAAACACACCTTTTACTTCTCACTCAAAGATGATGATTTTGATATCTCGTATGATATTACATCATTCATTTATTAAGACAATGTAATATAATTTATTATTTACAAATTAAATCCATTCGATTCAATGAGTTATTATATGGTAAAGATGGATATATGTGGTAATCATTATTATTTAAAAGTAGTGATGTGATTGATGATCCAGGAACTATATAGCACAATATAAATGTTATGATGTGATGATTGAACACAGAATAATATAGTGATCCAATGCATTAGGTAATGTTAAGGATCACATGAGTAAAGTGATGTATGTGAGAACATGATTCTATCTATTTTCACAACTATGTGCGGTAGTTGACCACTATGACATGATGTTTCATTTTAATGCATTTCCACTTTCAATGTCATTTATTAATGATTCCTCTCATGATTATAATCCTATGACTATGTTATGATAATAGTTAATATTCCTATCCCATTTTATGTTGTTTCATTTTCTTATTTATCCTCTTACTAGGATTTTAATTCATAAAATTTTTATGTATATCATCAGGTGACTATTTGTACAAAGGATAATTTAAGGGACAATAAGATACTTGAGAAGAAATAATTAAATAAATTATTATGTTTATGTTGTAAAATTTAGGTTTGGTCCTAGTTTTCCCAAGAACATAATTCTTTGGATACACTATGTTTAATCATTTAATTTTTATTATCATTAACATGATGTAAAAGTAATGTAAGAAATTATGGGTCGATATATTTGGTATCAGAGGCACTATTTAGTGAATTTGGGAATTAGGATTAGAGAACCATGGTGAAAACCTTGGTATGAGACTAAGTATACATAAGCACTCAAGAAGATTTTATAAACATAGGGATCCCATAAGATATTATTTTATTGTTAATTTCACAAAGTAATAAATTATTTATTCCTGACTAGTTTACTTATGGTTGTTCTAACATTTTCTGTTTTAGAAAATGGTGGGAACTTGGAGTAAGCATGACAAAAACACATGTGGGGGACAATGTAGTGATTTCTCAAAAGACATCCAAAATGATTTGGGGTAGAGTTCAAAACATTATAGTGATTCTTACCCAGTTGTCTCATGTAATGAATAGTAACATGAATAATTTGGAATGACCTCCTTCAATTAAGAGGGAGAAGATGGATATCGAGGGTTTTATGTGGAAATGACTATCGACCTTTAGTGGATTTTCTATTCTACTAGTTTTAGAAGAATGGGTCAACTCGATAGAGAATATATTTTGGGTGATTAACTATTCTGAGATGGAAAATGGGACTCCGGTCATTTATCTTCTCAATGGAGAGGATGTGCAATGATGGGATTTGATTAAGAATGCCAAGATGAGAGAAAAAATTTGAGATATGGAGTGAGAATATGTTAAGATAATTTTTTAAACATGTATTTCCAAATAACACCTCATATGAATATGGAGAGAGAATTAGTAGAGATATAGAAAAGGATATGAAACCTATCATGGTCTAAAAAGATAATTTCACAAGGATTGTAAGGTATATTTTGGGAATTTTTATCAATAATAATAGAAAAGTTGATAGATTATTTATTACATTAAAACCAAACCTTTTTATAGCCAATTTAAATCGATACTTTGGGAGTTAGGAAGATGTTTTTCGATGTAATATCAATTTCAAGATGGAGTTTGAATAATGTTCAGAAGGATATGGTGATAAAAAAAAAGAAATATATAGTTCTATTCTAGTAGATGTAATGGGAATGGTGGAAGGAAAACATAACCACACCCATTTCAAAAATGTGATAAGAAGCATTATGGGACTTTTCTCAAAGTGGAGGGGAAATGATTCAATTGTGGAGTAGAAGGTATCCAATCTCAAGAGTTTCGAAAATACATGAGAAGACAAGAGAATATTGTGGAGGGAAAGAGAGCACCACCTATGTTTCAATGCTACAACTATAGGGACCAATGGAACTATTCCATCATTTGCACTAAACCTCAATCCCTCGAGGGTAATCAACAAAATCATCCACCAAAGAAAAAATAGAAAGGAAAGGATTATTCTATCACACTAGAGGATTTTGAGTAAGAAAATGGAATCATACATGGTATACTTACTATTCAATCAATAATGGAAATATTCTTATTTGATTCTGGTTCTATTCATTCTTTTAAATGTCATGGATTTTCTATAAAATTAGAAACAATTCTCTGAAACCTTGATGTTGAGAAATCTATAAAAAGGGAATATCTTTTCATATTCTGAACCATCCCATGATCCCTAAAAAATTCAAGGAGGATCATGAATCTCCATTGAACCTTCCTTTAACAGTGTGGGTTTTTATACCCAATAAAGAGTCGTACCTTGCTCAAATGGTTGATTGAATGGAAGTTATACACCTAGGGTAAATACCCATTATTATGGAATATTGTAATGTATTTCCCAAAGAGTTACCCAAAATTACACCTGATCAAGAGGTATATTTATCAACAGAGCTCATACCAGGAGTTACACCTATCTCAATGGGTCCCTTTAGGTTGGATCCTATCAAACTAGAAGAGTTAAAGAAGAAGCTATAAGATCATTTGAAAAAACGTTTCATATTCCATAGTGCACCACCTTGGGGTGTGGGGATTCATTTTTTGATAAAGAATGATGAAAAAATGCACCTTGGTATCGATTATCCAAAACTCAAAATGATCACCTTGAAGAAAAAATATCCTCTTCAAAGGATTGAAGAATTGTTTGATCAGTTAAGAAGATATCAGTACTTCAAAAATATGGATCTTTATTCTGGACATCCTTAGTGGAAGGTTAAGAAGTGATATATTCATAAGACTACCTTCCTTACAAGTTATGGGCACTATGAGTTTCCGGTGATTCCCTTCAAACTTACTAATTTACTACAATCTTCATGGATTTGATGAATAGAGTATTCATATATTACCTCTAAAAATAATTCTATTATTTTTTGATGATATTATCATATACATCATGATTAAGGATAAACATGAAAAAAATTTATGACTTTTTTTGGAGACATTGATAATGGAGATGTTGTTCACCATTTTCAGCAAGTGTGAATTTTGGTGAAGTAAGTCACGTTTTTGGGTCATGTGATCACAAGTGAGGGAATTTCTATGGACCAATCAATATGATAAATTTAGGATATATCCAGGGACATATAGCTATAGTTTTATAGGTCTGTGGCTATAGGTTGTTTATAACCTCTATTTAATTAACCATTTGTCCTAATGATCTGTGTTTCTTTTTTTTCGATATGTGTCAGGGTCTCCTTTCCTCCTCCCATGATCCATGACCCTCCCCTCCAAACCGTTCACGTCTCTCACCATTGCATCCACCTCTTGAATCATTCAATCAACACCCTATTTCACGATGCCATCGACCTCTCTCACCACAACCTTCCTCTCTAAACTGTCGACCTCTCTCATGTTATTCACGGATGTCTCCTCCCTATGGAATCCTCCCCCGATGCTGCCACCCAACACTACCACCTAGTCGACACTGCCCTAAGATAGCCACCCCACCTCCTCCTCCAGTGCACCTCCGACATGGCTACCCCACCTCCTGAGGATCTTCATCCTTCTCGGCCAGTTAGACCTTCTAATTACCCACATAATGTATTTATGGTTTTAAACCCTCAAATTTCACTCATTTTTATTTTCTCCAACCGTTGTAAGTTATATGTGTATGTGATTTATAGTGGTTTAAAATATCAAATTATGGATGAAAAACTAGATAAATTTATGTTAATAAAATCATGTGAGTCTGGGTGTTAGGGTGGAATAGTTATCACTTTATAGCTATATGTGATTTGTTGTATATTGTTTGTACTTTTTATTTTTTTATGTATGATCATATGAAATATTATGATATATATGAGGAACCCAAATGGATGATACATACTAATATGTATTTCTTATACCCTGTATGGGAACCTTGATGTGGTTGTAAAGTTTATGATTGTATTTTGGGTAACAGCTCATACAAGAGACCTAGTCGGATGTGATGGATGAGTATTGGGGGACTAAAATAGAAAAATACTTGGTTTTTTGGTCATATATAAACTAGTTATTTTTTATTTTGACTATTTTTTACTTTTTCAACCCATTTTATGGTTTTTTTGATGTATGTCTGTATGTTTTTATATGTTCCCATTTTGTTTCTGAATTAAATATGTATTTTTATTATTATTGTTATACCGTAATTATAATTCCCTGAACTTGATATATTGTTTTATGTTTATTTATTTATTTAAACATTATTATATTTGATGATAATGAGATCATAGTCACACCATGCTGATTATGTACTCCCACAAATTGTTCAAATATTTTGCCGTATGGGGAGGTACACCAGAGGTATTATAAAATCTTCGCCATGACCACAGTTTGGACAATACCATGAAATGGATTTAAATTTTTTTATCAAAACATTTTTTGGTTGTTTTACACATTGGGGGATTTAGTAGATAAATTTTTAATTGGTTGGATATTAGGATGTACACCATTTTTATGCATCATGAACTCCTGTATGGTGGAAACTCGAGTCACCAAGGGTGTAGTTTTCCATTATAGATTTAAACTATAAAAATTGAGATATTTATTCAAGTATTATTTTTGGTTAGAGACTATTTTTTTGACTCATGGAATGGGGTGGAAATAGAATCTGAGTTCATTCATTATTCTTGAAATATCATGATTTTTCTGTATGTTCATGACTACATGTCTATAAAAAATGGTTATAAAAAATGATGCGTGTTTATAAATTGGGTTTGATAAAGTAATATTTTTTGTCATGTTTTTGAAAAAATAATCTGAATGTGGTTTTTATTAATTAACATATCAATAATATATGAATTTATGTTTTCTAGAATAACCTATTGATGGTTTATTAATTAATTGAATCTAAAATAGTGGTTTTTATGTGTTTTTTTGATATCTTAATCATTTTTATATGGTAGATGAAGACATTTAGTTGGTTTGTTTAGATATTATATTCATATTATTTTTGTGTATGATAGCTATGAATTGGGTATTGTTTGGATCTGTCTTTGGGGGTTTGGGTTGGTGGTAATCCATAATGTTTGTGGATCTTGTTGTGGGTTTTCATGATGTTTTTATGTAAAACTTTTGATATAAGGAATTATTTTTATTCATGGGTGAGTTGAATGTTTATTATTATTAAGAGGTTTCCTGTTAGATCAGTTAAGGTGCTGGATGGTTTCATATTATCATGGGAGAATGTGTGGGGTTTGGTTGTTATGCTTGGTGTGTAAGAGATTACCCTTAGATTGTTATGATAAAACTTAGGTTATTGTATTTGGGAAATGATACTTTGTTATGAAGTATGTATTAAATGTAGTTTCATGATTTTGGGGTAATAATTAATGCTTAGCATTGTGGCCTGATGGGTTTTTAATTAGTAATGTTGTTATTACCGAATGATGTTGAGTCAAAATTCATCAACAAATCAAATAATTAGGATGAAATTGTGTTCTCATGGTAAATATGATCAAGTTGTTTCCCCCCATATTATGTTACAAGGAATGGATTTTCTAGGTTAATAACATTGTAAAATACCAATTTCTAAATGAGAGGTGTTGACGGAAGTTTACTTTATTCCCATATTTTAGTGTTTTTTGATTTTTTAATAGGCAATTGAAGGTGACGATTTCAAAAATAGCTTTATAAATAATCATCTTATTTACTATTGCGATGTACTTATCAATCTAAATATTATTTATTCATTATTGGTTATGGATTCAAGTATCATTATATTTATATATAATATAGAATGTGTATGAGTTAAAATCCCCTAAAATTTTAAAATTTATAAATGTTTGGATCATAATTATACCTTATTAATTTTCTTTTAAACATTCCTTGTCCCATTTTTCATTTATTCCGATCTGAATGATTTTTTTAATTGAGGGGTTAAGATAAATGCCATAAATGGTGAAACAAACCATAAATAGACCATGTTGGATATTTTGAATGATATAATAATTAAAAGTTTTAATTTAGTATTTTTATTAATTTTATATCAACTAATAAAATAATATTTACTATAAAATATCATTATTGTCAATTATTGAACTATTCATTATTTTTCATTAATAATGTCATGAAAACAACATAAATTATAAACAAATAATTTTTTATGTCCCTAAAATTTCAGCTCAATTTTGAAAAATATCATATCTCTTTAATTATCTATAATTATATTAATTATAATATTTTTTGTATCATTTATATTATTTTTTAATTAATTTATTATTATTTACATTATCATTAACTAAGAATTTAAGGTATATATTTATGATCTAAAAAATAAATATAAAATTTCATAATGATGATAAAAAAATATTCATTAAAATAAATATTTATAACTGTCCATATAATATATTTAATTAGATGATAAAAATAGTATAGTTTTTTTATAATAATTATGACATTTTTTACAGTTCTTTACATAAAATGTTATAAGGCTCATAATAAAACCCAAAAAGAAAAAAGAGGTAAAAATTATTTATATGATATTATTATAAAGGAAATGGAAACATTATACAAAATATGAATGTTTTAGGGTCATTTTATCATCTTTTCATTATATTTTTAAACTTTAATTACCTAATTTTTCATTAAACAAAGTAAAAAACAATTACTAAGATGAATGATAATTTTGAATAAAAATAAAACGGTATTATTTTATAAATATGGGCCTTAGGATTTATTAAATTGAATCTATATTTCATGATACAAAACATAGGTTTTTTAAAATTTATTTTAAATTCAAAAAAGAGAAATTTGATGAAAAATAGTTTTTAAGAAAAATTCAATTTGAAAATATTAAATGTTTTTGTCCTAAATTCAAGAATAAAATTTAATTTAATTTTTTTCATTTTTTAAGTAAAAAAATGATTAATATTTAAAAAAATAAAAAATTGAATTCAAATTAATAAATACTATAAATTTATTGCTAAATAAATATAATCATTTTCAATATTACTTTAAAAATAAATCTTTTTAGAAGATTCACAGAAATTAATCCTTAGATATGTATTTATATGAATATTTTTTAAAAAAATTTAATTTTTTAAAATATTATTTCCAAAATTTCCAAAAAATAATGAAAAAATTCAAACCTAAGTATAATGATACCCATTTTATGAAAGAACAATATTTTTGTAAAATAAAATGTCTTTACAAACAATTGGATTATTATTTAAAAAATATTAACAAGTAAATTAAAAATAAGTATGAACTTTAGATATTTCATAATTTGGTGAATACCAATCATTCAATCTAATTCAAGTGATAGTCTATAAAGATCACATTTAAATATTAATAATTTCTTTTATTTAATCTGATTGTTTTTTTTATGCAATCAATCATAATCATTATTTTCAAAATCACGAGATATTAAAATTATTCAAAATTTTGAATTAATATTTTTATTGAAAGTGATAAGCATTTTCCATTCATTCAGAGATTTTATTATTCCATGTCAATATGAACTTTAAATAAATTCAATATTGTTTTTAATATTCTCCAAAAATTGATTAATTTTGTTAAAACTCATGTAATACATCGTATAAAAATTTTGAAAATGATTTTTATTGTCAATTTTGAAGTTGATAATTTTTACAAATGGTTTGAATTGAATAATTATTTTAATACATAAAGAATGAAATCCTTTAACTAAATTCATGAATATTATTTTATATCAATCATAATTTACATGTTTACATAATTTTGTAAAATTAAATGTTTCCCATAATATTTTGGATGTTTTTAGATATTTTATAAGTGATTGAAAAATAAAAACTGTAATTTTTTTCAGGGAATGATCCACTAAACTATAAAATGTATTTTAAACAATCTTAACATCATTTGATTAATCTTATGATATTGAGGGGGTGTACACTAATGGTACCATAAAACATATTTATATGGATGGATTTTTTTCTTGTTGTTTTATTTATTGACTATGTAACATCAACACACCTTCTTTTAGGGAAAATATAACCCATGATTTGTCCAAAATTATAGAAATATTTTTTTTTTGAATTATTGGTGTTTGAATATAAATATATCCAAAGTTTAATAGGATTATTTTTTCATCAAGGTGACTTAGATGTCGTTTCATGTTTTTTCTTTATGAAATGGTTGTGAAATTTCCTCCGAACTGATTTATGTTGTGTAAGTAATTCATGATTTCAATTAGATGCCCAACAAAATTCATGAAACTATTTCATTATGGGAATGATTCACAAATCTTGAATTGATTAAAATATCTAAACATGACATGATCGTGTCTTTTTTTCCACAAAAATACCTTTTTCTTCATATATGATACTCAAGATACTCATTTCATGAACCAAGGATTCTTGTTGTGTAGTCATCAATCCCATGGGGTTTTTTGTATTCTGAATTCTAAAAATGATTTCATTATTGTTGAATCCTATAATCTCAATCCCTTTTGAGACTCCATGATATATTTTGGTGATTTATTATTTTCCAGACATGTTGTTTTATCATTCGATCTCCAGTGACAATCCTTTCTTTTATATTATTCTTTTTCTATGCTACCCATATTTGGAAGCAGTGTGATATTTTTTTCCAATAAAATTACAGATCATTTATTATGATTTTTGATCTCGGATTTCTATACCGGTCTCCATTATCTTAATTATTTTTCCCCTTTTCTTGTTTTAGGTGAAGACTCGATCCCTGAATATAGGTAGGTTTTTCAATATGATTTTTTTACAATTGAATCATTATAATTTTTTTCTTCAAATTAGTTTTAAATTGATTTTAAAAAATTGAAATTAAAAGAATTTAATTTTTTATTTAAATTGTCTTGTAATCTATGAAAACCCCCAATTTTAATGGAATTTAAAATTTTACTCGGATTTAAGAATATTTGATTGATTTTTTTTGGAAATTGATTAAATGAAATGATTTAACAACAAAACTTTTGATAAATAAATAAAATTGAAAATTTATTCCACATTGAATTAAATGATTAAATATATGAATTGGGTTTTAGATGAGAAATAATGGTTAAAAATGATAGGTGGGATTTTATTTTTAACTAATTTAATATTATTTTGTTCTCTTGATTGACTGATTGATTGATCGATGAACATGTTATCCTGGGTATATTTTTTGAAATTTTTACAAGCATGAATAGATATTAAAACCTATAACTATAATGATGTTGAAATTAGTTAAATAATCTTACTACAATTAAATTTTCCCCAATGGGGAGTAAATTCTTGATAACATTAATTGAGTAATTTGTGAACATAGTGATTATATTTCACTGATTAAGTACTCTGAGGATCATATTACTAGAAACATACATGCCACATAGATTATTACATGGTTATATGAAATGGTTTTATTTGATGATTACATTCCATTTTTATTGAACTATTTATTCATAAAAACATCTTTATTGAAATGTTTTTTAACATTTTATTTAATACTATTATGATATATCTTCACTCTTTTTTATTATCAATTTATTCTTTTCTTAGACTATGTAAATTTCATTTCATTACATATTTTATTGAAATTTAATTAATTATAGGATTAATTTTTATGGATCTAATTATGGAACACATGGTGAGATTCAACTTAGATATTTAACTCACACCCAACCATTTCCTTTGGTAAATCCAAGATTGTATTATGCTAGGATGATGATAAATTAAAGTACCACCTAGCAGTGGTGGGTATTTTGGATCTTTGGGACATAGAGTGGTGGTGTTAACAAATGGATATTTGATCAACTTGTTACATAGTATATGTTTGATCATTTATCTGGGAAGATGTTGTGTCTTTCGATTCTATTATTTTCTCGTCTTGTTTTGCCTTTTTGATTTTGGTTCATTCTACTTGATTGGTGTTTGGAATGATTAATTACAGATTTATATTGTTTTTTATTTTGGAAAATAGTCTTAATTTGATTTCTGATTGATACTAGGTTATATTTGACAACCTTTTGGGATAGAGAACCCATTGTGACATGGTAGAGTCAGATTATGTAATAGAGTACTAGGTTTTCTAGGCTAGTCTATGATAATGTGGTATCAAAGGTGTGGGATATGAGTTATCCGTTGATATAGGTATGCAATTAGGTTATCCAGGTAGTTAGGATATAGGATTTATGGAAATTATGTGGTAGATTCAAATGAGTTCATTGACATATCTCATCATAACAATACTTAATTCACCATGTATGTTTTGGGAAAGAGTTTTTGAAAAATAATTTGATTTGATTTATTGACATTTCCCTACTTCTAATCTGATTATGTTAAACTACAATTCTTGAATTATGATTTTTGGAAATCATAATCTCATATTTTTGTTTTGATTTTTTGAACAATATATCCTTGGATATTCTTTAAGTTTTGTCTACACATAATGTGTATACAACATCCTTTGAGAATCCATTTCAACAGGCCAGAGGAGGAAGCATCAGGTTAACAGTAACAATAGGATATTCAAGTAGACTAGAATATTTTTCAAATAGTGTTGTGTTTTGTTCATTATTTTGGATTGGTACCCTCACAAATTAAAATTCAAAATCCATTTGAGGAACCCAGAAGTGAATAACCTAGATATCATACTCTAGATGTTCATAATAAAAAAAACCATTAATTTTCCTAGTCTCAAATGACTATCAAGAGGATGAGGATTGGTTACAAGATATAGATATGTTATTTGAGTTATTGGAAACACTTAATTCTATAAAAAAATCTATCTACCTTCATAATAGATGGACCATGTAGGAGATAGTGGGATCTAATAGTGATAATTAATATCCATTAGTGTCTTTAGTGGAAAGACATTATGGTAATCGTCAAATAACACTTCTATCTAGAATCTATAGTCTTTGTGATGTCCCTAGATTTTACTATCCCCCATAATGGTGAGAGTACTGCTACATAGTATGAGTAATATTTTTCTTTGATTTATTATTTTTTCTCATGAGGATGTATTTGATGAAAATATAACGGCTCAATGGTTAGATATGGGTCTCCCACCAACTAACTGATCGTTGGTTTTCCTATTAAAGATCACTAATTATACTGATGTATTGGATGGAGCATTGATGGGTGATCTTTGAACTAACGGAATTATGAAGATGATGAGAGTTACATTTTCTTCCAGTGTTAGTGTTGTGATTACTACTAAAAAAAATTCGATGTTTGATGATTCTAGTGGTTGTTCTAGATATCTGACATCATCTAAACCTCTTGAAGTTCCAGTTTGAGGCCCTTAGACTTTTCTTCGGTGTAAAAAACTTAGGCATTCGAAACAAGTTAGCATGCAGGCAGAAAATATCTATTGTTATTTATGTCTACTATGACATATATAGATTTTCTACTATATCATTTCTACTCTATGCAGTGGCATGTAGTCATCTGCACTAAAACAACAATTGTAAAATCAGATGCATCAAGGTCAAAGGGGTTAAATAAATAGTAATCTAGAATTAAACTTCCGCACATAGTGGAAGTGTATACATAGGAAACTTGGTTAGTCCAACAATATTGATAGGTACAACAACCATTGATTCAACTTTAGTGACTGAGTAATTTGATATTGGTGTATCTCATTCGTATATATTAACCTGAGTTATGAATTTTTTAAGCCATACTAGGGAGACATTTTATAAAGCGATGGATGTTTTTATGCCCCTATGAATGATGAAAGAGAAGTGACATCAATTTCATTCATTTTTTTCCATATATAATTGTCATAAATTACCTGGTTTTTTGGGTACATGATATGAATCCTCTTGATGACATTTTCATGATAGACTAGATTATATATCAAAACGCTTGAATTGAATATTACCTTTGGAAGGTATCCTTTTTTATTCCCAATGAGGTGTGATTTTTATTTTAGGGAGAATGGGTCCCATGGTTAAGTAGAGTTAGAAATCATTTTCTGGTGTTAGGAAGCCTGATAATGGTGTTTTCATTCGACTTGGTGTGAAAATAGTTGAGTGATGTTCTTACTCTATTAATTATTGTGTCTCCAAACATTTTCCATCTTTTTTTTGGTTTTATACTAGTAATTGAGATAATTTTATCAATTTATTTTGTAACAAGTTCTCAACTATTGTATATTATTTCATTCCATATAGTACAATGTGGGTTGAAGGTGTTTAAATCATAGCTAGATGATCAACTAGATAAATGTTTCCCACATTTTAGTTTTTCACCATGGGTCACCCATGTTCTCTTTATAAAGAATTATAATATAACATATTTTATATTTTTTTGACTATCAGATAAATAATTGAGTCATGATAAAGAAAAAATATCTATTACAATAGATATATATTAATTTTTTATTATGAAAGAATAAATGGTGTTTTCAACTATTGATCATCGATATTATTTTCAAGAGTTGGTAATTAAATAATATTCCATTTATAAGACCGTATTCATGAGAGGTATATCCATCACGAGTATCATGTTATGTAATTTGGTCTAACCAATTATCATACTGTTATTATGGATTTTATGAACATGATATTTCATTACTAATTTGACTCATTAATGATGGTATTTTTTGATGAAATCCTAGTTTACTCCCATAACAAGGAGGATAATGTGCGTAATTTTTGAGTTTTTTTGAAATTAATCATAAATCATTGAATTTAAAAATAAATTTTTTATTTTTTTTCTATTTCATAAAAACATTTAATAAGAAATATGGTCTTGTAAAATAGTATATTAGTTAATAAAAATAAATAAAAATAGTTCATTACAAAGAAGAAACTTTATAATATATTCTAGAGTCATATATTCTTGGTTTTGGAAGGGTATTACAATATATTTTTTTAATGATTTATAAAAATTGGATTCTCTAATTAGTAAACATACCTATAAAGGGTTGATGTACATGAGGGATGACAAATGTCAACATTCATTTGTTTATTTGAAATGTCAATTGACTTGTATAACAGAGTTGAATCACCCTATGACCAGATATGTCTATGTCATCTTCAGTGAAACATGAGGTGGGAGTATGGGATGTTTCTTTATATATGGTGATAACAAGGTATTATTTGATTCCATATTTATTAGGCCACACTATAAGAATTTCCTTACCTTAGATCAAGATATCATAACTTTGATTAATTATCCTAATAGTTTCAAGTAATATTTTTTAGTGAACGGTTTACTATTTCATATGACCCCAAATGAATGATCTATATCATATCTCAAAATTATTTGAACCACTATCAGAGGTATTGAGTGGATTACATGTATTTTTTTATATAAATATTTCTTACACCCATATTCATGAATATGTTATTTGTGATTTTTTAATCAGAAAATCTACAAACAAATCTGTCAAATAATCCTCACAAGAGTAGAACATGATGAATCTCATTTTTTAGATTCATTTTGAATTTCCTAAAAAATAATATAATACTATTTTATTGAGTATACAATTAATATCCTCTGTTTAACAATTATTCTCTTTGATTAGCTTTTTTAGGATTAATTATGTGGAAATAAGACATCATTTATGTTGGGGATACCATTTGGGAGTGGTTATTCTCTTCATAGATCATCCTTGTTTTCTAAAACTGTTATATTATATATTACACTATGAAAATGGCTGTGATTAGGGATTTCTATAATTCCTAATGAGTGGTTCACCAGAGAACCAGGAATATGGTTAATGATAGGTGGTAATTATACTAGTGGATAGGTACGAATTGAGACATCACTTACATTTTATCTCATTGTTCTACCATTTACCATGAAAAAATCGTTTATAAGAGACCATTATTTTTTTATATGATTCTAGAAAAAACATGAAAGATCAAAGAGAATGGTAGGGAATTTGTGGTTTGGTTTCTTCATACCCCTCTTGGAGAGAATACGGTATCAGATTTTATTATTTTATTGATCAAATCAGGTCAGTTTATACCCATTTAAGAAATATCCAATGATTGAGACTTTGTAATTTCCCTATGGTAAATAGAATGTCTTTATCTATGGATTTTCACTTGTTAGAGTTTTCAATAAGTATCCATGTTTCACTTCTCACTTCTAAAGAGGCCTCTAAGGGGATGTAATATCCAAAAAAAATATGTGCATGGGATATTGTCCACATACATATGGCGAGACATAATAATCTATATAGAATCTTTAAGATGTGATATGTTCTTTCGTTACTGAAATAGGTGGATCATGGGATGACCATTTGGGACTTGATGATATTTTCTATAATAGTAATTAGATGTACACTATCTGGATGGATCCATTTCTTTCACTGATTTTCCTGTCGTATCTATCACTACTAGGTTGGATGAATATTGTTGAATGTTTTTATTGGAACTATTTTATTCCAACATACAATGATAGTGATTCAATTGATTTATCACAGAAGGCTGATTAAACATATACATTACAAATATTATGTTGATTCTTATTAGTGATTATTGGGTTTTTCAATTGGAGAGTAACATTTATTTATAATTTCATCTTTGTTGATTCACTAATTTCTTGGAAAATATCAAATGCATGTGCCATTGTCTAGTTTAACTTTTTTATTATAGATAGAGTGGGGAAAGAGTCATACTATTTGGATCATCCAGCATTGTTCCAATAAATTGGAAAATAGTTTCACATTTTAATGCATTAGGATTATCTTTTTGACCCTTACCATGCTCTGACATAGGAAGATCATCATGTTTCACTGGATGTATCTGTGACTAAGAATCCTGCCAAGATTCTTGATTCTTAGACCAATATTCTTCATGGGGAGATGATATCATTGGTCAATGTGTTATGGATGAATAGAAATATTTCACATGAGAAATGGGATTATTATTAAATGATGTGGAATTTGAGTCCCCATATCTTATATATCAAATATTCTTAACATAATTTTTAGAGGTGGAAAGTGCTCAGATCGGTGAGGTTAGAACATATCATTAATTTATTTCATGTATTTATTGACCCTGATTTTGATCGTTCAAGATTTTATAAATTTTTCATGTATTAATATAAATTTTGTAATTGTTTTAGAGGTATTTCATTAGTTCTAGGTGAGTAAGAATGATTTTTTGTGTTTTATTCATGAACTAGTTATGTAATGTTGAAAAATAAATTCATGTTGTGCATGTGATTCACAATATGAATAATTCACTTAGCAGAAGCGAGGGAAATATTCCCTGAAATGAAAAATAAACACACCAAGAATTAATTACATGAAACTATATATTTAGGACCATGATTTTAAACATGAGGTGATACATTTTTTATCAGCAATGGTACTCAAGATATTCATGTCATGAATTAGGGATACACATTATGAATTCATCAAAACCATTGTATTTTAGTTCACTGATTCATGAAAATGATTCTATAATATTGGAAGTATATCTTCTTGAACCATAGGAAGTCTCTACATGACTTATTTCGTTATTTTTTCCATTCCAAAAATCTCTATTTGTTATTAGGTCTACATTGAGCTTCCCTTCCTATGTTTTCTACATCTATCTTCCAACCTTATGTGAATGTGGTGTGATATCATATTTCCTAACAAAACAGAGATTGATCTTGATGATTTTTTTTCTAGGATTTCCTTGTTAGACTCTAACCCCCCCCCCCACCCATCTTTTTTTATTATAATTTTATATATGTTGAGTTTATTTGATCTTTTATCAATTATCAGAAGTTCCATATGATTTTTCTCAACAATAAAAACATTAAATTTAAATATTTTATTGAAATTTGTTTATAATTATTTTAAATTTCAATAATTGATATGATTTTATGTTTAATTTGAAATGGAATATAAATTATAAAATCTCCCCCAACATCAATGAAATTGAGACTGTCATGTGGATTAGGGAAAATTTATCACATGTTTTTGAAATTTATTTGATTAAATGACATGAAATTGAAAATTTATATATATAGAATTAATTAAAAGATTATTTTGAAATTTATTATTTAATGAAACCAACAATTTGTTTGAAATGATAATGGAATGTGGAAAATTTAAAAATTTAAAAGTTATTTTTAAATAATATGGACAGATTGTTTTTACAATGATTTATTGATTTAATAACTATAAAATAATGTGTTCTTGGATAGTTAGTGGGTAATTAGGATATGTATAATAGGATCCGACCCCATATAACTAGAATGAATATGAAAACACAGAAATTAACTTACAATTACATGAATTTCTTAATTGGGGGTTTTCCCCTGAAATCCTGAGCTGATCGACTTGTACAATCATTGAATTGGGTTCAATGATTGAGTAGTGTAAGGATCCTATATCCAGAAACTAATGTACCACATGAGTTAATGAATGATGATATGATTTTTTAATTATTACATTCCACAATTTATTGGACTTTTTTATTCAATACTACTCATTTTAATATATTTTTAAATAAAATGTTCATTTAATCTTGTTTTGATATATCTTCCATATTTTTTTATAAAATTATATTTTGATTAGAAAATGTATATTTCAAGACATTTGATGTTTTATTTGAATTTATGGAATGTTTGGTTTAATTGTTATGGTTTTTAGTATGGAACACATGGTGAGACCATGTAGGTTAGATTGGCTAACATCCTACCATTGCCTTTGGTTGTTTGTATATTAAATTATTCAAGGTCCATGAGAAGGGAAAAAATCTCTTAGATGTGGTGGATATTTTTAATCATTGGGAATATAAGTGATGGATGATATAGGTGGAAATGTGATCTACATATTACATGGGATGTGTCTATGATTTTACCTAGGAACATGTTGTATCTCTAAATAATTTACTATTGTGGTATTAATTTAAATTTTTTATTCTAGTAAGTTATTCGTAATTACTTTTGATGATGAATAATTATATATTTTTTCCTCTAATTTATTTTGAAAAAGTATTCAATCATGAGTTTTGTATAACTCCACGTCCTCATCACTAGCCTATGGAGATCAGGAATTCCATTCAGGCCATGTAAGAGCCAGATTGGGTATTATGGTACCAAGGTATCTATGATGGTACATGACGGACTAGATAAACTATTAAAATTTTATATTGCATTTTTGTTACATGAATGTTCATTCTATTTATATATTTAATTTTATTCATTTATTCTGTGATATTAAATCAAAGTAAAAATTAAGTGATGGGTGGGACTATTTAAATCCCATTGAAAAATTGTTAGGTCTTATGAAGAAAACGAACTAGGTAATTGAAAAAAATTCATACCTATTTATATATGGATTCTAGGAATAAATAAATGATGTTAGGATTATGATGAATCTTATATGAATTCATTCATTATAAATGTAATTATTTTCATCCATGTGGTTATTTATTATGATTCATCATCTATTGATATATTCCCCTTTTATTTTATTGGTTACGTGTAATATTGAACTATTGTTTATATTTTACATATTATTCATATTTATTATATCATTGATTCTACAATTTTATTTCCCTTACAAATCATCAAATCATATTCTTTATATTTTTTTCCTTTCTCCTAGTTACTGATGAGGGATTTATTAATGAATTCCAAAATATATTATACAAAATATTAATATTATCACTAAAATTATATGATTTATTTAATTATTTAAATATAATGGGATAATAATATATATATCTAGTCTACCGTGGCTGGTACCATATTTTATCATATCATATGTGATATTTTTTATCTTATCCCAATATAATAAGATTAACACATGGTCGGATTTACCAGAGTAGGAGTGTTATAGTTGGTATCATAGAATGTTCAGTAGGACCCTTTGCAATCAATGATTTGAGAACATAACCCCATAAAATACTCTAAGGTTACTATTATGTATGATATTATATGATAATAATCTATAAAATATATATTTAGTGGGTTTTTAGACAATTAATTGTGTTATGGATTTTATATAATGGATACTGCTATGGAACAGATGCACCTAGGATTAAAAACATCGAAAGGGTAGATTATGTATAGACATAGTCATCACTAGTGCACGATGAGTGGTCCTATGGCTAAACACACATATATACACTCTTATTTGATATATGTTTTTTTATTCACCTTTACATTACAATCTAATACAAATTATTTGGAAAAAAATTTGTGATTTTTTTTATTCTCTAATATAATATGTTTAAAATTCAATGATTATATGTGAAATAATATTCATCATGTGTTATGTATTACACTAAATATTGAGTTAAAAAATAAGATTTAAAATTCATATTGTTCCGACCCTATATATTAGATGGAATTATATAGTATTAGGGCCTAGAAAAAGGATTGAAAACATTATGAATGCATGTTATCTATGAAATGAACTTACATCATGGGTATTACAATGAATATAGATCTAGAGATGATAAAATATGACTATATTACTGAAATTGAACTATATTATTGTCAATATATTTATCTATATGGAGAAACCCATTTGGGGAGAAGTTGGAGTAAAAGATCTAATGGTTATTCCTATATTAATATCTCAAGTTATTATAAAAAATCAAAGCCTAACTAAAAGACATAAAATAATAACTATGAAAAAAAATTCATGGATATTCTAGTGATAAAAATGGAAGGAAAAATAATAAACATTCCACATGTCATGAATGTGGAAATAAGAACTTGAATAAATTCATAAAGATAATTACGGTTTGTTTCATGTGTTAATGAAAAGTTTTTCAGGATCATAATTGTAAATTCAGGAAATAATCAATTTTCGTCTATTCCTTTAAAAGTTTAGAGATGGGTCATTATGCGAACAAATTCTGTAATGTATAGGCGGTAGCATGGTAATTATTTTTTGGTATTTATTAATGATATCTTGAGGTACATTAAGTGTTATGAAGAGTTTGAGAATAAAATGAGAATAACCGATGAATATTTTAGAGGAAAAGTAGTTATATAAGAATTTTCGTCATTGGGAATGTTGATTTTAGGAAGTTCCCATTCAAGGGAATATTTTTTCCATGGAGAAAATTTGTACTGATCTATCTATTAAAAAAATAAATCTATGAATATCACTTGTGAATTAATATATACATTATTTAATTTATTTATTGATAATTATTTCTAATTTATATATAATATTATCAGGAATATATATTTTTTGTATTTCATAGTGATTAATGTTTTTGGATATTATTTTTGAGCTTCCTATGAAATAATATGTAATATGACCATTCCAGTATTTTTTTTAGTTTCTATCATGAATTTTTTGAATATGATTATGGTAGATTATTTATATAATTATTTATGTTGAATATTTGGTTGTATTGAAGAGGTTTTGGAATCAATGTGGCTTTTCATCATAATATACATTATTCAAATTATATATTATCTCACATTATGATACAATTTTTTATGTTTAAATATAGGAGGAATAACTAGTTATCCATCAATTTATTCTATAATTCACTAAAATTTGTGGTTACTATATCAGGATTGAAAATTTTATCTTTAACATTAATTTCATGGAATAAGAGATGAGAAAAAAGTTAAAATCGATCGAATCATAACCAAAGAGTGAAATTATTCATATGAAAAAGAAAATAAATCATGTGTGTATATTTTCTTATTATCTCTATATCGATGTGAACATAATTTCTCAACCATTAGAAAAGAATATTGGAAGGAAAATTTTAATGAATTTCTTTCATATTTTTTGAATTAATTGTATTTATAATCCTTTAAAAATTTATATATATTTTGTCATTTACTCTGTCATTATCATTTTTTTATTATAATTTTTTAATCCTAAGAATAAATTTATTTACCTCGGTGTCCAAATTTTTACTTCATACTGATTTTATACTTATCTTCGAACCTCACTATGTGTTGATCTATGTAACAATTATGTTTACCATTTCAAATTTTCAATGGTATTTTACTTTCTCTTTTCTATGATGTGTGTTCTAAAAAATGGTATCTTACATTATTGAACCGTTTTTAATGACATAAAAAACTACACGAATGAAATTTATTTATGGGTTGGAATGTTACAACATAAAAATTTATTTTAAAATAATAATATTCTTTATAGCTTAAATTACATACAACCAAAACCATTATGCGAACTATGTTATAATCTAAAAATAATACTATATAAATTTTTACATTATATCATAGTGGTTAAATTGTTTATATGAATAAAATAAAAACATTATGAAAAACTAGTTGTTCTATTTAGATAACTTTTTTTATTGTTCCATAATAAATAAATACTTCATTTTTAGAAAAACCATTTATTTATTAAAAAAATATGTTCTCATAAATAAATTTGTTCTAAATGAATTCTATATGAAAAATAGATAACTAATTTTCCTAATTTTTTTTTGTTAAAAAGCAATTGATATTTTTTTATTCTTAATTTATAATTTCAATAATATCATGTGGTGGATTTTTTTTATTTTTATAAAATGTTTATTTTTTTGTGACTAATGAATTTCTTTTGATTGTTTGAAAACTATCATTTTTTTTGTTAAATAAAGTAATTTAATACTCCCAATATTTCTTGGATTTCATCATAATTAACCATATATATCCATTAATCTTCAATAATATAATCAATAATACATATTATTATTTTTAATGGTATTTTTATAAGTTAATTTCTGTGGCTAGAAAATATTTTTTGTTGGTTTTGTACAAAATTATTGAAATTTCATTCATTCGCATGTTAGAACTGAATCATGAATATTTTATTCTATATTTTGAATCAATTTTTTTAATTTATAAATTTTCCCTCTTCATTTTTTAAATATTAATATTAACGATGTTAAATATTTGTCACCACGGTAAGGGTAAAATGTGTAAAATTGTGTTAAACTATTTAATAACATATAAAAATCTATAAAACTTATTCTTTAATTATTTTTATTACTTTAATTATATGAATTAAATTATATATTATTAAATTATCTAATTCCATGTTTCATGGCGCTTTCTATAACCTCTAAATCCTTTTATGTAAGGAATAAATTTAAAATTCCACTCTCTTTGTTTTAATAATTATAATGCATGTTGATTGGGAGAAAAATAAGTTCATATAGGCTACAAATGAGGTTTATTTTATTTATTGTCATATTAAAGGATTTTAATATGTAATTATAATGTATAAGTAATGTCAAATATATATATATTCGTAGCCCATTATAGTATTGACTTCTTTGAATTCAAATGAAATTAATAGTCACAAATATTTTTACTAATATTTTATTATAACATTTTTTCATAAATAATTTAAATATACAATTAATTATGTAAATAAAAAAATGGTATGATATTTGATCAAATATTTCATACAAGTACCATTTTTAGGAACTTTTTAACTCACATGTAAATTATCACCCTTAAAGGCTGAAAAATTTGTTACAACTATTATGGTTAAAAATGGTTAAGAAAGTTGATAGACAAAAATATAAGATTCATAATGAAACATTAGCCTGATAACATTTTTATTTTTAGTTGTTTCGTCTTTATCATGTCTTACATTCAAAATTTCTTCCATTGGGTTCCGCTTCACATTATTATTATAAATATTATATTTAAATCATTTATATAATTCTAAATGTGTCATGTCACATACATAAAAAAGTTAACCAACACTTAACCTTTATTAGCAATTTTTAGACCAATAGATTTTTAAATACCTATCCTAATACCATCAAAGACTCCTTAAATAATATATTATACCTTTGTAATTCTCTGAAGACTATGCTTTGAATTATTAATGTGAATGGCAAAAGAGATCTCTCAAAGAAGAGGCAATCACCGTTGATGACTATTTCAATGATGTTTTACTCTAATAATTGATATAAATCTATTATATCGATAATAAAATAAACAATCAGATATAGTAAATATTGTTAATTTTTTAGGATTATTGTACAACAATTTTTCACCTTCTATCATCCAAATGAAAAATAAATAAACCACTCGTGCATAAGTACGGCCTATCATCTCTACGTAGGGGTGTAATTTAATTTTCATCACTAATATTGAATTAGGGTTATAATTATGGGTACAATTGATATATAATAATGATTAAATAATTATTATTCTATAAATAGAATATACGATTTACCTTCTTACCCATCCACCCATTACAAAATTATAACCTTGCTTGTGTATACATCTAGTCTACAACCTCAATGAAGCGATGCCATTCATTTTTCGTATATGTGATTCATGGTTAATATTATATATGTGTATAAATAATATATATGATATTTATATCATGAATATAATTATATACCTAATTTTATAATGATCAAAATCAAAGTTAGTAGTTATTAAATCCATACATACATGAAAAAAAATAGTTTTCAACCGAGGAGTGATTATAACAAAGAATTTAAAATTAAAAGGTGATATGTTGTTATAAAGAAAAAAAATATGGTATTTTATGTATGAAAAATATTATATTATCCAAGTATGTTAGATTTAAATTTATTACTCAAGAAGTCAAAGGAATATATTAGGAAATTCGAACATGAGATAAGGGGTTTCAAAACACATTTTCACCTCATTGAATAATATTAAATATTGGTTTTTTATTTTCTAAAAATAATATGTGTCTAAGGAATTTTCTTTCTATTTCTTTTTATATTAATAATTTTTATATTGATTTGATTTTTTTTATATAATAAATCTATTCATTATTTCTCACATACATTTGATGATCATTGTAAGGGTTTTCCATCTCACTTTTGTTTCTATGAGACATGTTTTGTACAAACCATGTGTTTTTTCATGTTTTATAACACATAAAAAGTGATATTTTATATAATGAATATCATTATTTTCATGGTATTTAAATATTAATTTGATTTTATTCATTTAATCAGGGCTATTGTTAAAAATTTTCCAATGCTATATATAAGACCCCAGCCATAAACCTTACTTAATCTTGAGTTATTACAAGATTACACCGTGAGGATCTTTTCAGGTTTAGAGTTTTAGAGAATTAGATTATAAAAAATTCATTACATACCACATTTAAACAAAGTGGTTACCTAAAATATAGTACTCATTTTTCCCATCAGCGGAAACATATTTAAAATAAAACATGGATTCTTTCTTGACACTTCATTGACACTATCATCACATCATGTACCTTTCCCTTGACCTGTGAAAAACATTTCAAAAACATGGGATGAGCATAAAAAGCTCAGTAAGGGATATAAAAGTATGAAATGAAAACATTAGTCCATTTATGAAATCATACTTTACTCATAAAACATAAGAACTTTAACATACCTCACCAAATCATGAATAAATCATAGAAATCATAAGACATAAAGGTAACTTGAGGCATTCATAACATTCTTACATAGGGAGTAACCCTCTTGGTTACCTTTGGAATACCCATCACAGTATATTCCCTAAATATCTTCGGAGAAACCTTAATGTTTAACTCCTTCACATTACCCAATGCATTGCAGAGCAATATCAGGCTCACCCGCCCTTATTTTATCACGAAACCACCCATCTTCATAATAATGCCCAAGAACCATAACATAATCGAATCACATAAAACATGCATAAAGGAAATATAACATTTTCACTTTTCAATCACAAGATGTAAATACAACACATTGATATAAAAACATTATGAAAACCATTTTCAATACCAAAATAAAAGAAAAGTAAAACAGGGTATTTATTTTTCTTTTAAAAAAATGTATGGATTGTAGAGGAAGCTGAAACTCAAATAATGGTCATGATGGCGGAGAAGTCAATGTCGCCGCATACGTACGACAAAAACATTCCCTTTTGTCATTTAGTAAAATGATTCGTATAAAAAAATATTCCTTTTGAATAAACTTAAAAGTCAAAGGGGTTTATACACCCTATAAAAAAGGTTGTGTATAAAACAAAATATGCCTCAATGAAAGGAGATTGAGACGAAGTCCGATACCTCGTATCCGACTTGACTTGATCATTATTTAATCTCCTGAATATTAAACTTGAGATAATTCTTACTTGTTTAAGAACCTTTTTCAAGTTCATTATTCCTTTTATATCACTTATTGCCATGTCATGAACACTATGTAATTATTTAAGTTAATAACGATCGTTTTAACGATCATTGGTACTTGAGTCAAAAATAAATTCTTTATAGTTACAATTTTTTCATGTATCCATTATATACATAGTTATACTCATGATTTAGATATCATATATATCATATATATCCAGTATATACATGCATTTATAATATTACATGACGTTTAGAGGTATGAAATGAAATGCACCGTTCATGGAGACGGTAAGCCGTACGTACGCATGAATGCTACTTCCATTTCTATTTCATATTTTATGGAATAGAATCATAATGATATAAAGGTATATTATAATTATAGTATAATATCATATATAATACCTTTAATTACATCCTTTATACATCCCACATATGGCATTAACGAATCAAATCACTTTGAGGGGGCGGTAGTCCGCACTTCCTAAAATGAAGATATCACGTTTTCCCATAATGGAAACCATAAAGGTATGCCATAAATGAAAAATACAGAAGCTTAAGTAAAAAATAAACATATTATATATCATATATAAATATAGTTTCATCTTAATGGCCACCTTTGAAGGTGTTAAAAGAATATTTAACAATCATCGTTTCGTGAGGTAGAAATTCGCCATCCACGGAAACAGTATGTTCTTTAACAATTAGATGTAGGTGTGTGTAAGTGTAGCTCGAATCATTATTATAAAAACATCGTACTATATGGAATATAATGGTGTTGTTACAAAAGAAATGAATAAAAAGAGTTTAGGGGGTTGGAGAAGCAAAATAAAACAAAAGAACACAAGTGAAGACATTACCTTAAAAACGGGTAACTCTTTTTGATTTGAGATCAAAGGCTTCTTTGGGAAGACTTCTGCCCAAAGTGAGTCTTATAGGAGTAAGAGAGGGATTTTTAGAGAAAAAAAAGAGTAGATATTTGACGAACCAAAGGCTTTATAGGTGTGGGTAAGCAGGTAGAGGTGGGGGCCTTTTATAAGAGGAGAGGGGGGGGCACTCTTGGAAAGTTAAGAAAAGATACTTTATTATAAAATGATTATCGGATAAAAAGGGTCCCACAAATATATATTTAGAGGATAAGGTGATAAGAGTTAGAAATCCACCCATCCAATAGGTTTTTGACATGTTTAGGTCTTAGAGTTTACATTATATTTTCATTTTATTTAAATCGTTAAATAATGAGGTAATCGCTGCATCATCATGGTGTCATAAATAATTTAATTTATTTAATGCCTAAAAATTATTAAAAAAATATCATGATGTTGGAAATATTTTTATAATTCTAATGAATATTTATAGTAAAAAATATGACTTGTATAACCCCATTTAAAAATTGTTTTAGTAAAACAACTCATGTTTGTGCCATTTTAATTTTAACATTAAATAAAAAGATATTAATGTCATTTTCCTTCCAAAGTGGCTCCATGGGGTCCCCAAGTTGACCCATGGATTTTCTTTGTCTGACATTACACATCCAATAAGGGTAGGACATGTGTCAAGTTCATTTCATATTATTAAAACATTATTCTTACATTAAATTACACTAATTACCTCTAATCACGATTAAAAACATAAAAGTTACTATTCACCGAAATAATTTAATCCCATTGAACCACATTTTACTTCTTAATGAAAACCATGTATGTCGGATTTTTGAAATTCAAAACACAGAGGTGGTAAAATTTCATTTAAACGAAAAATCAGTTTTTATAAGTACCACTTAGTGGTTTCATTATTCATCAAAAATTGATGTTTTTCAGAAAAATACCAAAACATCACCCTAAGATATATTTGATATTCCGAATTCAAAAATGATGTATATTTTACAAAATTCAAAAAATATAAGTTACATTAATTAATTTAATAATTAATTCCCGCTGTCAGAGCAAATAGCGTGTTTTTATGAAACAATAAGTATCAAAAAATTGACACTAGTTTAAGTCCAATTTCAAAGTGAAATTAATTCCAATGACCACTATTAAATTAAATGGTAAAAATATATTCGAATTGAAATTTAAAACCAATTCAAAAGATAATCTAATCATATAAATAAATTAGATTAAAAATAGGCATTGAATTAAAATACAATATTTTTCACTATTCATTAAAAAAATGATCATTATCGGAAAAATACCAAAAATTCACCCAAAGTAAATTTCAATGCCCAAATCATAAAGAATATGTTAATTTTGAAAAATAGAGATTATAAAATTGTCAAAAGATTGATTTAAAAAAGGTTTTCCATCAAAAGGTAGTAAAACAATATTTTAAAAATATTAGTGTATTTCATGCTTAAGATTGGATTTATTCTCATTTTAAGCCTCTAAAACACTATATAATTCATTAATATACATAGATAAAAATATATATTATTCCTTACTTACTTGGGATGTTACATACTTCCCCCATTTTGAAAATTGTGTCCCTGTAATTTATTTACTTATCAAATAATTGGGGGGTATTTGGCCCTCATTGCATTTTAAGATTCCCATGTTGCCTCTTCAATCATGTGGTTTTTTCACAAAACCTTTACCTGATGAATCACCTTATTCCGTAACACTTTCTCTTTGTGGTCAATAATCTGGACCGGTTGTTCCTCATATGATAGGTTCTCTTCCAACTGAACTACCTCTGGACTCAAAACATGAGATGGATCTGGCATGTACTTCCTTAACATTGAAAAATGAAAAACATTGTGTACCTGAGATAAACTCGGAGGTAAAGCCACTTGGTAAGAAACTGATCCAACTCTCTCCAGAATTTCATATGGTCCAATGAACCTTTGACTCAGCTTTCCTTTCTTACCAAATCACATCACACTTTTCCATGGTGAGACTTTGAGAAAAACATGATCACCTACCCCAAAAGAGAGATCCTTCCTCATGTTGTCTGCATAACACTTCTGCCTACTTTGAGCTATTCTCATGTGTTTCTGTATCAGATGAACTTTTTCTGCCAACTCTCCTACCACATCCGGTCCCATTAACTTCCTTTCACCCACTTCATCCCAGAAAGTTGGAGTTCGACATCGCTTCCCATATAACACCTAAAATGGTGCCATCTATATACTGGAATGAAAACTGTTATTATATGAAAACTCAACCAAATAATGATGTTGGTCCAAACTTCCCTGATAATCCATCGAACAAGCACGTAGCATATCTTCCAAAGTCTGAATTGTTCGTTCTGACTGCCCATCTGATTGAGGATGAAAAGTTGTACTAAAATTTAATTCAGTATCCGACGACTTCTGAAGGCCTTTCCAAAAGTTAGAAATGAACCTGGGATCACAGTCAGATACAATGGAGAGAGGAACTCCATGTAACCTGACTATCTCTTTAAGATACAAACAGGAAAGTTGATATAGGGAAAAAGTATCTCGTATGGCAAGGAAATGAGCAGATTTAGTTAATCAATCAACAATAACCCGGATTGCATTATTACCTCAAGATGTCTTCAGTAATCCCACAACAAAGTCCATGGATATATTTTCCCATTTCCACTCTGGCACTGGTAAAGGCTGAAGCACCCCATTCGGTAATTTCCTCTCTACTTTAACCTGTTGACAAGTCAAACACTTCACAGTATAATCAGCAATATCCCTTTTCATTTTGTCCCACCAGTAATACTCCCGAAGATATCTATACATTTTAGAACTGCCAGGATGAACTGAAAATGGAGAACTACGAGCTTTACATAACAGATCTCTCTTCAACTATGAATCACACAGTACACACAATCTCTTCCCAAATCTCAAAACAAAATCATTATCAATATTGAATTCAGGAAACTTACCCTTCTGAACCAGCACTACCTTTTTCTGCAACTCGCTATCTTGCTTCTGTGCTTGCTTAATTCTATCTAATAGAGAAGATTTCACTGATACCTAAAACAAAACAGAAGGACATCCTGCACCAACAACTTCTATGCCAAAGTTTATCAAATCCTTAACAAAAGGATCACATTCCAAACGCAACATTGCTAATGAAGCATTACTTTTTCGACTCAAAGCATCAGGCACTTTATTTTCTTTTCCCGGGGGGTAATGAATTGTATAATCATAATCCTTGATTAATTCTATCCATCTTCTCTATCTCATGTTCAATTCTTTCTGAGTGAATATATACTTTAAACTTTTTTGATTGGTATATATTTCACACTTTACTCCATACGAATGATGCCTCCAAATATTTAAAGCGAAAACAACAGCAGCTAATTCCAAATCATGTGTAGGATAATTTACCTCATGAGTTTTCAACTGTCGTGAAACATAAGCAATTACTTGATCATTCTTCATTAAGACACAACCAATTCCTTTCAATGAAGCATCATTGTAGATAACAAATTCCCATTCTTGGAAGGTAGTGCCAAAACTGGAGCATTCACCAATATTCTTTTCAGTTCCTGAAAACAATCATCACATTCTTTTGTCCAGATAAACTTGACATCCTTCCGAGTTAGCTTAGTCATTGGACTAGATAACTGGGAAAAATTTCTAACAAACCTTCGGTAATAGCCTGCCAATCCAAGGAAGCTTTGAATCTCAGTTACATTTGTGGGTCTTGTCCATTCTTCTACAACTTTTGTTTTTGCAGGATCAATAGTTATCCCATATTTTGAAACAATGTGACCAAGGAAAGAAATTTGTTGCAACCAAAACTCACACTTTCTGAATTTCCCATACAATTTATTTTCTTTTAAGGTTTTCAAAATAACCCTTAAATGTCTTTCATGCTCCTATTTACTTTTAGAGAACACCAAAATATCATCAATAAACACAACCAACATTTTTCACCGGATTCAACTGAGCCATCACTGCAAAAAAACTGTTTAGTTCTGATTCTGACCATCTCAGGATACTGATTTGAAAGGTCATTTCCCTCTATATTCCTTCCCAGAAAATATGTTCTGTTTCCTCTATGAAAAACCATTCTTAACACATAAATATCTTAGGAGAAGCAACATGGTAATATTCAAATGCTATATGATATAAATTTGAAAATAAAAAAATATTTTTGGATAATCATTTAATATAATTCTAAATCCTAAAGTTATCTAAACCGACCTCCGATACCAACTATAAGGCCCCAGCCTTAAACATTACTAAATCATGAGTTATTACAAGATTACACATTGAGGATCTTTTTAGGTTTAATGTTTTAGAGAATTAGATCATAAAACATTCATTACATACCACATTTAAACAAAGTGGTTAAATAAAATATAGTACTCATTTTTTCCCTTCAGCAAAAACATATTTAAAAAAAACATGGATTCTTTATTGACACTTCATTGACACTATCATCACATCATGTACCTTTACCTTGACCTATGAAAAACATTTCAAAAACATGGGATAAGCATAAAAAGATCAGTAAGGGATATAATAGTATGAAATGAAAACATTAGTCCATGTATGAAATCATACTTTACTCATAAAACATAAGAACATTAACATACCTCATCAAATCATAAATAAATCATAGAAATCATAAGTCATAAAGGTAACTTGAGGCATTCATAACATTCTTACGTAAGGAGTAACCCTCTTGGTTACGTTTGGAATACCCATCACAGTATATTTCCTAAATCTCTTCAGAGAAACCTTAACATTTAACTCCTTCGCGTTACCCAATGCATTGGAGAGCTATATCGGGCTCACCTGCCCTTAGTTTATCACGGAACCACTTGTCTTCATAATAATGCCCAAGAACCATAACATAATTGTATTACATAAAACATGCATAAAGGAAACATAACATTTCCACTTATAAATCACAAGATATCAATAGAACACATTGATATAAAAACATTATGAAAACCATTTTCAATACCAAAATAAAATAAATGTAAAACTGGGTATTTATTTTTCTTTTAAAAAAATATATGGATTGTAGAGGAAGCCGAAACTCAAATAATGGTCATGACGGTGGAGAAGTCATTGTCGCCGCATAAGTACGAAAAAAACATTCCATTTTGTCATTTAGTAAAACGCTTCATATAAAAAAATATTCCTTTTAGATAAATGTAAAAGTAAAAGGGGTTTATACACCGCATAAAAGAAGGCTGTGTATAAAACAAAATATGCCTCAATGAAAGGAGATTGAGACAAAGTCTCATACCTCGTATTCGACATGACTTGATCGTTCTTTAATCTCCTGAATAATAAACTTGAGTTAATTTTTACTTGTTTAAGAACCTTTTTCAAGTTCATTATTCCTTTTATATCACTTATTTCCATGTCATGAACACTATGTAATTATTTAAGTTAATAACGGTCGTTTTAGCGATCATTGGTACTTGAGTCAAATATAAACTCTTTATAATTACAAGTTGTTCATGTATCCATTATATCCAGAGTTATATTCATGATGAAGATATAATATATATCATATATATCCAGTATATACATGAATTTATAATATTACAAAACGTTTAGAGGTAAGAAATGAAATGCACCGTTCATGGAGACGGTAAGCCGTGCGTACGCATGAACACTACTTTCATTTCTATTTCATATTTTTTGGAAGGGAATCATAATGATATAAAGGTATATTATAATTCCAGTATAATATCATATATAATACCATTAATTACATCCTTTATACTTCCCACATATGTCATTAACGAATCAAATCACTTTGAGGGGGCGGTAGTCCGCACTTCCTAAAATGAAGATATTGCGTTTACCCATAATGGAAACCATAAAGGTATACCAAAAATGAAAAATAAAAAAGCTTAAGTAAAACATAAACATATTATATATCATATATTAATATATTTTCATCTTAATGTCCACCTTTGAATGTGTTAAAAGATTATTGAACAATCATCATTTCAGGAGGCTGAAATTCACCATCCACGGAAACAGTATGTTCTTTAACCATTAGATGTAGGTGTGTGTAAGTGTAGCTCAAATACTTCTTATAAAAACATCCTAGGATATGTAAGATACTGGTTTTGTTACAAAATAAATTAATAAAAAGATTTTAGGGGGTTGGAGACGCAAAATAAAACAAAAGAACACAAGTGAAGATATTACCTTAAAAACGGGTAACTCTTTTTTATTTGAGCTCAAAGGCTTCCTTGTAAAAACTTCTACCCAAATTAAGGCTTCTAGGAGTAAGAGATGGATTTTTAGAGAAAAAAAGCATATATTGGCTGAACAAAAGGCTTGTGAGGTGTGGGTAAGGAGGTAGAGGTGGGAGCTATTTATAAGAGGAGAGGAGGGGCACTCATGGAAAGTTAAGAAAAGATACTTTATTATAAAATGCTTTTTGGATAAAAAGGGTACCAAAATTATATATTTAGAGGTTAAGGTGATAATAGTTCTAAATCCACACATCCAATAGGTTTTTGAAATGTTTAGGTCTTATATTTTACATTATCGTTTCATATTATTTAAATCTTTAAATAATGAGGTAATCGCTGCATCATCATAGTGTCATAAATAATTTAATTTATTTAATTCCTAAAAATTATAAAACAAATATCATGATGTTGTAAATCTTGTTATCTTTATAATGAATATTTATAGTAAAAAAATATGACTTGTATAACCCCATTTAAAAATTGTTTTAGTAAAACAACTCATGTTTGTGACATTTTAATTTTAACATTAAATAAAAAGATATTAATGTCATTTTCCTTCCAAAGTGGCTCCATGGAGTCCCCAAGTTGACCCATGAATTGTATTTGTCGGACATGACACATCCAATAAGGGTAGGACATTTTTCAAGTTCATTTCATATTATTAAAACATTATTCTTACCTTAAATTACACTAATTACCTCTAATCGCGATTAAAAACATAAAAGTTACTATTCACCAAAAAAAAAATTATTCCCATTGAACCACATTTAACTTTTTAATGACAACCATGTATGTCGGATTTTTTAAATTCAAAACACAGAGGTGGTAAAATTTCATTTAAATGAAAAATCAGCTTTTATAAGTACCACTTAGTGGTTTCACTATTCAACAAAAAGTGAAGTTTTTCAGAAATATACCAAAACTTCACCCTAAGTTATATTTGATATTCCGAATTCAAAAATGATGTCTATTTTAAAAAAATTCAAAACATATAAGTTACATTAATTAATTTAATAATTAATTCCTGCTGTCAGAGTAAATATCGTGTTTTTATGAAACAATAAGTATCAAAAGATTGACACTAGTTTAAGTCCAATTTCAAAGTGAAATTAATTCCAATGACCACTATTGGATTAAATGGTAAAAATATATTCTAATTTAACTTTAAAACCAATTCAAAAGATAGTCTAATAATATAAATAAATTAGATTAAAAATAGTTTGTGAATTAAAATACAACATGTTTCACTATTCATTAAAAAATGAACTTTATCGGAAAAATACCAAAAATTTACCCAAAGTAAATTTCAATCTCCCAACCATAAAGAATATGTTTATTTTGACAAATAGAGATTATAAAATTGTCAAAAGTTTGATCTAAAAAATGTTTTCTATCAAAAGGCAGTAAAACAATCTTTTAAAAATATTAGTGTATTCCATGCTTAAGATTGGATTTATTCTCATTTTAAGCCTCTAAAACACTATCTAATTCATTAATAGACATAGATAGAAATACCTATTATTCATTACTTACTTGGGATTTTACACTATATGAGTTTATTTCTTAATCTCATAATTATTCAGGATTTTCATTATTAAATATTAAATTTTTGGAATCCAAATATATTAATATATTTAATCAAATATATTTTATTTTCCTCAAGTTATTTATAGAAAATATAAGATTTATATTAATTTTTATCTCTCCATGTACTCAAAAAGATTCAATTAATGTATTAAGAAAATTATTCTTCATTTTTTATTCAGTCATGCATCATTTTCTTCAATCTTTGTATTTTATTAAAAAAATCAAGAATATATTTACTATTCTACAAGAATTTATTAATTTCTATTTTATACATAATTTATTTTTTTCAAAAAAAAAATTAAAATGATGTATCTTTTAATTTCATGAATAGGATACTTTTTAAAAAAGTTCTAAATGAAATCTTTTTTACATCTATTGTTCAAACAATTTTTACTATCATAATGAATATTTTTTTTATTTTATAATTCATTAAAATTTTCCAAGGTTATATTCAATGAAAATTTATTTCAGAATATTATAAAATATTTCATATTTCTTATATGGGATTTTAAAAGTAAGAGTGTTTTCCCCATGATATTTTCCAATTATATTTTAATATTATTTTCATATATGTTGACATATTTGGTGAATCTTATGTTTTAACAGGTATATACTTCAATTATACCATTAACAATATATATAGAGATGTACTATGACTATTTTCCATGATTTATTGATTGGTGTATATATTAATATTATTTTTTATAGTTTTCTAATATATATGTTTATGTTGATTATATATGTAATTTTTACTCACTTAATTAATATTATGGTTTAATTACACATAATATGTTATTTTTTGAGACGGTTATAGACCCTCGATGCATTAGTTTGTCTTAATAAGACAAACTAGGTTATATATTTAGTTTCTTCGATGTTTATTCTTATATATTGTATTTTTTAATAAGCCTTGATTGTTTGATTAAAATGTATGATGTATGAATTATATAATTGTGAAACAAGTTATTGATTTCCTTGTAATTATTTATGTCATTATGTTATCAATTTTTATATTACCCATTTATAGTATTAATTATATCGAATATTTGATTATTGTTTATCTCTTTCATATAATTCATTATTTATTTATTTCATAATAGATTTTGTTTTATGTTTCCCCTTATAGATAATCTAATCTCAATGTTTTGTATGTTTTAATTTCCTCAGGATACCAATAAGGTATTTTTGAATGACTTAAAGGATGTTTAAGAGAAAATCATAATTTTTCCAATAAAAATTTATGTTTTATTTCATGTTTTAAAATGTAAGGTGATAATAATGTATGTATATTGACTCAAATGACTAGTATATTTTTGGATCCTAATATATATGATCTCTTATATATTTTTCCAATGTATTAATATTATCATTGGATCATGGTTATTGGATTCAGTGTTTTACAGTGTAGATGTTTCTTAATGCACCCTAAATGTTGGCATAAAAATGATTGATTCTAAATTATCTCATGGGAATAATTATATGAAGTGTATAACAATGTTTAACTATGGGTTATAACCCGGGAAAACACATTTTGTTAAGAATATAAAACACCACATATGATAGAGTTGTGGAAAGAAGAATATTGAAAACTGATTCACGGGGATATGAAAATGCATCTACTATATAAAAGAGGGACATAAAGCCAATGCATGTAGAAGTGGGATGAATAATACCACAAATTTAATTAAACAAGTAAATGTAAATATCATCCCTCATCCTATTATGAAATGTTTGACTACATGGAACATGGACACTATAAAAACTAATGTACTAAGAAAACTCTTATCGAATAAAAATAGTGAAAAAATTGTCATGTGCATGAGGTCATGAAAAGAAATAAACTATGACGTGTACTATGATGGATCTAGAAAAAATGTGGTGATTGGTGCTAATTATTAATTAAATAATAGAGAACATATTATGTGATTTTGGTTCTAAATATTAATTCTTATCTTGTATAATTATTTGAACTATTTAAACACCACTGTAATTCATAAAGGTTCACATTATCAGAAAAAATGAGAATTTGGGAAATCATTCCATACTAGGTATATTAATCCTACCAAATAAATATATATTTGGTTAATCATATAAAATACCTTTTCATACTCATTATATTATAATATGATGATATAATTAGAATATGATGACTATATTTATATAAATTCCACACTAATTTCTTAGAGAAGTGAATCACCTTCAATTTCTTAAATTTCCATAAAATTCAATTGAATATTAATGATAAGGATGAAAATAATTTAGAATCTTCTCAAAATGAATTAATTTTATTTCCTTATGTGAAATATTCTAGCAAAAAAAATTAATCAAAGGATACTACAATTCTTGAAGAGATTCCCAGAATAAATGATTTCACTAATGTATTTTCTGATTATTTTCTTATTATCTCCCTCGATTGAGGGATTGAATTATCAATTGAACTTATACCTAGAACTCTACCAATATCCAATTATGAGTAGATAATTTCCCTAATTTATCTAGATGAATAAATGTATCCATTACAATAAAATATTGGCAAGGGATTCTTATTCCAGACATCATCACTGTGTGGTACACCATTTATTTTTTTCAAAAATAATGCTGGATCAATGTGACTAAGTATTGGTTATCAAATACTCAAAAAGAACATGATAAAGAATAAAGATACCATGCTATTGATTGATGACTTGATTTATCAATTTTGTGGATATCTATATATCTCTATACCAGACCTTCAATAAAGATATCGTCAATTAATGGTGAGATGGGGGGACATTCCCAAGATGACATTTCATACAAGGTACCAGCAAAACGAATTCATTTTCATTCAATTTGGACTCATGAATTCTCCAAAATATTTCATGGAAATAATAAATGACTTATATATATTGCGTCTTAACAAAATTTCTGGACTTTACATATGATTTTATTAAATACTAATTTTTTTAGAGGAACTTGAGGAGCAGATAAGTACCATTTTCAGTATAATAAATAAGGGTATTTAAGATGAAAAATAAACTAAATTTGGGTTTTAGATAGATAATGTTTAATTATTGGGGTATATTATAATATGTAATGTGATTTCTATAGACCAGTTAATGTCTAATTTTATTGAGGATTTTTCTAGAAAAAATTATATATATATATATATATATCATTTTTACCTTGGAATGGTTGGGTATCATCAGTGATTTCATGGAGACCTCTCTTCATTTTAAAACATTTTTTACTAAAAACATAAAAGGGAGTGAATTATTTAATTTAATGTGATTTTCAAGAGGGATTCAATGAATGGATGAAGTTGAAAACCACTACACTAGTACTCCTACTACACACAAGTTGTGAGGAATGATTTATTTATAGTGGTTATACATATAATTATTTGGATTGTTTACTCATATAGAAGGATAATGTGATAGAATATACATCAAGATACTCAAAGGTAATGGAAAATGAATATTAATAATTATCTAGTGTTTGTTTTGTTAATATTTTCATTGAATATATAGAAGAATTATCTCAATTAAGGGAATGGAGATATATATATATATAAATATATATATGGATTGTAAGAGCCTAAATTATATTTTCATCTAGGAAGAGTAAAAAATGTTACAATGAAGATGGTTAGAGACGATCAACTATTATGTATGATCAATCTGCTACCATCTCAACAATGATAAAAAAGTGTCAAATTGTCATATTATAAATGATTATGCAACCTTATATTTGTTAAGTATTGAGAAGGATATAATATTATCGGACATTAAAATGGTGGACATATTAATTTTAAAGTAAAGAATAACATCCTACAATTATAAATTTCTTTCTATGGATATCAATACAATAGAATATTAATAAATCTCTAAGGGATGATGCAGAGATACATAAGATGTAATTACTTGAATTTTCTGTGGTTTTATTTTTATAATTAATTGAAAAATTCTTAGAACATGAGCTATGATGAAGTGTGATTGTGAGGACCATTGTTCCTGAAACAATTCATTAAAAAAAATAAGTTTTTAATAGAAAATGAGTGATGTTTTCATGAATAATAGGAATAAATTCAAAATGGTGGACAAGATCCATAATCCAAGGGCACTATTATTTTTAGAAAATCAATTTAGCCTTAGTTGGGGCCTATCATCGGTCAATGTATGCCGAGTTTGAAAGTTAGTTTTTGGACGAAAACGTCATTAAAGTATTTTATTCAACACAACAATCCTTTTCTTTTAATAAGATCTTGGTGAGGGATTCAGGGTTTACCACCAACATGAAAATCCTCTGATTTCAATAGAAGAACCATTGGATAATGTGTTGGAAAATGATGATAGATTGACACAACCATGGGTTCGATGGATCAAAGACCCATGAACAAAGGTGAAACGTCATCACTCTTTGTCAATGGTCATTCAAACTCAAGGTAAGGTGTGTGTATTGATTTGTATCCTCCCCAATCATTATCCCTACGATGATTATTAATCAATCATCAAAATAAATTGATTCAGATGTCATTGGTATTATGGGTTGGGTTTATTCCTCAAGTATTTTTATTAGTAGGGTTAATTTGATTAAAGATTTTTATTATTAAAAATTATACGTACAAAATTGATTAAGGATAGAATGAATAAAAGGATATGGATCATTACATGGATTGTATCATGTTCTTCTTCACCCTTGATGTTCTCTCCATTCTTGAGATTCTTCATGATTTTATGAGAGTATGATTATAGAACCATAGATTCATGGCCTAACAACATGATACTGAAGAAATGATGCCACAATGACACCACAGAGGTGCGGCGATGAAGGTGCAGTGCAAGGAGGTGGAACATGGAGTAGCAGCTACGGTCGATCCAGGCATACCACTAGCATGGTAGCCGGTAGGGAAGGAAGGATGCACCCTAGTGAGGATGGTCTAGATGGGGCACAAGGCAGAGAGCGGGCCATCGGAGGGGCGACCAATAGTGGAGATAGAATGTGGTTTAGGTGAGACCATGTAGGATCTCATGGTTATAACGGTGCCATGGGTGGTAGTAGGGGATGAAACCAAGGGGTTTTTTGTATGTGTCTAAGGGTCCATGTGGAGTTCGTGATGGCCCATAATGTTGGGGGCCGATAAGAACTGGGGTCATCCACTTTGAAGGTTGTGTCTCTATGTTGACTCAGAGTATGTGGCTCGATCGGATGCATGTGGGGGATGAGGGATGTCCGGTGTGTGAGGCTCAGTCTAGAAGAATCGGGCTGCTCTAGTGGCCTAGGGGATTGGGTCCAGTGGTCTTGCGGCGTAGCGGCCAAGCACAAAATTCCAGTTTCGTTCAAACATAGCCAATCCACTTTAGACCCGATTTGGACAAGATATGGCATTTTCACCCAAATGGTAATCACATTCAAAAGGAAAGACCATTTGATAAATTTCCTGAGTCATTTTGGATCCTTTCTATAAGGAGAATCTTTTGTGATGACATGATTGGATTTTAACTTTTTCCAGTATAGGTGGTGATTTTCCCTTGGTTCTTTCCTCGAGGGTTCAGTACAATATTACATCCATATCACTGGGTAGTAGTCCCCTCTAGATACCGAGTCTTGGATATGGTTATGGTATTCCTCACTAATATTGGGGTAGTTCTCTACAACCCCTGATGGAGTTTTTCGGTAATTGACATGACCTCTTAGTGTAGGGAACTAGTCCTCTATCTAGTTGGATGTATCGATAGAGTTTTTGGTATTCTCTAAGAAGTATCGTCTATGTTATGAGCCTCATTGATAGGGTAGTTGGTATTATCTGAGAAGTTTTCCCTACGTTGTATGATAATACAATCTTGGGTTGTTTTTATTTATTATGAAGGATCCCCTATGTTTATATTACGTTCCATGACAAGGGTATTTCTCTATAGGATGGGGCCAAATAAGCAAGACCTCTCCATGAGAGTCTCTGATCAAATCCTTGCATGAGGGGAGAATTCTCTTGGAAAATCACTCCAAGAGTATAATCCTATATTAGTTATGGGTTGTGACATAACTCTTTTACTTTCAGGATGGTCATGAGTATATCCAAAATCCTTGGTATATGTGCCACATATATATACATATGTATAGATGACTGTAATTCATGTATTTTTATTTAAGATATACTTGGTCTATTCACTCTAGGGTGTAATTAATGTATTTTTTTAGTGGAATTCATTTGAAGTTTTAGGGTGTCCTACGATGTATTATTTTACTCACCCCTACAAGTGCTTTACTAGAAAAAGTCATGCCTTGTCTAGAAGATCGATGTTTTGATGGATTTATTGGTGGAATAAGACTAGATGGTGCTTAGAGAGATCAGGCAGACGTGGTGTGCCACTATGACTTCATACAAATATCTCACACCTACCCTTAAACAATGTTTTACATAGATGAGTTTCAAAAACTTTTCCAATCATTTTTATAGACTCTTTATTTTGGTGATATTGTATTCTATAATTGTTTAGTTTTTAGTGTTCTGGTTTTGTACTATATTGATGGGTTTTTAAGGTATGAAGGCATTTTTTACTCTGTAATTTTTACATTTAATCATTTTTGGATTAGATATTTGTGTGTTAGTGTGTGAGTGTGTATATGTACTTCATCAAATGCCGCCCATTTTTGTTATATGCCTACTCAGTGCTAGTCACCACTTATTATCCTATCAGATGTGGTCTTGAGGTAGTTACAACATGGGACCCTTTAGTATGGGTTATGATAGTGTTTTATTATAGGTGTTCGGTTATAATTATGGATTAAGAGACTATGAGGTTTGTTTGGGGAAAGAGTGTTAATTATTTCGAGCTCAGATTTCATTCCAAGGAATCCAGTGTTGTTGTGGTGGCTGACAAATCCATACACCAGGACTCTGAATTGTTCTTCTCGACTCTATAAATGAAAACAGTAGTGGTAGGAAAAACAATAGTATATGCATCATATAAGATGTGGGTGTGTTTTCATGTCCTTCTTGTGTCATCTCACTATGTATACTCTATTTTCCATGGTATATCATGTTCTATTTTAGGATGCCTTCACATAGAAATCCATCCTGGATTCCATTTCATGATCACATGGATGATCCAACTAGTGATGAGGTGTCGGCACAAGGTCTAATACCAGAGATAACACCTCTGTGTGGTATACTAGTGATACCAACACCCATTGAGAAGCAGTTACTACCAACGTTACTAGTTTATGATAAATGAAGGATAATTGCATTGCATGGGTACTAGAGATAACACCCTACTAGTTATCATGATGATATATAACCTTATGTAGGTTAGGATTGGATGGAGTTAGTTATAGATGTCTTTCACCTTGTGAGGACACCTTCTGATTAGATGGCAGCCCTAGCTGTGAGTCTTCTACCTATTAGTTTTCATTTGACTCATTAACAGGATCTTCTAGCCTTAATTAGACCAGTTTGTGGTGGTCTACATTGATGACATCCTAGTGTACTCTTTGTCGAGGAGGAGCACATGAGACACTTAAGGATAGTATTTGAAACACTTGAAAAGAAACGTATTTATTAGATCCTCTCAAGGTGTAATTTCTAGATTCAGGATGTCTATTTCATGGAAAATCTAAATTTTATATGTAGGAGTCACAAAGTATCCAACAAAAATTGAGGCGATTCTTTTTTGGCTTCCACAGAAGAGAGTAACCGAGGTGCGGTGTTTCCATAGTTTGGTTAGAAAATATAAGATGTTTATACAAGAATTTTCTTGAGTACTAGAACCCTTGAGAGCTTTGACATTGAAGGGGTATCCATTCATATAGACACATAGGTTCAAACAATTCCTTCAGGATATGAGGCATTGGTCGATGAGTGCTTCCATCTTTAGAGTACCCAAGGAGGGAGTTATCTATGTATTTTTATGTGATTCATTAGGGACCGAGTTTGGTTGTGTGTTGATGCCTTCTAAAGTGGTGATTTTCTATGGTTCAATCCAATTGAGATATAATTAGTAGAAATGAACAACCCATCAACTTGATCTAATAATGATAGTCTTCACATTGAAGATGTGAATACACTACCAAATGGGAAAGTAGTTTATCATCTACTCCGGCCACAAGAGTGTCAACTATATCTTCTCCCATTAGGATATGAACTTGAGACATAGTTGAAGGATAGAGTTCTTCCAGGACTCTGGCATATAGATTTTCTATTCTTCTTAGAAGTGTAATGTTGTGGTGGATTCTTTTAGCTGGTAATCCAATTCCCATTTACTAAGAGAGGTGTTAGAGAAATTGGCATCATTAAGGATTTCCTTTGGGGATGGAGATCAATAATCATACCTATAGTTGATGGTTTTTACCCTGAAATATTATAGTGTGTTAGGTAGACACATCTTAGGGATTCTGACTGCAAGACCTTACGTGATCAGATGTCTACAAGTCATGCACCTGATGGATATTTGAATTGAGGTTATCATGTTGTTATTTTTTGAAGATTCATTGTGGTATTAATGCCATTATGAGATAAAATATTGAGGGAGTTACATATATCCACTTTATTGGTACATCCATGTGTGAAGAATATGTACTAGGACCACTAATTTCAGTTCTGGTGGCTAGGGATGTAGGAGGTAGTGGAAGAGTTCATTTTTAGATGCCTTAATTGTTTGAAAGTGAAGGCTAAGTACCATGTTTCATCGAGTAAGACTCAACCCCTTGAGATGCCATAGTGGATGCTGGATGGGATATTAATGGAATTCATGATGGGTTTACCACACATGTCCAATGTACAAGATTTCATCTACGTGATAATTGAATTACTCACCATGTCAACCCACTTTCTACCTATTCGGGGGTAGGGATCAATAGAGGGATTTGTATGCCTCAACAAGTAGGCTATAGTTAGACACCATAGTGTTCGATCAATGATAGTATCATATCATGATGCTCGTTTTACATACCAATTGGGGACAAGTTTGCAGTAGGTGTTTGGGACTCAGATGTGCTTGAGAATATCATTTCACCCATAGAAGGATGGCCAGACAGAGCAGACCATTCAGGTTCTATAGGATATACTATGTACTTACATCCATGAATTTGGCTAACGTTGAGTGGATCACCCACATATGGTAGAGTTTTCATACTACTAAACCTACCAATCTACCATTGGTATAGTACCAATTGAGGACTTGTACTAGAGACCCTACATTTTTCTACTTTTCTAGACTGATCTAGAAGACTTAGCACTCATGGTCCCAGAGTTGGGGTGGGCAACTAAAGAGAAGGTGAAGATTATCCTAGAGAAGATGAAGACTTCAAAAAGGCATCATAATTCATATGATGATAGGTGGCAGAGGCCCTTGATGTTATAGGAAGGAGACCACATATTCATTCAGGTCACAAAATTACATGGATTACAGAGATTTGGATGGGGCGGAAAGCTAAATCTGAGGTTCATTGTCGCCTTCTTGATTTTATGTAGAGTTTTTGAGGTTTTATACCGCTTAACTCTACCTCCGTAGTTAGATTGGGTGCATGATTTCTTTCACGTGTCTCATCTGAGGAGGTATGTTGATGACCCATCACACGTCATTGACTGGGGTGAGCTAGACATCAACAATTGGGTGAATTTTGTAGACTAACCAGTGGAGATTGAGGATTGATAAGAGAGGATCCTTCATGGATGGTTGATTCCACTGGTTCATGTTTTGTGGGATCATAGGAATCCTTTTGAGAGAACATGAAAAGTTAGAGGCTCAATTTTAGGCTTAGTACCCTCATCTTTTTTATGACTAGCCCTTGTTTAGCCTTTTGGGAATGTAAAGTCCTATGATAGAGAGAATGTAGTGACATGTATTTTCTCTAGTTTTCTTTTATAAAGTAATAATGAAAATTACAATACAATTCATTAGAATAATCTTTGATTCCAAGGATAAGTTTTCCCAAAAATATTTTTAGAAAAAAAGATAAGTTTTTAATAGTGCGCATGAGAAATTTCGGATAAAGTGCGATAACTTATAAATGTTTCTCAGATCAGAAATCTAGGAAGATTGTTGCATTCATATAAGTGATTTTTCTGTAGGCGTGGCATAACATCGGCCAGCGTAGGATGATTACAAATGTTAGAATTTGGATATAAACATCATTAAAAATATTTTTATAAAAATATTTTATTCATCATAATAGTGTTATTATATTAATAGGCCATGGTCGATGGATTCAAGGCATACCAAAAAATTAAAATTTCTCATAGTTGGAGAGAAGATACACTAGAGAAAATGTTGTAAAATGATGGCGGATCAACATATACTTGGATCGATGGATCAAAGATCGATGAACGATGGGGATGCCACATCACTCTTTATCAATGGTCATTGCACCTCGATGTAGGGTGTACGTTTTGATTTGTTTCCCCCTATTCATTATACCTATGAATAATGTGAATCAATCGATGAATGGATTGATACACAGGTCATGTTTATTGTTTATTGTGTATATTATTGTAGTATTTTTATTACTAGTATTTTTTTAATTAATAATTTTTATGCTTCATTATTATTCATTCAAATAGTCTAATGTCAGAATGAACAAAAGGTTTAGGTTCATTCTAGGGGTTTTTTATTTTCAATTTCTCCCCCAATGTTCTAAAAATTCATGGAATTCATCATTATTTTATAAGAGGGTGATTATTGTGCGGTTGATTCTTGACTCAACAACCAATGGCCGAAGGTCTAATGCCGCAACGACATCACGAAGGTGCAGCGATGAAGGTGTGGCCCATGTAAGTTGAGGAAGCATCTTATGACAGTAAAAAGGTAGGATTTGGCCGGGTGGGTCTAGTTTAGGTGAAGATCGAGGTTGACGGTGGGAATTCTGAGCAGGAAAATCATTGACTAGTGGTCACGTATGCGGCTAGGGTTCCGTAAGGAGCCCGCGTCCACATAGGATACATAGGTTTCAGTTTATGCAGTGGTGATTCGTGTTGAATGTGGCATCACCGCTTTGACTGGGATCTCTTAACTGCATCGGCCGTGTGTGGGGGATAACTGCTACCCTAGACATGTGGGCCATTCTGAAAAAATCTGGCCACTTCAGTAGCCCTATAGTCTAGTAGCCCATGGACCAGCCGGTCGTGCCCACCATACCAGACCCGAGATGGACTATTTCACAAAAATGATCGTAACATTCAAAATGATGTTCAATTTAATGATCCATTTATGGAATTGGTACCCTTGAGATGTGATAGTACTTTTGATCAGGATAAGTGTTAATTTATATTGGACAATATAGGTGGAGATATTCCATTTATTCTTTCCTTGATTGTTCATTACAGTATTACATACACATCACTTGATATTATTCCCCTCTAGAGGATCAGTCCCAGATAGAGTTATTGTATCCATCTTGGGGACTAGGGAAATCCTTTATTACCCACGATGGAGTTTTGTTGGAATTGATGTGACCTCCTTGCAAAGGATGTTATTCTAAAATATAGTGGGCCACATTGATATAGTATCCAGTATTCTCTGAGATTGATCACTTACACTATTTCTTCTTCAATAGGGTTATTTGTATTCTCTAATAAGGTTCCCATACATTTTGTGTTAATAAAAGATTGGCTTGTTGACATTATCTGGGATGGATCTCGTCTCTACAAATTTGGATATTTGACCAGTGTATTTCGCTTTGGGTGAGGCTCAAATTTTTAGGTCCTCTTGACGAGAGTCTGTAGTTATATCAGGGTGTGGGAGTGAGTTCTCCTGGAATGGGTACACCTCAAGCCGAATCGTTTGGTTTTGATTGGTTGTGACATAACTTTTTTATCTTTTTGGATAGTCATGATTATATTTGGATATCCTTGGTGTATGTGTTATAGATATATACCTATGTAGAGGTGATTGAAATTTATGTATTTTTTTTGTCGTATACGCTGTGTGTTTTCTTTTGTGATATACTTAGTGTATTTATTTTTTGTTGAATTTCATGTATTTTGTAGTGGTTTTCATTGATGTATTAGGGTGTCCTACTGATTATTGTTTTACTCACCCGCTACACGGGGCTCACTGAAATATGGCATGCCTTATATAGAATATGGGTGTTTTGATGGATTTATAGGTGGAGCAGGACCAGGTTGTTATTAGAGATATTAGACAAACAAGGTGTACTTCTATGGCTTCAGACAGGTGTCCTACACCAACCCACATGGAAAGGTTTTTTTGTGGATAGGTTTCAATAACATGTGAAATCACTTTTACATAGTTTTTTTGGTGGGCTTATATTCTGGTTTTATTTATATTCTAGTTTCCTAGTATCATACTTTATTTTTGGGATCTTAGGGTACGCATGCATGGTTTACTTGGTTTTTTCATATGTCAATCTTTTGGGCTGGGAAATGTGTGTGTGTTTAAAAATAAATATAATAATTGCTGCCATTTGTGGGATATTTCTACTCGGTGACAGTCACCATCCTTTAGTCTATCAAACGAGGGCATGGGGTAGTAATGGCTCATGTCCCCCTAGGATGGGTGGTGACATTAGAAGGTATGCAATCTCTTGAAATTCTAATGTAAGGACATTATATTCTATAGTGTGTACGGAATTCAACACCAAGTAAATAAGGGAATATAATATCATAGGATTTTACAATATATTAAATATTTTTAACAAAATCATTCAATGATACAATATGAAATTTACACAATCTTATGTTATATTTCCTTATATTTAACAAAAACATTCTTTAATAGCTTTCGTTACATGAAATAATGAGTCTTATTGAATAAAATTTCAATTATTTATTTAAAATATTAATTATCTCATATAAAATATTGGAGATCATGAATAGGATTAAATAAATTTAGACAATATATATTTGAATTCACTAGTTACAAAATAATTAAGAATTGATATTGAAACCAAATTAATATAATGGAAATATTTTTATAAATGTACTATTTTTATCCTTCAATGGAATTATATATAAATAAATAAAATTAATTACTACTATTTTATAATATCAACTAAATATATTTTTTATATATTCAGTCATTTTTTTTAATTTTTTGCAATAAATTTTACAGGAATATGATAAGATCAAGTCCAATTTTACAAAAAAAACTATATTTTTCATGATGGAGTTTTTCCTCCTTTTAATGAAGGAAAAATTTAAAATAAAAATTTTAATACTTTTAAAAGAATAATTATTAAAAATAAAAATCACTTTTTAAATAATTAATCCAAATTATATGATGGATAATAATTATTAATTTTTAGAAATACTTAATATCTGATTAATAGTGAAAAATACTGATTTTTAATTGAAAACTGATTTTTGTATAATTTATTTATAAGGATCAAATATTTTTGTTTTTAATGATTAATTAGATCAATTATACAATTATTAATCCAATTTAGGTTAGTGGAATCAATTTTAAATTGATATTGGATATAAAATCTTCTAAATAATTTTATCATGTTAACATTAAAAACCCACTTTCTCATCCAGTATATAGAATAAATTTTAACTAGTTTTCATCCACTTATATAATTGTAATTTTAAAAAAATTATAATATATTTTCAATACTAAAATTTTATAGTGTCTAGTATGGTTGAAATTATTTTTTCCAGAAATAATAGTGAAATCAACTAAATATAATTATAGTGATTAAGATAAAAATTACATTAATAATTGACTTACCCTTAAACATAGAGCTAAAATGAACTATAAACATGTACAAAACTAATTTTATGGACACATACATACTATATTCTCCCTTTTTAAAATTTTAGTCATTTTTTGGGGTATATAATTTAATGTAGACAACTCAATATTGTTTAAATTTTTATATTTACAAGAATGGAACTCCTCCACTATAAAAAGGCACTCACCCCTCCCAGTTATTTATAACTCTCATGAAATTTTTATCATACAAAACCTAAACAAATAATCTCCCAAAATCAATATGAAAATCCAAGAATCACCACAATGGAAAAAAGGTTACCCAAGGAAGTATTTTGGTATAAAAATTGATTTTCTTTAAAAATTGGTAATATTATTCAAGGAGAACTTTTTCTTTATTTATTTCAATCTCATTTAAATTATTTCTATTAATTATTTTTATAATTAAAAAAGTGTCCTACATATACATTAAGGTTTTTATTTCAATTTCACAAAAAAAATTACACATTATTCCATCAAATGGAAAATCCAATCATCGTTTGTGTATATGTCGGAATTCCACCTCACGAATAGATGTCATTCGTTCTTCCATTACCACATTCAATGGTTTTTAATAATGGAATTTTTATAGATTTATATGATATATATTATATTTATTTTGTCTTAATTATTCATTAATTTTTATATAAATCATGAATTTATGATTTCAATTTTGTGGGAATGGGATAACATCGGTTGTGGTGGTGTGGGTTATTGCCTCCTCAAATATATGTGATTCACTCCAACAATACATGGGATTTTTTAGAGATTATTTTAATAAATTTTTTATATATTTAATATTAATATCATAATGTAATAATAATATACATATATAGAATTTATGGTTTTTCTTTTTAAATATAATAATGAAATGAAAGTTGTATTCATGTGTGTGTAAGACTTTTTTCCCCATGAAATGTGAATTTCATTTCATAAATCGAAATTTTATAGACTATTATAAATACATGTACACTAAATATATATGATACCTATATCATGGATTATATCCTAGAGATTTTGAAATCACAATTTATGTTTGACTTATAAAAATAACAAGTCAAAACAAACTAAAAAATGAAATTAATAGCCAAAAAATGATAATAATAAATAATTGGGAACAAATAGGTAATAATATTTTATAAGAACATCATATATGATATTAAAAATAAGAGTATCATTTTGGTATAATATAATTACATTTTGAAAATCCTTATATTTGATGTTAATGGATGTTCACCCAAGAAGAAACACAAGGCAATGGAATTTCTATTCTCATGTTTATTTATTTGATACTTATTCCGTATTCACCACATAGTTTTGTTGTATGGTGTTTTTACTGCACATGAATATATTTTATTTTTATTATAATTGAATTTATTGTAATTTACATTCACATTTTATTATATCTCTGTCATGGGGTTTTTTTTAAATTTTGCCAAATAATTAATTGATTTTTGTCATAATTTACCTTCTTTTAGTTGTTTGTAATATTATACACATATCTTATTTGATGAGGTGTATATAATTATAATTTGTAATTTTATATCATGAATACTCTTATTTTAATGATACTTTTTGATTCAATCAATGTTATTCTTTCATATGGATTATGATTAAAATTTTCCAATGTGGCATGGGACACACTGCAATGTTTAAATATTATTTCCCACAAGGATAATTAAAAAATAACTTTTTATTCATTAAGGAAAAAATCATAATTATTACTCTAATTGGTATATTTCATATTGTTACTATCCTTATTATTTTTCTAGATAGATTATGTTTATTTTAAAAAGTATTGTGTTGAATTTTACTTCCTTGAATAATCTTTGTCATCAATAACATCAGCATGAAAAATTTCACCATATGATGATAATTGAAAATCAAATTTACACAAAAAATCCATATACTTTATCAGGGCTATTATTATTTATTAATCTATATATCATCATTAAATATGTTTATCAATTTATATTTTATTTGATTTATAGGGTAAATATTGATAAATTTGTTTCCTTTACTGAAAATAGATATTATATAAAGCATGTTATTTTTTATTAAATAAATTATTTAATATATGATGAATTCTCTGGACTTGAAATAAATATGTTATTGGTAGGTTATTGAAATACCATAAATTAATTAGAAGCCTGAAAGTATGGGTTAGTTGGCTAGCCTAATATAATTGTATTTCAGCTGGTATGTATAAAACTATCTCAAGGAACAATATTTATAGTCAATGTATGATGTGATAGGGAGACATGATGTCTAATAATTAAGAACAAAATTTACATAGAATTCAGTTAATATTATTATCCATGAGATTTTTCCTTTCATATTAACAAAGGATTAATTTTCATTCTTAGTTTATTGATTTGTTGTAATGTGTGTTCTATTATTTACCTTTCCATAATAATTATGCATTATGCTATAATTTTTAAAAAAAAATTGTATTATTTTATTTACCATGACATGTTATTTATGCACTACCTTCCAATTTATTGATTACATGGAATGTGTGATCATTTATTACCTAACATATTGTATTTTATCATTGATTCATTATTGTTTTCATAGTACATAACCTTTATTGATATTTGGAGCTCACCCGTATCTTTTTCCCTTTCCCCATTAATCTATGAAGTGAACTGAAAATGATATGTAAGGATAAAATATTTTGAAATAATTTATTTATTGAAAATAAAGTTTTGTGAAAATTGGGTATTCATTTGTAATATAAGGCTCATGTATATATCTATTTTACCAAGACTACTAAATTGATCAGTACATCTGTATTTGATTCTTAATTATCATGAAAATATAAAAGTATTATAAATTGTCTCATGTCTTACTGGTGATGAGTATCTACAGTTGGTATAAATGATTGATTAGAAGATTCATTTTAACAGTATTTTGGAAAACATAGATTTGATAAACTAACCATATGGTATAATTAGAGGATATATATATAATAACATCCCAATGTTTTTTTAGATAGATATTATATAGTTTTCCTAAAAATATGACCATGTCTCAATACTACTAGTGGATGTGGTTTGAACGTAGATGTACCAATGTGTAATAACTCTGTAAAGGTCCAATATGAAATACTAGAGTGTAACTTGGTATAGGATAACGGGCCTTATTAAGTACCTAGTTTGACCCTACATAGAGATATTCCTCTGATAATTCACATACCCTTTACAAACTATTTTTATGTATTTGAATAGATAATGACAATAAATAAAGTATAAAAAACATCAGGTGTCTTAGACTGAAAATAATGTGTTAACATTTAGAAACCCTAAAAATGATTATATGGGTTTTCTACTATGATTGTTTTTTCTCACATAATGATTTTTGGTTTTAGTCAGAGGATGGAAACTAAATGGATCATATAAAAATTGAAAATGAAGTAAAAGTATGTTTCAATATCAACCAAATGGGATGTTGATAAGAGTGATACATTTAATATTCATTCCTAACAAGTTTTCATGAAATATGATTACCTTTATATACCTTAAACAACTCCCAGACACTCCAATGTAGTGAAGGATATAGTTTTACAAGAGCTTGAGTGTTGGAGACCATGGAGAAAAAACAGATCGATTTCCATCCTGCAATTAATTTAGGGGGATACGCCAAATAATATGACTCAATTGAATGGTGAAATGCTTTATGTGTGGGATATAAGGACATAATAAAAATAAATTCCAATGAAAAATTAATGGTTTGATAGGAAAAAATAAATATTATCCTAAAAATCTATCAATAATTACTTTCCTTAAATGTGGGGAATCTTTTCATTACCCAAGTCAAATACCTTTTGTAAAAATTAAACTCTAGACCTAGTAAGTTAATTTATGGAAATAAATGCACTAAGTATTTATGTATTGAGGTTGTGTTGAAAAAATTAGTTAAAAAATATATTTAATGTTTAAATTTTCAATATTTCAATCAATTTTTATTTTGGAAATTATATAAATAGGGTTTATAGAAATTCGTCATATAAGGTGACCGGGACTAAACCCATTAAAAATAACATTAAGGGTTTTGTTCCGACCACAAGCCTATGTGATGTCCTAGTTATTTTTTCATCACATTTAAATAAACAATTTTACAACTAAATATTAATTTTAAACCAGTAGTATCACATTTTAGCATAATAGATTAATTTATTAAATATAATGGTTATGGAAAATAGTTATCTAAAAATGTAAAGACTTGTTTTTTAGATAATATGATATGTAAATTTTAGTGCATCATGTAAAAAATTATATTTCTTAATATTAAATTCATGAATTAATGGATGAATTGTAAAATGATCAAAGGAAATCCAAATGAGGAAATTATTTTTATATAAATATATCAAGTAATTATATTTAATTATATTATTAGTCAATAAATTAGTCTTCATCCTTAAGAAAAAGATATCAAAACAAAAATATTATCATATTCCCTTATTTTTTTAAACCAGTGGGTTTTTAAATCAATACTAATTTATGGATTGGTGTAAGGGAGTGGATCTATGTGGATCAACCCTTTGTGTGTTTCAGAAGACTTAGGTTCTCGAAGGATGTTCAGAAGCACTAGGATTCTAAATGATGCAAGAATGGGAGATTGTATGTCATGAATTATGGTTTCATGATGTGAATGTAGGTTTCAGAATGTCTAATACATCAGGGTTTGAAAAATAAATTAAGAGTAGAGGAGATAATTTTTATAGAGAAAATTGAATTCCAAGTATTACACCATGTGAAAGGGGATTACTGTTCATGTAATTCCTCAATGATATATGATTTAAGATATTTACATCCACTCCTATTTTCAAACACTATTTATGTATTGGCCCTCTGTTAATTCTAGGTGACCTAGAGACCCCCTCTTTAATGTTTTGTGGAATCCATCCTTAGTAATTTATTTCTAGCATCCATAATTAATCTTTAGTGACCCGAGTTTATCCATGTGTGTTTTTTATTCATTTTACAATTTTTTCTTCTTATATGACCTACTTTCCTCCCCTTTATCATTCCATGTTATGGAGAATGATATCAAACATTTCTACCTAGGTTTCATTTGGTTGTTGTTTAGTGTGTTTGTGAGGCCAAGTCCTTGGGTGGGTGCAATTCTTGAGAGAGTTGTTATTAGAGATCTGTTACATGGATGGTTATTTTTTGAAGAATTTTCATGACCATTCATGTTATGTGATTCATTTCATCACTATTTATTTACATAAAGTCGTTGAGATGTCATTATTTATCCCATTGTATATCAATTAGATTGACTCAATAATTATTATAAACAGATTAACAAATTTGTATTGACTTCATAACATTGTTTCTTATTTGTAATGCGACAATGTCTTGCCTCTTGATTTTATAGATAATATGATATCTTTGCATTCCATGGTTCAACATGTTGTTCTTAATATAAATTGGTGAAGAATGTAAATCAAAAATTAATTGATAATTAATAGGCTATATGAATTAAAGACGTATGTTTACTGAATCCGGTTATTATGGATTTAATTCGATGATATTCAATTGATGCATATATGCATGTTTAATTTTACAGGATAATGATCCTGAAGCATATTACTTCGTGTTTATAAAATAATTAAATTCATGTTAAATTGATTGTTTAATTAATTAGTTATAAAGCTAGATAGCTTGTTTCTTAGGTTTCCCATAGTTGGAACATGTGATAAAGAATCGGTTAATTCATGAATGAATAATAATCGACAGTGTGATAAAAGATAGTTCCGTTGTAGAGACTAAGTTTCTGGCTTTCATGTGAATGCCAAATGCGTTTTTCACTATATTGGTAAGAGATTGTTTTGTCGAAATATTTAATGCCTCACATGGGGGCCAAGAACCTATTGATATTTTTTCTTATTTATTGTGATATTATGTGATGCAGGAGGGTTATTGTGGTATGTGTGGTGGGGGGGTCTGGATGTGATGTGAGCCTAGGATTGTTGTTCCTTGATGGTTTTTGTGGAATATATGTTGGGGATTTCTGATTATTGTTGCATAATTTTATGAAAAGAGGGGAGAGATGCATCAATTTATTCATGTGGGTGTTGGGGATGGAATTAGAGATGATATAACATGTTTAATCTTGGATTACCTATTGATATGAAAGCTTGATGTTTGTGGAATCAGTTGGTTGGATGACATCCTAGGTGATTTTTTTTCTTTCCTTTCCATGCTTCTTGAGGTTGATGGATGTTATTGGTTTCTCGCCATTTTTTATCATTATATTCTTTCATAGATAACATGGTAATATTATACAAAACTTTGTTAACAAATGAATAATTGTTTAACCCATGGGGTTGGAGCTTCATGGAATGCAAGGGTGAAGTCATAATTCTAGGAATTATTGAACTTAGATTGCTTATACTTGGAGAGCATGGTTATTTGTTGTAACACTTATTTAATGTAATGTTATAATGGTAATGGTTAATTAATGGTTATGATTTAATTAATATGAAATAAAATTGATAAAAAAAATATGTGTAAAATTTCATAATTATTATCTTTAATGGGTTTCTGATAATAGGATATCTAGTCTTAGTAGTGTTAGTCAGGAGTCCCAAAGACATTAGTATTAGTTGAGTATGAAACTATGTTCTTAACATAGTGTGGTTCTGAGAAATATTATATCATATATTCCTTTTGTTATTATATGCTAATTCACCATGTTGGTTTGGGAGACTAACACTCCACATATTATGATCCCTAGGGGTTGATTTCCCCCACATCCTTGTGAGAGGATTGATGTTTCAATACCCTCTGCGGACCAACAATATTTTATTGGTAGTTATGTGATTTGGTAATCAGGATGTTTATTTTCCACATATATGTGTGTATATGGTATAATGAATTGTGTTTATTTCACACACATACATTCAACACATAGTTTCTTAAGGGATATTATTTTTATAAAGTGTATAGGCGGTGACCGTTGAGGATTCAAGCACTATTTTTGGGTTGTAATGTGTTGATTTATTATACCTGAAGTATGATACACACTATGAAGGTAGTGGTGGCTAATAGAAACTACCCATTCAATTTTGGTTATGTGGAGTTGGTGGTGTGTTTCATGAGGTTTATGTTGTGGTGCATCTCTTAGATGTCTTCGGGATATCCTTCTTAGAGAGAGATCCTCTGGATGTGTGACATTGGGGAAAATTGGAAAACAATTAGGGAAGTTTAAGTGGGGTACCCTCGATATTATTGTTATATAATATTCTCTTGTATGTAATACATGGTGATATTATCCATGGTGAGGTTGGAAATTTAATATAGATATTAAGGTGTGGAGTTAATTTCACCTTTTGTTCACTGTGATTTGAAATAATTTGTTTACTTTGGGAGGACATTCTCGAGAGAGGATCTTACCGAGTATGCTATTATACTCACCCAACATATATAAAAGCTTGATTTCATGTTAGTTGATATATGATGGAGATTAGGCTCATTACTACTAGCTTCAGGTATTTGTAGGATTTGTTTCGGCTTTGTGGTCATTTTTTCTTTAGTTTCTTATCGTACTTAAAGTTTCCCCATTCATTTGTAGTAGTTATTTCATCACAATACATTTTTGTCCTTCAGATTTTATTTTTTTTATATTATAAGTAGGATTTGGTTCATGGATATCTTATTATCTCTTTCTTTATCATGTGTTCTAATAGAGAGTAATGCCTCTCATCTAAGTGTCTACTCTACCCTCAGTGCTAATCTTTATCCTGGGCCTACTAGAGGTAGGGATCGTGTGTCACTATCTATATTCTCATATTTCTGGCATAGAAGAGGTACACATTGTGGGGAGGGGTCATGAAAGAGTGGTATCAAGGGATGATAGAAGGTTTGTATGGTGTTTTGAGTTAAGAATAGGTGAGGTTGTCTGGGTTGTAAGGAAACCCTATCGACTATATTTAGAAATCGTTGTAAACATGGGTGATCGGTTGAGACATGAGTAAATAGAGACCCCAATGATTTTAGGCTTGGACCTTCAACATTATAGTGTCTAATGAACAGGGTTATACTAGTTTTAGGGTAGAAACCTATGAATGGATCTTGAATCATTCTTCCTTGTACATATTTTTGAATGGTTAGACCATGGGTTAGGTTTACCATAAAAATAAATGAAAATAGTTCATTAATGTTAATGTCTTCTATATTCATAGTGTATGATATCCATCTATTTATTATTTCATAGGTATGGATCTTGGTCAACATCCTCATTAGGTTCTCAAGGAAAATTTTCAATAGGTTGTGCCATCAGATTGTTATAGAGTAGAGGTTGACGTCAATGATACATTGATGAGGAAAATCTGAGTGTTTCATCAATATAGTTTATAGAGGTATGATGGATATTTCTAGATGAAATCATGAAAATCTTACTAGATGAGGCTGAGATACCCTTCTATTCAATCTATTCTCTGAAAGGTAACTATGAATCTTATTCTATGACGATTCTATGTGGGTAAGTGATGAAGTGGTGTTTCATTTTCTTTTGGTATGATGAGGAGTCTACGGTCTCATGTGAAGAGTTTGGAGACCATTTTAGTGATGATTTTCTTTCTTTGAACAAAAAAACATCTTGTAGCTAGGAGCTACATACCCTTTGGTAGGGGAGCTACAATGTATTATATTTTTAGATCTGTTTCAAGAACATTCTACGATATTATTTATACCTGTTTCCAAATGAGGATGATAGGGAGAGGAAATTTTTGGTGGCATTGCATCCAGATATCAATTTTCAAGTTACTCCATTTATACCGATGATGTATCTTGTGGTGCTATCAAGTGAATAGTTCATCGAGAAGATATTATCCATAAATGTACCATCATAAGATGGGAGACTCCATTGTAAAAACCATGTTTTTTATTAATAATACTATGAAATATTTCTATATATTATTCTAGAGATATGTACTATGACTGCGTATGATTCTAAGGCCCGATGTGACTGAAATTAATTGTAAAAAAATATTAAATATATTTTATATTTCATACGAGCCTTTAATTATAGAAAATTGGATAACTATTAAGAGGTTGGTCAGATTGGAAATCTGAGACCATGGTTTGGTCCTGAAAGCAGTGCATCTCCTAAATGTGACATAAAATGTGTCAACGCAAAATTTTCAGATCCCTAGATCAACGGCGGTGCATTTTATGTGATTTTATAAAATTATTTAATTAATTAATTTAAGTTATATGACATAATAAATGGTTATATAAACTTGATTATGAAAAGTTGGCCCCAAATCTGGTTTTTTCCAATGACAACATAACCTCTACTCACTTCTGCCTTCTGTTGAAGTACAACGAAGAATAAATAACGAACCCCAAGATCTAGAAGGATCAATGTGTAGTGGACCCAATTCATTTGTCAACATCAAATGATGAAAACATTTTAGGACTCATTATTGGATTTCATATGACCTAAATTGTATTCTTAATATTGCTTTCAATAGATTCATAAACCTGTATCATGGAATTTAAACACTTCAGGAGTTTGGGTTTCGGTTTTTTCTGAATTTTCACCTGATCTAACCTGAATCAAAAAAATTACGATTAGTTGGACAATAATTCTTGACAAATTATCCAGAAGATAGTTTTGGTTCCTTTCCCCTTTATTTATACATTTTCTTCATGATGAAATCCATGTGGATAGTTATTAGACGATTTCCGAGCAACCTGAGCTTGATCAGTTTCCTAGTAATGAGACAGAATCATGGAACAATAGTGTTTTTGTGATCTAGGAATAGATCTTGAAAGAACATGATGCAATGAAGAGAAATATAAATATTTCATGTAAATACAAAGAACAATAATGCTATGGTAGTGAGTGAATGATCTGGCCGAACCCTTTTTTTCAAATGAGGATGATTCATAATGAACAGATAAGCGATCAATTGTTCTTTGAAATGACCTAATGTTTTTGGAGTACATTCTGCTGGCGTTGACCGTGGTTGGAGAATATTTGGAGTGCATATGAAGAATCTAAAGAAATTGGAGATTCTTGTGAAAACATGGACTACACACCATGTTCAATGAAGACATCACAGTGTGTAGCCTCCCTTAGCGGCAGTGCAATGGTGTGGGAAATACACAAAGATGGCATAACACGTTCTACCATTATCAGGCCATGTTCAACCAATCCATGTGATATGAGTCGAACGAAGGATACACGACCAAGCACCCATACACATCATGGTCATGTAAGAAATATCCTTTGTGGACAAACATGTTTTGTAATAAAGTAGATGTATATGTAGTCCGAATAAATAAATACAGCTAGCAGAAACATCCCAGTACTTGGATTGGTGGGACACCCCATGTAGTCTACATAGATGGTGTGCAGAAACTTCCCTTTGATTTGTGTCTCTTGGGAATACACATGAGGTGTTCGGAATTCTAGATGGTTTTACTATGTAACTTTTGGCTACTCCTCTTCTTGGGCTGAGTTTTGAGATGGAGATCCCCTTAATATCTCATTTGTGATTCGTTAACTAAGAATATATATATATATATATATATATTTATTCATCTACAATACCACTCTTTGGGTCTTGGTTACCCTCCTACCAAGACAGGTAAAGACACATGGGGTGTTCCACATGGTATCTATGTCCAACATCTCATGGTTAGAAGTGTCTACTCACCAACTATAGGTAGAAAAGGCTCAATGGGAGGGTTAACCTCCATAGTGTTTCAAGATCTTTATGATTGGATGTTCCAACGTTCACACTCTTTTTGGGTTGAGCTGCACTCTTTCTATCCACTTTTTCCAAACCTTGTTCCATTTACTAATTATATTTTGTTGTATCCCTTACTGATCATGCTTATCCTTTTTGGGATATCATACTGGGTATTTATATACTCATCCCAGCAAGGGATTCTGCCAACACATGTCGTGTCTTTTATAGATGGTAGATAGGTAATTCATGACTACAGTGGAAGGTAGGGATATAGGCTGCATAGACTGCATATGGTGGTCATAGTTCAGATACATGAGATGGTCTCTCTTAGTGGTTACACTTTCCCATTTGTCATTAAGTAGGGATAAGAGTCTAGATTAGGCATGAGTTTTTTCCATTTACATTTTAGTATTCACTATCATACTCTTGTACAATATAGAGGTTCAATGATGTTCAGTTAACTTTACAGCAGTTTCATATTTTTCTACATTTCTATAAAAATTTTCATTGAGTTGGCTACATACATTCATATAGGTTCTTAGAAAAACGCCTCCCAATTATTGTTTTTTCTTTCTACACTTTATAAAAAACCCCTTTCCTTTGAAGGTGGTCTTGGGGTTGTTGTGGCTGAATCCAGATTTTTTTCAGGCCATGAGAGAGTTGTATTAGAGGATGTATGTTCCTTGGGACATTGTTTGGACATTACCTAAAATGGAAGTTGTTAGTATTTAGGGAAATAGTGTATAAGTGTCTCGAGAGAGGCTCTCAGTACATGGTGTCGAGAGATTGTATGGGTAGCTGACATATCCATTATGCAGGGCCCAGATTACCCAATTTTCGACTCGGCACTATAACACATTTGCTGCAAAGAGAAATGGTACAAGCATCATATAGGATCACATCCTTGATTGTACTTCGTCAAATCTCTCTCAATTCTTATATATATATATATATATATATATATATATATATATATATATATTTGTGTGTGTGTGTGCCCTAAGGACCGCAGTACTCTTAAGTAATTTTCTGGATGCCTACATGATTACAGGCAATTAAAATACGAGCCTTGGTTCATGAAGATAATTCAATGAGCGAAAGGGCCTCTGTTCGGGGCCCATCGTGTGACCCCCTTCCTCTAGAAGTATAGGTTGTATTGACTCTAACCATCAATCATCAGATATTCCAACCAGGGCATGTTGAATATCAGCGTAGGTTAATTTCACTCTATGAGTTCCAGTGATACCTACCAATAAGGCCTTACGGAGAGCCAAAACCTCGGGTAGCAGAGGAATGGATGGAGATAGTGGTAAGTGTGTTTCAACTGGTTCAGACCCAGATAGATCAGAGGGTGGATTTGGAAGTTAGCTTTTTTCCACGGTGTAGTTGTGATATGGTATAAATTACTTTCTAATAAATGCGATGATATGATGCTCTAAATGGAAAACGTTTCTCAATTGTTTCATGAGGAGTACTACACCTCGTTCTTATTATTCATCCATATTTAGAAGCTTCTAGAGATTCATAAGGGAGGGATAATGGTGGAAGATTGTTTGGAGAGTTTCAATGACCTTATTCACTACTCTTTTTACATAATCATAGATGGTTACTTTAGAGCACCAAAGTTTAAAGAGGGACTTTATATAGGGATATGGGCTAGCATAGTCCCCTTGTGCATCCCACCAATGCTGAGGTTCCGGAGCAAGAACTTGTGATAGAGGGATTCTTGGTAGAGGGATGACAGTCTGCTGGATCTGGGTATTGGTGTGGTAGGGCTGAGTCATCTTCAATAGTAGGAAAGTATTAGGAGTCCAGAAATAGGGGACCATACCAAGATCAGACTCAGGGAAGTGGTCGCCCAGTTTAGGGGTAGTGCAGAGCACTGGGGAAAACTAGAGAGGGATGATGATACACATGTGATGGGGAAGGTAACATGGGCCAAGACTACCTGACTATGTATACTGATCATCCAAACAAATTAACAGATAGACTACCATGGATGAGGCAATGTCATGATTTGGGATCTCCCAAGTTGGGACAGGGTGGTCCCCCAAAAGTAAGAGCAAGAAGAGGAGTGGGAGGAGCTGTAGGTGGGGGATTGTAGAATGCGGTTTTCCTAGAACCACCACTAGGTGGGCCATGTCAGGCTCAGGGAGTTGGAAGACAAGGCCGGTGACAGCATTAGGCTATGGAAATTTATGACCCGATTATAGAAAAGATTATTCGAGTTACAATATATCTTTACTCTACTCGTGACTCAATATTAATAGACACAAATTATATACATTAATTTATCTCTAAACTCATTTTGTAGAAGCTCGATATCCTTGTAGATATTCTAGCACATTAGCTATGCCTTGAGGTTCTTATGGGGAATGATTCCTCTGTATCTTTCATTTGCAGGTCGTGAGTGATATATCTTGGAAGAGAGAGGTTCATGTGGGGTCTACTAGTAATCATGATGGAACCCTATCATTTAATCCTAACCATGGATTGAATTTCCATTATTCGATCCCATATTGATAGTCAATGCAGGTTAGTCCATTACCTACTTACTGACGATACGAGGTCCTCCTTTATCAAAGAGTCAACCGTCGTAGTAGGATTAGTGGGTGGTGTGAGAAAGAAGTTAAATACCATTACCCATCAGCTTGAGAGTATGACCCTTGGTGCCGAAGAATCCTGATGTGTCTAGATCACTATAGTTGTGGATGATTATATAGATGTCTTCCCTGAAGACATTTCAAGATTAACTTTGAGATAGGATTTGCAGTTTTTCACTGACATGTAGCCAAGGACCACCCCAATATATTCTACAACAACTCAGATGTCACCCACTGAGATCTAGGAGCTAAGGTTGTTGCTACAGTACTTTCATTATAATGGTTTAATCAGACCCAGAGTGTCCCACTGGGTGGCTTTAGTCTTTTTTGTGAAAATGTATGATAGGAGATTATGGATTTTTATTGATTATGATCCCCTAAACTAGACCATGATAAATAAAATTTACCACTTTCTAAGGATTGGAGACCTCTTTGATTACTTTCAAGGTGTGTGATGGTTCCCCATGATAAATCTTAGGTCCAAGTACCACCATCTATGGATTTTTTAGTCTAAAATTCCATAGTTGGACTTTTGATGTCTCTATGGACTCTACGAGTTCTTAGTGATGCCCTTTCGTATGAAAAATCCCCCCACTATTTTTATGGATTTGATAAATAAATCATCCATCCATACATGGAACATTTTGTTTTTATCTTCATCCATTACATACTCATCTACTCTGCGATAGAGGATGAACATGCTGAGAACTTGAGGAGGGTCCTTGATTTACCTCGAGAGAACCAGATTTATGCCATGATCTCAAAATTTTAGTTATAGATACAATAGGTTCACTTTCTAGGGCATAAAATTACCTATAATGGTTTATCCATGGATCTTATGAAGGTCAAAGACGTTATTTCTTGTGATCCACCCAATAATGTTTTTGAGGTTGGGAGATTTCTTGGCAAGGAATGGTACTACCATTGATTTGTGGTAAACTTCTACAGAATTACAGCCTCACTGGACACATTTATGTGGAAGGGAACATTGTTTACCAATTATAAATATTCCGAGAATGCCTTCAGAGAGTTGAGGAATATGCTATTGAGTGCTCTAGTTTTGATACTATTAGAGGAAGGAGTTGAGTTTTTGGTATATAGAGACACCTCAAAAGCAAGGCTCAGTTATATGCTGATGCAAAAATAAGAGGTTATCACATATGGGTTGAGGAATTTGAGACCCCATGAGAAGAACCTTGTGAATCATGATCTGGAGCTAGCTACGGTAGTCTTTGCCTTGACGATGTAGAGGAAATACCTTCTAGGAGTGAACATTGTGTTTTAATCAAAACACCAGAGTCTTAGGTATGTCTCCACTCATACAGACATAAACTCGAGCCAACAATTTTGGTTGGCTTTCCTATAGAAAAATGACTTCAAGATAGTCCATACATCTCGGAAAAGAAATTTTGTAAAATATTACAATAGTAGGAAGTCCTAGGATCACCTAGTGCAAGTATCATACTAGAAGTTAGCATCCCTAAAATAGACCATGATGAATCACGAGGGTACAGTTTTCCTAAAATTGATGGTGCTGACTCTTATGATCCTCGAGTGTGTGAAAGTGTCTCAACTGGGAGACATTAACTATGAGGTTCAATGTGTTCATGTATCCATAGGTGACACACCATTTGGGTATTGTAAATGAGGGAATCAAAAGATCTTATTCAAGGGGAGAACAATGATTCTAGTGGCTTTGTAGGATGAAGTGAGGTGTGAGTTAAACAATTCTCCCAGAGTTGTACATCATGGTTTTGGGAAGACGTACAGGGATCTTTAGAAGCATTTTTGGTGGTTCAGCATGAGATGTAGTGTAGCTAGGTTCATCTCATTATTCCTTAACTATCAGTAGGTGAAAGATGAGCATCAGGTCCAGGGTGGGTTTTTATAGGTGCTTGATATTACAGAGTGGAAATGGGATGTCATATACATGTATTTCATCAAAGGTCTTCCATGAATAGTGAAGAGCCACAACATCATCTAGGTGATTGTAGACTAATTCACAATGTTAGTCACTTCCTTTCTATGAGTTTCATAGCTTGTTCGAGAATTTGGGCAAGCTGTACGCATGATAGATCATCTGCATTTATGGGGTACCATTGAAAATTTTCTTCGATCATGATGCTCGGTTTACATAGCGATTATAGAGAGGCCTAGTGGAGGAATTCAGTACCCAACTATGGATTAGTAAATCATTTCACCCCTAGACATATGGATAGAGCAATCACACTATCCATGTTCTAGAGGATATGATGATATCCTGCGTCTTAGATTACTGATGGAGTTATGAGGAGCTGTTGCCATTGGTGAAGTTTTAGTAAAACAACAGCTACCACTCCACCATTGGCATAACAACTTTGGAGACCTTATCCAAGAAACCATTTAGGTCACCCTTACGATGAGTGTAGGTTATAGAGTCCTCACTTATGGGCCCAGATTTGGTGTAGTAACTGACAGATAAGGTGCAAGTTATCGGTGAATGGATGACGATAGCCCAAAAACGATTTAAGTCCTATGCAGATCACAATTTTAGACCCTTGGTGATCAATTTGGGGGACCGTGTCTTATTGTGAGTCTTCTTACAATGTAGAATGCATAGGTATTGATGGGGAAGCATGTTATCCCCATGATTTATCTGGTCGTTTGAGGTTCTATAGTGGATTGGTGAGGTTGCATATCGTCTCACCTTAGCCCCATAACTGGAGTGGGTGCATGATTTTTTCCATGTGTTGTAGTTTAGAATATATGTGAATATACCTATGCAAATTACTAGAAGGGGACAGCTAGACATCAAATATAGGAAAAAATTTGTGGAGCATCCAGTGGTGATCTAGGACCAACATGAGTGGACCTTATGGGGATGATCCGTCACTCTAGTTTTTGTGTTGCGACATCACGAAAATGTGATGAAGAGTTCCTAGGAGCAGGAGAGATAGATGAGGGCTCAATATCCTGAGTTTTTTGTTATGTTTTTCTTTTTAGAGATGAAAATCTTGAAAAAGGTAATGATGTAGAGACCTAGTTTTTTCTAATATGACATTGAAGTATTTAGAGATATTATTCCATATCCTAGTACTGAGATGAGGTGTGATTCCAAGTCCATGTGTTCCCGAAATTAATTGTACAAAAATATTTAATATATTTTATATTAGGAACATATTTTCAATTATTAAAAATAGTATAACTCTTATAAAATTTATCAGATAAAAATATAAGACCATGATTGGTTCTGGAACGCGGTGTTTCCCCTAGGCGCGACATAAAATGAGTTAGAAAGGGATATTCAGATCCCTCTATCATTGGTTGGGAATTTTAATTTACATGACTAAAAAATTTAATTATTTAATTAAAATACTTATCATAATAATTTTTTTAATAATTTTAATTACGAGGATTTGGCCTCATAATCATGATTTTTTTCCAATGATGACCTCCCCTCTCCCCTCTCCTCCCTTCCATTGATAAACATTGAAGATCGAACAAAAAACCCTAGCTCTAGATCGATCAATTAATATTTTATCATCCTACTTTATTTACAAAAAATGTTCCACTACATATAGGAATCTTTCCTAGTGTTATTACACCTAGAATTAAAGGTTTGATCATGTTGTGAATTGATTCTTCAACCATAGTCATTGAATTCAATAGTTTGATGAGTCCTGGTATCAGTTTATTATTCTTTACTAGTTTATCTAACCCAAATGATAAAATTATTATCACATATCTATGAACTTTAGGCCAATGATCCAAACACTTTTTTGGTGCCTTTACCCATTTTTTATTACATATTATTCATAATCGAATCCCCATGGATCCTGATTCGATGATTTTTGGGACACCTGAGCTCGATTCTGTGCTCAAAAATGAGATGGAAAGATAGAATACCAATGGTTTTTCAATAATATCATAGATATTTAAATAGAATGATGCAGGGATGAAACATCTGCAGATTTCATGCCATTCCGATGAGGAAATAATCCATGGAGTTGAGCGGATGATCTGGACAGACCTTGGTTTTTGAGCTACATGGACCACATGTGGTGGTAATAGTTGGGATACAAGTGTTGGGAACTCGTAGAGGCCACTTGTTTTTAGTTTTCATTAGGTTGGGACTGATTTCAAGGTAGGGCATGTGTTCTTCCCCTTTAAATTTAATTATTCACTATTGTACTGTTCTATTATCTAGAGGTTAATGCATGTGCACTTTACTTTATATGAATTGTATATTTCTATACATTTCTATAAAGTTTTTCATTGATTTGGTTGTGTGTGTGCATATATGTTCATTGGAAAAGTCTTAAGTGAGTTCATTGTTCTTTCAACACTTTTCATCACCCCCAAGTCTACGGAGGTTGGCTTGGGGTAGTTAGGACCCGAGTTAGATAAGTCCAAGTCGTGATAGCCATGATTCCCCATGAAGAATATCTATGGTTGCGGGTTCCCAGTTGATAGGAAATTAGAGCTTCTGATCATCCAGGTGTAAGAATTAACCCTCAATGTCTTCTTTCACTAGTGGAAACATCTCTTAGGCCTATACTAAGGGATCATCCACATGTTTTTTCTACGAAGGATACGATCTTCAATGGTGAGATTTTATAACCTTTTTAATGGTCAATGTGTGAAATTTATTCTATAAATACTCACATTTTGAACCAAAATAATTCATAATATTTCAAAGAATATTTCTAGAGCTGAGTGCTAAGTTGACATGTGAAGCCATGCCCCCATAAGCCTCAGTGTGTTGGTATTAAATATGATAACATATTTGGTTGTGTGTGCATAATTTCTATTGAAATGCAAATAACTAACTATAGGAGTAACATATTGGATTTATAAGACCATAGTTGAGTCTGGAACAATATGTTTACCCTAGGAACAACCTATGGTTGTATATGCTGGGAGTTTTGATCATATGTGTTTTGGTGATAAGGTTTTATGAGGTGGATACAATTAATTAAATTTAATTTAATTAAAAATAATACTTATCCTCTCCTCCTACACATTATAGTGCATGAAAGAAAATAAGTATTAACTCCTCCTCTCTCAAACTCTCTTTGACTAACAGATATAAACAAGACAAATCGATGAAGAATGGTGTTGTTGATATCTGTTCTCGATGCAGATCAACATCAAATCAAAGAGTAGCATGATCCAGGTGTCATTCTTCATCTAAATATTTGGTGTTTCACCCTTGAGGTAAGGGAATTATAGTTTTGGTGATGATCCATTTTTTTTATGCATTTTTTATGCTTTTTGTGTCCAAATACAATTTTTATTGATCCATGCTAGGAAGATCTGTGATTTTCGTGGAAGAACAAGATGAATCGGGGAATTTTGCATGTAATTCATGAAAATAATTACCATATACCAGTTTCTTATTTTAGTGAAAGATGTATTTTATCCCTTCGTATTTAGGGAAGATGACCTTTGGGGACTTCATGATGTGAACAGGGATTAGACACCATGTAGTTCCCCAAATCGTGTGACCAGGGGACATGGATATGGTTAGCTGTGTCAAACTACATGGTCATGTACTAACACAAATCCAAGGGAGATATATATGGGGTCCAATACAAGAACCTAAGAAAACTACATGGGTGGGTGTCCGTTTATCATGAAAAAGTCGTGTAGTATGGAATACCTAGCGTGTGAGGGACACGATCAGCTAGTTCATGTCCAAGGTGAACACGACCAGGGGCCAAGTGTTGAGGGAAATTAAGTTTAAATCATTTACATGATGTTTACCCAAAAATGTGTTGGTAAACCATGTATACATTATACATTTCACGGTTCTCATTCGGGTTCACTTGTTGTGTTTGCCCTGGTGCACGTCGTGTACTAATACGAGATTCTCTTGGAATATTCCATCTTCTGTATCTTATTCAATGATATTTGTATTATGGATTGTGAGTATCTTATCTTGATTGATTTTCTGGGTATACCATGACATTTTCCTCTATAAAAGCTAACAATATATATGGTTTCATAAATCGAGAAATATTCTTGTGATCTTGTATAAAGACGATATTGGAGATCAGTGTTATTCGTGAAGAGAGATGACAGGACACATTCTCCCATATATCAATAAGGCATGGGTTTCCATTACGTATTTCGTTACATAGTTATGGTACTCCGTATATATTTGTTATAGGTTTTTTACCATTGGTTAGTTTTCTTATGGGGTTGTTACTCCCCTAATGGACATTGGTGTGGGTTTTCGCGTGATGTTCTTAAAGATGGAATATACTCCCCTATTTTACTAAGGAGAGGCTCCTCTATTTATATGATGTATAAATATAGTGGGTAATCCCATACCATGTTAGGGTGCGGGTCGTCTATCCCAAGATTCAGTACTCCCATGTCGTTCTAGGGGGTAGTTCCTCCATATGTATTATTCCTGAAATGTTAGTACTCCTATACCATGTTAGGGAGCGGATCCTCATACCTTGGGTTGGAACTCCCCTATCATATCATAGTGATGGTCTCCCATAGTGAACAATATATAAGAGTTAGTAATATCCAATCATATTATGGTTTGGGACCTCTAGCCACTATATGTTACTTATCTACCAGGATATGGTGCAGGTCCTCTAGACACTGAGTAGTTCTCACCTACCGAGTTAGTATGGGGTCCTTGATATTGGGATTTTTACTCCCCTATCATATCAGGGTGTGGGTACTCCTTTCACTCTGTGGTAATCTCATATCGTTCTAGGGTTTGGGTCCTTACTTATGGAGTAGCACTCCCCCAACTCTGAGATGTTGTGGGGAGCATGTCCACAATCTGAGTTGGAGTTCCTCGGCTGTGGGATACAATTTTAAGAAGTAGGAACCTCCACATTATATGGAAGAACCCAAGTTATGATTTAGTGCTCCATCAACATACTAACGTGTGAGCCACTCTATATAACAGTGATAAATGTTTCATGGGTTACTTAAGAGTAGAACTCCCTTTACTATGGTGAAGTGGTGAGGTGTGCCCCCCCCCCATTTTCTATTATTAGAGAGGATGAACCTAGTGCATATTCTGGAGCAGTGCTTGTAGAGACCCTAAGCCTGAGGTACATTGACATTACATTACTTTTGCAGAATACATAGTACATAACAAAAACACAAACACAAGGATCGTAATAGTTTAGTATCTTTGGAAACTCGGAACGTAATATTCTAATCATGGTGAAAGATCTTCAACATCTCCCATAAATATCTTCCTTTTTTTCTTACCTAAAACCTTTCTTTATATCCTGGGGAAAAGAAAACATAAAAGGGTGAGCTCAAATTCTCAGTAAGGGTAAACAAAAGAAATATCAATCACATAATATTCATAAGAACATATCTTTTGGAAATCTTAACCTGCAAAAGAGATCATAATTTCATAACATGGGATAAATCATAGTAGTGAAATGTAATCCCAATTATCATAACTTAAAACATGAAACTTTGTGTCATACACACATAATAATAGAGAATCATTTCTTGTTAGTCAAGACTTATTGCCAAGACTATATTAGTGGAAAAAGTCCCTTTCTGAACCGAGTCACCCCCGTTTCAGTCCTGTTTCACTGAACCGGTATAACCTACCGTTCCATCCATGTCTATCCCATGAGATATAAAATCTTTACCCAATGAATTGGAGGGAGATATAGGTCCCACCCATCTCATAATGATACCATTCTTATGTGTGCTATAAAATCATAAATCATACATCATTGCATAACCCATGTAATAAAAATGGAAATCTTAAACATCATGACATCATAAAACAATTCATATACGATAAAGGAATTCATAAAAATAATTCCATCACAACATAATAAAATTAATGTAATAATAGGGATAAAAACATAACCCGTCATTATCTTAGATGGAAAATAATTTTGATAAAACACTTGAACTTCATTCTTGAGGAAAATATCCTTTCTACTTCAAAAACATTTTTCCTTTCTTAACATGTCATACAATTTTAAACTAAAAAAAGTTGATTAAAAATAAACTTGAAAACTTGTAAAGGAATATTTTTGGAAATAATGTTTTAAAAATCCATTCATGTCTTATAAGTTAAAAGAAATCATTGTTCTCGTACTTTTGTCGGAAAAGTCAAAAAGTACCTCGTACGAAAAATGACAAAAGATTACTTTCATATATTTTACTAAAAACTCACCGAAAGGTAAAATTTGATTTAAACAATTGTAGGTGGATGGAAATAATATTATATATTGAGGAAACATGGATGTGGATGATAAAATACACCCCAGTAAATACCAAAGTATAAACAATCTCGGATAAAAATGAGATTGTGATATTTCCCTTACCTTATGTCTGATATGCTTTGTACGTATGTGAACCTCATGTATAATGATTTAAATAATGTCATTAACTTATTACAGAATCATATTCATTGTTATGATATCATATATGGTTCACTTATGACTTTATATTACCAGTTCTTTTGTAAATTCCATGTTAAAGAAGCGTTTTGGGTAAAATCGTTTCATTTATTGTTCGTGTTTTGAATTGTAATTATTCATATGATTACTTAGATCATGATTACTTAATTACAAAATATAAAACATGGTTTATATATAATATATATTCAGAATATACATATATATAATAAATCAGTAAATGGAAAGAAATACACCGTTCATGGAGACGGTAGGTCGTACGTACGCATGAATGCTGTTTTCGTTTCCTTATTGAGTTGAATGGAATTAATTAGATGACATAAATATATATACACATAAATCCAATATCATTATTATGTCATATATTTCATGATTACTTATTATATATACTTTATAACCATTCATGAATGGTTAAAGTGGAGAATGAATCTCATCGCGTCGTGGAGACGGTAGTCCGTACATATGCACGAGCGATGATATCATTCTCATGATCGTGGGACTGTATTGGAGTGTATGTGTACTATTTCAAAATCAATATCACTTTATAATAGTCATATATAGTCATTATTTACACAATTATACCCATCCAAGTAAGGTGGTGGTGGAAAATAGATTACACCACGGCGTAGAGACAGTATTCCGTACGTACGCACGCGCGGTGATTTCTTTTTTCGTAGGATGGATAGATGGTGAAATAGGGTTGTTTAATACTTATAATAACATATCCTTATATGAGTGATACTGATGTTATTACTTCATAATGAAACAACTAAAGAAGAAGAAGTGGAAGAAGAAATAAAGATGAAAGAATCGGTAACGAACATTACCTCTTCTTTGAAGTGCTTCTTTGAGACCTTATTTTAGGGCACTAAAATTGGTCTTTGAAGAAGACCAGGACCTCTAGGATGTCTATATGGAAGTGGAGAGGCGGAATTTTCAAGGGTTGTCCGAGATTGAAGGCTCAAAGTGGTGCGAGGAAGAGAGGGAGGAGGTACCCTTTTATAAGGGAGGAGAGGGGCACCATAAGAAAATCTCAAAATATTATTTTATATTAAGGTAAAATTCGGTTTATAATGGTTCCAAAGGGTCTTATTTCGAAGATAAAGTGGGTATGGGTCTAAATAATCTCATAAAATAGGATTTATACAAGTTTAGGTTATTATTTTAACCTTATCAATTAGATTTAACTCTAAGTTAAATAATTTAACTTTTTCCGTGTCTTTTTGTTTTCTTACACTATATGGTTAATAAACTTACCATAACAAGCCAAACGAACCCCAAGTTGTTTTTTATTAATATATATATCCTTATCTAAGTCATTTTTTCAAACCATAGATTTTTAGGAATTAAATAACAATTAATAATATAATATTTGTTTTAAAAACTAATTTATGTCAATTTTGACACTATTTGGTACATGAATTTTATGAAATTCATAACAGAATGATAAGTTAAAAAAAGTTACTTATATCAACAATAATATGTCATATTAACCTATAAAATTAGTTTAATTCATAAAAAGTCTCAAATTACATTTATTTGGGCATTTATAACATCAATTATGTCAATATTTTATTAATAAGACAATTACTGAATCATCTTTGTGTCATAATAAATGATAATTATTTAATCCCTAAAAATTCTAAATAAATTTATATGATGTAGATAAATGTATTATATTTTTGGATACTATTCAATTTCGAAGTTTCATGACGTTTATCACTAGATTAAAATTATTATACTTATAAGATTTAAGAAAGTGAAATTTGAAACATTCTTTGGTTTTAATAATAATTAAATTATTTTCATTGAAAAAATTTAATTAAATGAATCTAATCTGACCTGTAGGTGATATGGGTCGACTTTTAGTCATCCAATAGGATTTTTACATTTGTTAGGGTAATTTTGAAATATTATATTTACCCTTAATTACCTGATTTACCTTTAACTATGGTAAATAAAATTTACCGTAGTTACTATTCATAATTCCCAAAAATAAAAAGTAGTTTATTAACATAATTTGGATCCACTGTTTCCAAATATGGAATCCATTTTTTCAAATTCAATACACAAAAGTTGCAGAAATTAAATTAAAATTAATCCTGTTGTCGAAAGAATACGGGTTTTTCTTTAAAACATTGCAAAAGATTGAATTGATTTAACCTACGAATTCAAGGTAAAATCAATGCTAGTGACATAAATTATATTAAATGGTAAAAATATATTCTATTTATACTTTAAAACCATTCAATATTATAATTTAACAACATAATATATTACGATGAAAAAATTTGTTTTTAATTAAAATATAGCGTGTTTTTACTATTCAATAAAATATGAAAGTTATCGGAAAAATATCAAAACATTATCTAATGTAAAATTTTATATCCTGATTCAAAATAAAAATTTTATTTTGTCAAATTGAACTTATAAACATGTCAAAAACTAGATTTAATGTGGGTGCGCCATCAAAAGGCGGCAAAACTGCATTTTTTTTAAAATACTTATTTTACCCGAAAATTTTATTTTGTTCTTATCCCATGTTCTAGAAATGTGTAAGATGAATAATAATGTTATAAAATTAAAAATTTAGTTAACACTATTCATAACGGCTAGTTCATAACAATATTATAGTAATATATCGTTGTTTAGTAAAACCCGGTATTGCATACGACACACGCTATCGAGGAAGGTCGTGATTGCGTGTAATACAAGCCAAGTCAGAGTTGTGTGTAGTGCACAACTCCTTTGTTGTTTTGTATAACAGAATACAACCATATTTTATTTATACATTGAATATATATATATATACACACTCAATGTTGCGTAGAATAACTTTTATCAAACGAACTTGAAATTGTGTGTAACAAGGGCCAAGAAAAGTGTTGCGTATACTGCAAGCTAATACAGTGTTTCATATAGCGCAAGATAATCTTGGTGTGTCGTACAATAGAAGATATGAATGAAATTAAAAATAATGTATCTTATAAAATCTCGGGTTGTTACAGTGCTCCCTTAACTCTATGTAGTGGTGAGGTGTGGGACTCTTCACATGGGTTTATTACGTTTTCACTGGGTTCAAGGTAGAAATGACAGGACCTATGGTGTTGGGCAGTAGACCTGGTCCTAAAAAGATGTTCCTGATGGAGACCATCGCTAATACAAGTTCTATATAAGATGATTGAGCTCATGGAGCGTGTTATCCTAGTTTCATGTTACAGTTAGATCCTATGTAGAAAATATTTCTTCTGGTAATGTGTTTTGAACCACATGAAACATAGAGTCTATGAAGAGAATATCTAGATGATTTCTAGGAGTCCTTTGTGGTGGGATCGCGTGATATTTTTGACACCCCTTGTTGACTGATCTTAATGGTCATGTACACTTGGGAGTGGATCAAGATGGAATTTCACATTCGATTAAAGTTCCCTCTTGCTAGGTCCAGCAAACTATTTTCTTTTTGTTTCTCCCTTTTTCATTCGGGGTTTTTTGGGGAACCTACAGAGTATTTTTTTATACTCCCCCTGCATGATATTTTTCTATACTTATTTTGTATCTTGTGCAGACCACATGATTTTCGATAGAGTCCAATGAGGACATATGAGTCAGGTGAATCCTAGTGATCAAGATAGACCGAGGTGTTTACCAAAGATGGAACAATGATATTTCCAAGAGTTTCAGTCGTTAAGGATCCCCTACTTCTAATTAGGTTGGATGATTTTTTAGTTTTATTTAGAGATATTATTTTTTCTTCATTCTCATTTATTACTAATATTTTACTCTGATGGTAGGATGAAGATGTATTCATGCATTGTCTATTAATTCGATTTTACATTTTAGAATTTTAGGATCTTGTAGATGTGTTCATGTGTACATATATATAATAAATGTCTCCTATATTAGTGGTACACCTACTAGTTCTAGTTTCTAGACCCTAAACAATTGGAGATGAGCTTGGGGTGTTGCAGCCTAGTACCAATTGGGTCGGGCCATTATATGGTGGTGTAAGAGGAGGTCAGGTCCACACTAGGACTGCAATGTTGTGATATTGGATTCGGTTTCATAGTGATAGTGTTAGAATATTTTGAGTTCATCTCTCAGGACAATGGTTCTAGTGTTGGTGTATTGCCTTCCATATCAATTCACCAGAAATATGATAACCTATAATTCAACACAATACATTAGGATACTACTTACTAGAAAATACATGGTACATTAATCATATAGGATTGGGTTTTAGTTTTTCCTATCCTTCTGAAGTTATCTCACTAGATATACACTTTGAATGTAGTACAACATGATTCTATTTTAGTATTCTTACATGAAGATATATAGACATGATTCTACAGTAGGATTGTGATCAAAATCAACCCCACAATGAGGCTTCAGTGTAGGGAATTTATTATGAGATGTTGCGTCTAGGTGGTATACCAGTACTGCCATCAGCTACTGGGAATCAGGTTTTACTGGTAGTTCAGACTGAGGATGAGAAAAAGATGCCTATTCTACATGAGTTCTAGGGGATGTTACCTCTATGGTATGCGGTTGATCTTGACTCCCAGACTGTAGATGACCGGCGTGGGGCAGTTACACGAGTTTCCGGCACAGTGAAGACACCTACTGATCAGACAATAGTCCTAGTTGTTAGCCTTATATAGGGTTTAGCTAGAAAATGGTGGAGTTTTGTGATACAGTCTCATGATTAGGTGACTCTCACTTGGGTGGGATTTGAGAGAATATTCTAGGAATATATTTAATAAATGACATTGAGATCATTGTGTATATAGGTGATTTGGTGGTGTCATAAGGATAGCATGGTTTTGAAGGAGTTTTCAGAAAGTTTCAATGACTTTTCAAGATACTACTAAGAAATTTTTTGGGTTCCTTTATTTAGATCACATTCTTTTGATTAGGTATTTCATCAGGATATAAGTGTGTTTGTGATTCCATTATGAATTCCCACCAATTTTTTTGTGCTAGAGATAACTTTGTTTGTAGAGAGTTTCCTGGATGATGGATTAGAGTATATGAACCAATGTAGTGGTCCCAAGGCTGAGGTGTCTCTATGGGATATTTGATTATAGATAAAAGGATCGTAAAACATGATGGTTTTCCATGTCCATACTCAGGAACATTTTCATATGGCATAGGAGTAGCACTGAGAATCCAGTCAACTATAAGTGTGACATTTTTATGATTATGATGGATGAGGACAACTCTTTAAAGACTGTCCAACGCATCATGCTACTAATAGTGAGCCAGATGATGATCTGCATTTGTAGAGGCAGATGTTGGATCATGGAATTATGTAAGGTGGAAGATGAGGTGGATGATATGGTAGGGTGGCAGGAGGTGGCAGGTAGTTTTGGGTGTTACCACCACCACCCCAGGTGGTACACGCATGGCTCATGGAGCCAGAGAATGTGGGTGAGGAAAACTATAGGCCATAAATGATGTTGACCTGAAAGCTCCAATGATGAATAGAGTTACACTATGTGTCCTTTCTACTTTTTGCAAACAGTAATTACTATAAAATGTAGTTAGGTACACTTTTCTTTCCTTTTTTTATAATAGTTTAACATGGTTTATGCGGCCTTCGGTAGAACCCATGTTGGTAGTGACAACGGAGGGCCTAGTAAGAATTGTTGTCTATTTGTGAATCCCTTTGTTTCTTGTGAATACTCTCTTATGTTTGGAATCATCTTTACACTCTACAAGATCGAGGAGGATGTTTTTCATTTTGACATATATTTAAACTCACAAGGAAGCGGGACACATTCCCCCATCGAGATGAATTTTTGAGATGTGGACAGAACTGTGCGGGTGATTCAATGCTGACCAATGATGACAGTATCAATGTGAGGTGGACATGTTCCTCAGACATCCATTTTTATGGTAATGTTTTGTGACGATGTTTTAGATAATCCCTTGTCCTTTACATTGGTGTTTCTCTACTCAACTTTATTCTATTTGGTATCCTAGGAAGAATGATATGATTTCTTACAATCCATCTAAAATGGTTGAGTTTGACCCTAAGATGATTCCAAAATGTTGATCATTTTCCTAACATCCATATATATGTGGGATTCCACTAGCAGTTGTCAAAAAAAATTATGTTTCAGTGAGGTGTGTTACAACTAGATGTTTGTTGATGAATGGCTTGGTGATACCCAGTGTTTACACTTGGTTAGCCCTGTTAGGTTTGTAAATACCCTATCATGTTCATCCTCAACCTAGAATGAAAAATACTTGTGGAGGATGTTATACTATCCAAGAAGGTGTGGATGTGAACCATGTGGTTCTATTATTATCTGATTCTATTTATCATGGTGGTGTAACGCTATACCCCATGACCGCAGATGGATCGTTGTGCTTGGTGATTACCCACCTATCATAGCTAAGGGGACTTGTTCTCATTTGCTTCATAATTTTGGCCTTGTAGAAGCAGTAAATGAGAATGGTTTGACCATTTTATTTCTCTGTGTGTTTCCTTGTACACAGCATGGGAACCCTATTTGAGATCACATGTGTGGGAGAGAAGTGGCGAGCTATATTTTGACCCATTTTATTAGGCTCTCAATTTTTAGGGAGGAAATGGACTAAGGATGGTAAAATTTAATGAATAGTATTTGACCCAATTGACTTTAGAATATTTTGGAGAATACATCCAAATCCAGTCGATGAGTCAGCCTAGAAATCTAGGGCCCAAGGTTCCTCAATGTGGTATTATTTAAAATATTAATATAGTTTTTTCACACACACATAGATTCACTTGAAACATAAATAACCACCGTTTGGATTCATGGATTTTATTTCAAAGTCGGTAGTTTATTCAAGAATTTCATGCCTACCCTAGGGTTGATCTAATATAATTTACACTGGGAGTTACGATTAGGGGTGAATTTAGGATGGGGCATTATGAATGGATTATATTGATTAAATAAAATTTAGTTAAAAAAATTACCTACCCTCCCCTCCCCCGCGTTGGAGCACATGATAAAAGTGGATGATTGACTCCTTCTCTCTTTGGTTGATGGATGGAAACAACCACATCGACAAAGAAAGGTGTTTATGATCTCTATTATTGACATAGATCATCATCATATTTTCGATAAGCATGATCCACGTGTCTTTGTACATCCAAGGCTTCTATTTTTCTCCATTTATGTTTGTGGATTTGATATTTGGTCTTGATCCCATTCTTCAAGAAATTCTGTAAGGTTCTAGAGAACAAATACCATTTTTATTGAGCCCAACTAGCTATATCTATGGATTTTGTGGAAGAAAGGGAATAATAATTAAAATTTTCATGTAATTTTCCACTAGAATTATGGTCTACAAAGAATGAAGTTCAGTGAAACATGTTGTGTAGCCCTTCATGTTTAAGGAAAAGGAAATTTGGAGTTCTTATACTGTGTACTGGGATTACACACTATGTAGTGCCCCAAACCATGTGACCAAGGTACATGTCTTGGGATCACTATGTGAAACTACATGGTCTTGTACTAACACACAACCAATGTACATAGACATAGTGTATGGTACAAAAAAATGAGAAAACTCCATGGGTTGGTGGCCTTTTATCATGAACTTGTCATGTAGTATGAGATACATGATGTTTGAGGGATACAATCAACTAGTCTATGTGGAAGAGGTACATGTACAAGGGATGAGTGATGAGAGACATAGAGTTTACCTCTACTACAAGATATATAACACTGTGTATTTTATTAAACTGTGTAGACAACATACACGACCGGGTTCTTGGGTGGGATTACACACTGTGTGTGCCCCAGTACATGTCATGCACTCCTAGGAGATTATTATGGGATTTTTCATCATATTTATGTTGTTATAAAAGACATACATTAATGTTTTTTAGTATCCTATAATGATCTATTATTTGCGTATAATGTTATGGTGAAAATTTTTATATCTTAATAGATATGAGGTGGTTTAAATCTAGCAAGATTATAGAGAAGATATACTAAGCCGATGCTGTAGATTAGTGTTGATTGTGAAGACAGAAACATGGACTAGTACTCCCATGTATCTTTAAGGTTCGGTTTTCAGATACCTATTTACATAGGTTTAGGTGGGACTCCCCACATTGTGGGTGGGGTTTAAATACCTTTTGGTGGATTTCGTTCTAGGGTGTTACTCCCCTAATGAACTAGGTTTTGCGTTTCCCCGTGATGTTCATAGAAATGGATAGTACTCCCTTGATGGACTAGGTCACGGTTCCTCCCAATATATGATGTATAAATATAGTGTCTACTCCCCTATTGTGTTAAATTGTGGGAAATATAGCCTATGAATTGGTACACCACTATAGTTTTAGGGTGTGGGTCCTCCATATGTGTTATTCTGGAAGATTCGATACTCTCTTGCCATGTTCTGAAGTGAGTCCTCAAGCTTGGGGTCAGTACTCCCTTTTCGTATTAGGGTGTGGCTCCCACTAGTGAATTACCATGTAGATTTAGTATTGACTTATTGTATTAGGGTGATGTTCCTCTAGCCACATTGTGGTACTCCCTTGCCAGGTTAGGGTGTTGGTTCTCTAGACACTGAGTGGTTCTCCCTTACTAGGTTATGGTGCAGGTCCTTGATCTATGAAGTTGTATTCACTTATCATATCAGGGTGCAGGTCCTCCATTCTCTATGTGGTACTCCCCTATCATTCCATGGTGTGGGTCCTCAATTATGGAGTAATAATCCCCCATATATGAGTAGTAGCGGGTAGTAGGTCCTCTATTGGAGTTGTATTTCCCTAAATATTGGATAAAATATATGGAGTGGTCCCCTCCACTTGATTTAAACGATACCTATTTAGTTGATAGTTTTACATTGACATACTAAGGTGGAGGACACTATATAGTGTAGAGAAATAGGTTTCATGGGTTATTTAGAAGAAGTACTCCCTTGACTATGGGGAATTGGTGAGGTGTGGGTCCTACCATTATCTCTTATTATAGAGGATAGACATGGTTCATAGTCTGTAGAAGTGCTCCATCAGTTGTGTGTAGTGGTGAGGGGATAACCTCATCAACGAGGTTTCCTTATATTGCACTGGGTGCAGGGTATCGATGACATGACCTCTGGTGTTGTGCACCGGAGTTATGCCTAGAAAGATGTTCTTGATGGAGACCATCTCTCAGATGGGTGAAATTTGGGATGGGTAAGCTCATATAGTGTGTTATCCTATATTCTTGTTATGGTTTGATCCTACGAAGAGAATCATGTGGCTAGTTATGAGGTTTCAACCTCATGTTTTTGGGGTTCTGAGATGAGTATATCTGGGTGTTATCCAATATTACTTGTGGTGTGGTCACATGATGGGGTTAACCCCCCCCCCCCTTGTTGACCATTATAACTTGTCATGTAATGTGGTGGATGGTTTGAGATGGATATTCTCTCCCAATTTGGGTTCCCTTGGGCTAGGTCGATTAGACTATTTCTCTTCAGCTTCCCCCTTCTTATTTTTTGGTTTTTGGTGTACTGACTAAGTATTTTTCTATACTCAAAATTGGACGAGCATTTCTCAAACATGTTTTTGTTATGTATAGACCACAATAATTTCGATGGAGTCCACCTAGGACCCAATATAGGTGTATCTTAAAGAGATAGAGAGACTGAGGTTTTTACTAGAGTTTAGCTGATGAGATTTCCTAAAGATTCAGTTGACAACGACCCCCTACTTACTATTAGGATGGATGTTTTTATAGTTTTAATTAGTGGAACATGTTTTGACCATCATTATTTTTTAGTTATTATGTTTTAAACGTTTTTGGGATCTATATTTATTCATTCATTTGTTGCATATAGGTTTTTACAGATTATCATTTTTTGATCATTGAAATTTGTTCGTGTGTGTACATAGGCAATGACTCCCATGATTATGATTTTCCTAAATGGTGCTAGTCCCTACCACCATCTATATTAGACTTGGGATTTTGGAGTTGTGTCCTAGTCCCTATTGTCTTATGTCTTGACATGTTACCCTTCATTTTCTTCTTTTTATGCTAATCCAACTATGTAAATAGTAGCAGGTTAGTCCAGTTTTGGAGAAGAATAGTGTTGATGGGGGGAGGTAGAGAATAGCCCAAATATGATCCTTTCCCTCTAAGTTAAGATATAATACATGGATTTCGTTATTAGTATGGACATAAATTCCATAGAGTAAGTTATGGTCATCTTCATTCTTTAGTGTTGTTATCACTAGTCAAGTCAGACATCATTCGAGTTACTCTTTTCTTTATTTCTACATGGGTTCATGCCTTGTTGAATTTATAAGCAACACAATCCTTTATATCACATTCCCTTGTCAATTATTTGGGACATGAGATAGACATAATTCCAGTTCTCTTGGCATTGACTATGCTAGTTATCAGTTGAGTTGACTATTTTAGAGTATGTAGATACTGTGAGATATTCCTGGGGAAACACTTATGTTGGATAGATTTCCTATGTTTACAAATACAACCATATGAAATCTTCCTCATCAATGATTATTTATATTATGTTCATGCTATTACAGATCACACCAAGATGAAATTTGTGTACCTCAACATTGATTGAGATCCATCAGTGTTTGTTTGTGATCGCGGCCCTCAGATGGGTTATTTGAATTTTCCATCCTTTCCATCCTTTATGGATGAGTTGATGCTGAGTTCATCATGTATTCAATAGTCGATGTTTCCTAGGGTTTTGTAAGAGTACCCAGATGTGTTTCTAGAGGAGGATTTTGTGTTAACCCCTCAAAAATATACCGAGTTCAGGATCGAAATACAGTAAAGGGTGTCTCATATAATGATGTTTCAATATAGGATGGAACTATATGAGTTATGAGAGCTTCCAATAAATCTTGATGGTCTATTGCTATGTGGGTTTTTTCAGATGAGTGCTTCACTATGGGGTGAAATAATTTTGTCTGTAAAAATTGATGATTGTAGTTTACAGTTGTGGATTGATTAGTGTCTTTAGAACTAAGTGATAGTGAAGAACCTATATCCTCTCCCAGGGATTAATGATTTCATAAAAAAACTTATGGGTGGATGTTGGTTCTTAATGATTTATATGTGGTCAAGATATCAAAATATGAAAGTAAATGATGAATATATCAAGAATAATGATTTTTATTGTTATCATGGGAATTACATGATCATTTTGATATAGTTTTGTGTGATTATGGACAATTTTGTTGTGGTTTTCATTGATCACATACTTGAGTAGTCCATGTATGAGGAGGACCATCAACACCATCTTCATGACCTTTTGGGATAAGTCAGGGAAGAGTTGGTCTTTTAACGATGACGGTGAAACCATCCCAAGTGCAGGTGGTAGAGGAATCCTAGTTTGGGGATCTTGAGGATGATATATAGATAGATTGATTTGTTTTTGGAAAGTCCCCTTATGGTTGATCTAAAGATAATATGCCCCACGTTTTGTTTATGGGAATTATTTTCATTCTTTTTGTGATCTAGGATATGGTTTACAAAGAGTTATCAATTCATCATTAGAAGTTGATACTAGCATGAAAAATATGTTCTGAGAATTGATAGGTCATTTAAAGTGGCCTAATATGATGCGTGTAGTTGCAGATTTATTATCTCGGTTTTTGTATTTCCATAAAGTGAAGTGAAAACAACATGTTCCAAGTGGTTTTCACCAGCCATTAGATAATCCATGGTGGTAGTGGGTGGAAATCATGATTAAAATTTGTATAGTTTTACCTCAACCTCAAAAAGTCTATCAAACTATATGTGTGCTAGTGGATCTCTTGATTAAGTTGGACCACTTTATAGTGATCTTAGAGTCACGATCAGTAGAGGTTTTGTAAAGGAAATATATGGTGGTGGTGGTGAGACTGCACGAGGTAATGAGGATGATCATTGTGATCAAGATCCTTATTGTACCACCAGGTTTTGGAGGGGTATCGATAATGATTTTGGTTCTAAGATATGACTTAGCACATATTTTCAACTACAAATGGATGGTCATATAGATTAGACCATCCAAAATCACAAAGACATATTGTGCTCTTGTGTCATAGATTTTAGTGGTTCATGGATAAGACAATTTCCATTGGTAGTGTTTTCATATAAAAAATGGTTTTCACTCCACCATATACATGATGTCATTAAAATCCTTGTCTACTTGACATTATCATCTCCACTGTGCTGGAATGTGGTTAGAGAGTACCCAATTATCTATATGAATCTAGTAAATAAAATAACAGAGGTCATTCAGTTTATTAGAGATTGGATGAAAGAAGCATAAGATCTTCATAAATCTTATTCAGATCATAGGCAGGACATTAGGAGTTTGGCATTGGGAATCATGTGTTCTTGAAAGTGACACCCCTTCATGGGCAGTGATGGTTTGTTCATGGGAGTAAGATTTCTTCCAAGATTTTTGGTCCTTTCAAGGTGTTGTCTTAGGTTAGAGACACAACATATTAGATAGTGATTCCCCTATAGATGAGTCTGATACACGATGTTTTCATGTTTCATATATTTTTCATTATCATTATAATGACTATAAAATCATTGATTTGGGGAAAATCAATGTGATGATGAAGAAACCTTCATAAAGAGGCTTGTAGAAATACATGAACTCTTGGAGGGGTGTTTTGTGCTCATGATAACCCCTTGGATTGTGTATTGTTCTAGAACAATGACATGGAGTAGAGTTCCAGCTAATTTCAGTCACAAATATTCACTCAGTACCCTAATATATTTTATGTTTATATCTTCTCTTGTAACATTGTTAATTTTTTGGTTGTATAACTTTTCCTAGAATATAAGATATCTATCCATCTTATCACATATTATGTATTACTATCTATCCATGGGATGTGATAACACGAAGGGTAGGACACCTTATTTTTGTGTTTAGTTTCCTAATTTTATATGGGTTTAATATCCAACTATATGTGGTAAAGACTCAATGAGTAGTTTATCTACTGGCCCTTTGGGTCCCCTTATGCTTTGATAGGGGTGTTTGAACTATTGTCATGGTGAGCACTATGAGAGGTATATCAAGGGGTGGTTATTCAAAAAACCTCTTTTTTATTTCCACTATGGGTTGGATTTTGATTCTAAATGATGAGAATGTTTTGAGAGGTATATGATGTAAGGTCCCAGATACACGTGGATTGGCCCTTTTCATTTTTCCAAAGAATGAGGTGTGCGATGTGGGATTGGAGGATGATTGAAGGGACTCAACTACTAAAATATGTATGTAGAGAAGATTTCATGTTTTAATAGAAGTTTACACTACTAAAATATGGTTTTCATAATGTTTAACATATACAGTTTTGAAAATAAATAAATTGAAGTCATGAAATGATTTTCAGCATAAACGAATATGAGTACTAGATGATGTGAAATTATATTACATGTCATGTAATTTTTCAATGATATATTTTTTAAAACATTATTAGCTGCTCAGGATGTCAATCCATATGAATGCAGTGGATATCTCTTGACTCTAGGTGACCCATCACCCCCTATTCCACGTAATTGGATTCCTTCATCAAGGATTGATTCATAACTTCCATCTTTGATATTTTGTGTCGAAGGTTAATGCAATGTGTGTTTGTACTTTGATTTTCATCAGTTAATTATGATTTGATTTATTTTTCATCTCTTAAATCATATCATGTGAGGGAAAATGTTATACCTTGTTTATAATAGTGCTTCTCCTTTTTTTGTTGCAGTTCTGCCGCGATATCTTTTGGTTGATGAAATTCTTCTAGGAGGGTTGATTAGAGATCTATTGTGTGGTCCTTTCTCTTATGAGGATCATTGATGTACCTTTTAGGTAGGGTATTCATTGATTCTGTGTTAATTAACATGAAATAATAGATATTGCATGATTTATCCCCTTTGATTTCAATGAAATTGACGAAATAATAATTTGAATCAGATTACAGAATTGATATCGATCAAATAAGGGTATTGCTTCTTTGTATCGTTATAACGTTTTTTCTCTTCATTATCTAGATATTGTGACACCTATTACTTTCTTAGTTAATCTTGTTTCTCTTGAGGAAAAATTATAATGAACAAAAAGCTATAATTAATTTATGATTAATTGGATAAAGGAATTAAATAGGAATGTTTAATGAATCCATATCATGTTGTTTTAGTATAATGATATTCAATTGATGAAAGTATACTTGTTCAACAAAATCGGTTAATGGACCTAAATCAAGTTGAATGTTGTTGATAAAATGATTAAAGTCATGTTAAATTTATTATTTGACTAATTTGTGATAGTTTGAGATAGCTTGCTTCTTAGGTTTCCCATCGTTGGAACCTATGACAATGAATTATTCAATTAATGATATAATAAGAATTGGTTGTGTGATAAAAGATAATGCCCCTATAGGAATTGAGTTTTCTCTTTGCATGTGATGGCCATTTTCTAGGTGCTTTGGATGTGTGAGAGCTCATTTTATGTGAATGATGAATGCCTCGCTTTAGGACCAACAGAATTTTTCTATGTCTGTTTCCTAATACTTTTGATATGATGTGAGCCAAGAGGGATGTTTTTGTATATTGTGAGATGGGGATTAGACATTAAGGGATCCTTGGATGGCTATTCCTCGAGAAATGTTGTGGTTTTTAGGGCAGGGAGGCTTGGTTTTTTTCGATAAAGTTGACGTTGAGAGTGGAGAGATGAATCAGTTTATGCTTGTGGGTGGAAAAGATGTAACATGATATGAAAATGTAGGTTGATGATATACTTACATATTGATATAAAAGCTTGATATTTTTTGAATCTATTTTTTTGATGGCTTGTTTCTTGTTTATCTACATTCTTTTCCCCACTGCTTGTAGCAGATGAAGGTTCTTTGTTTCATAACTTTTTTGTATCTTAGGAGGTGTTTTAGAGTACCTAGTAATATAGAAATAAATTTCATTAATAAATTAACAAATGTCTGACCCTTGGGGTTGGAGCTTGATGGAATGAAATGATGATTTTATAATTCTAAGAAGTCTTGGACTTAGATTTCATATTCTTGGAAACAATGAATCATTGTTCACATAATATGATAATATAAATGTTAAAATGTTAAATGTTAATTAATGGTTAGGAATTAATTATCATAAAGGGAATCTGATAAAAAGATGAATAAAATAACTTAATTTTTATCTTTAATAGGATGTGTTCATATAGGATATCTAGTCTTCGTAGTGGAATCCGGGAGTCCAAGAGATGTTAGCTGTAGTTGATTCTAACATAAGGTTATTCTCAAAGTGTGGTTTTAACATTATTATATCATTAACTTTTTTTGTTTCTACATATTACCCACGAGGTCAATTTAGGGAACTAAAACCAAAGGTATTCTAATCCATATGGGTGGGTGGTGGTGCGGGGTGTTTTCCCCAAATCACGATTGGAGGATTGAATAATGACTACTAAATTTTTCCATACTCTTTTCTCTTGGTAGTTACTTATGCTAGTATGAAAAAATGTTATTTTTTCCCAAACATTTGAGTAGAGTGTTTTAATGGGTTATAGTTATTTCACACATATATATTCAATATATAGTTTCTTAATGTCTACTAGAGGTATAATGAGTATTGGATAAGATGTCTTGAGGATCCTTACTTGAGGAATGGGCTCTAATAACCTAAATTATAATACTCGGTGTTTGATACACATTATATGGGATATGTTGGATCCCATAAAATACCTAGTTACATTTTGTTATGAGGATGTTGTTGTGTTTTTCACTCGGTGAATGTTGTGGTGACCCACCTAAGTGTCCACTAGTTTTCCCTTTTATAGATCTATTCTCAAGGCGTACGATGTTAGGGAAATGAATAAAATATGCGGGTAAGTGGTAGAGGGGTAAAATTGATATTCTTTACTATATAATATTCTCTTATATGTGATACTTGGTGAGAGTATCCTTGGTAAGGTTTGGAACTTAGTATAACTATTTTGGTGAGAAGATAGTTCATCTTTTTGTTCGCTTTGCTTCTGGAGGCCTTCTTTACCTTTTCCTAAGAGGCTCCAGGGGGGATCACACTGAGTATACTATTATACTCACCCTATGTATATATAAATAAACATTCAGGTCATTGGTAGCATGTTAGAGATCAGGATAGTTACTACTATCTTGAGGATTTTGAAAGATATGTTATGGATTCATGGTTACTGTCGTCTTTACTTTCTTTTGGTACTTAATATTTTACCTTTTAGTTCTAGTAGTTCTTAGATGACGTTACATTTGTGTACTTGGGTTTTCTTTTATATTATATTCTGAAAATAACATTGATGGTGACTGTCTTATCTCTCTCTTTCATATTTTTTAGCTTACTGTATAATGCCTCCCATCTGTGTGTTTACTATACCCGTGGTGCTAGTCGCCAACCCAGGGCCTACTGAAGTTGGGACTAGGGTGACACTATCTATCTTCCCACGTTATCGGCTATTTATGGGTACACATTGTGGGAAGTGATTAATTAAACTATGAGTCCATCAAAATTCCATTGATCATTCTCATATTTTTTATTAGTGACCTCAATCACTCCCTATTATTATGTATGCTTTCACCCAAAGCCTATATTTTCACATTCAACTAATGTTCACCTATATAGAAACCATGTTATATGTTATTTCATGTGCCCTTTTTACTTCTCATTCTTTCTTATTAAGAATTTATTTTATAAACTCTTTTATAATGTCGTCTTTTTCAATAATGTAAAATTTAAATATCAAACCCTAGATTAACAATATCAAGACAAAATTGTGAGGAAACAATATAATTCTGTTGGGGTTAGTATAACACCACAATATTAATAATTAATTACATCGTATTCAATATTGTGTATGACATGAAACACCAAGTGAATAAGGGAATATAATATCCTGATACATTACAAATATATTTAGTATTTTAATTTACTAAATTCTATGATTTAACTAGAAATGAAGGAAAACTGAATTAGATTTTATTATATGAAACAATGACATTCTTGGATACATATTGTTACATGCAAGACCGACTCATACCGATTAATATTTAAAATTTTATTTAAAAGGATAAATATGTCATAAACAATAAATTTATGGTTTTGGATAAGGATAAATATTTTATGAAAATTAATATTTAAATTCATTATTTAACAATTAATAAGAAATTAATATAGAAACAAAATGAATTTAAAGAAATTGTTTTTATAGAAATCTATTTTTATCCTCTAAAGGTATAATTTCATAACAAATTAAATTAATTTCTATTAGTTGATGATATTAAATATATATATATATATATATATATATTATCATATATTTTTTTCATTCATAAAATTTATTTGATATTCATATGAAATGAACAATCCCAAATTAGACATAAAAATATATATTTTTCTAAAGGTAGGTTTTCCTCATTTTAATAGAGAAACTATTTGGAAAAAAGATTTTATTTTTATATAAATATATTTTATTAAAAATAGAGATCATTTATAAAATTGCAACATCGAAATTATCCAAGGTTAATGTTTTCTTCTTTTTTCAGAAATATTTCACCTTTTGTTAAATAGTGAAAATACTGATATTTAATTGAAAGATGCTTTTTCATCTAATTTTCTTATAATGATAAACAATATTTTTATAAGTTTTTTTAAAAATAATTTGATCAAATTTATATATATTTATCTAATTCAAGTCATTGAAATAAATTTAACGTCAATATTGAATATATAAAAAATTCAATGTGTTGAGCAATTTTATATTAAATCTGGCTTTTTCATCACATCTGTGAGATAAATTTTAAAATATTTTTTACCAAATAAATGATTGGAACATTAAATTTTTTATTGGATATTTGTTATAATAATATTAATTAATAATTTATATACAGGTGGAGTTATTTTTTGGAAAAAAAATATTAGTCAAACCAATAAAAATTTATAACAGTGATTAAGTGATATATTAGCTTAATAAGAGAATATTCCATAAACATAAGGGCCAAAATGTGATATAAAAATTTCCAAATTTCATTGGATAGAAATATTTAGATCATATCACATAATTTTGATTCTTTCATGGGTATTATGAGTCAAATGTATTAATGTCATTTGGGACACTTTTGAAAAATTAATATTTATTTTACTCAAAATGTATTTAAAATAATTGTTTTCCCACTAATGAAAACAACCCTTATTCTTACTCCAATGGATATGTTTTGAATTATTACCATAAATTGGCATCTTTTACTCAAAATATATATTTTATAGGGAAAATAATTTCTAAATTAAATATATTATTTGATGTATGTGGAATGCTTTGGACATTAATGATATAGATTGGGGACTAGTTAATTAAACCCTAGATGAATCGTTTGTCTCATGGGACAAATCAGTCTCCTAGCCTAAGATAATATATTATCACCCAGTATGACTTAAACTATCAAGAGGATACATATTTCTGGTAAATGTATCATATTATTGAGAAATAAGATGTCCAATAATTAATAATTATCTTTATTGAGAATTTAGTTATTATTACCATCCATGAAATATATTTCGTTAAATTATCTATTTATGTATTTTTATTCTCAGTTTATTGATTTAGTGCAATATTGTATCAGTTATTCATAATTTTAAATTAGTTATGCATTATCATGTTATTTGAAATATAATTTTTCTTTATTTATTAACCTTTCCAATTTTTTTGTGCACCCCCACTCTATTTATTGATTATATGGCCTGCATTTTTAGTTATTTACCATTATATATTGATTATTGTTATTGATTTATCATAGTTCCCACTATAAATAACCCTTAATGTGATTATCAGATCACCTTTATTTTATTTACATTAAATCAGAATCAAATACAGTAAAAAAGAAACTTATGAAAAGATATGCTAAGTGAGACAAAAGTTATAATTATTTTTTTAATTAGTGTATTCATTTTTAATGAATGTTTCCTGTACATATTTGGTATAACAATACTACTAAACTGATCTATCTCTCTATATTGGATTCTTTGTAATAATGCCAATATAATTTTATTAAAAACCAACTCTAGGATTACTATGGTTGGGAGAATTCAAGGATGATTGTATGAGGTAGGGAAAACCCGCTATTTTTAGTATTGAAGTTGAATGATTTAAGAGATTTGGGAAACAAATATAAATACCCATGGAGATAGAGATAAAAAGAGATCCAGAATGAGGATCTCAACCGATTATTATAAAATCACATAGTGATAATAATATTATATAAATATATCCATGAATAAAATTATAAAGATAATATGAATATATTTATCACAAAAAATACATCAAAGTTCATATTATTTTATCTTGTGAATATTGAAATGGGAAATTCAAAAGAGATAATGAAATAGTATCTCATGACAATATGAAATGGGAAAAAACCAATATTGATTTAGTTATGGTACATCCAAAAACATCTAATGTGAACAATTACAAATGTATTGGGTTCGACTATATTATAAACACTTCTCACTTCATTTACATTTGAGAGGACTTATCTCTCGATACCCTTACAATGATAAACATTAGGGAAGTGGTAATATTTTATGGAACACTACTATCAATTATGTATGATTGATATCTAATGTTAATTTGGATTATTTGAAAGAGTATTCATAAGTATTTGGATGCATATTTAAACATTGATAAAACAAATCATACCAAGACAGATCGCCAATCTGAATGAACAACCCAGAATCTTGAGGGTATATTGAGATTATCAATATAGACTATTGGGAGATTTGTAATAACATCTTCATTTTATTAATTATCATAAAAAAATGTTTTACACCAATGAATTAAAATATCCCCAGGTTAACCCCCTGTAAGAGGGTATTTTTAACACCTATATGCTTTAATTATGTTGGTGAATGAAAATTCTGAAGGCATAATTTTGATTCATAAAATTATATATTGTTTTAGGACTATTATGACGTACATTAGTATAACTCAATATTGAATGATGAGTTATGATAATAACCATTGATGATATATGGAAATTAATGTTGATCAAAATTTTTTCCTTTGAATAGCCACATGGAATAGGGTTCAATGATTTATGAAGAAATGAAAGCTAAAATAATGATACCTTAGCCCTATTGAGATTCTTGATTGTATTGTAATGGTGGAAAACTGACATCAAATCCCACAAAACCTATCCAAATTAATGGAATTTTTCTATATTTTCCTCGTTATGAATTAAATTCGATATCACACAGATTTACTGAACTAGATCTGGTATAGATGTATGATGACATCTCTTTTGTGGAGTACCAAATAAAGAACTTGAGCCATAAAGAAAATGTTCCATGTAGTAGGATGGCTTACCTAGTTAAGGAACATTGGATAAGTCATATGTATTAAAAGGTGACATGTAAAAAATAAGATAAAATGAAATATAAGTACACAGAATATTTCATCAAAATGTATGGAATTAATTTTCATTATAAAAAATTTTTATGGGTGGAAGAATGTAACAACCCATAATTCATTTATAGAAATTTAAATTTGGAATATATATTTGAGTAACATGAGGTAATATAGCTTATAAAAACTAACATAAACATGTCATTATTTGATACACATATATTTATGATAATTCCTTTGGGATAAAATTTAACATGGTTTTATAATAAAAATATAGATTAATTTTATGCTTTAAAATAAATTTTAAAAATAAATATTTTTCTTTATTTTTAAAAACATTTTTATTAAAATAATTTTTTATATATAATATAAATTTAATATAATAAAATGTATACTATTTTGGGATTAATATAATAAAAATTATATTATTATTAATTATTATTCTTTTTCCAATTTTTTTTATTTGGATGAATATTGAAATATATTATCTTTTTACAAAATTATATTTTTTATAATACTATCAAATGATGATATTAATTTGAATGTTTATAAAGCATGATGTTATATTTAAGGAATATAAATTATTCATGCAAAAATATATGGTTGAACGTAAAAACCACATCCTTATCATTTTTTATGTTACTAATATCAAGTCCAAATAAACAAATTTGTATTTACATTAAATTAAATATTATATGTAAGAAATTAATAATTTATTTTTAATTATTTATAAAAAAATTGTTTTATTAAAAAAATTTCATTTCATTTAAAAAAATTAATTGATAATTTTATCCCATATATAAATTTTATGATTAAAATGATCTTTTTTTCTATAAAATAGTTTTAAGAAATTATTTTCACAAATACAAATTTGAATTTCTCTAACTCATTTAAAATTTATTTCCCAAAATTATTTTAGTGTTTTAAAAAATCATTTTCTGACTATTAAATAATTTTATTTTTTTTGTTTTTCCATTGATCATAGTTACCGAGAGTGAATGTGGAGTTATTATAGTATGAGTATAGTAGGTTAAAAGTGGTTCCACATACTGAAAAAGGATAAAATGTGATAAAAACATGTATGATATTTTATGTTTGAGGGAGGATCAAACATATCCCTTTTTCAAATAATTATTATACATTTTATGAAAATTTTAGCTAGAATTATTGAATAAAATTATTGATATGAAAATATATTTTACAAAAAATGCCACTCTCTTTACTTATAAAATGAGTTTACTCTGTCCTCATTTTTAAACCCATACCATTGATTTACCTCCACCAAAAACTTAAAATATAATCTCTTAAAAACCCTCCTAATTATATTTTTGACTCTGCCTCAAAAAATCACAATGATAATGACCATTATAGAGTTATACAACAGATAAAATCCATGGGAGACATAATACACTCAACCTGAATTTTTTTATTCTTTTACACCCCTCGTGTAAACAATACCAATGATAGTATGATTATAATAGTTTTTTGAATATTATAATGATTTAATAAATTATTTTAATATAAATTTAATTCATTCCCCCTAAATCATTGAACAAAATGATAACATCGTTATATGTAAAGACATACTACTGCCTCCATAAATTATGTGTTCAATTTTTCATCAACAATATAAATGAAAGGTTTATAATTCTAATTTAATAATAAAATATTATATAAATATATTTAAATTTATATAATAATTAAAATCCATAAATTATAATTATTTCTATTCTTACCGCCTTTTATTCTAGGAAAAATGAATGTATCAACTATGTGTACATACAGACTTCCACCCCAACCAAACAACATGATTTATTTATTATAATCACCTAACATGTTTAAAATCAATACAAATAGTATATAAATATTATATTTATAAAACCATTAATATTATATAGTTATTATATTTTGAATTATATATATGTGGTTGACATGAAATTGTTGAAACAATCTCAACTAACATTCATAGAATTATAATGGAACCCTTCTTTATTTTGATTTATTTTTGGATTTCCTTTGTAACTGAATACATATTTTACTAATTGAATAATAAAGGAAAAAACATTATAATTTTATGTTATAAACAAATTATTTGATAACACCATTTACCATGGTCGTCAACTCAATATTACTTCAGATAAATTAACAACTAATCTGAGAGTAAGATATGTAAGGAGAAACAATATTAAAATGAATAATAATAGATAATATATGTAACTTATAAAATCAAATATATACAAATTAGGTCATTTAGTAATTATTTAACTAATATAATTTAATTATACTGGATTATATATGATAATCCATAGTCAGTTTGAGCCCAAGGTAATGGATTTTTTTACCACCATCATTACTTTTCAGTTACAGTTTCCCTTTCATTTTGTCAATTTTCTGATATCTTATTCTCATGATATTTTTAAATTTAATCTTAGATATAAAATTAATATATATATTCACAATTATAAATTTCATTTATTGGGATACACATATATTTATATCCCATTGAAATTACCATCAAAAATAAACATCTATTAAGGGGGAATTTCTATTTATTGTATCATTTCAAGAATCTCCCCCATAATTTTTTAACAAAAACTATTTTATGAAGAAAAATAATTTTTCATTTCAATTTTATATTGAAAAAATGTTATTTACATTGTTAATAAGTATATTTACTTATTTAATAAATCATCACCCAAGTATTTTTATTTACACGACCTATGTAAATATTTTAATTATAAAAGTCTTAAACAATTTAATTCTCTCTTATTTTTGGAATACTTATGATATATTCTTCACCATTCTTTGAATTATAAATACAAATCCCACTTCATTAAATGGAAATGATAATACTTATGATTTATGTATGGTTTATTTTTCTTTTATGATATGAATAAATATTATATTCATTATGTGATGTGTGGGACTAAAATTATATATCCCTCTAATGTAATTGAAAAAAAATTTAACTCATGATAATATACGAAGGGTATTTGAGAGTTAACCAAATCAAAACTGGAAATTGTATAATTTATAATTATAGTAATGGGACTTACCCATTACTTATGTATATGATATCATGTCTAATGTTATTTCCCCATATTCATTGATTTTGTAAACTTATGATTCCACATTATTTTTCAATTTTATCAAGATTTTTTTATTCACTATATTATATCATGTTTTTTTTTCTTTACTATTATTGATTCTTTATTCCAATGTTTATTCCCATAATAGTCTTTTTAGCTCACAATTTTCCATATATATGTTCCCTATGGTATCCAATTATATTTTATAATATCTTTGGTATTGAATAGATTTATGAAGAGATTTAATCAATAATTATTTTTTATGTTTATGATAATCTATAGGTGTGTCTAATCTTTCAAAGAAACCAGACCCTAGATCCTTGGTCAGTACATGTATGAAATATATATTAAAAATAATGAAATGATGTGTGATTATTCCTTATGTAAGGATAATATAAGAGAAAAAAATATATTAATATTTTAAAAATTAATAAATATTGATAATAAATAAACTATAGTAAAGGATATATAGAATAAAAAATTTGTTTGATTGTTTTAAATAAATTTAATTTGATTATACAAGACGATTGGTGAACATGTAGTATGATTCAAGACCTAAGGTAATATTTTATTTAACTAAAATTCTATTCAAGAATCATAATTGTCACAAACATATATTTATTGTATACTTCATTTAAATTAAATTAATCACACTGATATATTTTTCAATAAAAACCCCTATGATTTTAAATGAATAGAATTGTGTTTAATAGCATATGAAGCATGCAACTATGAGTTTAAGAGAACTATAAAATAGTATATTGTTATAATCTAGACATTTAACTAGAGGGTATGAATAGTACTAAATATGTTATTATAATTATTTTTTCCAAACATTTATCAATGATATTTAGTTTTTAAATCTTGAAAAAAAAATCATATAAGAATTATTTTAATTAAAATTTAATGTTTTCTGAAAAACTATATTTCTAGAAAAGGTGGTTTCATCACACTTTTCATACATACATTAAAAATAATTATTAATAATTTTGGAATATATGTTTTTCATATTAAACATAATTTTTTTTTCATATTTCTTAAATTTTGTTTTATTTTTTTTAATTTCCAAGAAAAGATAAATTTTTCAATTAATATTGAAAAATAATTATTTTTCTTTGAATTATCTCTTTTTATTTAAATAATTAATATTTTAATTATTTTTTAATATTATTTTAAAATGTAAACTAAAAAATTGTATTATAATTAATATAATTTAGCTATTTTTTTATCAATTTCATATTGAACATTGATATCAACACATTTTATATTAAAGATAATTTTTTCTTTGGAAAACCATTTTTTCACTATGTCTAGAGGTTTAATTTTAATATAAATTATTCCACCTAAATGAATTTAATTTTAAAAAATGGATTAAATATTTTGATTTATAAGATTTAATTTTATATAATATGTTAGATATAATTTATAGTATTAATTAATTTTAAATTTAGTAAAACCTAATTACCAGATTTATGGTTAAAACGAATTTACAGTTTTGTGAAAAAAACCTAATAAGGGTTAAAATTACAAAAATAACATATAAATTACCGTTTCATGGACATATTTAAATCCTTATAAGCATTTTTTTTATTTTTTTCTACACCTATACAAGAAATTGCCCAATGTAATATTTTGTAAATAAAAAGACAAAGTGTAACCCACATGAATTTAAATATCAATTTTGTGTGCACATAGGGGAAAAACATTCAAATGAATATTGCTGGAAACATTGAGAATAATGATATTATGTTCATGTGGGTAATTAATTTTTAATTTTTATTAATTTTATAATTAATTCAAATTCTTAAGAATTGCCAACATAGTAATTGTTTCAATAATTAGAAAATTAAATATGTGCTTATGAAAATATTATATTTAATATAAACTAAATGAGGTATTTTGTTACATAAATTTTTTAGATTAATTTATCATTTTATAAATTTTTATAAATAATATATTGTACTTAAATAATTTTCTTAATAATTTTTAAAGGCATATTAAATTAATATTGTCAAAATTAAAATTAATGTTTTTTATAATCGATATAATTTTTTTATTATTTAAAATTTCTAAGAATACTATATTATAGAAATTTATTTTTAAATTGTTAAAAATATAATCTATTGTCTATTTGTTTCAAAATTCCTCTATAATAGTGACTATATTTTCCACTAGAATGTAAATCATTGTTACTATGATTTAGGTCGAAATGGGGTTTTTGTGGGTTACATGTCCATATGATAATATTAATTTCCATGAAGCATAGGATTTCTATTTTATAACTTTTATATCATATTTTTTTCTTTGTGAAGATTATATCTAATTAATATCATTTATTTCTACTCTTAAATAATAAATTACAATATTAAAAAAACTATTTAATGTAAAAAAATCAAAAAATAGAAAAAGTATGGAAAATTTTATATTAAGGAATAAAATGTCTAAAAATGTTTTCTTTTGTTTGATTGAGGTGTGGATCGACCATATAATATGTCTAATCCTTTAATTAACATTTTTTCCTTAAAAAGATTTATAGGGACTTCCCATTCTTGAGTTTTTTAGGTTCATATGAAATTATTCCTCCTTTGTTATTATAATAGGGAACTCCCACCATTTACACATTCACACCTCTCAATACCATCTTATCAACAAAAAATGTTCAAATATCACTCTTAAAATAATAATTATCAACGTTATAGAGCTCTTTGTACTTTCAAAATTTAACTCTAGGGTCATTATGAAGGGATCCAAATGAAATTTCTCATAGATATTGTAATTGTCTTAAAAAAAGGCTTTCATTTTATTTTTTATTTTTTAAAATATAATTATGTCACAACACATGAAACAAAATAACACCATTATATCACATATAATGATATTTTATTATGTTTTTTCATAATTTTTTTCCTTCACTTAAACCATGAAATGGGAAAAAATCATTTATTTTGCGTACAAACGAGTACCACCTCACCAAACGAGGTAACTCTTCTTCATTCAACACATCTCAAGATTGTATATAATAATTGAATTAATGTATAAAAATAAAAATATTTATATTATTATTGTAACACCCCAAGCTTCTACGGTACGTTTCCCTTCGAATAATGCGATAGCGTGTGTTGTACGCAACCTCGAGTTCTAACACACACCACAACTAATTAAACTAGCCGTTGTGAATAGTAATACCTACTTTTTGAAATCATATATATTTTATATTTCAAAATGAACTTCATTTTTGGATTCGGAATATTGAAATTAGCCTAGGGTGAAATTTTGGTACTTTTCGGATAACTTTTATATTTTGATGAATAGTGAAAATTACTAAATTTTAATTAAAAACAACTTTTTTAATCAAAATAATTAATAGTGATAAATTGTGAATTTGAGTGGTTTTAAAGTATATTTAGAATATATTTTTACCATTTAATATAATGTTGGTCATTGGACATAATTTTACAATTAAACCGAACATAAACAAGTGTCAATCTTTTGATATTTATTACCTCTTAAAAACACGCTTTTTGTTTTGACAGCGGGAATTAATTTTAAATTAATTTCTGCCACTTCTGTGTTTTGAATTTAGAAAAATGGATTCCATATTTGGAATCAGGATGTCCAAATTGTGTAAATAGGTAACTTTTATTTTTAGACATTTTGAATAATTACTGTGGTAAATATTTTATTTAACATGGTTAAGGGTAAATCCGCTAAATAAGGGTTAAAAAATAATATTATAATAATACAAAATTAACCTAAAACGTGTCCTAACCTTATTGGTGGACACATACCCGACCATGAGCATCCTTGGGTCAATTTAGGGACCCCTTGGAGCCACTTGTATGTGGTAGGGACACTTTATATTAATAAAGTTAAAATAAAAATAAAAATGGAATAAGCTTACATCTTTTAGAAGAACAATTTTTACATAGGGTTATACATGTTGGATTTTCGATTATAAATATTCATTAGAAAGATAAAACGATTTCCTACATAATGATAGTTTATTTATAATTTTTAGACATCAAATAATTTAAATTATTAATGACACAATAATGATGCAATGTTTACCTCATTAATAAATTATTTAAATAAATAAAATTATAATGATTAAAATATTATCTAAAACCTGTCCAATTCTTATTGGTTGATGTTATTTGGAATATTAGTCATCTTATCTTAGACCTCAATGATTTTTGGACCATTATAAACCGAATATAATTATATTATAAAATAATACTTTCACTCTTTCCTAAAGAGCCCCTCTTCTCCCTTATAAAAGGAGACCACTTCTACTCATTCCTCACACCTCTCAAGCCACTTGGCTCGTCCAAACTCTGCCCAACTAAGCTCCCCACATCCCTCTCCTCCTCCTTGAAGCTTCCCCTTAGGCATAAATCATTTCAAGAAGTCCTTTGGTTCCAACCAAAGTGAGTTACCTAAATTAAAGGTAACGATTTCTCTTAAATTATTTTCCTTTATTTTTCTTCTCCAACCCCCAAACTCTTTTTATTTCCTTTCTTTTGTAACAACACCAGTATCCTCAATATACTAGGATGTTTTTATAATAAGGATTCAAACTACACATACACAAAACTCCATCTAATGGATGATGAACATAATGTTTCTGTGGATGGCAAACTAACGCCTCACGAAACGATGATTGTTCAAATACATCTTACCGCCTCTCATGGTGGCCATTATGATGGAACTGTAATTAAATATGATATTAATGATATATATTTTATATATAAGCTTCTGTAATTCCATTTTATTTCATACCATTATTCGTTTCATGTTGTATATACATACGATAATTTCATTTGAGGAAGTGCGGACTACCGCCCCCTTAAAATGATATGACTCGTTCATACCACACATGGAACGTATAAAGGATGATGTTAATGAACTTAAGTAACATATATAAAATATTATATTATACTGGAATAGTAATATACCTATGTATCATTTGGATTCAATTCTTTTAAAATAAAAATTAAATGGAAGTAGCGTTCGTGCGTACATACGGACTACCGTCTCCACGAACGCGGTGAGATCCATCCTCCATCGTATCCATTCAAGTATTATTCTCATTTTAGGGTTAAAAATAATGTTAATATAATTCTGATTATGAATAATATTTAATCTATCCATTACAAACATGTCTTACGTAACCAAACATTTAAGAAGAACGAATCGATTATCACCTGAAACGACGATAATACTAAGATATTATTAATAAAGCAATGTTAAAAGATCATATATGATATCATATTAATGTATATGATTCTTGTATAATTTAATAACAATTATTTCACCATTATACAGGAGGTTAACCGACCCCAACAAAGGAAAAGTACAAGGTAAGGGTTATTTCACAATCTCTTCATTATCCGAGGTTGTTTATACGTAATAATCTACTGGGATTTCTTTATCATCCACATCTATGTTTCTTCGAAATGTATTTCAAAACATATTTATTATTTACAAGAATATGGGTTAAAGTCATTTATACCCTTGTTTGACTTTTTATAAGAGGGTTATAAAGGAATCATTCCATCGTTTTCAAAACAAGGCCCTTTTTAACCTTTTCGACAGAATTAAGGTAAGAATGTTTTTTTAACTTATACGGAGGGTGCGGCTATTTTCCGCCGTTATAAAATCTTCAAAGCTTCCCTTACAAGCTTATAAGAATATTTTCAAAGAAAATGTTTTATTTTATATGGATCTTAAATGATTTCAAAATAAAAGGAGATATTTCTTTAAAAAGAATTTTGATTTCATCTATGACAACATCCTTTGATGGATTTTAAGATTATTTGAAGTTGATTTATTATGATACAAAAATTCTATATTGTTTTGAAGGTTTTTTGATATGTTTGACTGTGGATGTGCTATTTTTATACCATTCATAGTTTATGGTGAAAGTATTGACATTTCATATGCTAGTTTTAATATGAATGTTTATGTTATGTTTAAACCTTTTCATATGGGAATGCATTGGACTTAATATGTGACGGGTGGAGCCCGCTATAGCTCCTCGATGCATCGGCAGGTCTCATGAGACAAACTAGTGTCTTGGCACAAGGCCTTGACAAAATCTTATTTGTAGTCTTGGAACGAGGCCTTTGCTATGTGGTTATGATAGTCTGGCATTATGCATTCCAACATTATGAAAGTGGTTATTGATTTTTTCATGTGATTATTCGATTAGTAGAATATCCATGTGAATAAGTAAATGGAATTATTTCATTTTATTTATGCCATACCATGTTGAAAGTTCATATTTAAAAGGCTTTTGTTTTAGTTATACATTGCCTTAAATGTTTATTCTTATTTATGAAAGTTTCCGCTATATTGTTATCCTTACTGGGCATTTGAGCTCACCCCTTTTCTATGTTTTATTTTTCCCAGGAAGTGAAGATGTAAGTTATGAATGACCTGCAGGGATATTATGAGGGGATTATAGTGTGGACTGTGGAAACATTATGTTTTTGTAGTAGTTTTTCATTTTATGATGTAATGTAAAACTTATGAATATATCTAGTGTTTCCAAGGCTACTAAACCAATCGGTCTTTCGAGATTTGATCTTTCTTGTGATCATGCCAATGTTATGTAATAATGCACCGACTCTGGGTATCTGGGGTCGGGGCGTTACAGTTGGTATCAGAGGAAGTTTATTACAAACCTTGGAAGCTAGATTTAGATAAACTCTGATTAGAGCACGTAGACCTAAGATGAACTTTGAGGATTAGTATAGAAGAACTTCCTAGAATTTTGGTATTGTAGAGATTTTGTGAGTTTTCCGAGCAATACATCCCTGTCTGGATACGAGCAGGTAGAGGCGGCTCTGGCACAGATGTACCTAGAGGTAAAACCCGAAAACACCGCTTTGATCTAGACTCGAACGGGAACTGGTGCACAACAACGGGCCTTGCTGCACTCTTGGTTACGACACTCCCGGGGGATATGCTTAGGATAACTCTCATTTTCTTTACAAATCATTATGAAGGGTTTATGAGTATATACTTCCTCAAAGAAAACATTTTTATGATTATGGATTATATCCATAAATAGTTCAATTTATGTTAAGTGTTTTATAAGTATGGGATTATGTATTTTGATTCATAAACTGATCTAGTTTATGCCATTGTTTAGAAATGGCGCCCAGTAGAAGGAATGAGAACTCCAGAAATACACATGATTCAAAGAGAAGGAAGGATCATATCTTTCATGGTCTTAAGCTAGAATTTATAAGAGAAATAGTCTCCCATGTATTATCATCATATGAAGAAATAATATCATGTGTTGATAAGATATGTAAAGAGTTTACTGAGTCCTATGGCTTTGAAGGGAAGCAAGAGAAGAAAAGGATGGAAGAGAGAAAGATGGATAAAGGGAAGAGGGAAAAGAAGAATTTTCCCATATGTGGTAACTGTGGAAAGAAACACCCTAGAACTTGCCTGAAAGGAATGGGAGTTTGTTATAAGTGTGGAGGAAAAGGGCACAAAGTACGTGACTGCAAGGGTGAGAAAATGGTTTCAAATGTACAATGCTTCATTTGCAAGGAGTTTGGACACTACGTGAACCTATGCCCCAGTCATCAGACTATGCCGCAAATGATGCTATTGGATAATAATCAAGTTATGATACTACCACAGATGAAGAGGAATGATTAGAGTTCTTATGTTGATTATGTCAATTGAGTGTTGTATCAACAATATACTTGTTATAATAATTATGGAGTATATAAGGATTGTACTGCAGTACTATTTCATTAAGGACTTGAGATTGTGTGGAACAAAGAAAAGTGACTCAATAGCAGGATAAATTTTTGGAAAATATATGTTTGAGAGAATGATAAACCATAATATAGTTCTGATATCGAAGTAGTGATTTTGGAATAATACATGATTGTTTGGGATAAATTATATTGGATATTCTTAACTACCTTCGAAATGATTAATGATTTGTATATTCCATCATTTTTGGGGTTTAAAACATTTTTGGATTAATGAAGTATATCCAGCTTTCTATATGGAATAAGGGAGCATGAATGTAATCAATAAGTAATATGGTAATTCAGGATGTTTCAGTGTATTAAAAGAATACATGATGAAGGTATTCATATGCTATTACGGGGTAAAAAGGTTCTACATTATGTTTACCTTACTTATAAATGTTGGAATGTGAGTTTGGATAGAAGTATTTTGGATAGTTCTAGTTTGGATTATTTTGGATTGCCATAAAAGGACAACCCGGAGGTCGGGCGGCAACCCGTCGCGTCCGGCAAGGCTGCGAGACTTGAACCCGCAACCGAAGGGCGACAAGGGTGTATCACCTACCACTGTCCCACGAGATGTCCTGGATTAAATAATGTAGTTTTTATTAAATGATCTTTTAGATGAATTATAAATTCGTTTATTTTGGAACCCTATACGAATAGTGTAAATAGAATTTTTTTTACATTCTATTATCTTTTAGAGTGAAAGATGAGTTTGTGGTAGAAATTTATTAATGGATAAAACTCTAATTATAAAGTAAGTATATCTCCATATGATCTTTGCTTTGAAGATATGGAGGCACTACCTCTATGGTGAAAAATGTGAGATTTATACTGATCACAAGAGTTTGAAGTATATTTTCTCACAAAAAGAACTCAACATGAGGCAAAGGAGATGGCTTGAATTACTCAAGGATTATGATTGTACGATACACTACCACCCAGGGAAGGCAAACAAGGTGGAAGATGCTTTGAGTAGAAAAGACCATGGAGTTTTGAACAATATGAGAATTGAAAGGGATCCAATTTTTATGGATCTAGTGAAGATGGACATGGGAATAACCAGGGAAGGTGAAACATCAATTCTTTTTCAAATGGTTGCCAAACCATCTTTACTAGAAAGGATTAAGAGTTCTCAGACCGATGATGAAGAATTCCAAAAGAAGATTAAAGCTGTGAATGATGGGAGATTGAGAGACTTTGTGTATGAAGATGGAATTTTGAAATTCGGGAAGAGACTTTGTGTTCCCAATATACCTGATCTAAAAAGGGAATTGCTGGATGATGCTCATAGTTCCACTTTCTCTATACACCCTGGGAGCACCAAAATGTATAGAGATTTGAAGGAACATTTTTGGTGGAACAACATGAAGAGGGAGATTGCTGATTTTGTGTCAAGATGTATGGTTTGTCAACAAGTGAAAGCTGGAAGGCAACAGCCTGGAGGAGTCATGCAACCTCTTCCCATACCGGAGTGGAAATGGGACAATGTTACGATGGACTTTGTCATGGGGCTACCGAAGACTCCTAGAAGGAACGATGCAATATGGTTTATTGTTGGTCATCTTACCAAGTCAGCACATTTTCTTGCTATAAGAGAATATCTACCCCTGGAACGTCTAGAAAGACTATACATTAATGAAGTTGTGAGACTTCATGGAGTACCCCTATCGATTGTTTCTGATCGTGATCCCCGTTTTACTTCAAGATTTTGGAAAAGTCTTCAGAAATCCCTGGATACTGAACTTCATTTGAGCACTGCTTACCACCCTCAGACAGATGGACAATCAGAACGGACTATTCAAACCTTAGAAGACATGTTGAGATCTTGCTCACTTGACTTTCAGGGTATGTGGGATCAATATTTACCTCTGGTAGAATTTTCCTATAACAATAGCTTCCATTCAAGTATTCAGATGGCACCATATGAAGCGTTATACGGAAAGAGATGTCGTACACCAACCTGTTGGGATGACGTTGGTGAAAGAAAACTTGTAGGCCCAGAACTGGTGGAGGAAACGGTGGAAAAGGTGACGGTAATCCATAATCACATCAAAGCAGCTCAAAGTAGGCAGAAGAGCTATGCCGATAATCGAAGGAAGGATTTGGAATTTTAGGTCGGTGATCATGTTTTCTTAAAGGTATCTCCATGGAAGGGAGTCATACGTTTTGGTAAGAAAGGTAAATTGAGTCCCAGGTACATCGGACCTTTCGAAATTCTAGATCGAATTGGGGCTGTAGCTTACCGATTGGCAATGCCGCCAAGTCTCTCCAAAGTTCACGATGTGTTCCACGTATCTCTGTTGAGAAAATACATGCCTGACCCAACGCATGTACTCACCTATGAGGAATTAGAACTGGAACCCGATCTGTCTTATTGTGAAGAGCCCGTCAAGATTCTTGATACAAGAGAACAAGTACTGAGAAACCGGACGACACGTCTGGTAAAAGTTTTGTGGAGAAATCATAAGATGGAAGAGGCAACGTGGGAACCCGAGGAACTTATGATGAAGAACCACCCGAGTCTTTTCATGTGATAAGTATTCTAGAAATTTCGAGGACGAAATTATTTGAAGGAGGGGAGAATGTAACACCCCAAGCTTCTACGGTACGTTTCCCTTCGAATAATGTGATAGCGTGTGTTGTACGCAACCTCGAGTTCTAACACACACCACAACTAATTAAACTAGCCGTTGTGAATAGTAATACCTACTTTTTGAAATCATATATATTTTATATTTCAAAATGGACTTCATTTTTGGATTCGGAATATTGAAATTAGCCTAGGGTGAAATTTTGGTACTTTTCGGATAACTTTTATATTTTGATGAATAGTGAAAATTACTAAATTTTAATTAAAAACAACTTTTTTAATCAAAATAATTAATAGTGATAAATTGTGAATTTGAGTGATTTTAAAGTATATTTAGAATATATTTTTACCATTTAATATAATGTTGGTCATTGGACATAATTTTACAATTAAACCGAACATAAACAAGTGTCAATCTTTTGATAGTTATTACCTCTTAAAAACACGCTTTTTGTTTTGACAGCGGGAATTAATTTTAAATTAATTTCTGCCACTTCTTTGTTTTGAATTTAGAAAAATGGATTCCATATTTGGAATCAGGATGTCCAAATTGTGTAAATAGGTAACTTTTATTTTTAGACATTTTGAATAATTACTGTGGTAAATATTTTATTTACCATGGTTAAGGGTAAATCCGGTAAATAAGGGTTAAAAGATAATATTATAATAATACAAAATTAACCTAAAACGTGTCCTAACCTTATTGGTGGACACATACCCGACCATGAGCATCCTTGGGTCATTTTGGGGACCCCTTGGAGCCACTTGTATGTGGTAGGGACACTTTATATTAATAAAGTTAAAATAAAAATAAAAATGGCATAAGCTTACATCTTTTAGAAGAACAATTTTTACATAGGGTTATACATGTTGGATTTTCGATTATAAATATTCATTAGAAAGATACAAAGATTTCCTACATAATGATATTTTATTTATAATTTTTAGACATCAAATAATTTAAATTATTAATGACACAATAATGATGCAATGTTTACCTCATTAATAAATCATTTAAATAAATAAAATTATAATGATTAAAATATTATCTAAAACCTGTCCAATTCTTATTGGTTGATGTTATTTAGAATATTAGTCATCCTATCTTCGACCTCAATGATTTTTGGACCATTTTAAACCGAATATAATTATATTATAAAGTAATACTTTCACTCTTTCCTAAAGAGCCCCTCTTCTCCCTTATAAAAGGAGACCCCTTATACTCATTCCTCACACCTCTCAAGCCACTTGGCTCGTCTAAACTCTGCCCAACTAAGCTCCCCACATCCCTATCCTCCTCCTTGAAGCTTCCCCTTAGGCAGAAATTATTTCAAGAAGTCCTTTGGTTCAAACCAAAGTGAGTTACCTAAATTAAAGGTAACGATTTATCTTAAATTATTTTCCTTTATTTTGCTTCTCCAACCCCCAAACTCTTTTTATTTCCTTTCTTTTGTAACAACACCAGTATCCTCAATATACTAGGATATTGTTATAAGAAGGATTCAAACTACACATACACACAACTCCATCTAATGGATGATGAACATAATGTTTCTGTGGATGGCAAACTAACGCCTCACGAAACGATGATTGTTCAAATACATCTTACCGCCTCTCATGGTGGACATTGTGATGGCACTGTAATTAAATATGATATTAATGATATATATTTTATATATAAGATTCTGTAATTCCATTTTATTTCATACCATTATTCGTTTCATGTTGTATATACATACGATAATTTCATTTGAGGAAGTGCGGACTACCGCCCCCTTAAAATGATATGACTCGTTCATACCACACATGGAACGTATAAAGGATGGTGTTAATGAACTTAAGTAACATATATAAATTATTATATTATACTGGAATAGTAATATACCTATGCATCATTTGGATTCAATTCTTTTAAAATTAAAATTAAATGGAAGTAGCGTTCGTGCGTACGTACGGACTACCGTCTCCACGAACGCGGTGAGATCCATCCTCCATCGTATCCATTCAAGTCTTATTCTCATTTTAGGGTTAAAAATAATGTTAATATCATTATGATTATGAATAAGATTTAATCTATCCATTACAAACATGTCTTACGTAACCAAACATTTAAGAAGAACGAATCGATTATCACCTGAAACGACGATGATACTAAGATATTATTAATAAAGCAATGTTAAAAGATCATATATGATATCATATTGATGTATATGATTCTTGTATAATTTAATAACAATTATTTAACCGTTATACAGGAGGTTAACCGACCCCAACAAAGGAAAAGTACAAGGTAAGGGTTATTTCACAATCTCTTCATTATCCGAGGTTGTTTATACGTAATAATCTACTGGGATTTCTTTATCATCCACATCTATGTTTCTTCGAAATGTATTTCAAAACATATTTATTATTTACAAGAATATGGGTTAAAGTCATTTATACCCTTGTTTGATTTTTTATAAGAGGGTTACAAAGGAATCTTTCCATCGTTTTCAAAACAAGGCCCTTTTTAACCTTTTCGACAGAATTAAGGTAAGAATGTTTTTTTTAACTTATACGGCGGGTGCGTCTATTTTCCGCCGTTATAAAATCTTCAAAGCTTCCCTTACAAGTTTATAAGAATATTTTCAAATAAAATGTTTTATTTTATATGGATCTTAAATGATTTCAAAATAAAAGGAGATATTTCTTTAAAAAGAATTTTGATTTCATCTATGTCAACATCCTTTGATAGATTTTAAGATTATTTGAAGTTGATTTATTATGATACAAAACTTCTATATTGTTTTGAAGGTTTTGTGTTATGTTTGACTGTGGATGTGCTATTTTTATACCATTCATAGTTTATGGTGAAAGTATTGACATTTCATATGCTAGTTTTAATATGAATGTTTATGTTATGTTTAAACCTTTTCATATGGTAATGCATTGGACTTAATATGTGACGGGTGGAGCCCGCTATAGCTCCTCGATGCATCGGTAGGTCTCATGAGACAAACTAGTGTCTTGGCACAAGGCCTTGACAAAATCTTATTTGTAGTCTTGGCACGAGGCCCTGGCTATGTGGTTATGATAGTCTGGCATTATGCATTCCAACATTATGAAAGTGGTTATTGATTTTTGCATGTGATTATTCGATTAGTAGAATATCCATGTGAATAAGTAAATGAAATTATTTCATTTTATTTATGCCATACCATGTTGAAAGTTCATATTTAAAAGGCTTTTGTTTTAGTTATACATTGCCTTAAATGTTTATTCTTATTTATGAAAGTTTTCGCTATATTGTTATCCTTACTGGGCATTTGAGCTCACCCCTTCTCTATGTTTTATTTTTCCCAGGAAGTGAAGATGTAAGTTATGAATGACCTGTAGGGATATTATGAGGGGATTATAGTGTGGACTGTGGAAACATTATGTTGTTGTAGTAGTTTTTCATTTTATGATGTAATGTAAAACTTATGAATATATCTAGTGTTTCCATGGCTACTAAACCAATCGGTCTTTCGAGATTTGATCTTTCTTGTGATCATGCCAATGTTATGTAATAATGCACCGACTCTGGGTAGCTGGGGTCGGGGCGTTACAATTATAATTATTTAAATTTAATATTACATATACCCTCTCAGTTTCCATGTTTTTTAAATTCGATAATGTCGCTCCTATGTATGAGGAGCTACCGCCTCGTAAAGCGACATGATTCATCTTTAACATACAATTTAAATGGAAATTTATAAGAAAAAATTAATTGAATATATTGGATATATATGAAATGATATTTAATATTTATAATTAATATATCACCCACTTACTTACCCTTTCACCCATTAAAAATTTATATCATCATTCATGATTAAATAATTTTTCTCGACTCCACGAGGTGATGTGATTTAATTTCTATGACTAAATTTAAATACTTGATTTTAAAATATATTTAATGATTAAATATGATATTTATAAAATTATTATTATTCAATAGGTTTTTAATCTATATATTATTCAAAATAATCAACACACATGGTAAAATAAGGCAATAATCACTGAAAATAATGAAAACAGTGATATAATATTAATAAACTATAAGTAAAACGTAATAAGAGGATTATATATTATATTTAAAATAATTATAAAGTTATACTATAAATTTATAACATGAATAAAACCATTATAGGAGATTTTTATTAATTTTAAGCCAAAATGAAGCATAAGGTATAGGATTTGGCCCCAATTTCCTTTTCATCAAGATATATTTTTTAATATTTACATATTCAGTTTTATATAGTGTATATAATTCCCCATGGATGTATTTATCATGTATATAATTTTATTTATTTTAGTTAACATTTCAATTCTTGTTTATTATTTTATTTGGTTAAATAAAAAAGTTTCCTATGTGGTAAGAATCTATTTTACCATCTCCCCTTCTTCTGGTGTTAGTTTTACTCTTTTTGAAGGAATAATATTATTTATCCTTAATAATTTCCACTACTTAAATTTAATATCCATATTCATTATATCATGGATATTTTTTTTAAAACCATATATAATTTGTATACTATTTTTTTACATTTAAATTTACTAGATTAACTAGTAAAATAATGAGAAAACTATATTCTTTAATAAATAGTGATATTTGGTGATAATGATTATAATTAGTATATAAAATTTGTTATTATATATATAAGTAATGATTTTTAAATAATATTATGGGTGGGACCCAATATTCAATAGCTCCTTGATGCATCGATAGTCTCATTTGGAAAACCGGTAGGCTAGATTTAATTGAGGTTTTACACAAAATTTAAATTGTTTTGTAAAATGTGTTGATAATAGTGGTTTCATGATTCCAGATATTTTATTTTCATGTAATTAATAATTTATATCATTGTCAATTTATTAATTTATTATTATCCATTATATTTTCACATTTATATTATATATAGAATCATTTTATTTTCAGTTCATTATTTAAATGTCATTTATGGCCAGTTATTTTCATTTAAATATTAATTGTGCCTTACCTAATCATTATACTCATGTTATTGATTAAATTTAACGAGTTTATAATTATTAAAATTTCTATATTGATTATGAATTATCGATTCATGATATCTTCTACTTCACATAACCCTAACTAATTAGTTGGGGACACCGTTATTTTGTTCTTTTCCTTAGGATATGAAGATGAATTCATTTAATGTTTTCAAGGATGTAAATTTATTCCATAACTTTGTTTTTTATTTTTTATTCAAATTTACAATCGGTATCATATATATTTTTTTCCATCAATATTACAAAGACAGTAAATCCATGGTGACGTGATCAATTATAACTTGTGTCAATATAATAATCCCAACATGGGCTCCATGTTACATGAGTCTGGGGAGTTAAAGTGATGAATTATGATTTATTAATGTTTTTATGATTAAATTTTTATATTAAATAATTATTTATTAATGTCTTCTCTATATATGGAAGGTTTCCTTTTTAATTCATATCTTAAAATTGTTTAATTTCATTCTCAATATTAAATCAATGTTGAGAATAATTCTGATATTATTTAATGAACATTTCTTATAAATGACCATAGTTCTCATCATTTTAAATATTATCATTTTTATAGGTTAACCTAATTATGTGTTATTTTAAGTGACTATCATATTTTCCTTCTCCTATTTCATTACCATGTTTTATTACAATATTAAGAATTTAGTTTTTCAAATTTTATTATTTCAAAATATAAAAAATTATTTCCCTCTAAAAATAATCGAATGCTTTATCTTCCACCATACATTTCTTTCTGATATCCATTTTAAATATTCATGGATATAATATTGATATTTCTTTTTATAGTTAAATATTTTTTTCATGTTTTTTTTAATATTAATTAAAATTAATTTTAATGGGACTTGTAAGTACTTCTCTATGAAACTTTATTGAAACAAATTCAAAAAAACACATTTAACAAAAAATTTCATAATTATATTAAATATACTTATATAAATAGAAAATATTATTTGTCAATCAACATCTAAATTTTCTAATGACAAAACCTTCTATGGGGATTGAATTTGGGTATCCTTGATTCATGTTGTTGAGGTAAATTTTGGTGATATTATTTAGAAATGTTGTAAAACCCATTTCTAATTACTTGGGTTCTTTATAATTCTATGAATGAAACCCACTCCATTTACTTGTTTTTTTGAATATTTTGAATTCTTGATATCTTATTTCTCACAAATGTATGTTTGGTGATTTATGGGTTTCGGTATTGATCAACAATGTGTTAGTTAATATTTTATATCTCATGAGATAATATAGTGTCGGCCTTCTTAGATATTCTCACAAACTTAATATTCATACATATCTGATATACTCAAAAATTAAATGCTAAAACTTAAAGGATATTAACAACATATTGTTATACACTATTCTTATGTTTTTGGAAAATATAATTATTATTAAATGTCTGAAATACTTGTTATATTTCCCATCCATATTCCTATGATTAAAATCCATTGTTTATATTTATAATCTAATTGTTCCAAACTTTTTTTATTTGGTATATGTTTGTTCTTATATATTTATCAATCATGATAGATGGATATCTCTCATAGTTTCATATTATTTTAAAATTATATCTATATTAGGGTTATTTTTATACTTATCTATATGATCTTACACATGATGAAATGGTGATAATTTTTCCCTTATCAATCATTTGAGCTCCTAATTTCATTCTTTTTCATTCCACATGTAATAAAGATGGTTATAACTAATGGGAATTCACTTTAGGTGTCTAGTGTGGCCCAAATATATATGAATAATATCATGTGTTAAAGAATATGATTCATATTTATCTAGTCATTGAATACACTAAAGCATCAATTTTTTCATGAGATGTTTTTATTGGTAATTTTATCTTATAGAAATGATGAAATACAAGGAAACATTTCTCTCAGGTTGTTATATTTGTTTTCAAAGAATTTATTTGTTAATTTTTCGGTTTGTTTTATCATTTTGGGATTACTGTGATAGAGATTTATTGAATATCATTGGAAGACGTATATGGTATAAGTCTAAGAATATGATAACATCTTAAAATATTGGTAAAAGAAATATTGTTTGGATTCCAAAAAATGTACAACACATTATATTGACTATAATTTTTATAAATTTTTTGTATAGATTCATATAGGGGTAATCACCTAGAAAATACATCTTGAGTATTAACTCAATATTCAATATATGTCATAATTATTGGTCCTAGAACATCACACCTAGGTATTAAATACTGGGGGATATTATTTGTAATTTACTCTCTCTTTATGATCCACTGTATTAGATTAGTGTAAATAATTATAGTATGGTTGATGGAAATAATATACAACATATATTGAAAAACCTATGTTTAAACCTACAATTTTATTCCATTTAGGATTTATTAATATTATTTTAATGGTTCTCCCTATTAGATTATGTGTTTATATATTTAACCTTATTTTATTTATAAAATAGTATGATCAAGGAAATAAAATGTTTAAAATTAGTGCAATGGAAAATATGTTGATTGTACCAATTAAAAACCAAAATGGATTTGAGAAAAATTATAAAAATATTTTGGAAATTCTAAATCCACTCTAGAAAGATTTAATAATTTTACAAACCATGTTAATATCCAAAATTCACCAAGGATGGTGAATATTGAAATAAAGTATTCCATTTGATTACATACACCATCAATTAGTTGCTCTAATAGTCTATTTATTTTTGAATAATGGATAAATGTGATGGAACATATTTTTTCCATTATCTGATGCTCGAAACATGATAAGGTTATGTTTTTTGTTTATTGTTTTGAAAATGATGGTAAAAATAGTTCAATATAATTAATTATACAACTAAAATTTAGTGTGAAGACTATAAGTAATGAGATGAGTTCATGAAATTTTTCATTACTTGATATTTTCCTCATATACTTACATGATAATGGAGAGGAAATTATTAAAGATGAAACAATAGGTTTTTTAATCTATTATTATATACCAATCACACATTGTAAGGTTTTCAAGGTATACAACTAGATTATATCAAACATTTATTGTAAAATCTATCATTTTAAATGTTTTTAATGCATTTATTTAAATGTAATTATAAATAATATACTTTTTATGCTATGATTATATTTTTTTGTTTCTGATTAAAATGAATATGGAGTCTTGAGAATCTCATTATTATATAGAGTGAAAATAGAAATTTTTGTATCATGGAACTATTAAGGGTAATTTTCCAAGGTAAAGGATTATTTAAATAAAAAATTTAATAAAACATGGGAGAAAAACCTAGGTAACTACCTATAAATGTTGCGGTGTGTCTCATTTGTTAGAATATTGTATATAAATCAAATGATTATCTCAATGATAAAAAGAGGCCAATCAATGAGATAAAATAAAAATGAATATATAATCTAATGAATCAATTAAACATCTATTAATAATAAGTAATGAGTTTTGGAAGTATTATGACCAATTTCATAATGCTAGAGTTTACAAATAAAAGATCCCCTAAGATCCTCATAAAATAAGGCACTAAAGAAGATTTTATACTATGATATCCATTGAGGGAAATCGTGATAATGAAGAGATACAAGGTAAAATCATTCAATATTTTATTTATTTGAATGCCTTATTTTATTTGAGTTCTTATAATTCCTTTGTATCATGGCTATTTGGAATATTTATTCACATCGTCTAAGATTGGATATTGAACTATCTGTGAAAACAACAAGTGAAACAATGAACATGTGTTAAGTATATAACAAATTCCTAAAATAGTTGTTTTTAATCATACTATATAAATATCTATCTATTAATCCTATGATTCAATTTGAAAAAATGTTGTGTATTAATTATATTTCCCTAAACATAGCAAATATCATCTTTTGAGGGAAATAAATAAATTTCAAATACATAATCACTATTTCTAAAAATATTAAATTAAGATGACCATGAAATCAAAGTAGAATATAATATAATCTTATAGTTCATCATGCTTAGTTAATATGTAATTATTGATTATATTATTGGGTTGAAGTCAACATTGGTGAAATGAAATTTGTGTAAGAATTTACAGATGTATTTCAAGATGAATATCTTGGTCTCCTCCTAGAGAAGGATGCTTGGTTTTTTATTTCATCCATTCCATGATCAATTTGTATCTCAAAGAGTCATTATAGAATGATCCTAGTAGTGTTAGAATAATTAAAGAAACTATTATATGAGAATATATAGTTTGGTTCTATACACCTGATTTCTTCACTATGGTTCGCACTGGTCCTATTTATCATAAGTAATTATGATTAAATGAATCATTTCATTGATTATCAGAAGATTTATAAAATCAAAATTAAGAAAAAATACCCTATACCTTATATGTATTATATTTACAATCAACTAAGAGGATTAATATTATTTTCAATGATTGAAATTTGATCTAGATATCATCATATAAGGGTTAAATGGGAGTATATTTCAAAGAAAGCATTCTGTACGATGTATGTAAAAAATGAAATTTTACTGAACCTTTTTTTAATTATGAATTATCCTAAAATATTTTTGTAAAAAATTAATAGAATATTTAGAGACTAAATTAATCAATTATTTTATATTCATATACAATATTAATGTATATTCATAGAGAAACACAAGTTATGAAGATAATGTTTCAATTGTGTTAAAGCACTTAAAAATTTTAAAACTGTATGCCGACTTTAGAAATTGTGAATTCTAACTATAGAAAGTATCATTCCTAGTTTATGATATCATATGTAAGGGTATATGTATATATTAATATAATAGGAACTTCATAGATAAATAGTCTAAATCAGTGAGAGGAATATGAATCTTTTGTTTTATTGGGTTAATTGGATACTATCATTGATTTGTGAGATATTTTTCATAGCTACCATGTTCATTAACCAAGATAATAGATAAGGGTTTGATGTTTTTATAGGGGATAATAAAGTATGGTTCATAAAAAGGAAGTAGTTATTGGTTAGTGAAACATCACCTACATTACCTTGTAGTGGGGAAGGTTTTTTAATACGAATTGATTCTAAATTAAGGGGTTTCATCTTTTTCACTATTTAAAAATATAAGGTAATTTCTTATTCTTCATGGAAATTAAATAATCATGTGAAACATTACCGAACTCATGATTTAGAGATGGGATAAATTTTATTTTTCATAATGATATAGAAATATTATCTCAATTGGGAAAAAAATTATATTAATACTAACCACAAGATCATAACATATATTCACATGGTATGAGTTGATTGTGAACCTTTGAATATGGATTTAATTGAAAAATATTACAAATATTTAATACATTACCAGGATGGGAATGAAAATAAGTGGGTTTATCACTTAGAAGAAAGGATCATGCTACCATATCTCTGAACAGAATTGAAAAATACCCTATACACAATGAGTTAAAAGGGTTGAATCTTGAATTTTTAATGAAATTTGAGAAATATTATCTTAGAAAAATAATTTCTCGACAATCTATTCATATGAATTTCAATGATGATCAGAACAGTGATGTCGAACTGTAATAGTGTAGTGATTATTCTAGAGATAAACTATGATAATGACGTTTTTATATAGTTTGGTAATAGGACATGTGTCCCTTCAAAAATAGAATTTACCGGGGATATTTTTTATTATTTTTTTACTCCCGTCCTTTACATTTTATTCAGGAAGTAGGAATATATATATACGTTTTAAAAAAACATCTTTTGGGATAACATGAATAAGGTAATAGTAGAATACATATCTTGATGCTTTGTATTCCATAAATTTAAAGTTGAATGATATTTTTTTAAAGTAACTTTGTAGTAATTACCCATACTATAAGGGAAGTTGTATAAATCCCACTAGATTTGTCTAACAAAACCACCAGACATCTAAAACCAATAATTCTATTTAGTTTGTTGTTGAGTACATTATAAAGTCAGTTCATTTCATTATAATCATTGACAAATAATCATTTGACCTAATAAAAAATAGAATCATAAGGGAGGTTGAAAAACATCATTAATTAACTCTATCTATTGTGTTTGATTGAGATCCATGATTCTAATGGAGGTATTGACAAAGTATTTAGTGATCCTTGGAGATTGAGATGTGTTTCAACACTACATAACACCCTAAAAGTGTCCTTATGAGATATAAAGTAAAATAATTTAGAATATTATGGGGTTATTGAAAATTTATTTTGAAGGATTTTGGTATCCAAAAATTCCCCTTTTATAGTTATCATATTATAATATTTTCCATTGTAGCCTTAAGATGTAACTATATGAATATGTTTATTATAATAGATATAGGACATCAATATAATGGTGTAAAGTTGGATGGAGGAAGCTCAAAAGACCTAACATAGTCTATGAACTATTGGATAATGGTAAAAATCATTTTTATATGAGAGACTAAAAATTTATTAGATTATTTATATAGATAATTGGGGATGATATATGAAGTTTTATGTTAGTGAAAATTTGTTCCCTTGGATATCTCCTTGGATGCGGGTTATGATATTTGGGAAGAAAGGAGATGTTGATCCCTAGGTATATGAGTCCCCTCATGAAACATGATTATATATAGGTTGTGTAGTATCACATGAAAATCCCAAAATACCATTCCCATTTAAATTACGTGTTTTAGGTATCTCTTTTTAGGATTTACCTACTCAACCCTACACATGTACTAAACATAGAAGTCATAAAATTTCAAAACTAACTCCCATATGAGGAAAGAACTATTAAAATTATAGATCAAGGTTATAATGTATTGTGGAATAATTTAAAAAATTCAATCAATGATTAATGGAGGAATCCAAAGATCAAAGAAGATATATTTTAACCATAATTGGTAATGGAAGACAAGTATTGTCACTTGTTTTTTTTGCAAGTAATAAAATCAAATGGACAAAATTTATTTTTCGAGGGGTTGTATGTAATAAACTATGATTCAAGAAAATAAATTTTCATAAATAATTAGTTTTTTATTATATTTTATTAAATACAATTAATATGTATCATCCTCATTAAATTTATTAATAATTTATAATAAACATTGTGATTTTATGCATCCAAATACTATTTTTCAAAAAAGAATTATTCATATGCATTTTGTACTATAATGTGAAAATTAAATTCATGCACTCTAAGATAAATTATTTTTTAAAATGAATTAAAAATTTAAAATAATTATTTCTAAAATATATAAAATTGACTGTTTTATATTTTAGGAATACCAATCAGATTACTAAGATTAATGTTATTTATTGTGAGAATGGAAAAAATCTTATTTTGAAGGAATTGTTTTATAAAAATTATGTAATATTATATATTAAAATAAATTTACACATTCTAAAAAATATATGATATGATTTTAATTATATATATATGTTAACAACCATTCATTTTGTAATCAATTTTAGATAATATTAAGAACTCTTTACTGTTAAAAAACGTTTTTACGCAAAAATAAATTTTCTATCAATTAAATGTTTTATTTTTAATCTACATTTTCTATTATATCAATATATATTTGTATTAATTAGTTGTTAAATATTGAATTATGGCACCCAGATTTATTATGTGGCATTATTTTATATTTTCATTGAAACATAAATTACATAGTTAAGAACATGTTACCTAAATAACAATATGAGGGTAAAATTTAAAAAACATAATTCAAAATGACATGAGACATATTTAAAACACTTTTAAGGAATTTAAACCCCTATCACACCCAAAAAATAATAATTTTACTCTCTTTTTATCACAATAAATTTAATAGTTTCGTGACATCTTTGATATTTAAGGGGTATTTACAAAAAAATCATTTTACTCAAGTTATAAATGGATATCAATTAAACTAAATTTATTCACAAATTAAATATATCAATCCTTATTAAAATCACCCTTATTCCATCATCAACCCTCTACCCTTGTCTCATAATCCATATTAGTTCTAAACTACCCTACCTTGTATCTTTAAGGCATTACCCATGGTAGAACATTTAATGAGATTATTTAATGCTTCCATTCAGGGTCTCTTACTTTTTCCCAATTATAAAAATTAATCCATTTTTTGTCCATTAATTTATTAAAATATTAATATAATTAATATACTCTATATTATAATAGAAATGTAATACCACTTTTATACCTTCCTCAAAAACCATTAAAAATAATGACTTCGTCATTCATTTTTCAGGACTACTACAACGGCAGAATGACACATAACACTTTCCATTTCCTCCAATGATGAATGAAATTAAAAATTTATCAAATGTATTTGAATTATATTTATAAAAATATTAATATTATGGAATGATAATATTTTAAAATATATAAGATATATGAATAATATTTTTTTAATAATATGTTTGACCACATTAATTGAACACATTAAGGAATCATTCATAATGTTATTCAATTTTAGAATCCTATAGAAGCTAGTATATATTTTTGAAATGGAATTATAATTTAAATTAGCATATAAATTTATTTATACTTTTAATCTATTTTAAAAACCATTTATAACTTTCAATACACCAATATTGTAATAGATAAATTGGCCAAACCACCTCCTATAACTCGTAGACGGTAAAATAATTTAATAAATGAATTATTAAATATATAAAATAGAAAATAATAAAATATTGTTTAAAAAAATTTATACCGATGTATCTAATAAACTTAATTTTATTTTAATAGATGAATGGATAACATGAAATTTGTATCATGACCTAATGTTGGGGTTCTCATAGATCAACTTATTTTCTTGAGTAATAATCATTTATTTATTTAATATAGATATATGAGATGTATTTCTTATGTAATATGATTATACTATAATGAATCCACTCTTAGATTAATGTAAAATTTCTTATTCAAATCATTACATTAATGATTTTATTTATCAAAATTATATCATTAATGAAAATAATTCCTATCCTCTTTAATGATAGTTTCCCTACTTTTTCCATATTTCCATTCCCCCGTAATGATTAATTTTTAATGTGGAAACCAAATTATTTTTAATCCTAGGACACAGTAATATATTACCTTCCACTTATAAATCAATTATCCTCTTTTTATGAATTGTTTTTTCAATAATGTTTATTCACAAATTTTAATAAGATAGTTTATCCAATCATTATCAAATTATTTATCTTCCACCCCACATTTTTTTGGATAACCATTATATTTTCCAAGGATATATTTTTATAGATTAATTATAAAATAAAATAAAAATTAATTGTTTTTACCTACAAGTTTTTAAAATTATTTTGAATTTGGTCTGTAACAGTTTATGTACACTAATGTTAAAAATGATTTATTAAAAAGTTCATTTATGGTTTCTATACCATTTAACTCTTCATATTAAGAAGATTTATTTCCATGGAAATTAGTTTTTCATTAACCACCCAATAAATTTTCTAATGAATTTAAATTTTGTGTGAATTAATTTTGGGTATCATATATTTATACTCATAGGGTTAATTTTGTTGGTACCAATTAGAAATATTCTAAACTGCATTTTTCATCCACAGCTTCTCTTGGATGTGTGGAATGAAAATCATTTTCTTCCAATACGTATTCATGTTATATGGAATGATTTATATTTTATGGGTAAAATATTTATTAATTATTATGGTTAGGCTTATACATATCTCTTAAATTTATAGGTTAAATATTTATGTCTCATGACAAAATTTATCAGGTGATTTATAAAAAATTAGTAAAAACTAAATATTGATCTTCCTTAGATAAGATTAGAAACTAAAATTTGTTCCCTATTGGATATTCTCAAAAACTAAAGGGTGAGAATTCATGGTTATAATCAAATTATCATATTACCCATTGCCTATTTTTCCTAAATATCATTATTATTCTATGTCGGAAGGTAATGTTAAATTTATATATATAATTTTTATGATTATTCTCTATAAATAATTATTATTATCTCATGGTTACACACTCATTTTATATTATATATTCTTGTTATTTAATGTTCTTTTATCATGAATTAGGTTAAAATCTCATGGTTCCATGTTCTTTTAATAAGTTATTTCTCCAGTGATCATATTTTATCTTATTTTTATGATTGAACCCATGGTGACATTATGATATGGTTTAATTTATGAATAATTTTGAAGTGCCCAGATCAGTGTGAATCACTGAGAGGGGGAGGGGGTGAATCAGTGATCCCTTAAAACTTTTTATTAATTGATTCTTAATCAATTAAACCTCTATGGCTGGTTAAAGCCTCGATCCACTCTTCTTGTATCTCTCACCTTTCCACGAATGATGTAGTAAATGTAAAGGCACTGGACACAAGGATTTACAAGGTTCGGCACCAAAGGCCTACATCCTTGCCATGCTCTCTCAGCATGGATTCTCCATTATAACCTGTTAAAATTACAATGGTCGATACAGAGTCCCACTGTATCTCTCCTGAGTCCCACAGGAGGGTCTTTATACTGCGTCCCACTGGCCTGCTCCAGAATCCCACTAAAGACTTCTTCTCCCTGAGTCCCATAGGGTCTTCTCCTGGCTCCTCGAGTCACACGAGTAGCTCTTCTTCACTTTATGTTCTTCAAGTATCCTCAGCAGCCTGGGATAAAGGCTGCTGGCCTTGCTCTTCTTCTGATCACTTGTGGTGAACAGGTCTTCTCGTCTTGCTCAGGATTTATCACCTTCTTCTAAGGATGACCTGGCTTCTCTCCAACTACTGAATACTCAGACAAATAATATCTTTAACTTCAGTCTGGTCCAGTCTCAATTCACATCAACTTCATGCACTGAGTGCATGGCATCTCTGGTTCCTCATGCACTGACTGCATGGCCTTCTCAAATCTTCAAGAACCTCCTGGTCTTGGACAACTCAGATGCACACAACCAGATTTGGCTTTGTTCACATGTGCATGTGCATGCATGCAAGCATGCACTTCCCTGTTCTTCTTCTAGGTGCAGTAAACCCTCAAAGGGTGTATTCAATTATAGCACACACCTTCTCCACAATCTTCACACACTATATTCAAATTGTTCACACACTTAGAAGTGTGTTTTACTTTAGTGTGGAACTTCTTCTTCTTCTTCTAATGTGTATACACTTTTTAGTGCACACACATAGGTTCGGCCTTCTTTGTTACTTGTTCATGTACACATAAATTGTTCTTTGTTTTGCACACACTTGACTTTGGCTTCTTCCCTCTTCTTGTTGGACACCCTTAACCCGTAAGTTGTTCTTCAATTTTGCACACACAAAATGTGTCTTCACTTGGTGCATACACAAGGTCACAACCCTCGGCCTCTTCAAATGCACACACTTAAAGTGTGTTCTTCTTTGTTCAAATGCACAACCAAGACTATGACTTATTTAATTCTTCACACACACAAAGTATGTTCTTTTATTTGTTCTTCAAAGTGTTCACCCATAAGGCTCGGCCTTCTTCATATACTTAGACACACACACACAACTTAGGTGTGGTCTTCTTGTTTTGCACATACACTACCCGTAGGTGTGTCTTTGGCCTTCACTCCACTTCTTGCACACACACGGCCAAGTGTGCTCTTCCTCTTCACTTAGAACACACAAATAATATTCTTTAATTTGTTCTTCAATGTGTGCACCCACATAAGGGCTACGGCCTTCTTCTTTAAATGCACACACAAAGTGCAAGCCTTGCCTTCCTCCTCTTTGCACACACACACAAGGTGTGGTCTCGGCCTCTACTTGCACACACCCGAACTCAAACTAGTCGTGCAAGGGGGTGTGTCCTTCTCTACTCCAACACTGCCTGCCGCGCAAGGCTCAAGCCACAAGGGCCGCGCAATCCACGGGTGCAAGGCAGGTCGCGCAAGTGCCAAGGTGCAAGGGGCAGCCGCGCAATGTAACCTCCTGCCACGCATGTCCACGGTCAGAGAGGGGGTGCACAAGTGATGCGCGGCCCAACCTTCTTCCTGCCGCGCAGAGTGCGCGCAAGGGACCTCACCGCGCAAGTGTGCGCGGGGCTTTGTCTTCGCGAGGCAGAGGTGCACTCACGGTTCTCCGGATCTTCAACAAAGGATCAGCAAACAAAACCATCGCCTCGGGTGATCCTTTTATAGGCAGAGGCGGCTCAGTCATCCGCGGAGAGATACAACTCAAATCCCCGAGTTATTCGGGTTTTCAAGATTCTGTGAATCTTGTTTTTCTTTTTATTTCACATGGGTTCCATTTATGTTTTATTCCTCTACGTGCATGCGACTCATAACGCATGCACGGCCTTCGGTTTAGGCTCATCCCATGCAAAAACACCAACCACGTGGCCTCGGCAGCTTTGCTTGCCTCGGCCGAACTCGAAATCCTCCAAACATTGCATGCATGGTCATTTTTAGGCATGATCCTGTTCGTTGTGGAGAGACGAGATCAATGGAGGTCTTAGATCCTTCAGAGGTGGCCGGGAACTCGAAAACGGGTGGTCGGATGGCCTCTGGTTCAGCGGCGGCTCGCGGGAGGCTTCGACTCGAGCTCGAGGTGGAAGACGAGCCACGGCCGTTGGATGTGGCATTTGAAATACATCGGACGGCCGCGATCTGGAGATCTCGCGCGGGATGCGATGAGCGGCGGAGATCTGGCGCGCGATCAATCGTGCGGCCGAGATTTGCTCCCGGTGAAAAATACGCGTCCCACATCGAAACGCCGCGGGATTTTGCCGCGGTTTATCAATATTCCACTCCCTCAACCCCACAATTGAACTTCCTCCTCCACGGTGCCGCCCCACACCGTGTTCTCCCTGCGGGCGCGCTCTGCGCCCACTATGCTCCCTGCGGGCGCGCCACTGGCGCCCACTATGCACCCTTCGGGCGCGCTCCTGCGCCCACGCTGCGCGGGTTTCATCACCGCGTGGCCTCGGGGCTTATACACGGCCCCGGCCTCTCTTGGGCTGGCCCCATGGGATCCCCTTGGGCGTGGTGACTGGTTCCCACATGTGCCTTGGGTTGAACCCTTAAGGCTGGCCCTTGAGGTTGGCATATTTTTTTGCTTAAGTAATAGCTAGGACTTTGTATAAAAACAATGTTAACCAAATGTAATATGCCAAGCCACATGCCCTTCAATCCATTCTTCTCCTTCATCTTCTTCTTGAGAATTCGAACATTATTCTTCTTGATTAGAAACAACTCCTATAATTCTTCTTCATCATCTCATTTTCTATTTAGGGGAGAATTCTCAAGGATCTTCATCAACCGAACTCCTGAATCAAATAACTTCTTCAATTCTCTTTGTTGATCTAATCAGAGATCAAATTGGAACTTCTTCAAATTCACATGCACTAAGTGATAGTGCATGGACTTCATTAAACCACTTCATCCACTCAGTAGTTGTGGATGGATCACTTCAGCTCCTTATGCATTGTCAATACAATGCATGGTCTTCTAAAGCTTGTTGTGACATTGTATCCAGTTGATACAAGTTATTGGAACTTAAAGATCAGTTCAACAATCGTCTGAGGTGCATGGAGAATGTTTCAACCACAATTTCCAATACCACTTAGTGAATCTCCTAAGTAACATGCCTCTTAGTACCATGGCCATTCTCCTTCATCACCAACACCATCACAACCTTTGGCATTCACATCTTGACATTCCTTGACTTCCATTCATTCCAAGACAACTTCATGTCTCATTGACAACAAATGCAACACAATGCACTTCAATCTCCCCCTTTGTATTTGTTGTCAATACACCACTTCAACACATATGAATGGGTCAATATGTGTGCCAATATTTTCTCCCCCTTATTGGCAATCAAATGCAAAGGTGTGGTGTGGTTCTCTTCCAAAAATCTCTTCCTCCCTTCGAATAGCTTCTTCTTGAAAAAAAACACTAAGAGAGGGATGATGTCACGTGTTCTCTTTAGCAAAGAACCTTTAGTAAATCAACTCTAAGTCTACTTGGGCTAACCCGGTGTAGAAAACAAGAGTGATATAACCAAGATACTCAATGCTGTCCACAATTCTCTACACATGTGAGATCATGCTTAGGGGTTGAATTTTTTTCAGATATTCAATGAATTGCTAAATCCTGCACATACTTCACAAAACACATTAGAATGTTCAGGTGCAAAGATAAAGCTCCCCCTTTCATCTACTTTCTCAAGATGATATTAATTTCAGAACATCATCTTCTTCAGATTTGCTCCCCCTCAAGGGATGCACTCTATTCTGTCCAAACCATCCTCCAGATGAGAATGATCATCATCTTTAATTCCCTGCAATGTTAGCACATGTATATACCAAGAGTATAAGGGAATAAGATGGAACCTCCTTGGTTCATCAATGTGAACAACAAGGTTGAGAAGATTCTCTCAACCGAGATGTCCCATTTTCACCATTCTTCACACTTACACATCTGATCTTCATTGATGATTGTGCTGGTGTGGTTTTCAAAACATCTTCATGTGAAACCTTCTTCTTCCCTTTTGCTTTAGCAATTGCCAGAACATTAGCTTCAGCTCTTTGCAGATCTTTGGCAAGTTGCAACTGATTTGGCCATATGACTAGTAAATCATTTGGAAGAGTGGCCTCAGTTTTGGAAGCTCCACATGGTTCTTTGGATGCTGCTAAGCTACCTCTCTTAGGCAACTTATTTTCAATCAATCCCTTCTTCTTCTAGATTGATTGTCCTTTGGAGTTCAGTCTGCTTCCATTTAGTTTCATGGCTTCTTTACAAAGATCCATGATATGACCTTTCTTTCCACAGTAGAAGCATTTCTTCTTGGTGGTCCTTCTAGATGACTCACCCTTCTTGGACTTAGACTCCAAGGTCTTCTCTTCATTTTTCATAATCTTCTTGGGAGCATTGTCCCCTCTCTTCTGTTTGCTTCCCAAGGATTCTTTCTGAGCCAGGTTATGTGATCTTTTCTTCTTTTGAGCTCTGGATACAGTCGGAGATTGACATGTATCTTTTTGACCACTTTTGCAATCATCCCAGATGTTGTCAAGTAATCCAAATCTATTTGCAGTAAACAGATGTCTCTGGACCTGTGGATGCTGCTTCTTTTCTTCTAGCATGCTCCCCCTAGGCATGGGCTTCCTCTGTGCTTTGGCATTCAGTGGATTGTACCAACAATCCTTTGCACAATGCCCATACTTGTTACAACACCAGCATTGTCCCACGAATCTTGACCTCTTCAATCCTTCTGATTGTAGGGTACTTTTCTTGACCTGTTGTGCTGTTTCAGGAGAGCTCTGCTTCTTTACTGTCTTCATCCATATTTGTTCGGAATAATTCTTCCATCCTGCACTTTTTGTGGAAACACAATTAGAAGCATCAGTACAAGATGGTATGGATGGTACCTTCTTTCTAGAAGATGTTGCCCTTTTATTAGAGGATGTCTTTCTTTTAGAATCATCCTTCTCAAAGCTCACTTGAGTGGCAACATTTCTTCTTCCAGCTGTCTGGGAGGCTTGGACTTTGGGTGATTGCTGATTTTTCAATATCACCTCCAGTTCTAAGCATTTCATATTGAGGGAGTTCTTCTCATCCTCAATGGTTCTTAGCCTTCCTTCCCAATTTTCTTTCAGCTCTTTCATCTGGTCTTCATGCACCTTCTTCAATTCTTGCAATGAATTGTCAAGCTCCTTCACCATTTTGACTTTGTCTTTTAGTTGAGCATCTCTGACAACCATTGACACTTTGTGCCTCTTTTCCAGTGCATGGACAACATCTTTTACTATTATCATAAAGAATTCTTTCTCAGAAAGGCTTCTTTGCAATTCTTCAGCAGTGTCTTCATATCTTTCATTGCAAATAGATACTGTTTCATCTTTAGCTTTTACCAGCTTTCTGAGAGTGTTGGTTATGCCAACCCTTTTTGCCAATTGATCTTCCATTGCATTGGCTTCTTCTTCTAACTGTGATTTTTCTTCTTGAAGATCATGGATGCCTGTAGCTATACACTTTGCCACTTCCATGGGAACTGTCTTCTGATGATATTTGAGTGCACTCTGAAGATCATTCGTTGTTTCAACTTCATCACAGCTAGGACAGGCTTTCTTCATTTTCTTGGCCTGTTTCTTCTTTCTATTTTTCTGAGTCTTGGCAGATATCTCCATTTGAGGCTGGTCGCTCGTTTCCTCAACTCTGCACTTCATAAAGACCCCCTTGGATCTTTTAGAGGTAACCTCCCTCTGATACCAATTGAAGTGCCCAGATCAGTGTGAATCACTGAGAGGGGGAGGGGGTGAATCAGTGATCCCTTAAAACTTTTTACTAATTGATTCTTAATCAATTAAACCTCTATGGCTGGTTAAAGCCTCGATCCACTCTTCTTGTATCTCTCACCTTTCCACGAATGATGCAGTAAATGTAAAGGCACTGGACACAAGGATTTACAAGGTTCGGCACCAAAGGCCTACATCCTTGACATGCTCTCTCAGCATGGATTCTCCATTATAATCTGTTAAAATTACAATGGTCGATACAGAGTCCCACTGTATCTCTCCTGAGTCCCACAGGAGGGTCTTTATACTGCGTCCCACAGTGTTACCAGAGTCCCACTGGCCTGCTCCAGAATCCCACTGAAGACTTCTTCTCCCTGAGTCCCACAGGGTCTTCTCCTGGCTCCTCGAGTCACACGAGTAGCTCTTCTTCACTTTAAGTTCTTCAAATATCCTCAGCAGCCTGGGATAAAGGCTGCTGGCCTTGCTCTTCTTCTGATCACTTGTGGTGAACAGGTCTTCTCGTCTTGCTCAGGATTTATCACCTTCTTCTAAGGATGACCTGGCTTCTCTCCAACTACTGAATACTCAGACAAATAATATCTTTAACTTCAGTCTGGTCCAGTCTCAATTCACATCAACTTCATGCACTGAGTGCATGGCATCTCTGGTTCCTCATGCACTGACTGCATGGCCTTCTCAAATCTTCAAGAACCTCCTGGTCTTGGACAACTCAGATGCACACAACCAGATTTGGCTTTGTTCACGTGTACATGTGCATGCATGCAAGCATGCACTTCCCTGTTCTTCTTCTAGGTGCAGTAAACCCTCAAAGGGTGTATTCAATTATAGCACACACCTTCTCCACAATCTTCACACACTATATTCAAATTGTTCACACACTTAGAAGTGTGTTTTACTTTAGTGTGGAACTTCTTCTTCTTCATCTAATGTGTATACACTTTTTAGTGCACACACATAGGTTCGGCCTTCTTTGTTACTTGTTCATGTACACATAAATTGTTCTTTGTTTTGCACACACTTGACTTTGGCCTCTTCCCTCTTCTTATTGCACACCCTTAACCCGTAAGTTGTTCTTCAATTTTGCACACACAAAATGTGTCTTCACTTGGTGCATACACAAGGTCACAACCCTCGGCCTCTTCAAATGCACACACTTAAAGTGTGTTCTTCTTTGTTCAAATGCACAACCAAGACTATGACTTATTTAATTCTTCACACACACAAAGTATGTTCTTTTATTTGTTCTTCACAGTGTTCACCCATAAGGCTCGGCCTTCTTCATATACTTATACACACACACACAACTTAGGTGTGGTCTTCTTGTTTTGCACATACACTACCCGTAGGTGTGTCTTTGGCCTTCACTCCACTTCTTGCACACACACGGCCAAGTGTGCTCTTCCTCTTCACTTAGCACACACAAATAATATTCTTTAATTTGTTCTTCAATGTGTGCACCCACATAAGGGCTATGGCCTTCTTCATTAAATGCACACACAAAGTGAAAGCCTTGCCTTCCTCCTCTTTGCACACACACACAAGGTGTGGTCTCGGCCTCTACATGCACACACCCGAACTCAAACTAGTCGCGCAAGGGGGTGTGTCCTTCTCTACTCCAACACTGCCTGCCGCGCAAGGCTCAAGCCACAAGGGCCGCGCAAGCCACGGGTGCAAGGCAGGTCGCGCAAGTGCCAAGGTGCAAGGGGCAGCCGCGCAATGTAACCTCCTGCCACGCAAGTCCACGGTCAGAGAGGGGGTGCACAAGTGATGCGCGGCCCAACCTTCTTCCTGCCGCGCAGAGTGCGCGCAAGGGACCTCACCGCGCAAGTGTGCGCGGGGCTTTGTCTTCGCGAGGCAGAGGTGCACTCACGGTTCTCCGGATCTTCAACAAAGGATCAGCAAACAAAACCATCGCCTCGGGTGATCCTTTTATAGGCAGAGGCGGCTCAGTCATCCGCGGAGAGATACAACTCAAATCCCCGAGTTATTCGGGTTTTCAAGATTCTGTGAATCTTGTTTTTCTTTTTATTTCACGCGGGTTCCATTTATGTTTTATTCCTCTACGTGCATGCGACTCATAACGCATGCACGGCCTTCGGTTTAGGCTCATCCCATGCAAAAACACCAACCACGTGGCCTCGGCAGCTTTGCTTGCCTCGGCCGAACTCGAAATCCTCCAAACATTGCATGCATGGTCATTTTTAGGCATGATCCTGTTCGTTGTGGAGAGACGAGCTCAATGGAGGTCTTAGATCCTTCAGAGGTGGCCGGGAACTCGAAAACGGGTGGTCGGATGGCCTCTGGTTCAGCGGTGGCTCGCGGGAGGCTTCGACTCGAGCTCGAGGTGGAAGACGAGCCACAACCGTTGGATACGGCATTTGAAATACATCGGACGGCCGCGATCTGGAGATCTCGCGCGGGATGCGATGAGCGGCGGAGATCTGGCGCGCGATCAATCGTGCGGCCGAGATTTGCTCCCGGTGAAAAATACGCGTCCCACATCGAAACGTCGCGGGATTTTGCCGCGGTTTATCAATATGCCTCTCCCTCAACCCCACAATTGAACTTCCTCCTCCACGGTGCCGCCCCGCACCATGTTCTCCCTGCGGGCGTGCTCTGCGCCCACTATGCTCCCTGCGGGCGCGCCACTGGCGCCCACTATGCACCCTTCGGGCGCGCTCCTGCGCCCACGCTGCGCGGGTTTCATCACCGCGTGGCCTCGGGGCTTATACACGGCCCCGGCCTCTCTTGGGCTGGCCCCATGGGATCCCCTTGGGCGTGGTGACTGGTTCCCACATGTGCCTTGGGTTGAACCCTTAAGGCTGGCCCTTGAGGTTGGCATATTTTTTTGCTTAAGTAATAGCTAGGACTTTGTATAAAAACAATGTTAACCAAATGTAATATGCCAAGCCACATGCCCTTCAATCCATTCTTCTCCTTCATCTTCTTCTTGAGAATTCGAACATTATTCTTCTTGATTAGAAACAACTCCTATAATTCTTCTTCATCATCTCATTTTCTATTTAGGAGAGAATTCTCAAGGATCTTCATCAACCGAACTCCTGAATCAAATAAATTCTTCAATTCTCTTTGTTGATCTAATCAGAGATCAAATTGGAACTTCTTCAAATTCACATGCACTAAGTGATAGTGCATGGAATTCATTAAACCACTTCATCCACTCAGTAGTTGTGGATGGATCACTTCAGCTCCTCATGCATTGTCAATACAATGCATGGTCTTCTAAAGCTTGTTGTGACATTGTATCCAGTTGATACAAGTTCTTGGAACTTAAAGATCAGTTCAACAATCGTCTGAGGTGCATGGAGAATGTTTCAACCACAATTTCCAATACCACTTAGTGAATCTCCTAAGTGACATGCCTCTTAGTACCATGGCCATTCTCCTTCATCACCAACACCATCACAACCTTTGGCATTCACATCTTGACATTCCTTGACTTCCATTCATTCCAAGACAACTTCATGTCTCATTGACAACAAATGCAACACAATGCACTTCAAATTTCATCACACCCCTTTATCATGTTTCCATTCACAAAGTTATTAAAAGGTTGATGAATTATGATATGTATAAAAAGGAATTTAGTGTGTCCTAATAATAGATGAATTCTCACAATTGTGGTAAAATATGGTTCTTGTCTAGCTTCTCATTAAATTCATTTTACCCTCCATTTTTGATTGTGTGATATTATTTCTAATATATGATGAATATCATATAGAAATGAAGTAAAATAAGGATATATTTAGATTTTGTTGTTATTAGGATCACTAGATAATAAGAAATGGAATGAATTTTGAACTTATAGTGAACAAGAGGAAAGGTTTTTCAAAGAGATCTGAGACATACACCATATATAAAACATCATTGTAACTCCATTCCAAACAAATAAAGATAAACGAGAATGAAAAGGATATATATATTATCTACTTATAATGTGGTAAAATTTGAAATTGGAATAAGAATTATAATACATCAAAATTAATAAATTAAAATATAAATCCTAATTTATATTCATTAATATAATTATAATGTCATACTATATCGGTATAAAATATAATACTTTAACATATTTGTATTCAAATAAAAGAAATAAAATATATATATATTGTCAAATGTTTACATAATTCATTAAATTGGATGATAAATGGTGATTCATATCTCTATATTGTTACATTATACATCTATAATTTTCCATGGATGGATTCATGGTAATATATTATTTTTCAATCACTATTAATAAAAAATTTATCATAGTTTCAAATTTAATAGAACATAAATAAATTTTTTTAAATGAATGTTGTTATAGTATCAATACATAACTAAAATTTTAAAAAATATCAATTCATTTTTATCCTATGTATTCAATTGGTGTTGAAATTACATATAAAAGACTAAGAATACTTTTTTGTGGAAGGATAAATCCTTACTAGATTAAATTTATAAAAGATACAAAATTTATATTAAACTAAGTGTCAAGTATCTTTTGACATAAAACAATAGGAATAATAACTATAAAATTATTATGCTTTATATAAATAAAAATTTATAAATAACGTTATCTTAAAAATATTGTAAAGATAGTTTAGACAGACTGGCTAAACTCTTCAATGTATAAGCAATAAGTAAATTCTTATACTTAATGATATTCCACTGAGAGATTTTATGTATTCATGGTGATAAATTGAATAAACATGATAATAGATAAAGGATACTCCTCGTTGGATTATCATATTATATCATAACCAGGTAATCATATGGTATTTGTATATAGTGTGAGAGAACTCTGATGAAAACATTACCTTGTTTACATTAGAGAGATATTAGTAAAGGGATGATTGTTTATGAGTATTATATTTGTCGAAATTAATCCATGATTTCTTCCAGGATTTTTCTCTCAAAATATTATCACAATATCCAACAATATAAAAATCATGATGTCTAAAAAATATTATATTATGGGAATCCATTAGGTCATGGTTCTTTGTTTTTTATGTTAATAGTTTTCTGAAAGATGTGTTATGCTGAAAATTTGAATCAAAGAACTCAATAATTTCATATTAGTATATTATACTAATGTCCCTATGATGTAGTATAGACTGAACATATTCATACATATAAGAAGAATATATCCTTTGATATAGTGGTAGTGGGATATAAATTAATGATGTTTTGAATTAGTATGTATATATGTTTAGAGAGGAACAAAAACTCACCTAAGAAAAGTTCGAATTAATTTTATACAGACACATATTATGTAGGACATTAAAAAGAAAATTGGTGGTTTTATATTACAGATATCAGTGGCATATTATTTTATAAGATTAAATAATCCCATATAAATAGTTAGATTGATAAAGGGTGCGAATTATTAGTTTTTATAAATTCAACCGCTTATTTTATTTACCAAAATTCAGTTCTATTTTTTTAGTTTCATTAAATTGTGTAAAAATAGGTATGCAATTTTAAGAAAAACTAGACATTAAGTGTAAAATGTGGTGCTAATATTTCATTAACCAACCCACCATGTCCCACTATTCTGGTAGAAAACCAAATGTGACACCCTAAAAATGCCTCTAATCATCCGCATAATGACCTCCAACATTGAGTAGGCATTTCACACACATGGGATGCCTTATCCTATGGTACATGTACACGTGCACACAAATCCATAAACCCAAACTATGTGGAGTAGAAATATAAAATATATATTAAGACATATACAAACATTGATATTTCAAGAAAATATGAACAGAGTATTGGTTATCATAATGCTCCAAATATAATCCGATCAAATCATTAACAATATTTCATTAATATATGAAGGATGAGATTGCATTAAATTGAAAAAACTAGTAGAATCATGGTCATTCAAGATCATCTATAATCTACCTACTCATGGTCAACTTATAACTAATTTCATCAACATAAGACATGAGATTTGGGGGATGAGCATAGGTAGGACTCATTATATTCATACATGTTAGGACACCCCCAAATCACTGAATTTAAATAATCAATAGAGTAGTCATGTCAATATCATAATGTAAATCAATATAAAATATCACATAATAATAATAACATGGATACACTAAACATAGATAATAAGACTCCTAGAGCATCCATAATTATTCAACTATCCTTGTATTTCAACTCAAGGTATGAATGTAACACATTTCCCATAGAACATAATCCATGATACACTGATGGAAGTCATCTGAGAGGTCATGATAATCATTTTATCCATTAATAAGTTCATGATGGAACTTAATATATATCGATACAAATATATATGATCAAAAAAAGTTCTTTTGGGGGGATTTTTTACCATAAATTGAAAACCCGCTTGGTGAGGGATCAAAAATATTCGTACAAAGGTGATGTCATTCTTGACCGAACCTATAGAGAATGAAGAACATTTTAGAGTAACACACATCATAAAAAATTTAAGGATTCCTACAATAAATTTAAGAATAATCCCACAAATGTTATCACACCCTATGTTCAGGACCTACAACCTCACTATACACTCATTTTGATGCAAAAAAAATATCATATCCAAAATATGATTTTATAAACTAAATATAATCGGGGACTCAACCTAGAAAGACAAAATTATATGGGTTGTACTATCAGTGAAGGATGTGTAATTTCTACCCTATGTTAGAACATGTACTTAGTATCTTCCTCTTATACATCTTCTCATTTCTTTGTATATTAGTCATGTAATTATACTTAATTGTGTCTGGGTACTCTGGTAATGTTTTTGATAATGTACCATGCCATTCTCATGCTCTTTTGGTTTTACCAACGTGTCATGTCGTGGCCAATCCATTATAACCTAGGGATACATGTTGAGTGATTAGCACCAAGACACAAAGAATTTATGGGTTATTCAACATTGGATATTTAGTTTTTTAAAAAATAATATCCACCTCAGGTAAGGGGTTAAATAATTATTTTCATGAGACTAAATTTCATATATGTTAAAAATTTCCAAATTCCATGAATATTCACACGTCTTCACATAACACCATTATTACCTATTCCCTATCCAGTTATCTTTCCATAGTACACATATTTAGGTTTTATGAACTCATGAAATAATTAATGTATCAATTCTGGCCACTAATCATCTCAAGAAAATCTTCCCAGAGAGTCAAATCACTCAAATTTCATTCCCATGAAACTAAATCACATATTCCTTTCCAAAACCTATGTCATCATAACATGAAATAATTGTGACATTGTTCTCAAACCCAAACCTCTTGTATAGATTTTTTCTCCAAATAAATATTAGAAAATTATCATTTCTCAAGTAATTTTTACACTATCATCAAATGTAAAAACTAATGATTAATTTGAAATAAATTGTGGGATAATTATAAAAACCAAAATATCAATATTTTTATAAAGAAATTATACATCTTGGTCACAATCTATTGTAGTCTGTGAAATAAAAAACGAGGTAAAAATATAATAAAAAATTATAATGAATTCCAAATAATCAAATTATATATTCATATAATAGAATCCAATAATATACCCCTAAATTAATATTTTATTAATTAAATTTCTACTCAACTGGTGGAATCAAATACAGGATTATACCAACATAAGCAGACACCCTATTTATATTTTAGATCAATCACTAACAAATAATGATTCAATGTCATAGTCATTGGTGAGATACGAGAATTCCATTTCAAAATAATTTATCTACCATGATGTATTTTCATTAATCTAAGAACTATCATCCAATAGATCCTCTAAAATCTTGATGGTTTTGCTGCTAACCCTAGGGATTTTCTATAAGTATGAATAATTAGAGGAGAATAGGTGTCTAGAAATTTAATAAATAATAAAATTATTTATTTATTTATCCCATTATTAATCATCCCAATATTTAACTTAATAAAAAAATTAGGTGAACAATGGTTATGTCCTACTTAGGTTAAATCATACATTTTATATTTTATGGTTGTCCCAGATATCCCATTCAATAATATGTTTGGGATTTATTCCATTATTTTTTAAAAACTACATATTCATGATATATTTTTTTTTATATTTTTATTATAAAAATACAGATCCTCATTGGGTTGTGAAATACCACATTATATTTGTTCCTAGATTTGAAAATATTCTTTATAATATTTCAAGCATTTTCAAGTTCAAAACTGAGTCATTAAAAAATAAATCTTTGTTTATTGTTGAAAGGTTTAAATGTTTTCTATAAATAGTCAATGATAATGAATTTATTAATTTTTCATGATAAAATTCATTTGGATTGTAATTCTAATAATATCATTGAATATGATCATGTTTTTGGGACATTAGATATGAAGGCTTGTATTTGTTTTATAAGCCTATAAAAGTGGTTTATATGATATAATCATAAGGTTGATGACACAAATAAAATACTATATCATATGAAAGTTTCAAATAAATAATGTTTTATCTATACAAATAATCATGATCATAGAATAATAATTTTGAATATAAGAATATGATGTATCAATAATTAGTTTAAAGGAGTGATAAATATTTTAAAAAATAGTATGTCGAAATAAATATGGAAAATTAGTTTTCATTATTAACTACACATTAATACAGTGAATGATATTTCATAGATAATTATTATCTTTGAAACTAGGTTCTGAGGATTGATATATATATATATATAGTGATCTAGGGAGTTACATAATCTAATTTTAATACATATTTGGAAAATAGGAACTATTCAAGACAGAATTGTTTCCCATTTTATATTGATTTAAATATCTCTAACAAATAATTTGATTACAAATATAATTTTAAAATCATAATTATTAGGCCTATATATGTCATATCATGATATATCTTGTTGATTTTGATTACATATTCATTGTGAATGAATTTAAAAAACAAAAAAATAGAATAACTACTCATACTTACCTTCTGAAAAATAAGATAACAATTCTGAAATAAGAAATAAAAGAGTTGTTGTTTAATGGAAAAATATGAGAAAACTTATTATAGGTAAATAACACTAGTTGTGAAGTAGATCAATTTTTATCTAGGATTTCATGGAGGCTAATGTAATATTGAAGTTAAAAATTTTAAAATATGTGGGTTCCATATCTATAATAATATATTATGATGGAGATTCTAATGATGATTAATATTATTTTGATCAATGAATTATTCCAATTTCATAATAACTAAATATTTTAGTTGTATTGTTTCCATGAAATATATCGAATATGGTATTATCTTAGTTGTATATCCAATTATTGAAGTATCTTCTCAAGGAAGTGAGGTCATCATAGATTCTCAATTTATAATAAGATGTAGAAAGATCAATTATAGCCACATGAGAACGTTTTATGCATAATATATATATCCATATTCAGTAGAATAATGTTTATCTTGTGAGAAATAACAATTAAGTATTAAATTGGATATAATTTAAGTGAGACAATGTTGTATTTTATAACAAATATATAAATGAATTTCTAATTTAAATTATCCTTATCTTATAATACCTAAATATTAATGAATATTAAAAACATTTTGATTAATATTCTTTGTAACATTAGTTTGATAATGAACGTAGTGAATTTTCCATTTTGAAATTTTAAAGCAGTTCCCCACAATAATGCTAACTATGAAATTTTATGAAAATACTCTTATATATATTATATATAGTCTAATGGTGTCATTTTATAGGACCTAGATAATATAGACTATCCATTATTGGAGTTGAATAAGACAATGTGATCTATTCTCATGAAGATCATTCTTGGTATTCTACAGGATATAAGTGTATGAGGATATACCTTCGAATAAATACTCCACATGTAAAATCTACACGTAGATAATATTATCTATGAACATGTGTATATTTCCATTATATATGATAATAATATAAATTTGTATAAAATGATGCATACATTGGAGTACTGAAAAAACATGATCCCCTATGATCTCAATGCTAGTGGATATATTGGATGAATCAAATGAGACAACTAATTAATGATTCAGCCACGAAATATTTTTTATATAAATTGTTATCAATATTTATATCTATAACCTTATATTAAAATGTAATAATATAACAAATACCATGTTTATAATGATTGATGAGTTTATTTTATATATTCAATGAAAATAAATTTCCCTTATAGGATGATGAAACATGTATGAATTTTTTTAATGTGATGTCCAGATAAAGGAATCATATTATAAGGTTTGAGTTCTTATGTTTCCTGTTTCCCTTTAGATATTAAATCATTTATATAGGGGAATCTTGGTGTCTTATTAGATGTTGATATTATTCTCTAGTAATTTCCATCATATTACACCAAAAAGAGTTCTTGAGGGTAACAGAAAAAATATTTCTTGGATTCTTAATTAAAATAAATTTGAATTTAGAATTTAGAATAAATAATATTTTCAATGACATGGAATAATTTTTATTACAGATTTTCAGATCATAAATATTAAATCACATGTTATATTTGATTTTTTTATTTGTTAGCTTGAAATTATATAAATATCAAATTCACCAACCTAACTAATAAAATATTAATTTATCTATTATGTATTATTTGAATATTAATATGTAATTTTTTAATTAATTAAATATTTATTTTGTAATGTGAATATTGAAAAAAATATTATTCTAATGACCATGAATATTATATTTATATATAAATATAGATTACATCTTTCATTGCATAACATTAAAAATATATTGTTAGAGTTATCACATGATATGATATAATAATAATATTATTATTATTGTGTTTTTATTTTTATTATATAGTTTGAGAAATATGTTAGAATTAATATTTGATAAAGGTACATTGTGGAATTGTAAAATATTATAAACATAACTATATAGTCTAATTTTGTATCATTTCATGAAGTGGATGGTTGTGCACAACACTTATTCTACATTTATTTGCCTCTCAATGAAGAACAACATTAATGTTCTCACATGAACAAGAGAAAATGAACCTCCTCCTCACTGTCCTGGCTGAGAGACTAAGAGATTCAATCCTTCAAGTGTAAATGGATTATGTTTTGAAAGATGAGAATTTTAAAAAATAATAATATCATCCAATCAAGATATTGGAGCTGCATTGTTGACAAACTCATATTTATAAAGAAAGCTTTGATATGACTTGAATAATTCTTATTTGGTTCCTTTTATTAAATCAAAATTATAACTTCAGTGGGTTTATATTGATCAATATATTAATTATAGAATAGCCCTGAGATTAATGTAACTCAATTGTTAAATTAATTATAAATTTAATGTTAAATAATCCTTAATTTATTTACATGAAACTTTTATCTATTTTCACAGAGTATTTATTTGGAATGAAAAAATCATCATCTCATTTTTATCACTTATTTATTGGATCTAGTGAAAAGATACATTGTAAATAGGCTATATTGGCTCTTGCACTACCCATAAAACATTAAATGTTGAAATAGAACATCAATAATAGTGATGTGGGATAAAAAGTGTAATAATACAGAACATTTTTCCACTATTTATCATTTTAATTAGTGAAGGAATAAACCTAATACCTAGTAATATGGTTATCCCCTTACATATCTCTCAAATTGAGAAGAATACAGTGTTTTTAAAAATAAAATTTTGAATTTCTATAATATATATTAAATGTAATGATAAATTGGGGGATATCTATATCTAATAATTTAATGTCTTTATCTTCTAATCAAAATAATTTGATGTTTGAGTTCATGTGAAACTATAACAATAGTTTTTTCAGAAAAATCATGCAATGTGTCCATCTAATGTTGTTAAAAAAAATTATAACACTCTCTCTTACCCAAAAGAATCTTCATGAATTCATATAACATAATTTGGATCATAGAAAAACATATTACCTTGGATGGATCATAAACTATAAAAATTAAATCAACTAAAAATGATATGATTCGTGTACGGATGGTGAATTTCATGAAAATAATGGAACATTTATTCTTTATTGGTTGAATTATCATGTAAATATATTTATAAACCATAAATAAAGATAAATCATTAATTTTTTTTCAATATTTATCCTTACTAATATAATTTTTATTAATAATAAAATTAATGTATTCTATTTAATGGTATTATCAATAATATGTTATGTTAATGGAAAAATTTTAGAATACTGAAAAAAAATTGGGTGTTTTAAATTCACCATGAGTTAAGTGATTAAATAAATCATATGAAATTTTAATTCTTTGTTATTATCCATGTTCTTTTTAAAATTTTAGTTCAAATAGGTTTTAAATATCTTGGGATGAAATAATAGCTTATGAAAAGGTGTGATGGACTTTTTAATGTTCTTAAAAAAATTGATATTTCACATATAAGGCAAAATCACCTTCCCAAATTTTTCCAATTCATATAGGTTTTTACATAAATAGCGTGAATTATTATCATTCCAGTGCCTATAATATTCTCAATTTGATTGTCTTCAAATTATGTATTTTTATTTACATATAAGAGTCAAAAATAAAAATATATAATCATATAAAAATCATGTTGAAAGTAATTTTTTTCATTGGACTATGTTTTGGGTATATTATATTGATGATTTTTATCTAATTCGTAGTATGAATCTCTATTTATAGAGTTATGAATTATCATATTACTAAAAATAGATTTATTTAAGGACCATTTTGGGGTGAATTGTGGAATGGCGGGATAAATTATAACCCTAATAATGTCACAGTGAGGCTTTTATTTACTATATCAATTTTTCAATATATTTCCATTGAATTTAGAGGTATATCTTAATGTTAGAGATGAAAATAAATTTATTGATAGTTGGGGTGTATGGATAGAATAATTATGAATAAAGGGTCTGTGTCTCATGGTAATATATTTTTAATCACTACATAGTTTGACACATGGTCTACATAAATGAAAATTGAACTAAAACATCCGCATAACTTATTTTAGCACACTAAATTCTAATTAATTTATGTTTTTCAATATCTCATTTCATAAATAGTAATGAACTAAAATAAACCAAAATATATTTGTAAGAACCCGGTTTTTTCTATAAAATACTTTGGAATATTATTGATGTTATTGCAAAGCAGCGCCTTCAGACGGCGTGCGATTCCGTTCCCCGGTGTGGTTGGAATTAAATTTTCAGTGAGTTCACACTAGGAACTCCAAATAAATGGGATAACTCCTAAATGGTATTTCAGATCAGAGATTTGAGTGTACGGATGGGTCTGAAATGGGGTGTTTACCCCAGGAACGACATAAAACATGTCAGTGCGGGACGTTTAGACCCCTCGCCCGTTAACTGAATGTTAAACGGATAATTAAAATAATTTATTTATTTTGTTAATGGTTAAACTCAGGTAACTCATAAATGGTATCTCAGATTGGGAAACTGAGGGCATCGTTGAGTCCGAAGCGTGTCGTTTACCCTAGGAGAGGTGTACGTTTCACAGGCATGGGACTTCTGTGAAAAATGCCGCCAAGGGCGTTTACGAAAGTTAGCGGCTTCAGAGGTTAAATTTTATAACTTTTGGACAGGGCATTGGATTAAAATTATGGGAGGGCCGTTGTTCTTGGGAGGTGGTGTTTACCCTATGCGCGACCTAGCTTTAACTTCGTTGGGGGTTTTGGACGCGGGTGTTTTCAGGGGTCGAGTCTATTAAATTAAAGAGTTTATTTATTTAAACTCTCCTCACCCTCTCCCCCTAGTTGTTCTTCCTGGGTACAAGGATCTCCCAATAAAGGGGGAACTCCATCCTATCCTCCAACTCTCCAGTGAGGTGCGGTAGTTTGGTGGATCAGCGGCGAAGCATCGGGCAACGCCCAAGAGGTAGGCTTTGCTGCGTTTTCATTTTCGCACCCTCTTTGATTTCGATAATATTAATTGAAATTCTGTTTAAATTTCGTGAGAATTCCTTATCTAAGTATCTTATGTTCTGGTCTTTCCAACGACTATTTGGGTTTGGAAATCTGAGTCCCGAGGTGTTCTCGGTTGTCCGCCGAATGTCAGTGGGTGTTTGGTGTTTTTCCAGCGGTTTTTGGTTCTCCGACGAGCTGGGACGGCGGTCCGGCGAGGGTCCAGCGACGACGACAACTCCTTTGTGCAGCTGTGCTTCAGGCGGCGGGCTCTGCAGCAGGGTATCTGGGCGGGGGCTCTAGGAGGAGGTCGGCGTGGGGGTCCTCAGGCAGGCGGCTCGGGAGGACGGGCCGGTTGTGCCGGCCAGTTGACGCAGAGGCCGGGGTCGTGTCGCGCGACCCCGCTCGGGAGACAGAGACTCGCCGTACGTAGGTCTCCACATGGAAGAAGTGACAAGCCTCAAGGCCGGTCGGCAAAACCATGCACCTCGGGTCCACGGCCGGCCCACACGGCCGAACCGCGGGCTGGCCCATGCTGGGCGGACCGGCCAGTCCAGCCCAAGGGGCTTTGCCCCCTCGACTCAGACGCCCGTAATTTCTACTACGGGCGTCTGTTTTGTGTGCCATCTACGGAAGTGTACTCCAGAAATCAAGGAGAACTCTTTGAGATGGTCTCGAGAATTGTTAATTCCCGAAATGGGGGGTTTAGTGGCACGAAACTTGCGTTAAGTAAGTTTGACGTTTTTCTGGGGGTTCGTGTTTTGTGCGGCGCGGATACATCCGATGTTCGATTTGAGCGTCGTCCACAGCATTGGGACCCTGGTACTGAGGCGAAGTTTTCCAGTATGGTTTCGGGCATTGAAACCAGAGTTGAGGCGTGGGCCCCACGACCCGTCTTTCGAGCTGCACACAGCGCTTTGCAACTTTTTCATCGGACATCCGTTCAGGGCGTTCGATCAGTCAATTTTGTTTGTTTTTTCTAGGTCATTGCATTGGCACAATCTGCCCACTTTAATTCCTCATGTTGGTGTGGGCCCTGCGAGGGTCGTTTTGGGAGCTGGCGGTGATTTCCATCTTTATCACCAGGTGTCCATTTTGGACATGTGAATAGTCCATCTTGTGTACTTTTTCGAGAGGATCGCAATAGTGTGATCTGTTAGTTTAGTTTCAGGACAGAGATGTGGGTTCCACGAAGCACCGATCGTGTGTGATATGATGAAATGCATCTTTTTCTCAAGATATCTGTTCCACTCAAGTGAGCAGTCCTTTTGACGTGTCTTTCCGAGGAGATCGCAATGGTGCGACGCGCCCGACTATTTTTGGGAGCAAGACTCGGGATAACAAGATGTTGTTCAGGTGTAAAGTAGTGTTGGATGGATTTTCCATTGGATATCCATTTTAGGTGAGTAAGGAGTCTATCTCACGTGTTTTTTCATGAGGATTACAATGGTGTAATCTGTTCAGGTGAGTGAAGCCTCTTACGTGATCTTATTAAATGTGGAAATATGAAGGGTGCTCTGGTGGAGGTTCTTCTTACTGTGTTTGGAGGCGAACCCTTGGTGTGAGATCGTGTTCACTCCTGTGTGAATGTAGTTGATTCTTCAAGATATGTAGTTGGTCATTCCTGGGCCAATGAGGTGACATGTTTTTTGTTGTTATGTTTACGCCCTTCGCATTGACGTTGAGTGTCATGTGCACAATAGCCTTTGGGATGGAAATGTGGTATACTCTGGGAGTATATGGGAATGCTTGGAGGTACATGTGATTGTTTTTACCTTAGAACATTTGTGTTCTTGGTTGGAGTTGACTTGGTGACACATGTCGTGTGGGTCCATTTTTCATTTCATGTTCTGCTTTACATACCCTTGACCTCTCGTGACGTAGAGGGTCCCTCTTTTCTCATTTGTTTGACCAGCAAGGTTGACTTTCTCCCTGGTTCTATTCTCGTTTGTTGACCAGCAGGGTTGAGTTTCCCCTGGCTTTGTTCTCATTTGTTGACCAGCAGGGTTGAGTTTCCCCTGGTCTTGTTCATGATGGTTTTGACAAGCAGGGTTGAGTGGTTTCCCATGGTTCCGATCTCGATGGTTTGGCGGGCAGAGTTGCTTCATGTTCCCCAGTAGAGTTCTTTTGTGTTTGGTGTGACCAACACATTACGCGGGCACCGATCCTCTCTCCAGGAGGTTGTTTCCAGTAGGTCTGGCTAGGAGGTTGTTTCCAGTAGGGCTGGATAAGAGGTTTCTTCCAGCAGGGTTGGCCGGTGAGGTACCATCCAGCAGCGGTGGCCAGTTGTACGATCCAGTAGGGATGGCCAGAGCGATACCATCTAGTAGGGATGGCCAGTGGGTTACCATCTAGCAAGGATGGCCAGTACAGCGGTGTTCACCAAGCAGTACCATCTAGCAGGGATTGCCAGAGCGGTTCTGGGTTTACCTCCAGTTGGGCTGGGAAGTGGTCCCCGATGCCGGGTTTACCTCCAGCTCGGCTGGGAAGTGCTACCTGATGCGGGGATTACCTCTAACTGAGCTGGGATGTGGTCCCCGATGATGGTTCTGAGCCTCTCTCTTGTGGAGTACCCTTTTATGGGACTGGGAATTGGGACTTATCGACGACGTTATCTGCGTATCCCTCCAGTGAATTACCCTTTTACGAGACTGGGAAATGTGGCAACCGTTAATTTTTTCCGAGTCTCCCTCCAGTGGGAACCCATCGACTTCCAAGGATTACCCTCTAACATGGATGGGCTAGGGGTCGCCTATCGACTTTGAAGAGACCTCTTGACTGTGGGGCAGTGACAAGGTGTGGTTTGACATTCCCCTATAACTCTCAAGGAAGAGGGGAGCGTTACCCACTGAGACACATCCTTGTGACGCGACCTAAAACCGTGCGGGTGATTCAGTGCCACCCAAAGCGGATAGTGTCAAGGTGCGGTGATTTGAGCCCCTTGACTTACAGTTCGAGGCAGATGTGCTGGATGCTGGGCATCAATGGTGTTTACTTCTAGGAATGTTGGATACTCACTTTCTTATGCTGAGCTACGGGACAGAGATCCCCTTATTATTTTGTTCGGGTTTCTTGAGAGAGCATATATATATGTATATACCTTTTTCCAGTACCCACTTCTTGGGTTTTGGATACTCTCCTTCCAGGAGAGGCAAAGACGCGCGAGGTATGCCACGTGATTTCTGTGTCTAGCTTTTCGTGGTTGGACGAGTCTACTCTCCTTATATAGGTAGTGAATACTCGACAAGAAGTTCATCTTCTCACCATTTCAAGCTTTTTATGTCCGAACGAGTCTACCTCCTTTCTCTTGTTGGGTTGAGCTGGACTCTCTACTGTTACTCTAATGCACTTCTTGTTTTACTTTTACTGCACTCTCGGTTGTAATCCTTTACTTTTCCCTGTTTGATCTACTGCTCACCTCTTCAGTGCCTCCTTTTTTGCTCCCTCGAGACTTCGAGGCATCCTACTGAGTATTTTTATACTCAACCTTGCTTAGGCTTTTCCTGCACTTGGTGTGCCCTTGCAGACGATGGACAAGATGGTCATGACTTCAGAAGAGCATAGGAGTTCGGGAGCTTGGACTGCGTGCGGTGGTCGTAGTTGGGTTCCAGGTGTGGGAATATCCCAGGTTTTTGATTTTGTTTACCAGTTGCCGGGTTGTGGCACCTTTTCGGGTTGGGTGCGTGTTCACCCCTTTTCTTTTTCAGTTTACCTTCATCATTTTTTGTACTGTTTAGAGGTCGATTCACATTGTGGTTTATTTATAGCAGTTGGTTCTTTACTTTTCCTTTTACTCTACACTTCTGCATTGAGTGGGCGGCATGTGTGTGTACATGTACTTGTGCAAAGGCCTCCCTATGTTTTTTTGCCTTCGGCGCTGGTCGCTAGCCCCTGTCCTATAGAGGCGGGCTTGGGGTAGTTGCGGCTCGAGCCCGGGTCGGGTGGGGTCGTGAAAAAGTTGTATCAGAGGTGTTTTGTTCCTTCGGACGTTGTGTAGACGTCCCTAAAAAGGAATTGGTTGGAATTTAGGGAAAAATTGTTAACGTGTCACGAGAGCGGCTCTCAGGCCAGGGAGTCCAGTGATGGTGCGGCAACCGACGTATCTATTCACCAAGACCCTAATAACCCACTTGTCAACTCGGAATGGTGAGACACTTGTTGTAGGGAAAATTGGATTGTGCATCACATAGTATTGAGTCTTGACTGTCCTTCTTGAGTCATCTCCCCATTATTGTTGTTGTTATATACATATATGCTCATCTGACCACGACACTCCTTTATAATATTCAGGATATATCCGCGATGATAGCCAGCCATGATACCAACTTTGGTTCGTGACTGCGACTTTGTGAGCTACGAGGCCTCAGTCCAGGACCCATCATGTGAGTCCCTTTCTCTGGGTGGGCCGGTAGTTGCCCCCCCCACCTGGTGAGCAGCATACAGCTTCAACAGAGCAGGCTGAGCTTGAGCGCAGGTTGGGCGCCCTCCGTGAGTTCCAGTGATACAGACCGCTGAGGTTCAGTGGTGAACCAGAACCTTAGGCATTAGAGTTTTGGCTCGAGGCAGTGGTTCACCTTTTAAGGCTTTTGTAGATTCTGACTAATATTATGGTGGATTTGGCCGCCAACCTTTTTCACAGAGCATCTTGGCATTGGTGGTGTCTGGTGACTCTATTTCTTGACGAGTCGTCGCTTTCGTGGGAAAACTTTCAGTTGTTGTTTCATGAGGAGTATTTCCCCTCTTGCTTACGCTTTTTTCGGATTCAATAACTCTTACAGTTTCAGCAGGGAGGGATGACGGTGGTCGATTACGCAGCTAGTTTCACAGACCGTGCACGCTTTTACCCGAACTTGGTCCATGACGGCAACTTCCGAGTGTGAATGTTTGGGCAGGGTCTCCACCGAGAGATTCGTGATATCATTGTTCCATTGGTAATTTCCACTTATTTCGTGGTACTAGAGTAGGAACTTGTGACCGAAAGCTTCCTATCACGTTCTACAGTTATTGGTGGCAGCAGGCACATTGAATCCGAGACGTCTGCCACAGCTAGTGGGCATCGGCAAGCAGAACCTCAACGCAGGTGAATTTCCGATAACCGGACTTAGGGGAGTGGTCGTACACCACAGTTGTGCTGGAGGGAACCAGTGAATCCCCTAGAGTGTTGGTGCTATTCTTGCGATGGGCAAGGTCACCTTGTGCGAGACTGCCCGACCAGTCACGCTGAGAACATCGGGCAGGCAGCAGGTGCACCACCATGACAGTGGCATCACCATGATCGGATTAGTTCTTACAGAGGTGGTGCTAGCAGAGGAGCGGGAGGAGCTGGAAGTGGAGGACGACCTTACGGGGTCTTCCCATCACCACTAGGCAGTCCACGTCAGGCTCTGGGAACTAGAAGTTGGTACCATGGACAGCCACGAGCTTTGGATGTCTACAATCCTGCAGATCATGAGGTTATAAGAGGTTCTCTCTATAGTTCTACTTTTTGCAGTATAATTTTTAGGCTCTGTGTGTGAAATGATTTTCTCCCTGCTCCTTGTTTTAGATGTTACCAGGGTGACGCGGGGCGTCGGTGTAACCCTGTGTCAGAAAGGTGGAAGGTGTATGACCTTTTTATTTAGACTATGGTGTTGACTCCTTCGCTTTCCAAGTGTGTAAGAGAGTTTTGGTTACGATACATCGACTGTGAAACCTTGCGTGATCAGATATCCTTGGGTGTTTCACCATATAGATACTCTGAAGGAAGGAATCACCAGGCTTTGTCCCAGGTCCAAACGGTGATTCCAGTCACGGCATGCGACATAGAGGTTCGATCAGGGAGGTGAGCTACCCTCGAGAGCCTTCAGGCCGTTTCAGACCGTGCGAAGGGATGGCAAGGATCCCTACCACCTTTCCCTAACCCCAAGGTCAGAAGTGGGTGCATGACATCTCCCACGTGACTCAACTGAGAAGAAGCATGCATGATTCTATGCGCATCATCGTCAAGGGTATAAATCGAATGAATGGATCAAATCCTTTGGCATGTGTGCGGTGACGTGGGACTGTGCAAGAGTTCTTCTGGGTACGGGAGAGCCAGGTGTGGGCTTAGTACCCTGAGTTGTTCCTTGGTTATGCTTTTTAGGGACGCAAATATTGAAGTAGGGAATGATGTAAGAACCCAGTTTTTGCTATAAAAGACTTCAGTATATTCTTGATGTTATTCCAGAGCAGCGCCTTCAGACGGCGTGCGATTACGATCCCCGGTGTGGCCAGAATTAAATTTTCAGTGTGTTCACACTGGGCACGCCAAATAAATGGGATAACTCCTAAACAGTGTTTCGTATCAGATATCTGACTGTACGAATGGGTTAGAAATGGGCTGTTTACCCTAGGAACGACATAAAACATGTAAGCGCGGGACGTTTTGACCCCTCACCCATTAACGGAATGTTAAACGGATAATTAAAATAATTAATTTATTCGTTTAATGGTTAAACTCAAGTAAATCTTTAACGGTAGAATGGATTGGAAACTAAGGGCACCATTGAGTCTGGAGAGTGCCATTTACCCTAAGAGGGGTGTAAGTTTCATGGGTGCGGGCCTTCTGTGAAAAATGCCTCCAGGGGCGTTTTCATAATTTAGCAGCTTCAGACGTTAAATTTTATAACATTTGAATGGTGCCTCAAATTAAATTTAGGGGATTGTCATTGTTCTCGGGAGGTGGTGTTTACCCTAGGCGCGACATAGCATTAATCGCGTCGGGGGTTTTGGACGCGGGTGTTTTCAGGGGTCGAGTCTTTTTAATTAAAGAGTTTATTTATTTAAACTCTCCACACACCCTACCCCTTATTGTTCTTCCCTGGCGCAAGGAGCTCCCAACGAAAGGGGAACTCCATCCTCTCCTCCACCTCTCTGGCGAGGTTCAGAAGTCCGGTGGATCAGCGATGAAGCGTCAATCTACGCTCAAGTGGTAGGCTTCGTTGCGTTTTCATTTTCGCACCCTCATTGATTTCGATTATGTTCATTAAAATGCTATTTAAATTTCGAGTGAAGCCCATATCTGCATAGCCTATGTCTTGTTATTTCCAACACCAATTCCAGTTTGGAAATCTGATCCCCGAGGCGTTCTCAGTTTTCCACCGAAGGTCATCGGGTTTTTGGTGTTTTTCCGGAAGTTTTGAGTTCTCCGGCGAGCGGGGACGGCGATCCAGCGAGGGTCCAGCAGTACTGGTGACTCCTCCGCGCGGCTGTGATATAGGCGGCGGGCTCAACAGTAGGGCGTCTGGGCGGTCGCTCCAGGCGGAGGTCGGCGCGGGGCTCCTCAGGCGGGCGGCTCGGGAGGACTGGTCGGTTGTGCCTGCTAGTTGACACGGAGGCCAGGGTCGCGGCGCGCGACCCCGCTCGGGAGAGAGAGACCCACCGTACACTGGTCTCTGTGTGGATGAAAAGACCGACCTTGAGGCCGGTTGGCGAATCCGTGGACCGAGGGTCCATGGCCGGCCCGCGTGGCCGAACAGTGCGCCGGCCCAGGCCGGTCCAGCCCAAGGGGCTTTGCCCCCTCGACTCGGATGCCCGTAATTTCCGTTACGGGCGTCTGTGTTGCGTGTCGTCTACGGACGTGTACTCCAGATGTCAAGGAGAACTTTTTGAGATGGTCTCGGGAATTTTTAATTCCCGATAGGAGGGGTTCCACGGCACGACACGTGCATTAAGTAGGTTTGACGTTTTTCGGGGGTTTGTTTTTTGGGCAGCATGGAGGCATCAGACGTCCGATTTGAGCACCATCAGTGGCGTTGGGACCCTGGTATAGAGGCGATGTTTTCTAGTATATTTTCGGGCATTGAAACCGAAGTTGAGGCATGGGCACCACGGCCTGTCTTTCGAGCTGCGTGCAGCGCTTTACAACTTTTTCATCGGACGTCCGTTCAGGGTGTGCGAGCAGTCGATTTTGGATGTTTTTCCGAGGGCATTGTATTGGCACAATCATTCCACTTTAATTCCACACACTAGTGCGGGCCCCGTGAGGTCCGTTTTGGGAGTTAGAGGTGATTTCCATCTTTATCACCGGGTTTCCGTTTTGGACAAGTGAATAGTCAATCTTGTGTACTTTTTCGAGAGGATCGCAATGGTGCGATCTGTTCGTTGCATTTCGGGACCGAGATACAGGTCCCATGAAGCACTGCTCGTGTGCGGTATGATAAAATGCATCTTTTTATTTGGATATCTGTTCCAATCAAGTGAGAAGTCCTTTTGAGGCGTCTTTCCGAGGAGATCGCAATGGTGTGATGTGACTGACTGTTTTCCGGACCGAGGCACGGGATCACCGGGCGCCGTTTGGGCGTAAAGTAGTGTTGGACGACTTTTCAGCCGGATATCCATTTGAGGCGAGTAAGTAGTCTATCTCACATGTTTTTCTATGAGGATTACATTGGTGTAATCTGTTCAGGAGAGAGGAGCCTCTTACAGGATCTTATTAAATGTGGAAATATGAAGGGTACTCCGGTGGTGGTTTTTCTTACTGTGTTCGGAGGTGAACCCTTGGCGTGAGATCACTTTCATTCTCGTGTGAGTGAAGCTGATGCCTAAATAGATGTAGTTGGACGTGCCTGGGCCGATGAGGTGGAAGGTTGTAGTTGTTATGTTTACTCCCTTCACGTTGACGTTGAGTGCCATGTGCACGATATCGTTTGGACTGGAAACATGGTATACTCTTGGAGTATACGGGAAGGATTTGTGGTACATGTGGTTGTTTGTACCTGGGAACATTTTTGCGCTTGGTTGGAGTGGACTTGGGGCCACACGTCGTGTGGTCCCCATGTGCGTTTCGTGTTCTGATTTGCGTACCCTTGACCTCTCGCGTTGTAGAGGGTCCCTCTATTCTCATTTTTTTGACCACCAGGGTTGAGTTTTTAACTAGTTTTGTTCTCCTTTGTTGACCAGTAGGGTTGAGTTTCCCCTGGCATTGTTCTCATTTATTGACCACCAGGGTTGAGTTTCCCCCTGATCCTGTTCACAATGGTTTCGACCTGCAGGGTTTAGTGTTTTTCCCCGGTTCTATTCTCGATGGTTTGGCTAGCAGAGTTGCTTCATGTTCCCTGGTAGAGTTCTTGTGGGTTCGGTTTGACCAACACATTACGTGGGAATTGATCCTCTAGCCAGAAGGTTGTTTCCAGTAGGGTTGGCCAGGAGGTTTTTTCCAGTAGGACTGGCCAAGAGTTTGTTTCCAGTAGGGATGGCCAGTGAGGTACCATCTAGTAGGGGTGTCAAGTTGTACCATCCTACAGGGATGGCCAGAGTAGTACCATCCTATAGGGATGGCCAGTGGGTTACCATGCAGCAGGGATGGCCAGTACAGCGGTGTTTATCGAGTAGTACCATGTAGTAGGGATGGCCAGAGCGGTTCCGGGTTTACCTCCAGCTTGGCTGGGAAGTGGTCCCCGATGTCAGGTTTACCTCCAGCTGGGCTGGGAAGTGGTCCTTAATGCCGGGTTTACCTCTAGATGGGCTGGGAAGTGGTCCCCGATGACAGTTCTAAGCCTCCCTCCAATGGAGTACCCTTTTAAGGGACTGGGCATTCGGACTCGTCGACGACTGTAGCTGGGTATCCCTCTAGTGGATTACCCTTTTACGGGACTAGGCAGTGTGGTACCCATCAAAATTTTCCCGGTCTCCCTCCAGTGGGAGCCGTCGACTTCCAGGGATTACCCTCCAGCGGGGCTGGGCATGGGGCCACCTGTCAACTTTGAGGAGTCGTCTTGACTATGGGGAAGTGACGATGTGTGGTTTGACGTTCCCCTATAACTCTCAAGTATGAGGGGCTCTTTCCCCACCAAGAAACGTCCTTGTGACGCGACCTAAAACCATGTGGGTGAGTCAGTGCCACCCAAAGCGGAGCGTGTCAAGGTGTGGTGATTTAAGCCTCCTGACTTACAGTTTGGGGCAGACGTACGAGATGCTGGGCATTGATGGTGTTTACTTCTGGAACTGTTGGAAACTCACTTTCTTGAGCTGATCTACAGGACAGAGATCCCCTTACGATCTTGTTCGGGTTTCTTCACAGAGTATATATATATGTATATTCCTTTTTCTAGTACCCACTTCTTGGGTTTTTGATACTCTCCTTCCAAGCGAGGCGAAGACACGTGAGGTATGCCACATGCTTTCTCTGTGTAGCTTCTCATGGTTGGAAGAGTATACTCTCCTACGATAGGTAGAGAAGACTCGGTGAGAAGTTCATCTTCTCACCATTTCTATCTCCTTGTGTCAAGACGAGTCAACCTCCTTTGTCTTGTTGGGTTGAGATGGACTCTCTACTGTTACTCTACTATACTCATTGTTGTACTTTTACTGCACTCTCGGTTGTACTCCTTTACTTTTACCTATTCGATCTACTGCTCACCTCTGTAGTACCTCCTTTGTTTCTCCCTCAAGCCTTTGGGGAATCCTACTGAGTATTTTTATACTCACCCCTTCTTGGGCTTTTCCCGCACTTGGTGTGCCCTTGCAGACGACGGACAGGTTGGTCGTGACTTCAACAGAGCATAGGAGATCGAGAGCTTGGACCGCGTGTGGTGGTCATAGTTGTGTTCTAGGTTTGGGACTCTCCCAGGTGTTTTCTTTTGTTTAAATGTTGTCAGGTTGTGGCACCTTTTCTGGTTGGGCGCATGTTGGACCTATTTCTTTTTCAGTTTACCTTAAGCACATTATTAGTACTGTTTAGAGGTCGATGCACTTTGTGGTTTATTTATAGTAGTTGGTACTTTACTTTTCCTTTTACTCTGCACTTCTGCATTGAGTGGGCTGCGTGTGTGTGTACAGGTACTTAGGCAAAGGCCCTCCCGAGTTGTTTAGCCTTCGGTGATGGTCGCCAGCTCCTGGCCTATGGAGGCGGGCTTGGGGTAGTTGCGGCTCGAACCCGGGTAGGGTCAGGTCGTGATAATATTTTTTTCACATGAAACATAAAAATAGAATATATAAATTAATATATTTTATGAATTCAATGTGAAACGTCTTTATGATAATAATAACAATAATAAAATTGTATGTAAAAAAATTGTATAAATATATGATATTCAACATCATGGTTTTCATTATAAATCATACCACATAATATTAAATGGAAAGAATAAAAACATTATGAATATAATAGGCATTTTTGTTTGAAATAAAAAAAATTAGTGCAATGAATTTTAGTGATATATGTAAGGTCTTATATACAAATGCAATATAACCATTGTATATTTCAATGTTCAATAAATTTATTTTGGGTTTATTTTCATTTTATATACGATCATTGGATTTGTTCTCATTGTGTATACATGTATCCAGTAATTATATTGAGTATTATTTACTTATAAGTAAATAATTTGTTACACATAAAATATTTTACATGTAATGTACAAGAAATAAATTATTTTTTAAATATATAAAATGATATTAATTAAATTTTGAAAATATATTTTATTTTCATGAAATTGTTATTTTTTTAAACTATTTATATTTAATTAGATTTAATACATTTAAAAATAATCTAAATTAAATTTATTTACAAAATTAAATGAATAAAGAATAAAATTACATAATCACGTTAAATAAAGGATTATGTAGTTCTATAGATATATAATATAATGAATATTACTTTCTAGTTAAAATGAATAAATTTAATTTTATGATAGAAATATAGTTTTAAAAAATACTTTTACGTGTTTTGTATTTCAAATTTAAATTTATTATTAATAAAATATGAAAATTGATTTTATAAAAGTGAAATTATTTTTTTAATCCTACAACTAAAATTATTTGAGATTTTAAATATCAATTTTTTGTTCAAAATAAATAAATAAAGAAAAAACAAGTTACCGAAGTGAAGGGTAGAGTTATGTAAAAGGGGATAAATGAAAGGGTAAATGGCTAAATGATATCTAATAATATTTATAAATTGTTAGTGTTAGTGTGTTTTTTACTCATCAAATTTATTATTTACCTTGGATCATAATTCTATAAAGAATACACTCCTTACACATTAATGTGTGGGTATTTGAAGAAATTACACTCAAAGTTGCCTTTAAAAGCACCCCCATACTAATTTAGAAGACACTTTCCCTTTTTTTTTCTTAAATACATTCCCAAATACTATCAAATAATTTTTTCGAACATGTTTTTTATATTCTTATCTCATGAAGGAGGCATAAATCCTTCATTATGATAGAACCCATTTGGGGAATGAGTGCATTAATGATTGTATATTCCTAGTTATTCACTTTATTTTTTAGTGACCTTCTCATCAATATTCATTTTAATCATTAAACACTATGTGTGTCTTCAATTAAGATTAATATTATTCTAAGATAATGAGATTACTGTAATATAATTCTATACTCCTCTTCATTCATTATTATATAATATTACTCTTTAGGTTGGTTTGACCACCTAAAATACAACAGGAATGGGTATCCAAAAATTAATAATAACATATTATATTAAAGATTAATTTATGTTATCAATATAGATATTTTAGGGTGACACAAAAGTGAATGTTGATTATAAAATATCTCATTATTTTTGTAAATTACCGTTCACATGCTCGTCATGAATTGTATTATCATAAACCATACTAAAAAATTATGTCATAATAACATGCCATCTTGTGAAGAATTTCAACAAAATAATTATAATACCATATATAATTTATATATTTTTAAGTTTTGATCATGTAATGTTGATTTTATCACTAATAAAAAATGTGTATGGAATTATCAAAGTTACCAACATCCAATGATGAAAATTAATAATAATTAACTAATATAAATATACATATAATTGTAATTTTAAAGTTAAAAAAGAAAATACATATTAATAATTTTATTAAATAAGTGATTAATAAAGTTATATTGAGTTTAATTGATGTTAAATTTCATTCATGTAAGTTGGGAGTATTTGTAACAGTTTTGTCCCAACTCCAATTAAAATATTGATTCCTTATGTCTAAATTAATTATCAGGGATATTTTTTGTTCTGTCTATCTAAACCACATAAATTTATTTCTAATGTATTAATTTTTTCATTTTTATCTATTATTAAATTTTCCCCTCTCATTTATTTTTAATTCTCCTAAAATGATTCTCGTTGGTATAATTTTCTCCGTCTCATCCACATGATCGAAATATTATTTCATTTATGTTTCATTTCTCTTTTATTTTTCATGGATACATTATTTACCCTTAATATAATTCAATGATTTACTAAAAACATTTTTTGATAAATATTATTTTGTTTTTAAAATTATGATATGAATATTTTAATTATATTCTTTTAAATATTAATCCTGTTAAAATTCTCTCAATTTTTTCTAAAAATTTATTTTAAAATATTAATAACCATATTTTTATTATTATGTAAATAAAGTTTCATTTTCTTTCTCGTAAAATTTCTAAAAAATTATATATAAATTATTTACTCTTAAGATATAAATTATAAAATTTACAATATATATTTATTCTTATTTTCTAAATAATTCTATAATAATATTTTAAAATGGTTTTCTTTAATGTCAAAAATCTATTAATGTTTATTAGGTTTCAATGGGGATACGTTAAAATAAAATACTAGATCTTTTTTCATTATATTATATTTTATGATTTTTGTAAATTTATTTTGGTGATTTATGCATGCGATTATTTTTATTAAAAAAATTATGTACGGTTTTTCATTATATGATAGTTTATCGCATAATAATATTTCCCCCAAATTATTTTGATAAATAATTATATCTCTAATGATTTTATGTTATGGGAAATGGGTGGTCATCCAACTAGACTATGTCATCAGGCATATTTTTTATCATGTTATAGTATGATGGGAATCTATTGGTGGGTTTCCTTTCAAATGTTAAGATTTTATATGCATATGTTTAAGTCGTATTAATCAATTTTATATCCATAGATCATTCTTATTGTATTATGATTAAACACTCCTATTTTTTTCCAAATCCTTCTAATTCCTGATATTATCTTACTCCTCTGGGTAATAAATTATTATTACATTCTCGGGATAACTAGTTATTTGTACGATTAATCATTTATTATCATATTATTTATTACCTATTTTGACTTGATTGATATACCTTTTATCTTACTACATAATCAATTTCTAATCTCACCATTTTCCTATATTTTTATTCACCAGGTAATGAACATTATTATTATATACAAGATGTCAAGAAAAGATCATGTTTGGGGAATATTTATGGATTTTTTAATGTCTTATTGTAAAATATTATGCTCACATATCAAATATTAAATTAAAATAACCATATAATTTTATTTTGTGTGATTTATTATGATATTTAATGTTTAATTATTGTAAAATGATACAATAAGTATTAATTAAATGTTCTATACAAATAGTTTGTATTATAGTGTGATTTAATTAATTTTTGGGGACATGTATATGGAGAATAAGAGAATAAAACATTAATCAGACTAGGTTGAACCAAAACTGTCATATGAATAACCATAAGATTCAAAAATATTTCATAGGCTGTGAAATCTTATGATTGATTTTCAATATTATATTAGTTATCATGCTTGATATTTTTATTAATTAATAATAATTACCAATTTGGTTTTAGTAAATGATTAAAAATATAATCAAATGGTGACAGTTATTATTATTAACCGTTAATTAATATTAACTTTAATATTATATTGTGGTTCCACCAACTCATTCATATCTAAAATTTTATAAAAGTAATATTTCAGCACCATAGATTTTAAATATTAAAATAACTTTGGAATTTGTTTTTTGATGTGATGCATTTATCTCTAGTACATAACACTTCTATAATTGAGTATTGTGAGAATGAGCTTCCAATGATTCTTCATTTTAATATTTCATCATATTTGATGTGATTTTAGTCATATAATGTCTCTTTATACCAAGACATCATAATACTTATCAAGGGATTTAAATTACTTTTCATATCACAAATCAACACATAAATGTAAATTTTTCTATAAAAATATATAATTTCCCAAAATATTTTTAATCACCTTGTGAGCAAATAATTTTCAACCCCCATTGTTATATATAAGTCTTCAATAATATTCCCAATATAAATAAACTCATTATCCCATTTAAATGAAATTATCACAAAAATATATCATATATAATCCAAAATAGTTATATAAATATATATAATGTATAATTATTTAAATCCAATAAAATTTCCCACAATAAAATTAATAATCATATAATATAACCATAAAATATTAGAAAATTATATTCACGCCTTTAAATATATGATAAAATTTAGATGTATAAACCTATTATGGTATGTATAACTCATAAGTTATCCACACATAAAAAATTCTTATCATTTAAATTTATTTAAACCCCAATATATTACTATTTATGGTACCCCAAGACCCATATACATAGGTCCAATAATAAGATAATACTCTTTATATAATGTCTTTAATACCAACTAAAATGAACAAAAAATAAATGTCTATAATAAAATATTCAATAATAAATATTATGTAACATATATACATAAGTCTTTTTGGGATAATATTTTTTAGAACTAGTAAAAAATTTTAGAATAATAATCATATATTTCACACCCAATAGACAGTTTCCCCACTATACAGAAATTTTCTTATCCGGTATGATTTCTTCAACATCTCCTAAAATATTCTTCACACATTATACTCTACTAAATATATCATATTTAATACTCTTACTTAAAACATAGGGAATGTAAACAAAAAAATTGGTGATCTTATATTCTTAATATAGTTAAACATGGGAGATGTCAATTAATTATCATAATTTAGAATAAGACACATTTTTTTATATGAGAACATAATCATAACTAATAAAAACAAAACCATCATGTCACAAACCATAAATCTAAAATATCGTTATAATGAATTTTTATAATAAAATGCATTCTTTATAGTATTATAAAATAATAAATATTCAATAATGTGAAATGAATGTATATAATAAGATTAAAAATTGAGTTTGTGACATAAAATTATTGCATGAAAATAATACTAGTGATCATATATCACGTTTTATCAATATGACATTCATCACATAGTTATATAAGGATAACCAACCATTTTAACTCCTTGGGATTTGGCCAATAATCTATGTATACACTTTGGCTTGTGATAATAACTTGTTCCCCATTTTTTTTACATCAAAAACCTCCCCTATATTCTCTTGGTGTTGGGAAAACAAATTGTGTACACATTTGGACTAGTGAGAAAAGTACCATTACCAAATACATTATATGGTTATATAATTCCATGACCACATATCACATTATAATAACCATACATATGTGTTTAAATGGACCATAAAATCATCCATTATTTCATCATATCATAAATAACTAATGTGAAATAAATAGTTTAAATAAAAATATCCCACTAAAAATATTCATCATAATCCATGGAGAGAATAAAAGTGGATGGTATTATTATAATGTGTCCCCATTAAACTATATAAATTAATTAAGGATATATTCATAGATGAAGAAAACTTTTTTAAAAGCATTATACGTATGGTTTGTAAAAAAATATGAAATTTTATTTTATTTTAATAAAACATAAAAACTGAAAATTAGCAAAAAAAATGGAATATGAAATTCTTTAAAAATGAATACATTATTTTATAGTATGCTAGATAATTAATAATGATACTTCAAGTTGGAAATGTCGTTGTAACACCTCAAGCTTCCATGGTACTCTCCTCTTTGAATAATAGAGCAGCGTGTGTTGTACGCAATCTCGAGTTCTAACACACCGTGACCAATAAAAGTAGTCATTATGAATAGTAATACCCACTTTTTGAAATTATATATATATATATATATATATTAAATTTCAAAATGGACTTCATTTTTTGATTCGTAATATCGAAATTAGCCTATGTTGAATTTTTGGTATTTTTCTAAGAACTTCCAAATTTTTATGAATAGTGAAAAATACTTAACACAACTTTTTTAATAAAAATAATTTATAGTGATAAATTATACGATTGAGTGGTTTTAAAGTATAATTAGAATATATTTTTACTGTTTCATCCAATGGTGTTCATTAGAATTAATTTCACTTTGAAATTGGACATAAACAATTGTCAATCTTTTGATATATATTGTTTCTTAAAAACACGCTATTTGTTGTGACAGCAGGAATTAATTATAAAATTAATTAATGCACCTTATATGTTTGGAATTTCAAAAAATAGACATCATTTTTGAATTCAGAATATCAATTATATCTTAGTGTGAAATTTTGGCATTGTTCTGAAAAACATCAATTTTTGATGAATAGTGAAACCACTAAGTGGTAGTTAAGTAACAGATTTTTTGTTTAAATGAAATATTAACACTTCTGTGATTTTATTTTCAAAAATCCAACATACATGGTTTTCATTAGGAAGTAAAATGTTGTTCTAATGGGATTAAAATAATTTTTTGACGAATAGTAACTTTTATGTTTAATTAATCGCGATTAAAGGTAATTAGTGAAATGTAAGGTAAAAATGGTATTATAAAACTATGAAATGACCTTTACACTTGTACTACCCCTATTGGATGTGTCATTGCCGACCAAGACAATCCATGGTTCAACTTGGGGACCCCATGGAGCCACTTTGGTAGGAAAATGACAAAAATAACTTTTTATTTAAAGATAAAATCAAAATGTAAGAAACATAAGTTGTTTTACTAAAACAATTTTTAAATAGGGTTATAAAAGTCATATTTTTGGCTATAAATATTCATTAGAAATATAAAAAGATTTCCTACATCATGATATTTGTTTAATAATTTCTAGACATTAAATAAATTAAATTATTTATGACACCATGATGATGCAGCGATTACCTCATTAATTAACGATTTTAATAAAATGGAAGGATAATGTAAAATCTAAGAATTAAACTTGTCCAAAGCATATTGGATGAGAATATTTCGAACCCTTATCACCATAGCCTATAAATATATAAGTTTAGGACCTTTAGAATCCGAAAAATCATTTCAAAATAATGTATCATTTCAATCATTCCAAGAGTGCCCCTCCTCTCCTCTTATAAAAGGCCCCCACCTCTAACACCTTATTCACACATTCAAGGCATTTGTATCGGCCAAACTCTGCCAAAATACTCCCCAAACTTCCCTAACTTACTCCTATAAGACTCACATTGGGCAGAATTATTACCAAAGAAGCCTTTGGCTCAAATCAAAAGAGTTACCCGATTTTAAGGTAATGTCTTCTCTTATGTTATTTTGTTTTATTTTTCTTCTCCAACCCCCTAAACTCTTTTTATTAATTTAATTTGTAACAACACCAGTATTTTCAATATACTAGGATGTTTATATAAGAAGGATTAGAGCTACACTTACACACACCTACATCTAATGGTTAAATAACATACTGTTTATGTGGATGGCGAATTTCTGCCTCACGAAACGATGATTGTTCAACACTCATATAACACCTTCAAAGGTGGACATTAAGATGTCACTATATTTATATATATGATATATAATATTTTTATGTTTTACTTAAGTTTCTGTATTTTTCATTTATGGCATACCTTTATTGTTTACATTATGGGTAAACGCGAAATTTTCATTTTAGGAAGTGCGGACTACCGCCCCCTCAAAGTGATTTGAATTGTTAATGCTATATGTGGGATGTATAAAGGATGTAGTAAATGATATTATATATTATATTATACTGGAATTATAATATTCCTTTATATCATTATGATTTCACTCCATTAAATATGAAATATAAATGAAAGTAGCGTTCATGCGTACGTACGACTTACCGTCTCCATGAACGGTGCATTTCATTTCTTACCTCTAAATGTCATGTAATATTATGAATGAATGTATATACTGGATATATATGAGATATATTTTATCTATATCATGAATATAATTCTGGATATAATGGATATTTCACCACATGAACAACTTATAATTATAAGAAGTCTATTTTTGACTCAAGTACCAAAGATCGACAAAATGACCGTTATTAACATAAATAATTACATAATGTTCATAACATGGTTATAAGTGATATTAAAGGAATAAGAAACTTTAAAAGGTTATTAAAAAACTATAAATTAAAGCTAGTTTATTATTCAGGAGGTTAAAGAACGGTCGAGTCAAGACTGGACGCAAGGTAAGGGAACTTCTTAACCCAATTTCCATTCTTTGGGTTAATCTCCTAATTTCAAATTATGTCATGATATTATTATGTCCTATCTTGTATTTGTACTTTATTTATGTGTAATTATAGTGAATAAACATAATAGATCTATTTTTTTTATATGATCTTTGCGAGGGACTTTGTCTCAATCTCCTTTCATTGAGGCATATTCGATTTTATACACAACTATCTTTTATACGGTGTATAAACCCCTTTGACTTTTATGTTTAATAAAAAGGAATATTTTTATACGAAGTGTTTTACTAAACAAAAAAAAGGAATGTTTTTTTTTTCGTACGTATGCGGCGACAATGACTTCTCCATCGCCATGGCCATTATTTGGGTTTCGGATTCCTCTACAAGCCATAACATTTTTGTAAATGAAAAATAACTTCCATGTTTTAATTTTTTTTTATTTTGGTATTGAAAATGGTTTTGAAAGTGTTTTTACTATATCAATGTGTTGTATTGATATCCTGTGATTGAAATGTGGAAATGTTATGTTTCCTTTAGGCATATTTTATGTGATATGATTATGTTATGGTTTATGATATGTTTAAACCTGTTCATATGAGGAATTTATTGGACTTAATAAATGACGGGTGGAGCCCGCTATAGCTCCTCGATGCATCGGTAGGTCTCATGAGACAAACTAGTGTCTTGGCACGAGGCCTTGAAAAAATCTTTTTTTTGGTCTTGGCACGAGGCCTTGACTATGTGGTTATGATAGTCTGAAATTATGAATTCCATCATTATCCAAGTGGTTATTGATATTGCATGTGATTATTCAACCAGTAGAATATCCATGTGAATAAGTAAATGGAATTATCTCATTTTACTTTTTCCATATTATGTTGAAGTTCATGTTTAAATGGCTTTTGTTTTAGTTATACATTGACTTAAATGTTAATGTTTATTTATGGAAGCTTTCGCAATATTGTTATCCTTACTGAGCATCTGAGCTCACCCCTTTCAATGTTTTAATATTTTCCAGGATGTGAAGAAGTATTTTATGAATGACCTGCAGGGATAGTCAGAAGAGGATATGAGTGTGGACTATGAAGAATTTTTTATTAGTTTTTCGCTTTATGATGTAATGTAACATTTATGAATGTATCTAGTGTTTCCAAGGCTACTAAACTAATCGGTCTTTCGAGACATGATCTTTTGTGATCATTCCAATGTTACGCACTAATGCACCGACTCTGGGCAACTGGGGTCGGGGCGTTACAGTTGGTATCAGTGGCAGTTTAGTACTAACCTTAGAAGCTAGATTTAGATAAAATCTGATTAGAGCAGAAAGTCCAAAGATAGACTTTGAGGATTAGTATAGAATAACTTCCTAGAATTTTGGTATTGTAGAGATGTTGTGAGTTTTCCGAGCAATACATCCTTGTCTGGATATGAGCAGGTAGAGGCGGCTCTGGCACAAATGTACCTAGAGGTAAAACCAGAAAACACCGCTTTGATCTAGACTCGAACAGGAACTGGTGCACCACAACGGGCCTTGCTGCACTCTTGGTTACGACACTCCCAGGGGATATGATTAGGATAATTCTCATTTTCTTTACAACCCACTATGAAGGGTTATGAGTATATACTTCCTCAAAGAAAACATTTTTATGGATTATATACATTAATAGTTCAATTTATGTTAAGTATCTTACAAGTATGGAATTATGTATTTTGATTCATAAACTAATATAATTTATGCCATTTTTTAGAAATGGCGCATAGTGGAAGGAATGGAAACCATATCAATTCACGCACTCCATGTAGGGATTTCCCTCCTTCTCAAGATAATTATTGTGGATCTGGAGATACAACTGGTGATGATCAACTTATTACCATACTGAGACAACTCACTCAGGTTATGAATAATAACCTTACTCGTATGGAGCACCATGATCCGCAACCTGGAGGATCAATGTTAGACCGCTTCATGAGGCAACAACCGCCAACATTTAATGGGGGTACAGATCCATTAGTAGCTGAGCAATGGATAAACTCTTTAGAGAAAAATATTCCATGCCTTAGGGAGTAACGAAAGGGAGAAGGTTGTCATGGCAGTCTACCGCCTCACTGGAAATGCCGATCAATGGTGGTCATTGATTAAAAATATAAAGGAATATGAAGAAGTATCAATTATGGAATGGAGAGATTTCAAAGATCTTTTCTTAGAAAAATACTTTCTACATGACCATCGAGTAGATATGGAAAGGCGATTTCTGAGTCCGAGACAAAAGGAGGATGAGAATGTCGCAAAGTATGAGGCTAACTTTACAAGGTTATCGAGGCATGCAGGAGATTATATACGTAACCCAAGAAGTAAGATTGGTCATTTCTTTGATGGGTTAAAACCATTTCTCCGTCGAGATTTAGTATCACAATCTTTCTCAACATACGAAGATATAGTATCATGTGCTATCAAGACAGAAAAGGAATTATCTAAATCTTATGACAATAAAGTAAAGAGAAGAAGAAAACGGTGGAACAAGAGATAGATAAAGGGAAAAAGGGAAAGAAGGATTTTCCAGTATGTGATAATTGTGGGAAGAATCACCCCGGTACTTGCCTAAAAACAATGAGAGTTTGTTATAAATGTGGAGAAAAAGATCACCAGGCGCGAGATTGCAAGGGAAAGAAAGAGGCTATCAATGTTGAATGCTTCAATTTTAGGGAAATGGGTCATTATGAAAATTAATGTTCTAAGCATCAGGGAAACATACCTCAAAAAAGTCCAAGGGATCAAGGCCAATATTATGTTGTGACTACAGTTGAAGCGGAATAATTAATGTATTGGTGCTTTTGGACTCATGGATTATATTCTGGTTATTAGAATAATGTGATATATATATAAGGATTTTACTGCAGTACATGTTGATTTCATTAAGGTTTTAATATGATTAAGGTAATCATATTTTTGTATGTGACAATAAGAGAAACTTTACCTTGTTTGAGTAATCTGATGATACAATTGATTTTGGAATTTAGAGACCTTTTAGAGAAAGTCGGACAGAAGTATTTTGGAAAACTATAAAGGTTGGAATGGATTAAGTTGAACCTTGGATAGTATTGTTTAAGGTTAAAACATTTCTGAAGATTACTTTTGGAATATTATAATACTATAGTTTTAGGAAAAGGACAACCTGCAGGGTGGGGCATAACCCATCGCGTCGGACAAAGCTGCAGGAATCGAACCCACAACCAGAGTGCGACAGGCCTTTATTACCTACCACTATCCTACAGGAAGTCCCTGGTTATTACAAAATATTTTTCGTAATCTAAATGGTATTTTTTAATATTTTGAACCTTGTATGATTAGGATAAATATAATATTTTTGAGTTCTATTATCTTTTTGAGTGAAAGATGAGTTTGTGGTAGAAATTAGTTGAAGGTTGAAACTATACTTGTCAAGCATAAATATATATATATACCTATATCTTATTCTATGAATAAATTAATTCTTAAACTTTAGTAAAGGGATATTAAAACATAAAAATTTGTTATCCTAATACCTTATGTCGTGTTGAACTAATAATATTTTAAATCAACATAGATTGAAGGCTTTGAAGCCCTCAATTTTACACTTGTTTTTGAGTGATGACCTCAATCACTCCCTACAAATATTTGCGTTTTCCTCCATTTATATGTCTCTAATTGCCACCAATGTTCTCATAATTGAATTCATAATTGGGTGGGGACTTTTTCATTTCCCTTTCCCTCTTATTAAGGCTAAATTTTATTAACCTTATTTCCGATGTGGGTTTTCCACAAAGGTATTTTCTATTTTCAAACTTTTATTTTCAAAGAAAAATTTCAAATTGCGAGGATGCAATTTATTGAAGGAGGGGAGAATGTAACACCCCAATCTTCCATGGTATGCTCCTCTTTGAATAATAGAGCAGCGTGTGTTGTACGCAACCTCGAGTTCTAACACACCGCGACCAATAAAAGTAGCTGTTATGAATAGTAATACCCACTTTTTGAAATTATATATATATATTACATTTCCAAATGGACTTCATTTTTGTATTCGTAATATCAAAATTAGCCTATGTTGATTTTTTGGAATTTTTCTAAGAACTTCCAAATTTTTATGAATAGTGAAAAATACTTAAAACAAATTTTTTAATCAAAATAATTTATAGTGGTAAATTATACTATTGAGTGGTTTTAAAGTATAATTACAATATATTTTTACCATTTTATCCAATGGTGTTCATTATAATTAATTTCACTTTCAAATTAGACATAAACAATTGTCAATCTTTTGATATATATTGTTTCTTAAAAACACTCTATTTGTTGTGACAGCGGGAATTAATTATAAAATTAATTAATGAAACTTATATGTTTGGAATTTCATAAAATAGACATTATTTTTGAATTTGGAATATCAATTATAGCTTAGGCTGAAATTTTGGCATTGTTCTGAAAAACTTCAATTTTTGATGAATAGTGAAACCACTAAGTGGTAGTTAAATAACTGATTTTTCGTTTAAATGAAATATTACCACTTCTGTGATTTGATTTTAAAAAATCTGATATACATTGTTTTCATTAGGAAGTAAAATGTGGTTCAATGGGATTAAAATAATTTTTTGGTGAATAGTAACTTTTAAGTTTAATTAATCGCGATTAAAGGTAATTAGTGAAATTTAAGGTAAAAATGGTATTATAAAAATATAAAATGACCTTTACACTTGTCCTACCCCTGTTGGATGTGTCATGGCCGGCAAAGACAATCCATGGGTCAACTTGGGGACCCCATGAAGCCACTTTTGTAGGAAAATTACATAAATAACTTTTTATTTAAAGTTAAAATAAAAATGTCACAAACATAAGTTGTTTTACTAAAACAATTTTTAAATAGGGTTATACAAGTAATATTTTTGGCTATCAATATTCATTATAAATCTAAAAATATTTCCTACATCATGATATTTGTTTAATAATTTTTAGACATTAAATAAATTTAATTATTTATGACACCATGAGGATGCAGCGATTACCTCATTAATTAACGATTTTAATAAAATGGAAGGATAATGTAAAATCTAAGCATTACACTTTTCCAAAGCCTATTGGATGAGAATATTTCAAAAATTCTCACCATATCCTAGAAATATATAATTGTGGGACCTTTAGAATCCGAAAAAGAATTTCAAAATAATGTAACATTTCAATCATTCCAAGAGTGCCCTCCTCTCCTCTTATAAAAGGCCCCCACCTCTACCACCTTATTCACACTTTCAAGCCATTTGTCTCATCCAAAATCTGCCCAAATACTCTCCAAACTTCAATAACTTACTCCTAGAAGCCTCACTTTGGGCATAATTCTTCCCAAGGAGGCCTTTGGCTCAAATCAAAAGAGTTACCCGATTTTAAGGTAATGTCTTCTCTTATGTTATTTTGTTTTATTTTTCTTCTCCAACCCCCTAAACTATTTTTTATTCATTTAATTTGTAACAACACCAGTATCCTAAATATACTAGGATGTTGTTATAAGAAGGATTTGAGCTACACTTACACACACCTACATCTAATGGTTAAAGAACATACTGTTTCTGTGGATGGCGAATTTCTGCCTCACGAAATGATGATTGTTCAACACTCATATAACACCTTCAAAGGTGGAAATTAAGATGTCACTATATTTATATATATGATATATAATATGTTTATGTTTTACTTAAGGGTCTGTTTTTTTCATTTATATCATACCTTTATTGTTTCCATTATGGGTAAACGCGATATTTTCATTTTAGGAAGTGCGGACTACCGCCCCCTCAAAGTGATTTGAATCGTTAATGTCATATGTGGGATGTATAAAGGATGTATTAAATGATATTATATATGATATTATACTGGAATTATAATATACCTTTATATCATTATGATTTCATTCCATTAAATATGAAATAGAAATGAAAGTAGCGTTCATGCGTACGTACGGCTTACCGTCTCCATGAACGGTGCATTTCATTTCTTACCTCTAAATGTCATGTAATATTATGAATGAATGTATATAATGGATATATATGAGATATATGATATCTATATCATGAATATAATTCTTTATATAAAGGATATTTCACCACATGAACAACTTGTAATTATAAGAAGTCTATTTTTGACTCAAGTACCAAAGATCGACAAAACGACCGTTATTAACTTAAATAATTACATAATGTTCATAACATGGTTATAAGTGATATTAAAGGAATAAGAAACTTTAAAAGGTTCTTAAAAAACTATAAATTAACTCTATTTTATTATTCATGAGGTTAAATAACGGTCGAGTCAAGACAAGACGCAAGGTAAGGGAACTTCTTAACCCAATTTCCATTCTTTGGGTTAATCTCTTACTTTCAAATTATGTCATGATATTATTATGCCATATCTTGTATTTTTACTTTCTTGATGTGTAATTATAGTGAATACACATAATAGATCTATTTTATTTTGAAAAAAATGATCTTTTTGAGGGACTTTGTCTCAATCTCCTTTCATTGAGGCATATTTGATTTTATACACTACTCTCCTTTATACGGTGTACAAACCCTTTGACTATTGTGTTTATTCAAAAGGAATCTTTTTATACAAAGTGTTTTACTAAACAACAAAAAGGAATGTTTTTATTATCGTACGTATGCGGCGACAATGACTTCTCCGCCGCCATGTCCATTATTTGGGTTTCAGCTTCCTCTACAAGCCATAACTTTTTTTAAAATGAAAAATAAATTCCATGTTTTAATTTTCTTTTATTTTGGTATTGAAAATGGTTTTTAAAGTGTTTTTACTATATCAATGTATTGTATTGATATCTTGTGATTGAAATGTGGAAATTTTATGTTTCCTTTATGCATATTTTATGTGATATGATTATGTTATGGTTTATGATATGTTTAAACCTGGTCATATGAGGAATGCATTGGACTTAATAAATGAAAGGTGGAGCCCGCTATAGCTACTCGATGCATCGGTAGGTCTCATGAGACAAGCTAGTGTCTTGGCACGAGGCCTTGAAAAAATCTTATTTGTGGTCTTGGCACGAGGCCTTGACTACGTGGTTATGATAGTCTGGCATTATGCATTCCATCATTATGAAAGTGGTTATTGATATTGCATGTGATTATTCGACCAGTAGAATATCCATGTGAATAAGTAAATGGAATTATCTCATTTTACTTTTTCCATATTATGTTGAAGTTCATGTTTAAAAGTCTTTTGTTTTAGTTATACATTGCCTTAAATGTTAATGTTTATTTATGGAAGCTTCCGCAATATTGTTATCCTTACTGAGCATCTGAGGTCACCCCTTTCAATTTTTTAATAATTTCCAGGATGTGAAGAAGTATTTTATGAATGACCTGCAGGGATAGTCTGAAGAGGATATGAGTGTGGACTATGAGGACTTTGTTATTAGTTTTTCGCTTTATGATGTAATGTAACATTTATGAATGTATCTAGTGTTTCCAAGACTACTAAACTAATCGGCCTTTCGAAACTTGATCTTATGTGATCATGCCAATGTTACGCACTAATGCACCGACTTTGGGCAACTGGGCTCGGGGCGTTACAGTGGTCATAGAGAAAATGTTAATATATACATTATTTTTAAAAAATCTTAAAAAATCAAAAAAAAACTTATGGAAAATGTGGGAAATAATAAATTTTAAACAATTGCAAATATTGTCAAATATAACAGAAAATTAAATTCATAAAAAATTCATTATAATTATTAACATTCTTGATACTTTTTTTTAAAAATATCTAGGGATGAAAAATATGTTCATGGTATATTTATTAAAATATTTGGGAGATTAATACCTTATATCATTACTATCCATTGAATTAAGACCTAATTAAATTGTTAACATTCCATTGAATAATAAATCCATATAATTTCAATAAAAATTACAATAAAATACATTATTGTTAAGTATAAAAACTACATAAAATAAAGAGTAAGAATAATATATAATATGTCTTAATAATGAGAAATTGAGATACGAAAAACCTTACAACACTGGTATCTCTTGAAATTAAGTCACATGAATTATATAAAATGAGATGGATTTTTTAAAATCCATTTAAACTAAGGAAAAAATGTTAAAAATTTCCCTTACCATAAAGTATAACCCCTTCAATAACCCTTTTATCCCTTCTCATAATGATATTACTTTTAATATGGTAACTATTAATTATGGTTTAAAATGTAATAGGACATACTAAATAATAATAATATTCTTATTTAATTATTCGGAAACAATTTTTAAATTTTAAAATCTTACAGGTGGAAAAAAATATTTTTAATTTAATTATGAAAAATTCAATGATTTTTTTTTCAAAATGTATTTTTATGCATAAACATGAATTTAATCCAACATAAATTATAGAAATCTTTTTTCATGAAATTTATTATATCCTGAATTAAAAAAGGATATTTATGTGACATTAAAAAAATAGGAAACCGAATGTAACCTAGTGATTACTTAATTAATGAAAATTACCAAAAATAGTTCTTTTACTAGAATAAAATATTAGCTTGATTCATAGAAAGGTAAACAATGATTTATATATTTAGTATTATATTTTTAAATTAGTTATATAAAATATTAAATATATATTACTTTTATAAAAAGGTTTTCATAATCATCAATTTTATTACTAAACAATTATAATATCATAAAATATACAGTATCCAAAAAATAAGTATTTTTCACTATTTACCTAAAAATGAGCATTTTTCAAAAAAATATTGAAATTTCCTCATAAGATAATTATTATCTGATTAATTGAATAAAAAAATTCATTGTATAAAAATTAAATCCTAAAATTTAGGAATTTTATATTTATATATGACAAAAATATATATATAATCATGTTTGAATAGAAAACATTCCTTTTTTAATTATTAACTATTCCAATTATTACATCTTATCAGATAATAATTAAAGTAGTGTTAATCCATTATTCATATTAATAATATTTTTAATTTATTTTAAAATATATTTTTGTGGAATATTAAAATAAAAATGAGAACTTGTTTATTTTTTTAATGAAAATACATTTTCCGTATAATATGATATTATATGTTATTTAACGAAGAAACATTACTTTTATCTATAATTGGTAATAAAAATGACCAATAATTTTTATAATTATTTTAAAATTTTGTTAATTCTATATCTATTTTCTAATTAGACAAATAAATTATAGTTATTACTTTTAAAAGATATAATTTTAACTTAATAAATTCTGTCATTGTATTTTCTCCCAATGTTGACTATTGAGAAACCAATTAAACCTTGTATTTATTTAGTGTCAAATATATGAAAATTTTTCTAATAATTTCATTATGTCACCATCAAAAAATTTCATCCACCCAATTTTAATCATCACCCAATGGTGAAAAAATCTATGGGTATCCCAAGCATATAAAAAATATATATAATTTTTAGAGTTATATTAACCTTACAGACATAGGAAACATATCATGTTCCATTTATTTGTATTAACCACAATATTGATTATTTCTCCATTTTTTAATCTAAAATTTCCTGACAATGTTTCATAAAGTGAATATGAATTTATCAAATCATAACCCTCCAAGTGTCTCAAACAAATTATATAGTTAGGACATGTAGTTGGGAAATTAGTGGAGATTCAGTTAATATATAAGAATCATTTTATAGGGTTATTACACATAGGTGAATTTATGCCATATCCTGCATGCACATTATTTCCAAATACGGATGTCATTTGTAGGAAACAACACAAACTTGAATTTTGAAAATTTTATCATATTAGATATATTTAGATTAATCTGTATGGTTTAAATCAATTCATTCTAAATTTAATACCTAATATTAAATAAACAAAAGCTATTATCTTGATCCTCTAATCCATACTGTAACATCATAGGAAAATAAAGAAATAATACATTTTCTTTTTAAATAATATTTTGTGAATTAAATATTAATTTTACCTTAAAGTGGTTGTTATGTTTGATGGTGTACTCGATACACAACAACAGGTTTCTTTGAAATCTTACGTTGCATAATAATAACAATATAATATTATTATTTTAAATGGTATTTAATTCATAGCCATTGTATTAGCGGGAATGAATATAAATCACTAATATATTATTATACATGTTTTTTAATTTTTTTATATTTATCCAATATAAGTTAGATGCTTAAAATGTGGATTAATCTTATTTTAAGCATAAATACTGTAATATTCCTTAAAAGGACGATTTATCGCCTTTTAATGGTGAACCCTCTATAAATATATTTTTGGTCACTTTTATGAGTTCTATTTGAAGAAATATATTATTATTTCGGAATGGCACAAAAAAATATAATTTTGATGAAATTTGGGTATTATTCTGATAAAGTACATTTTTTGATGAATAGTGAAAATACTGTACTTTATTTCAATACTGCCTTTAAATCTAATTTATTTACGTGGTTATATTATATTTTTGATTGTTTTTAAAGTTTAATTTTATTATATTGTTACCATTTAATCCAATTTTGGTCATTTTAATTAATTTCACATTGAAATTGGACATAAAAAAGTGTCACTTTTTTTATAGTTATTAATTTTTAAAAACACGCCTTTTGTTTTGATAGAGGGAATTAATTTTAAATTAATTTAAACCACTTATTTTTTTTTAATTTAGAAAAATTCATTTCATATTTGGTATCAATAGGTCCAAATTTTGTAAAAAGGGAACTTTTATTTTTAGACATTGTGAATATTTACTCTAATAAATATTTTATTTATCATGGTTAAAGGGTAAATCTGGTAAATAAGGGTAAACAAATATTATTACTATAATATAAAATTACCATCACATGTGTCATAATCCTATTTGATGATACATATCTGACCATTGGCATCTTTGGGTCGATTTGGGAACCCCGTGGAGCCACATGGGAGTGATAGTGACACTTTATATTAATTAACTTAAAGTAATCAAAAAAATGACAAAAACAAATATCTTTTATTAAATTAATTTTTACATATGGATATATAAGTTATAATTTAGACTATAAATATTTTTTAGTAATCTAAAAATATTTCCTACATCATGATATTTTGTTTTATAATTTTTAGACATCAAATAAATTATATTATTGATGACACGATAATGATGTAGTGTTTACCTCATTAATATATGATTAAAATAAATAATATTATAATGTTGAAAATAATATCCAAAACCTGTGAAATTCTTGTTTAGTGATTTTATTTATACCATGATTAATCTTTCTTCGACTTTAATTAGTTTTGGAAATTTTGAAACCGAAAATCATTATATAATAAAATAATATTTTCACACTTTCTTAAAGAGCCCCTCCTCCCCCTTATAAACATCCTTCACCTATAACCCAGTACTCACACCTCTAAATCCCCTTGTCTCGTCTAACCTCAGAAAAATTAATCTCTCTACATCCCTATCCTCCTTCTAAAAGCCTTAACTTAGGTATAAGGCACTTCAACAAACCCTTTTGGCTCAAACCAAAGGGATTTACCCGATATAAATGTAACATCATCTCTTAAGTTTTTTTGTTTTATTTTAATTATTCAACCCTATAATCACTTTTTATTCATTTATTTTATAAAAAAAATTATACTAAATATACTTGGTTTTTGTTATGATAAGGATTTGAACTACACATACACACACCTTTATAAAATGGGTAATGAATATACTATTTCTATGGACAGCGAACTAACGCCTCACGAAACGATGATTGTTCATTTATCTCTAACCACCTCCTATGGAATCCATTAAGATGGAAATGTATTTTTATGTGATATATATTATATTGTTTCTATGATTATTTATTTTTCATTTATAAAATACCTTTATGGTTTCCATAGTGGGTAAATACGATAATCTCGTTTGAGGAAGTGTGGACTACAACCCCCTCAAATTGATATGACTCGTTAATGCCAAATGAGGAATGTATAAAAGATTAAATTAATGATATTATATATGATATTATACTAGAATTATAATTTACTTATGTATAATTATGTTTTAATTCCATTAAAATAAAAAATATAAATGAAAGTAGTGTTAATGTGTACGTACGGGTTACCATCTCCATGAACGGTGCATTTATTTTCTCACCTCCAAATGTAATGTACAACTATAAATACATGTATATACTAGATATATTTGATATATATGATATCTAAATCATGAATATCATTATTTATATATTTAAATTTTCACCACATGAACTAGTGGTAATTTTAAGATGTCCATTTTTTACTCAAGTACCAAATATCGACAAAATAACCATTATTAACATAAATGATTGTATAATTTTTATAACATGGTAATAATTGAAATAAAAATAATAATAAACTTAAAAAAGTATCTTAATATAGTATAAATTATCTTTTGTTTATTATTCAAGAGATTAAATAATGAATGGGTCAAATCAGACATGAGGTAAGGGATTATATCTCAATATCCTTTCATTGAGGCGTATTTTTTTTATACACAACATAATTTTATAAGCTATATAAAACCCTTTGAAATTTCTTTTTATTCAATGGTAATCTTATTCTATGAGTCATATTACTAAATTACAAAAAAATTTCTTTTTAATGTAACCGGTGACAATGACCTTTCCACCTCCGCGAGTATTATTTGATCTTTGTCTTTCTTAACAAGCCATAATTTCTTTTAAAAAGGAAAATAAATACCATATAATAATTTACGTATTTTGGTATTGAAAATTATTTTGAAAGTTGATTTGTTTTGTTAATATATTTAAATGATATATTGTGATTGAAATTTGTATATTTTATCTTTATTTTATGTTTGTTTTATGTGTAATGAATATGTTATAGTTCTTGGGAATTGTTTATGTATACAGGTGCTTATATGATAATCATAGGGTGAGTGATCCCAAGATAGATCTCCAATGCATTGGGTAATGTAACATAGGTAAACTTGAATGTTTCTCCTATGATATTTAGGGAATATGCTATGATGGGTATTCCTAATGTAACTCCCTATGTAGCTGTGAAAGCTACAATTTTAGTATGATATGAATGCCACAATATATCTTTATGTTTTATGATTTCAATGTGTTATTCATTAATCTTATGATTTCATGAGGCATGCTAAAGATATTTTTTTATGTATGTATTGATGAAGTAATGTTTTCTCTCTTTGTTTTATAAGCCTTACCGAGGTTTTTATGCTCATCCCAAGTATCGAAATGTTTTTCATAGGACTTAAAGATGAATAGGGTCAAGGATGGGATCAATGTAAATTCTTTATGTAAAAAACATGGATCTAGACATGAAATTTTTTTCAAGAGTTTTTATTTTATGAAAAAAATGTAAATTCAGTAAAAGTGTCTACTTTGAAAAAATTTAGATGTAATGTAATAGTTTTGGCCTATGTCTCTAAAACTCTAAACCTAAAAATATTCTCAGTGGGAATTATTCATTTAATTTAATATTATGTACTGTTTTAAGTTTGATTCCTTATATTTGGTATCAGAGGTCGGTTTAAACAACTTTAATATTTGAGGTATTGTTAAATTAATATCCACAAATTAATTTATTTTAATTTTGAAATGATGTAGCATTTATAGATTACCAATTTTTTCGCTTAATATATTTCTGTGTTCATAAAGGTTTTCTATAGAGGAAACATGCCAGCTATGTTGGTAAAACATCAGGAGGAAGATAGCCTTCCAAACTAGTTATCTAATATGGAATAAATTGTAACTGAACAGTTTTTTGTAGTGATTGAATAGTTGATTAGGATATAAATGGTGGTGGTATCCATGCACGAAATCCGCTAGATCAACCATAGGGGAACATGTTAGTACTGGAGAATTTGATGAGGTTACATCCCCCATCATTCTGAGGATCATCTAACCATAATCTAGAATATGGGTGGATTAAAGCAATGGAGAATATTTTTTATGTTATGGGGAGTTCAGAACATCAAAAGGTTTGTGTTTTTGTTTACCTTTTTGAAGGTGATGCGGATCAGTGGTGGTCGATAGTGAAAAATATCAGGGATAGTGAGGAGATTGATGCTCTTGATTGGGATGAATTTAAAGGTATGTTTCTAAAGAAATATTTTCTTATAGTGGTTCATCTTATGATGAAACAAAATTTATAGATTTGAGGCAGAATGATGATTCATTAGATGATTATAAAGAAAAATTCACTCGACATGCAAGGTATGCACCAAATTTTATATGATATCTTGATAGTAAAATCAACCGTTTTTAGCTAGGATTAAAGCCCAAGTATCAAAAGGATATAGCTTTTCTTGAGTTCAAAAGATATGAAAAACATGTTCGATGTGCGGAGAATATGGAAATGGATTTTTCCGACGATCATGTATTCATTTAAAAACAATATAATAAGAGGTCAAGGTGGTATGAGAATGGGAATAACTCTTTAAAAATGTCTGATGGTAAGAAAATTAAACTTACAGTTTGTTAAAATTGTGGTAAAAATCATCCTGGGTAATGCCTTTTGAATTCTGGTAAGTGATACTAATGTGGTAAAATGTGACATAAGGATCGTAATTGCACCAAAAAAGATCAGGGTAATGGTAAGAAAGAAATCTGATTTACAATAAATAAAATGTTTCATGTGAAATTAGATGGTTCATTATACAAATGAGTGTCCAATGAAGAACTCAATTGAGGGAAAGAAACCAGACTACAAGAAAAAAAGGGTGGTGAAGTCCTTTGAAACTACTTCAGCAGATTTTGGGCCATCAAATGAGGTTGTATCAGGTACAATGTTTGTTTGTTCGGATTATGCCAATGCGTTGTTTGATTCAGGGTCTACACATTCATTCATTTTTTAGAAGTTTTCTAGTAAATTTGGAATTCCATATCATGATATGAAACCTGAATATTTGGTAAAAACACATAGGGAAATTATGAGACAAAAAGAAATTATAAAAACCTTCTTATCCTTATGTGCTGAAAGAATCTGCTTACAAAAATTACTATTTTTCCTCTAGTATGGTTTGATGTTATCTTGGGTATGGATTGAATTTATATTTATCATTTATGATTGACTTCAAAGCTAAAGAGATTTTGTTTAACAATGATTTTCAGTTTGTGTACAAGAATGAACCCTTAATTTTGAAAACATATCAGGAAGATGAGAAACCAGCAAAAGGTGAAAATTAATAATACCTTTCATGTATTGTTGAAAATAGAGGCACTATTCAGATTAATGATTTGTCAGTGGTAAATGAGTACCTTGATGTTTATCTTGATGAGTTTCCTGGTATAATACCTGATCTGGAAGTTGAATTTACTATTGACTTAGTTCCTGATGCTAAGCAAATTTCAAAACCCCCTTGTCGAATTGAACCAATTAAACAATTAGAGTTAAAGAAGTAATTTCAAGAGTTATTAGATAATGTTTTCATTCGACCTAGCACATCACTATGGGGTTCTATTGAATTTTTTGTTAAAATGAAAGATGGTTCAATGAGACGTTGCATTGATTATAGAGAATTGAATAACATCACTGTTCAGAACAAGTATTTGTTACCTCATATTAATGATTTGTTTGATCATCACTCGGGAGATTAGTATTTTTCAAAGATTGACATGAGGTCGGGGTACCATCTATTGAAAGTGAAGGAATCATACATTCCAATGACCAAGTTTTGTACTTTACATGACCATTATGAATTTGAAGTTATTCCTTTTGGTTTATCCAACGAACCTGCTGTATTCAGGGATCTTATGAGTATAATTTTACTTGGTGCCGGATAAGTTTGTGGATGTGTTCATTGATGATATTTTGGTTTATTCTAAACGTTAAAAGGATCATGAAAGTAATTTAAGGGTTGTCTTGGAAACCATAAAATAAAGGAAACAATTTTGGAAATTCATCAAGTGTGAGTTCTTGTTACAACCAATTTATTTACATGGAAAAATTGTTTCAAAAAATGTTATAACAATTGATCCTCTTAAACCAAAAGTTGACGAAGAATGGCCAACACCTGCAAATATAAATGAGATACATAGTTTTCTTGGTTTGTTAGGTTATTACCAGAGGTTTGTTGACTATTTTGCATGGTTATCTATCCCACTAACTATGTTACCTCAAAAACGCCTTAAGTTCATTTTGAAGAAACAATGTGATGATTGTTTTTAGGAATTGAAAAAAGATTAGTGAATTCTCTCTTTTTGGCACTACCTTCCAGAAATGGTTAGTTTGTTATTTTTAGTGATTATTTGTTGAAAGGAATTTGTTGTTTACTTATGAAGAATGATTAGGTAATCTCTTATGCTTCATTTCAGATGAAACCTCATGAGTTAAATTACCCTACACATGATTTGGAATTAGCATTTGTTTTTTCTTTAAAAATTAAAGGCATTATTTGTATTGAATAAAATGTGATATATATACTGGCCATAAAAGTTTTAAGTATATATTCACCCACAATGATTTGAACATGAGACAAAGGAGAAGGTTGGAATTAATCAAGGATTATGATTGACTGATCCTTTACCATTTGGGAAAAGAAAATAAAGTGGCTGATGATTTCAGTCAAAAAAAAAAGTAATGCTTCATTAACCATACTACATTTGTAATGAGATCTTTTGGTTTTTGATTTGATGATATTTGTGATAGAAGTTGTTGGTGCAAGAAATTATTCTATTTTGTTTCAGGTGTTAGTGAAATCATCTCTATCAGAAAGAATAAATATAGCGCAAAATAAAGAAGGTGAGTGGTATTAAAAGGTTTGGTTGGTTGAGAAGGGTATTTTGTCTGAATTTAACACTGATAATGATGGTGTTTTGTTGTTTCAGAAAATATTATGCATGAATTTTTATTCATAGTTGATGAATTTTTTGTTATGTGAAGCTCATAGTTCCCCATTTTCAGTTCCACCTGGGAGTGCTAAGATGTACAGAGATCTTCGAGTGTGTTAGTGGTGGGAAGGAATGAAAAGAGATATTTTTGACTTTACTGGGAAGTGATTGACTAGTAAACAGGTTAAAAAATAGTGAAAGTTACCAAAAGGTAGGCTTCAATCTTTATCAATGTTAGAGTTGAAATGGGAAAATATATCCATGGACTTCATTGTGGGATTACCAAAGACATGTTGAGGTAATAATTCAATCTGGGTTATTGTTGATTGATTGAATAAATATGCTCAATTTCATTCCTGTTAGAGATACTTTTTCTCTAGATCAACATTATCAGTTTTATGTTAAAGTGATTGTCAGGTTGCATGGTGTTCCCCTCTCCATTGTATCTGATCGTGATCATAGGGTTACATCCAAAATTTGGAAAGGCCTTCAAAAGTCGTTGGGTAATGAATTAAATTTTATTACATCTTATCATCCTTAGATAGATGTGTAGATAGAATGGACACTTTAGAGATTTGAAGATATGCTACGTTCTTGTTTCCTGGATTACCAAGGATATTAGGACCAACATATTTCATTGGTTGAATTTTCTTATAATAACATTTTTCATTTTAGTATACAGATGCATCCATTTGAGGAATTATATGGGAAGTAGTGCCGAGCACACGATTTTTGGGATAAAGTACGTGAAAGGAAGTTGGTGGGACCAGAATTGGTAGAAGAGATGGTAAAAAAAGTCATGTTGATTTAGAATCATGTGAGAGTAACTCTGTGTAGGCAGAAAAGTTATGCGTATAACCATTAGAAGGATCTTTCTTTTGAGGTAGATGATCATGTATTTCTCATAGTTTCTCCAGGGAAAAGTGTAATGTGTTTGGGAAAGAATGGAATGTTGAGTCTGAGGTTCATTGAACCTTATTAAATCCAAGAGAAAGTTGGATCTGTAGCTTATAGAGTGGATTTACCTCCAATTTTGTCTCAGATATACAATGTTTTACCTGTTTCACTATTGAGAATGTATATCCCAGATACATATCATGTTTTAAGTCCAGAGGTAGTTTAGTTGGAATAGAATCTCTATTATGAGGAACACCCTATCTAGATTCTTGAAGGAAGAGAGCAAGTATTGCGTAATAAGGTAATTCATTAGGTAATGTTTTGTGGAAAAATCATATGGTTGAAGGGGTAATGTGGGAATCTGAAAATGTTATAATGTATAAATACCCCCATTTATTTGATATGTGAATAAAATTGCGAGGACACAATTTACAAAAGGGGGGAAGGATGTAACATCCTAGGTAAATAAAGAAATAATACATTTTTTTAGCTAATATTTTTTTAATTAAATATTAATTTTAACTAAATTGGTTTCTATATTCGATGGTGTACCTGATACGTAACAACAAGTTTCTTTGAAATCTTACTTTACATAATAATATTATAATATTATTATTTTAAATGGTAGTTAATGCATAAAAATTGTATTAGCATTCATGAATAGAACTAACTAAAATATGATTATACATGTTTGTTAAATGTTTTTAATTTTCCAATAAAAGGTAGAGGCTTAAAATGTGAATTAATCTAATTTTAAGTGTAAATACTCTAATATTAATTAAAAGGTCAATTTACCACCTTTTAATGGAGAACCCCCATTAATTCTATTATTGGTCACTATTATATGTTCTATTTGAAAAAAAAATATTATTCTTTAGAATCGGGACATCAAAATATGATTTGGATGAAATTTTGGTATTTTTATGATAAATTTTATTTTTTATGAATAGTCAAGAATACTGTATTTTAATTCAAAATTGACTTTTAATCTAATTTATTTATATGGTTAGATTATATTTTCAATTGTTTTTAAAGTTTAATTAGTATTTTAACCATTTAATCTAATTTTTGTCATTTTAATTATTTTCACAATGATATTTGACATTATCATGTGTCAATCTTTTGATAGTTATTATTTCTTAAAAACACGACTTTTTGTTTTTACAGCAGAAATTAATATTAAATTAATTTTTGCCTCTTCTGGGTTTCTAATTTGGAAAACTTTATTCCATATTTGGCATTAGGAGGTCCAAATTGTGTAAATAGGTAACTTTTTTTAGATATTATGAATATTTACTTCAGTAAATATTTTATTTACCATGGTTAAATGGTAAATATGGTAAATAAGGGTAAACAAATATTGTTATAATAATATAAAATTACCCTAACATGTGTGTTAATGTTATTGGTTGATACATATCAGACCATGGGAGTCGTTGGGTCAATTTTGGGTCCCCAAGCAGCCACAATGGAGTGATACTGACAATTTATTTTAATTAACATTAAGTAATGACAAAAATGACATAAACAAATAACTTTTTGTAAATTAATTTTTACAAAGGGATATATAAGTTATCTTTTCAAATAAAAATATTCTTTATAAATCCAAAAATATTTCCTACATCATGATACATTTTTTATAATTTTTAGACATCAAATAAATTAAATAGTTTATGACACAATAATGATGTAGTGTTTACCTCATTAATAAATGATTTAAATAAATAAGATTATAAGGATTAAAATAATATACATAACCTATAAAATTCTTATTTGATGATTTTATTTCAACCATTTTTCATCCTATCTTCTACTCTAATTAATTTTGGACCTTTAGAAACCGAAAATCATTATATAATAAAATAATATTTTCACTCTCTCATAGAGAGCCCTCCTCCCCCTTATGAAATTCCCTCACCTATAACCCATTACTCATACCTATAAACCCCCGTGGCTTATCCAAACTATGCCTAATTAAGCTTATTATATCCCTATCCTCCTCCCAGATGTCTCAATATAGGTATAAGTCACTTCAACAAACCATTTTGTTTCAAACCAAATAGAGTTACACGATATAAAGTTAACGACTTCTCTAAAGTTATTTTGTTTTATTTTTCTTATACAACCACCTAAACTCTTTTTATTACATTATTTTATAACAAAACCAGTATAATTAATATACTAGGTTTTTTATGAGAATTATTATAACTACACTAAAACACACCTCCATCTATTCGGTAAAGAACACACTGTTTCTACGGACGGAGAACTAACACCCCACGAAACGATGATTGGTCAATTATCTCATACCACCTCTTATGGTGGCCATTAAGATGGAGTTGTATTTATATATGATATATATTATATTGTTTCTATGCTTATGTATTTTTCATTTATAGAATACCTTTATGGTTTCCATAGTGGGTAAAAATAATAATCTCATTTAAAGAAGTGCGAACTACCGCCCCCTCGGAGTGATTTGACTCATTCATGCCATAAGTGGAATGTATAAAGGATAGAGCTTATGATATTATATATGATATTATACTATAATTATAATATACCTATGTATCATTATGTTTTAATTTCACTAAAATAATAAATATAAATGAATGTAGTGTTCATGCGAACATAAATCTTACAGTCTCAATGAATGGTGTATTTCATTTCTTACCTTCAAATGTTATGTAAAATTATAAATACATGTATATACTGGATATATATGATATATATGATATCTAAATCATTAATATAATTCTTTATATAATGATCTTATGACTACATGAACAACATGTAATTATAAGAAGTCCATTTTAGACTCAAGTAACAAATATCGACAAAACAATTGTTATTAACTTAAATGATTACATAAAGTTTATAACATAGTAATAAATGATATAAAAGGAATAATAATATTGAAAAATTATCTTAATCAAGTATAAATTATATTTAGTTTATTATTCAGGAGATTAAAGAATGAACAGGTCAAATCGGTCATGAGGTAAGAGAGTTCTTCTCAATCTCCTTTCATTAAAGAATATTTTGTTTTATAAACGACATTCTTTTATATTCTATATAAACACCATTGAAATTTCATTTCATTAAAAGGGGATATTTTTCTACGAGTATTTTTACAAAATGAAAAAAAATGTTTCTTTTTTTATGTAATCGGTGACAATGACCTTTCTTCCATTACGAGTATTATTTGATCTTTGGCTTCCATAATAAGTTGTAGTTTTTTAAGGAAAATAAATACCATATAAACTATTACATATTTTTGTTTTGAAAGTGTTTTTGATAATTGATTTGTTATTTCAATATATTTAAATGATATATTGTGATTGAAATATGGAAATGTTATCTTTATTTTATGTTTGTTTTATGTGTTATGAATACATTATAGTTCATGGGAACTGTTTACATATTCGGTTGGTTTAGTGATAAACCTATGGAAGGTGAGCCCGAGATAGATCCCCAATGCATTGGGTAATGTGATAGAGGAAAACGTGAATGTTTCTCCTAAGAGAATTAGAGAAACTATTGTGATGGGTATTCCAAATGTAACTCCCTATATAGTTGTGATTGCTACAATGTATGTAAGATATAGATTCCATAATTAAATTTATGATTTATGATTTCAATGTGTTATTCATAAATCTTATAATTTCATGAGGTATGTTAAAGATCTTATGTTTGGTACGTAGTGGTGAACTAATGTTTTCTTTCTTTGTTTTGTAACCATTTATGATGTTTTTATGCTCATCCCAAGTTTCAAAATGTTTTTTCACATGAAATAAATATGAATAAGGTAAAGGATGGGATCAAGTAAAAGTCATGTTGTCTAACACATGGAACTGGACATGAAAAATTATTTCAAGAGTTTTTATTTAATGATAAAAAATAGAAACCGGTTATAAGTATCTACGTTAATATTTTTTAGATGTAATGTAATAGTTATGGCCTAACTCTCTAAAAATCTAAAACTGAAAATATCTTCAATATGAATTATTCATTTAATGAAATATTGTGTAATGTTTTAAGTTTGGGTCCTTAAACATAATCTAAACCAAAAAAATGTAATTGCATATACTTTTAAAATTTAACATAGCCATATCCTAAAAAATATTAATCACATAAAAATCAATATACATCACAATCCTAAAAATTCATAATAATATATTAAACATTTCTAAAATTAACTTGAATCATTTTTTCAAAAAAAAATTAACCACCAATGTAACATATAAATGTAAAAATATATTATTAATATCTATAATCCCATTATCCTATGAAAATAAATTTACCTCAACATTAAATCACATATCAACCCAAATGGTTTTCTAAATTTCTATCATTTATTCTTCAAAAAATTAAATTATTTTTTTGCAATATATCATTAGTAACCTCTTAATATTACCACAGTTGTCCTCAAAAGTGTATTTATATCATTGAACATATGATAAAAATTAAACTTATCAACCCATGATGGAATCTAACACTACTAATATATCCTCAACTTATAACCTCCTAGGAATTAATGGTATCTAAACCATACACTATTGCCATCTTTGGTAACTGGAAACCCATTCAACCAGTTCTAATGCTAAAATAACCACATTTAAATATTTTCTTTAAAGCCCGCATAATTGAACCAAACATAAAAATTCATAATCACTATGTCAATGAAAAAGATTCACATATATACCAATGACCTTTTATGTAACACCCCAGGTAAATAAATAATATGACATTTTTATATTTATCCCTATTTGTGAATAAAATTTTTATATTAATTTGAAGGGAACGCTATGCTTGATGGCTTACCCAATATGTAACAACGAGTTCCTTTGAAATCTTATGTTGCACTATAATAAGAAAATATTATTATTTTAAATGGTAGTTAACGCCTAGCCGTTGTAATGGAGGGAATGAACAGAACTAACTACAAAGTGATTATATATGTTTTTCAAATATTTTTACTTTTTACAATAATTGTTAGAGGATTAAAAATGTGAATGAATTCAATTTTAAGCGTAAACATTCTAATATTCTTTAAAAGGTCGATTAACCGCCTTTTGATGATGAACCTCTTTTAAATCCAATTTTTGAAATTTTTATGTGTTATATTTGACAAAATAAAATTCTTCTTTAGAATCGGGACATCAAAATTTACTTTGTGTAAATTTATGGTATTTTTCCGATAATGTTCATTTTTAAATGAATAGTAAAAATGTTGTATTTTAATTCAAAACAACTTTTTAATATAATTTATTTATATGATTAGATTATCTTTTTAATTGGTTTCCAAGTGAAATTATAATATATTTTTACCATTTAATCCAATAGTGGTCGCTGGAATTAATTTTATCTTGAAATTGGACTAAAACTAGTGTCAATCTTTTGATACTTATTGTTTCATAAAAACACGCTATTTGCTCTGACAGTGGGAATTAATTATTAAATTAATTAATTTAACTTATATGTATTGAATTTTTTAAAATATACATCATTTTTGAATTAGAAATATCAAATATAGCCTAGGGTGAATTTTTGTAATTTTCTGAAAAACTTCAATTTTTTATGAATAGTGAAACCACTAAGTGGTAGTTAAAGAAACCGATTTTTCATTTAAATGAAACTTTACCACTTCTGTGATTTTAATTTCAAAAATCCGACATACATGGATGTAATTAATAAGTAAAATGTGGTTCAATGGGATTAAAATAATTTTTTGGTGAATAGTAACTTTTAAGTTTATTAATCGCGATTAGAGATAATTAGTATAATTTAAGGTAAAAATAATGTTTTAATAATATGAAATGACCTATAAACATGTCCTACCCTCATTTTATGTGTCATGGACGACCAAGAAAATCCGTGGGTCAACTTGGGGACCCCATGGAGCCACTTTGGAAGGAAAATGACATTAATATATTTTTATTTAATGTAAAAGTAAAAATGACACAAACATGAGTTGTTTTACTAAAACAATTTTTAAATAGGGTTATACAAGTTAGATGTTTGACTATATATAGTAATTGTAAAGATAAAAATATTTCCTACATCATAGTATTTTTTTTATAATTTTTAGACATTAAATAAATTAAATTATTTATGACATCATGATGATGCAGCGATTACCTCATTATTTAACGATTTAAATAAAATGAAAAGATAATGTATAATCTAAGACCTAAACTTGTCAAAAACCTATTTTATGGGTATATTTCGAACCCTTATCACCTTATACTTGAATTATATCAATGTGGGACCCTTTAAATCCGAAACTCATTTTAAAATAAAGTAACATTTGTTTACATTCCAAGAGTTCCCCTCCTCTCCTCTTATAAAAGGCCCCCACCACTATCACCTTACCCACACCTCTCAAGCCTTTGGTTCGGCCAAGATCTGCCCATTTTGTCTCTCCACATCCTTATCTTACTCCTAGAACCCTCACTTTGGGAATAAGTCTTCCCAAGGAAGCCTTTGAGCTCAAATCAAAAAGAGTTACCCGATTTTAAGGTAATGTTTTCACCTGTGTTATTTTGTTTTATTTTGCATCTCAAACCCCCTAAACTCTTTTTATTCATTTATTTTGTAACCAATCCAGCATCTTAAATATAATAGTATGATTTTATAAGAATCATTCGAGCTAAAATTACACACACCTACATCTAATGGTTAAAGAACATACTGTTTCTGTGGATGGCGAATTTCTGCCTCACAAAACCATGATTTTTCAACACTCATATAACACCTTCAAAGGTGGCCATTAAGATGTCACTATATTTATATATTATATATAATATGTATATGTTTTACTTATGTTTCTGTATTTTTCTTTTGTGGCATACCATTATGGTTTCCATTGTGGGTAAACATGATAATTTCATTTTAGGAAGTGCAGACTACTGCCACCCCAAAGTGATTTGATTCGTTAATTCCATATGTGGGATGTATAAAATATGGATTTAAAGTTATTATATATGATTTATGTTAAATATAAATGATGAATATAAATCTGTAATTAAAATATACATACCTCTCATTTGTTTTTAATTCTATTAATATGACATAGAAATGAAAGTAGCGTTCATGCGTACGTACGACTTACCATCTCCATGAACTGTGAATTTCATTTCTTACCTATAAATGATTATGTAATATTATAAATACATGTATATTCTGTATATATATGATATATATGATATCCAAATCATTAATATCATTCTGGATATAATGAACCTTTGACCACACGAACAACATGTAATTGTAAGAAGTCCACTTTCGACTTAAGAACCAAATATCTACAAAACAAAAATTATTAACTTAAATGATTACATAATATTTATAACATGGCAATAAGTGATATAAAAGGAATAATTAACTTTAAAAGGTTCTTAAGAAAGTGGAAATTAACTCACGTTTATGATTCGGGATGTTAAAGAATGATCGAGTCAAGTCGTACTCGAGGTAAGGGATCCTACCCCTCTCTTTCTTTTTTAAGTACACTCTTTTATGTCATTCCTTATAAGCTAATATTTTTTATGATTTGGAAGTTCTTTTATATTACTAATAATTTAATTTTTATTTTCATATGATGAGAGACCCTATTTTCTCTCATCAATCCATTTTGGATGTTTTGATTGGCGCCGTTAGGCTGCCGAATTTTCGTAAGGGATCCAACCTCTCTCTTTCTTTTTATGTACTCTCGTTTATGTCACTTCTTTTAAGCTCCTATTTGTTATGATGGGGGATGTTATTTTATATTCCTCTTTATGTAAATTTTATTTTAATATGATTAGAGACCCTATTTGATCTCATCAATCCATTTTTGGAAGTTTTAAGTGGCGCTGTTAGGCTGTCAAGTTTCTGTAAGGGATTTTTCATCTCACTTTTAGTCCCGTGAGATCTATGATACACTTTCCACCATTTACTTTGAGTGGTGTATGTAATTCCCATTATTATACTCTTTTTGTAATATAATTTCATTTTTGGGTATTTACATATTCATTGTATGACCCTTCTTCAATGGGGTGTACGTTTCGAAAGTTACCCAAGTCGGTAAGGGAACCTTTCACCCTCCTTTTTTTAAAAGACTTATTTTGTTATGTGTTTTTATTTTCGTCTTATTATGTGGGGATATGTCATTATATATCCTTATTTCCGTAAATTTCATGTCCAAGTGATCAGATACCCTTAATCTCTCTCATCAACTCTTTTTCTAAAATTTTACGTGACGCCGTTAGGCAGTCGAATTTTACCAAGGGAACTTCTTAACCCAATTTTGTTTTCTTTGGGTTCAACATGTAGTTATTGACTATGTCATCCTTTTAATATGTGTGAATTACCTTTGATTGTTTTACACATAATATCCACTTATATTGGGTGTATTTATATTTGTCACACATAATTATGAGATTTATTTATCCTTAATTTAAGGATACTTTCTTTATAATGGATTTCATCTCATTTTACATTTCTATTGAGACTTCATTGTTGTTATGCACCAGTTCACTCTTATATGGTGTATATATTGTCCTTTTGAATTATATATCATGAATCCCTCTGTTCTCATGATATTATAAATTTCTAATTAAATGTTATTCCTCAATTATTGTATTCAAGTGTCTCTCATTTTGTTAAAAACACTTTAACTAAAATATCGTTTTAAATGTTTTAATGATTTATTCTTATAAATATTTCTCATTAATATCCATGTTTTAAAAATGGTTTTAAGGATTTATTTATATGGATATTAATTGTTTAAAATGTTAAAAGCTTCAAAGTGGTATGGGACACTTTGATTCAAAAATCTCTTTATTAAATGTTCTAAATGGTTTGGAAAATGGTTTTTAGAATGGATTCATTATTTCAATATCTTAAAATGTAATATTGTTATTACAATGTGGGAATGTTATCTTTATTTTGTGCTTAAGTTATGTTCTATGATTATGTTATGGTTCTTGGGAATTTTTTATGAATACGGGTGGTTCCGTGATAAACTAAGGGAGGGTGAGCCCAATATAGCTCTCCAATGCATTGGGTAACGCGAAGGGGTGAAACGTTAAGGTTTCTCCGAAGAGATTTAGGGAATATACTGTGATGGGTATTCCAAATGTAACCAAGAGGGTTACTCCCTATGTAAGAATGTTATGAATGCCTCAAGTTACCTTTATGTCTTATGATTTCTATGAGTTATTCATAAATCTTATGATTTCATGAGGTATGTTAATGTGCTTATGTTTTATGAGTAATGTATGATTTCATTGATTCTTATGTATACATGGACTAATGTTTTCATTCCGTATTGTTATAACCCTTACTGAGCTTTTTATTTTCATCCCATGTTTTTTTGAATTTTTTTTCACAGCAAATAAGGTTGAATAGGGTCAAGGATGGGACCAAGGAAATGTCAGGATGTCTAAAACAAGGAACTATACATGACTCTTTTCTTAAAGAGTTTTTATTTTGTGAAAAAAATGGAAGCTGAGTAGATGTGTCTACTTTGTAATCTTTGAGATGTAATAGTTATGTCCTAATTCTCTAAAAATCTAAACCTGAAAAGATCCTCAATGGGAATTATTCATTTAATTCAATAATATGTAATGTTTATGGCCGGGTCCTTATAGTTGGTATCAAAGGAAGGTTTATATAACTTTAGAGGTTTGGGTATTCTCTAAATATAAGTGACATTACCATAATGGTTTGGATTTCAGAAAGAGTCCTACTTTTAGATAATGTTAATGGGTATGTATATCTTAGTGTTTATCTTCCTCATTAGTACATGATGATTTTATTGATATACACACACTGACATTTCTATTTTTATTAAATGGATGGATCAAGCAGGCACCAAAGTGACAATGGGTTTAATGGAAACTGTGTTGGTTCTCTAATTAAGAGACAAGAGGAAATGGGGGATTCAATGAGGAATCTTGTGGTTGTGCTAAACCAACTATCAAGGATTCATGATCAACCACTTGAACCTTGGTGAGTTCTCTAATGCATCATGTATGAGATTTCTAACTCGATGTGGAAGTTCAGGTAATGATTATAAAGGTAACCATTAGGGTTTATATGATCCTTACTTTTAGGTAATTATGGGTTACTCTATGATATGATGGAAAATGAAAGGAATGAGATAAAATTTTGGATAAAATATGTTATTATCATTTTTGAAGATTTTATCTCGTTTTGGGGAATGTTTTAAGAATTATGTAGTTTTGGAAAAAGGACAACACGTAGACCGTGTGACAACCCGTCATGTTGGACAAAGCTGTGGGAATCGAACCCACAACCAAAGTGCAACTGGTATTTATCGCCTACCACTGGACTACGTGATGTCCCTAGTTAGTTTGACTAATTATTTTTAGTTATATGATTTTATGAATTAAGAGTAAGTTGATTTTGGGTAATATATGGAAATTTATTAACCTATCATAGAGGATATGTGATTAGGTTAATTACTTTTCAATATGAGACTTTAAGAGAAACTGATGTTGTTTGGAGATAAATGTTATGATTTAACTTAGAATACTATGTGACTAAATCCTTTTAATATTTGAGTTTCAATCTTAGTTTGTACTCTGAATAATTTTATGGAAAAATTGTTTATCGAATGGTCCTCGTTGAATTTTGGGTTTTGTTGGACAAATTTTAGAGATTAAGAATAGATTTTCATTTTATAAAGGGTTATCCTTTTCTGGATTATCTGATTTGTACTAACCTTTTTGGTTTTGGTTTTGGTTAAAGTCTAATTAAATAGGAAGTATATAGTTCTCTTTTGTGGATTAGGTGATTCTCTAGAAGTTGATTATAGTACTCTTAATGTGAACAAGTCTTCCTAAATACTCTTCTTTTGGAGAAAATATGAGTTTGTGTATGAAATCTAGTAAAAGATGAAAGTCAACCTGACAAGTAAGTATGTTTCCTTATGTTTTAGTTAAGCTCAAAAATAAATTCCTCAATGAAGAGTAACTTAAAACAAAAATGTTTTCTGTTAACTTTTCCTACTGGGGAATCCAATACCGTTTAACCCATCACAGGTTTGTGATTTTCTTATGGTTAACTTTCTCCTAAACATGTTTTTTATCACTCTCCATCAGAACATGACCCTATGTTTTCTCCTCCACATCCATGTTTTCCCACATGGAATCCTAGTATGGGTTAACTCGGGTGACCTCTGTACTTCTCTTTCTTTATTTTAAAGTGATTGTTTTACCGACTCTTGTTCCGATGTGGGACTTTCAAAGATGTTTCCGAGCCCAATTTTAAAATTGCAAGGACGCAATTCCCAAAAGGGGGTAAGGATGTAACACCCTAGGTAAATAAAGAATATGAAATTTTTATATTTATCCCTATTTTTGAATAAAATGTTAATATTAATTTAAAGGGAATTCTATGCTTGATGGCTTACCCAATACGCAACAACAAGTTCCTATGAAATCTTACGTTGCACTATAATAATAAAATAATATTATTTTAAATGGTAGTTAACGCCTAACCGTTGTAATAGAGGGAATGAACAGAACTAACTACAAAATGATTATATATGTTTGTGAAATATTTTTACTTTTTACAATAATTGTTAGAGGATTAAAAATGTGAATGAAATCAATTTTAAGCGTAAACATTCTAATATTCTTTAAAAAGTCGATTAACCGCCTTTTGATGACAAACCTCTTTTAAATCCACTTTTTGACAATTTTATGTTTTATATTTGAAAAAATAAAATTATTCTTTAGAATCGGGACATCAAAATTTACTTTGTGTAAATTTTTGGTATTTTTCCGATAATGTTCATTTTTTAATGAATAGTAAAAATGTTGTATTTCAATTCAAAACCTCTTTTTAATCTAATTTATTTATGTGATAATATTATCTTTTGAATTGGTTTCAAAGTGATATTAGAATATATTTTTACTTTTTAATCCAATAGTGGTCGTTGGAATTAATTTCATCTTGAAATTAGACTTAAACTAGTGTCAATCTTTTGATACTTATTGTTTCATAAAAACACGCTATTTTCTCTGACAGCGGGAATTAATTATTAAATTAATTAATATAACTTATATGTTTTGATTTTTTTAAAATAGATATCATTTTTGAATTCGGAATATCAAATATATCCTAGGGTTAATGTTTTGTAATATTCTGAAAAACATCAATTTTTGATGAATAGTGAAACCACTAAGTGGTAGTTAAAGAAACTGATTTTTCATTTAAATGAAAATTTACCACTTATGTGATTTTAATTTCAAAAATCTGACATACATGGTCTTAATTAATAATTAAAATGTGGTTCAATGGGATTAAAATAATTTTTTGGTGAATAGTAACTTTTAAGTTTATTAATCGCGATTAGAGGTAATTAGTGTAATTTAAGGTAAAAATAATGTTTTAATAATATGAAATGACCAATACACATGGAATACCATCATTTTATGTGTCATTTACGACCAAGAAAGTCCATGGGTCAACTTGGGGACCCCATGGAGCCACTTTGGAAGGAAAATGACATTAATATCTTTTTATTTAATGTAAAAGTAAAAATGACACAAACATGAGTTGTTTTACTAAAAAAAAATTTCAATAGGGTTATACAAAGTATATTTTTGACTATAAATAGTAATTGGAAGGATAAATAGATTTAATACATCATAGTATTTTTTTTATAATTTGTAGACATTAAATAAATTAAATTATTTATGACATCATGATGATGCAGCGATTACCTCATTATATAACGATTTAAATAAAATGATAAGATAATGTATAATCTAAGACCTAAACTTGTAAAAAACCTATTGAATGTGTATATTTCTAACCATTATCACCTTATCCTCGAATTATATCAATATGGGACCCTTTAAATCCGAAAATCATTTTCAAATAAAGTAACATTTGTTTACTTTCCAAGAGTGACCCTCCTCTCCTCTTATAAAAGGCCCCCACCACTATCACCTTACCCACACCTATCAAGCCTTTGGTTCGGCCAAGATCTTCCCATTTTGTCTATCCACATCCCTATCTTACTCCTAGAAGCATCACTTTGGGCATAAGTCTTTCCAAGGAAGCCTTTGAGCTCAAATCAAAAAGAGTTACCTGATTTTAAGGTAATGTCTTCACTTGTGTTATTTTGTTTTATTTTGCTTCTCCAACCCCCTAAACTCTTTTTATTAATTTATTTTGTAACCAATACAGTATCTTCAATATACTAGTATGTTGTTATAAGAATAATTCGAGCTAAAATTACACACACCTACATCTAATGGTTAAAGAACATATTGTTTCTGTGGATGGCGAATTTCTGCCTCACGAAATGATGATTGTTCAACACTCATATAACACCTTCAAAGGTGGAAATTAAGATGTCACTATATTTATATATGATATATAATATGTTTATGTTTTCCTTAAGCTTATTTATTTTTATTTTTTGGCACACCATTATGGTTTCCATTGTGGGTAAACATGATAATTTCATTTTAGGAAGTACGGACTACCGCCCCCTCAAAGTGATTTGATTCATTAATGCCATATGTGGGATGTATAAAGGATGGATTTAAAGTTATTATATATGATTTATGTTACATATAAATTATGAATATAATTCTGGAAATAAAATATACATACCTCTCATTTGGTTTTAATTCCATTAATATGACATAGAAATGAAAGTAGTGTTAATGTGTACGTACGGCTTACAGTCTCCATGAACAGTGCATTTCATTTATTACCTCTAAATGATTATGTAATATTATAAATACATGTATATTATGGATATATATGATATATATGATATCCAAATAATGAATATCATTCTGTATATAATTAACCTTTGACCACACGAACAACATGTAATTGTAAGAAGTCCACTTTCGAATTAAGAACCAAATATCGACAAAACAAACATTATTAACTTAAATGATTAAATAATGTTTATAACATGGCAATAAGTGATATAAAAGGAATAATGAACTTGAAAATGGTTCTCAAGCAAGTTTAAATTAACTCAAGTTTATAATTCAGGACCTTAATTAACGATCGAGTCAAGTCAGACTCGAGGTAAGGGATCCTACCCCTCTCTTTCTTTTTAAGTACACTATTTTATGTCATTCCTTTTAAGCACATATTTCTTATGATTGGGATGTTATTTTATATTAATAATACTATAATTTTTATTTTCATATTATGAGAGACCCTATTTTCTCTCATCAATCCATTTTGTAAGTTTTGATTGGCGCCGTTAGGCTGCCGAATTTTGGTAAGGGATCCAACCTCTCTCTTTCTTTTTATGTACTCTCCTTTATGTCACTTCTTTTAAGCTCATATTTTTTATGATGGGGGATGTTTTTTTATATTCCTCTTTCTGTAAATTTTATTTTAATATTATGAGAGACCCTATTTTATCTCATCAATCCATTTTTGGAATTTTTATGTGGCGTTATTAGGCTGCCGAGATTCCGTAATGGATTTTTCATCTCACTTTTAGGCCCATGAGATTTATTCTACATTTGAAACCATTTCCTTTGAGTGTTGTATGTAATTCCCATTATTATAGTCTTTGTTTAATATAATTTAATTTATGGGTATTTACATATTCATTGTATGACTCTTCTCCAATGGGGTGTACGTTTCGAAAGTTACCCAAGTTGGTAAGGGAACCTTTCACCCTCCTCTTGTTAAAAGACTTATTTGGTTATGTATTTTAATTTTCATCTTATTATGTGGGGATATGTTCTTATATATCCTTATTGCCATAAATTTTATGTCCAGGTGATGAGATACCCTTAATCTCTCTCATCAACTCTTTTTCTAAAATTTTATGTGACGTCGTTAGGCAGTCGAATTTTACCAAGGGAACTTCTTAACCCAATTTCGATTTCTTTGGGTTCAACATGTAGTTATTGAATATGTCATCCTTTGAATATGTGTGAATGATATTTGATTGTTTTACACTTAATATCCATTTATATTGGGTGTATTTATATTTTTCACACATAATTATGAGACTGATTTATCCTTAATTTAAGGATACCTTCTTTATAATGGATTTCATCTCATTTTACATTTCTATTGAGACTTCATTGTTGTTATGCACCAGTTCACTATTATATGGTGTATATACTATCCTTTGGAATATTATATCATGAATCACTCTGTTCTCATGATATTATAAAGTTCTAATTATATGTTATTCCTCAATTATTGTATTCAAGTGTCTCTCATTTTGCTAAAAACACTTTAACTAAAATATCGTTTTAAATGTTTTAATGATTTATTCTTATAAATATTTCTCATTAATATCCATGATTTCAAAATTGTTTTAAGGATTTATTTATATGGATATTAATTGTTTAAAATGTTAAAAGCTTCAAAGTGGTATGGGACACTTTGATTCAAAAATCTCTTTATTAAATGTTTCCAATGGTTTGGAAAATGGGTTTTAGAATGGATTAATTATTTCAATATCTTAAAATGTTATATTGTTATTACAATGTGGGAATGTTATCTTTCTTTTTTGCTTAAGTTATGATCTATGATTATGTTATGGTTCTTGGGCATTGTTTATGAATACGGGTGGTTCCGTGATAAACTATGGGCAGGTGAGACCGATATAGCTCTCCAATGCATTGGGTAACGTGAAGGGGTTAAACGTTAAGGTTTCTCCGAATAGATTTAGGGAATATACTGTGATGGGTATTCCAAAGGTAACCAAGAGGGTTACTCCCTACGTAAGAATGTTATGAATGCCTCAAGTTACCTTTATGTCTTATGATTTCTATGAGTTATTCATAAATATTATGATTTCATGAGGTATGTTAATGTGCTTATGTTTTATGAGTAATGTATGATTTTATGGATTCATATGTATACATGGACTAAAATTTTCTTTCCGTATTTTTATAACCCTTACTGAGCTTTTTATGCTCATCCCATGTTTTTTTTGAAATGTTTTTCACATGACATAATGTTGAATAGGGTCAAGGATGGAATCAAGGAAATGTAAGGCTGTCTAAAACAAGGAACTAGACATGACTCTTTTGTTAAAGAGTTTTTATTTTGTGAAAAAAATGGAAGTTGAGTAGATGTGTCTACTTTGTAATCTTTGATATGTAATAGTTATGTCCTAATTCTCTAAAACTCTAAACCTGAAAAGATCCTCAATGTGAGTTATTCATTTAATTCAATAATAAGTAAACTTTAAGGCCGAGTAATTATATTTAAGGTTTATGTTTTCAGAGAACATAGAAGAAAAATTACATAACAAAGCCCAACTCTTTTCCATCTAGAAGGAATTTTCCCAACTATACCCATATTTTCTTATTCTATAATATGTCTTCAAAAAATCCAAAACAAAATCTCCTCAAATTATACTATGATAAACATATCACATATAATTATCTTCTTCATAACTATTCGAATGGATACCTAAGTAATGTATGAGATCATATATTCAGTAAGGATAAACATAGAATATATGAATCAATGATAAAAATGAAAATAAGATAAAACTATATATGATTAAAGGATAAAAATATAAAAATATACCCAAATTTTCAATAAAAATAAATAAAGATTCATTTTCTAATAATATATCAAGAAAATACATGAGTGATAATAATATGCAATCACCAATAATAATTCATCTATTTTTAGACAATATCATAAGAGTGATGGATAAGTTTTTAAAATAAAAATGTGTAAAAAACACAAGAAAATAAATCATTTGATAATGATTATAGTGATGAAATTAATCATTTAGTTGGATTAGAATAACCACCAATGTACCATTTTTTATTTTACTCCAATCACTAAAATACACCCTTGGTATTTGGTTAGTCAATTGTTAACCATCATGTGCATTGGAAAAAAAATATCATGTTCCCTCTAAATCATTGGACTTACTTTCATCTAACATTTTCTATTTATGAAATATAAAAAATTAACCAATCCCTTAGAGGTATATATAATTCAAGGCCCACCCATTAAATAATGAAAAAATACATATGGGTTCCAAAAAACATAAAAACATCTAAAATATCATCATATATTCCGTAAAAAATCATAGTAAAATTTGTTCTAAAGGAAAAATAATTTATGAAATAATCCAGAAAATCAATATAGAGAAATTATGATGTAGGTATCATAATAAAATATCCTCAATGAATTATATTAATAAAAAAAATTATATTGACATAGATAAAAAATAATCTTCAAAATTATTATCAATATTATATGTAAAACATGTGTAAATATTCATTATGTTCGATAAATATTAAGAACTAAAATTACCAGAAAAATGGGAATTAGATATTATTTGAAAAAATATTGAAACATGTAGTGTATTATCAATAAAAATTGATGTCTATTATGACTAGAAAATTTATTAACATGATAAAAAATAAAATAAACATTTTATTGATCATTTGTAAACAAAGTCAAAAATAACTCATTTGGAAAATTTTCAAAGTATTCCTTTTAAATCCTTGTAAATAAAGTAAAATATAGTTTAAAATTTCATCAAACAGTAATTTGAGTGTATATAAGAAAATTCTTCATACATTATAAATAACATCGATATGAAAGAAAATTATTTAAATGGTGTAGATAATAAAAAATTTTGAATGAAAATTACCTACAGATTTGGTAACATTTGAATTAAATACACATGAAAGGGAGAAAGTTATAAGAATTTTTAAATGAATATAATTTTAATTAAATTCATAATAAAATATATTAATTGGAAATACTTATATAACACAAAATAAAAAAGTTTGTGAATATAAAACATATCTCAGTGAAGGGAAATTTAGATGAGGATACCCTTCCAAATTTTGTATCTCCAAAATAAAAATTATAAAAAATATATAAATTGAGATAGATTTTAAAATCCTTAAATTATATGATTTTATTATTAAATCATCTAGATGTATTTATATACCCAAAACAATATAGAATTATCCCACTATAATAATTTACAACATGAGTATATATAAATAAATTATATTTTATGAAAATATATTTAGATACTCATTATGAAATTATATACATGGAAAATATAAATTTTATGGTGAATAAGTCATATCTCACAATGAAATAAAATAGAAATGAGAAACACTTCCTTAAGTCTCAGCATCCATGAATTAAATTTAATGTTCTTTATAATAAACATAATTAGGTTAATGATAAATATATATACCTTGTAAATAAATATTAACTTTTATATTATCCCATTATATTTATTTACTACATGATTATTTTTTAGTTAATGTTTTTATTTATCATCATGTTTAACTATTTCCAATTATCTCTAGTATGTTTTGTAATAGTGATGTTCATCCCCTATTATTTATAAGAGTTTAATTATTACCATATTATTTAACGTGCTAAATTATATTTTTCATTATAATTAATAATTTTCCAATTTTATTCCAAGTTATTTTTTATGATTCTTTATGTTGAAATCGATGGTGTGCTTTTTTCAGGTAATTTACCAATATTAATAAGTTATATTATAATGACCATTAATTGTATTTTTCAATTTTTAATAATTCTCATGGAATATGTTATGTCATAATATCGTATATATTCATCAAATTAATTTTTAGAGCTATCCATGTTATTTGGTGATGAATAATGACCTTCCAAGCATTGTACTGGTCATGGTCTACATATACAAAAGGGTGATGCTTTCAATTTTTAATGGATTGAAATAAAGGAATTAAAATAATAATTTATCATTAAATAATAATATTTATGTCGTTATATATTATATTTTATGAATAATTATATATAAAAATCCAGGATATTTGGTGATGAAAAAAGTAATACATCGCTTTTTGGAGGCAATACTCTACAAGTACGTATGACTAACAATTTAATTTTCCATAAGATTTTAAGTAGATCTAAAATTATTTTGAAAATTATCACTAAAAACAAAATTATATAATGATAATGATATAATTTTTGTAATAATGTTAGATAATATTTGGATAATAGTTCTTAAGAAACCAACTTGAAAGTGTTTTGTCAAGACTCATCCCCTGGGCCCATGTCGTGACATACCTCAAGACTGCCTCTTCAAGGCCAGGGGTTGGAGACTAGCTCTGATAGCGTCGACCTGCAAGTGTGACTCATTTCCCTGTGTACCTAGACACACAAACACCCAACCACACCCGAATTATTTAAAATTAAACATGCATGCCACTAAACAACCACTGAGTAAAGCTACAAACATTAGGTAAAATGGGCCTGAATACAAATCCAAAAAAAGATTAACTGAAAACTGTAATGTAAAATTAATACTCTAAAATCCATTTTTTGGAAACGCCACCTGATGGGTAAGTGTATAGTATTTTCTTGAATCGGTAGAAGTATGACCTTCCTACCTGGTCTCATAGGGCACCATTGGGTATTGGTCCACCAAGTCATCTATCAAGGCTGTTGTTTTCTGCACTAAACACAACATTTGCAGGCGAAGCCCATAAAGGGTTGGGTAAAAATATTCTCCATAGGGATCCCAAACCAAAAAAGGAAATACCACAAAAAAAAATCAAAAGAAATACTACTCACACGAGGTATAATTTAGAGTAGAAAATTTGGACATTAGTCACATTCTCAAACACCATGAGCTGCTGGAGTACTCCACCTCAATTAAAAAAGTGGGCTTGTTGGGTCATAAAAAATCATATTCCCACTAACATTGGGACTAATCTGGTACTCATAGATGATGATTACCTTGGGTTTTTTGGGTCACAAAGAAGACTCTCCCCACCGTGGGCATGGCTGGTCACACAAAAGCCACTTCCCACCTTGGTCATGCTGAGGTACTCCTCTTGTTGAGTATCATGGGTCTTCCAGGTCACATAGAAGCCTCTCTCCACCATGATAGTGTCGAGTCACATATAAGATGCATCTAGTAGGCCATAGTAGCCGATCCACATAGGGTCTCCTATCATCAATCTTTATGTCTCATCCAACTGTAGGGTTTCACCACATAGCATGATTTATCTCAGGAGAACCACTTCCCAATCCATTTTTTTATTTCAACTTCCATGAAAGCCTCCATAGAGTTTTCCAAAAGATCTTCCTCTTAGATAGGGTTACAACGCCACAAATAGAATGACTATCAGATTCCCATTATGAAAAATATTTTCTTTTTTCCAAAAAAGTGGTTGGTTGGGTCCAAGTCCGCTGACCCGACCCGGACTCGAACTGCTGGGGAAGACCAGTTCCACATGACTGGTATGTGGCTAAAAACCACATACTTCTCTGCTCACCCCATGGGTCATCCACGGGGCTACCTTATTATGTCACAATGAAGCTATCGTGTCCTTTTCCACATGGGATACGGTGCGGTGCTGCGTCCATGATGCACTGACAAGGCTGGGTGGCTGCGTCCACCCATCGGCATGAAGGTCGATGACTCTTGTCGCACTGTTGTGTCCCGGGCAGCCCACGGCGCTCTTCTGGTGCACCATTATGGTGCACTTCCACCCACCCTTCTTCGCCTTCATAGATCACCGGGTCTGCACCGATGGTCCGTTCTTCATGTCGATTGTTCCTCCGGCCTCTGTGGGTTGTTTCCTTCCCTATGGAGGCCTCCAATTTGCGTTGTTGTTAATTTTAATGGCCGTCCATGATGAACGCACAATCAGAGGGGCTCCATCCTTGTTCATGTTGGTTTGTGCCCTCTATTTTAGAGTCATTAAAGGGGGAGGAGGTTGAGATTACAATTCCAATAGATAACAATCAATCCCGATACAAAAAACCCTAAGAAAAACATGCTCCTAAAATAACACACAATCCATAGATAATCCTCTCCATGTTTTGATCCACATTTTTTGTTTTATAATAAAAATGGGGAAAAAATAAAATAATTAAACCCCTACATTGAAGCATTTCATCGTTGAAGTGATTCGTTCATGAGGATTCATGTTCTATTTGAATTCCATGGCATTATTCGTCCTATAGTCCCATTCTTCGAGGAGTGTTTCCATCACTAGTGATTTTATGGCGTTCTCCATTCTTAATTGGAAAGTATTTTTACCATAGGTTCATTAGATGAATCCCACATTTGATCCCTCAATGTGTTATGTCATTAAAATAAAACACGTCACTTCATTTCTGTTACACTATGAAATAGTCTTGTTACACTATTTCATTTATGAAAAAACATATTTGTTACGCTTCAATTAATGTGTCGTTACGCTACAGAAAAATGAATAGTTATTGAATTCATTTAATGCACCTATTTTCTACACCACAGCGCCACTTTCCGTTTCTCAATGGTGATGGAAAATAAATTTAAGACAATTTATTATTTTTCAAAATGTTTGAAATCTATATTTTCTGGTCAACCATTAATGGTTGATGTAAGGTCCTTTCTAGGAAAATCCCAGTGTGTTGAGTTCAATGGTTCCCTCATATTTTTGATCTGAGCACCATTTTAAAAGTTATAAAATCCCTCTTTTAAGTGTACTTAAATGAAAATAAAAATGATTTAAATTCTATTATGGGATCATAGGGCCTAATAATCACTTGATGTCAAAGAGTCTATCCTAGAATTAATTCTATATGATTTTAAAAAATTATATGGAATTTTCAAGAAATTACATTCTCTCTACATTAGGTATATACACCCCTAAAATCCAAAACAATGTCTTATCAAACAAATGGGGATACTAAGTACAATTTTTAGCCTCACGCTCCCATGTGATTTCATAGAGGATCCCATGATATCACCAAAAGAACACTAGAGGAATCGACTATCCACAATGGACTTGATCCTATCGATCCTCTGTCTCCACCAAGAACTCTGCAAATTTTTCCCCATCATCAATGTCCATCTCCCCCCAGTCGATGACATGCATTGGATCAGGCACGTACTACCTCAGCTCTGACATATGGAAAATATTTTTCACCCGGTACATCTCTAGGGTAAGAGTTAGGTGATATGCCTCATCTATAACTCTGCAATGAATTTTAAAAGGATCGATTAACCACAAAGATAACATTCCACCCCAAAACAATCTCTATAAACCCAGCTGGGGTGAGACCTAAAGGAACACATGGTCTCCCTCCTTGAACACTAAGGGTCTCCATCTTCTATCAGTATATGATTTATGTCTACACTATGTAGTCCTCATCCACTCATGGATGATATGTACCTCCTTAGTGGTAACCCGTTACAACTTTGAACCCCTGAGTGCTGACTCCCCTGGGTATATCTACCATATAGGTGATCTGCATGGCCACCTGTACATGGCCTTGAAAGACATTATGCTAATGGTGAAATGATAAATGTTGTTTTTAGAAAAATCCACTAGTGTTGGATGGTCCTACCAAATGTGACCAAAATCAAGGATGCAAGAACGAATCATGTACTCTAATTTATATGTCGTCTGATCCATCTGAATAACTGTCTAAGGATGAAAATTTGTCCTCAAGCATAGTAGGGCCCCGAACACCTCCTGCAATCCTTTCAACATTAGGATGTAAAGAATGCATCATGGTCTAAGACGATCGTCGAAGGAAGCCTATGAAACTGCACTATATCCTAGACGTAGAGGCATCCCAATCCCACTACTGTCCCCTTCCCCGGTTGGGAAAGAATTGATCTAAATTTGTGAGTTGGTCAACAATCAACAAGATATAATCCTTCCACTAGATGTGTGTGGCAATCCTATCATGAATTCCATCAATACACCTTCCCAATTCTACTCCCGGTACCTCAAGTGGTTGTGTTATGCCAGCTAGAACCTGATGATCGTCTATCACATGTTGACAAGTGAGACATCGTGAAACAAACTCTTCCATCGTTTTCTTCATCCCTGGCCACTAGTAGTGATGTATAATGTCCTAGTACATCTTCGCCACACCAAGATGTACCGCCAAATTGGATGCATGGAACTCCCTAAATACATCCTCCCACAACATCATTTTTAATACAGTCTATTATTTGAAAAAGATAAAATGCTCACCAACTATAAAAAATCCCTTTGGTACGTGTCCTGAGGATATCTGAGCATGTCGGGCCTCACAATCAACGTCCATAAGATGTGCCTCCTTAACTCACTGTAAGAGTGGGGAAGTGAAAATAATTGAATAAAGGTAAACTTCTCCATCCTCATCCACGATGGATATCTATATCACAGATAACTACTATGTTGCTTCACTGAGCAATTGTAAACCAGACCTCCTGTTGAGGGCATCTACCACTATGTTCCCCTTCGCAACCGTATAGACTATCTCAAAGTCATAGTCATGGAGAAACACTATCCACAACTGATGTCTAATGTCCAAGTATTTATATGAGAGGATAAACTTGAGACTCTTGTGGTGAGAGTATATGGTAAATTTTTCATCCATTAAATAGTTCCACCATATCTTCAAGTCGAAGACCACTACTCATAACTCCATGTCATGGATTGCATAGTTATGATCATGTTTCCTCCTCTTCCATAAGGCTCAAGTGATCACTTCTTGCTACTACATCAGGGAAAAAACTAGTCTTGTCCCTGAGGGGTCATAGAAGACTACATACCCAACACCCTCTTCTGGTAATCACTAGATGGGGCACTCGTCTATCTCTACCTTAGCTCATGAAAACACTACTAGCATTTATCCGTCCACATGAAGGGTTCTCTATTATTTATCAAAGATGAATAGGGTTATTCTACTCTAGAAAAGTTTTGAACAAACCTACATTACTATCCCTCCAACCCTAAGAAACATCGCACCTCAGTCACACTTCTGGGTGGCTCCCAAGAATGCACTACCTCTATCTCTTCCAGATCCTCTGCAACTCTAGCCTCCAATAAGGCCTGTCCTTGAATGTGGAACTCCCGTATCTAGAAATAGAACATTGATATTTTACCATAAATCTAGTGCACTTGAAGTGTATCCAAGACTATCCACAGGTGTGTGGTGTGCTCCTACTTCGATGGTGAGTACACAAAGATGTCATCAAAGAAGACCACCCTGAATTGATCGAGGTAAGGCTGGAAGATCCAATTACAGAGTCCCATGAACACCATAGACTCATTGTTCACACCGAAATACATCACCAAAAACTCATAGTTTCCATACCATCATCTAAATGTTATATTCTATACGTCCTCATCTCGTACTGAAAGAGGATGATAACTTGATCTATGTTCTATCATTAAGAACCTCCTTGCTCCCTTCATCTGGTAGAAGAGGTCCTAAATTCTCAGAAGTTGTGATCTGTTCTACAGGGTCTCCTATTTCAAGCGTCAGAAGCCCACATCTAGCCTCAAACTCATGACTTCCTTCCTAGAAAACAACATGTGGGCTACCCATGCTGAAATGATGGGCTTCATGAATCCCTTCTCTTGAAAGTCCTAGAATTGTACCCTCCGTTCAAGATACTCTATGGTAGCCATCTCATAGGCCGGTGTGGATATAAGTGTCATCCAGTGGTACAAGTCAATGGCAATGTCTAACTCCCTACGAGGAGGTAGTCCCAGAACATCCTTAGGAATGACATCCTCATACTCATCCACCACTATAACAAATATTGGACTCCTCTCATCCACCACACCACAATGAGACTACCCAATTGGTGTGTGATCGACTATGACCTCCTTTGATAATGTTAGTCATGTGCTGCAAACATTCCCTTATCTCCAGTGAAAGAAAGACATGTCCCATCCTCACGAATACACAACAATTTGCACCTAATACAATAAATCTGAGCATGTATTTTATATAACCAGTCCATAGCCAATTTGACGTCATAAGTCCTTGACACCACTACTAGGATATCCCAATCGAAGTTCTCATCTCCTTTTGTAGGCTCACACTACTGTCACAAGTGTTTAATTACCGAAACCCTTCATGGATGATTATCTAATCATAAGGATCGAGACAATGGTTCCACCAAAATATTTGAGCCTTAAACGAGGTTCGTGGAAAAAAAGTTTTGAATGGAACCTGTGTCTATAAGAACGGATGCTAAGGTGGGTAAAACATAGATCTTACCTCTAATAATATCTGGTGTGTTATGGTCATAGGCCTCCATTGCTTGAAGTATGCCTCACCCCTATTCGCCGGCTCCATGAGCCCGTGGTGGAACAACTGGTGGTGTTGGTGGTAGCACCTTGAATTGTTGTCTATCACCTACCGCTCGGCCTACTCCCCTACGACGTCCACCACCCTACACACATACTCTCTCAAACCACTTCCTCTTCCTTGGAGGTCCCTAGATTGTCTGATGATCATCTATGTGTCCAGTCTGGTGGTCATGAGCCATGTTTCCCTACCTACTATACATAATGAAAATCTTGGTTCCTTGTTTACTCCCTCTACTCTGGGAGCCCCGCACTACTAACCCCACATCTTAGGGTCATCCCCTAAAAGATCTGACCCACTTAGGTCCCCACATTTTTTGTATGTTTCTCACTAATGAAGTCTTCACCACTTGAACTTTTTTTGGGGGATCTGGATATTAGTGCATGATCTTCCAGGGATCTCTCCACCTTAAGGGCTCATTCCACTACCCCATCTTGAGTGGGGTTGTAGACTGACACATTGGATTCCTTGATCTCCTATCTAATTCCATGCTCAAATGTATGGGCCCTAATGAAAGGGTCCTTCACCATTTTTAGTGGAGTTGCGAGAGAGGTCTGTAAATCTCCAAGAGTAATCGATCACTAACATGCTACCTTGATGTAGGTGAAGCATCTCCTGTATTCGCACCAAGCACAAGGTAATGGAGAATAACTCTTCATGGTAAATATACTCAATGTCTGCCCAAGAGAGGGTCTCATCATTATGAGTCTGAATTATAATGATCCACAATCTCCCCATCAATCCATGTTGAAATCTCGCAACATAGATCTCTATCTGGTCAAGTGGTTTTCTCTCAAAGTGGAAGACCCACATCTTTTACTCCAACAAGTCCCCAGCGGCCTGGGGATATGTCTCTCTCCTGTACCAAGGATGTCTCTATCTTTGAAAATCATTCAAGGCCATGAGTCTGTGTATATCCTCTAACAGTAACACTGGTAATAAATACTGATCAATGGGTGGTGGAAACATCGGTGCACCACTCGGTGGGTTCATCTCTAGAACTAGTCCCAAAATCGATGCCACATCGCTAGGTGGGTTGTCCTCACGGTCACACATCAAAATCTGAGTTGGCCGTCTGTGTGGAGGAATCCTGATATAGATCATTATATACAATGGTTAAAAGATTATTCTTGGTTAGTTAACTCATATTAATGAAGATCATAAAAAGACACATATGCCTCCAGTTATTTCATGTATAGAGTTGAAAAGAAGAATTCGGGGTCCTCATGTATAGATACGTTAGCCTCCACAACAACACTAGCCTCCTCGAAAAAAATAGAACTCAAAACATTATAAATTATTTCCACAAAAATAAAATAATAGACTCTCAGTATTTTAGGTAGAACTGACCAACTTTGATACCACTTTTTCACGACCCTTCCCCCGGGGCTTGTGCTGTGACATACCCCATGCCCACCTTCTGAAGGCCAGGGGATGACGACTAGCACCGAAGGAATCAACTTGAATGTAGGAGGAATTTTTCTATGTAACTGTACACACACACACACAACCACGTCCCTAATTTGTAAAAGTAAACATGCATGAAACTAAAAACAACTGAATAAATGGAAAAAATGTAGGTTAAATAGACCATAATACAAACCAAACAAAAGATAAACTATAAATGGGAAAGTATAAGGAAAACTCTAATAGTCATCCCCTGGAAACAACAACTGATGGGTAAGTTTAGATTAGCTAATGGAAGCCATAGAAGTATGACCCACCTACCTGGTCTAACTAGGAACCATTAGGTCATGTGCCACCAAGTCCCCCATCAAGACAGCGATCATCTGTACTAGACACAACATGTGCAGGCGAAACCCGTGCAGGGGTGAGTAACAAAATTCTCATTTTCACCCCAACACAACAAGGAAATACCACAAATCAATCCACATGGAAAACCTCTATGTAAGATATCTCACACAATGTATAATTTAGAGTAGGAAAGTAGTACCATTAGTCATATCATTGAACACCATGGGTTGTTGGAGAAATCCTTTTCAATGAGTACAGTGGGCCTATCGGGTCACATAGAAGCTTTATCCCAATAACCATGGGACTATTTTGGTACTAATAACTGATGATTACCATGGGTATTATAGGTCATCGAGATTTCTCTCCCCATCGTGGGCATGTTGGGTCACAAAGAAGTTGCATCCCACCTTTTCCATGCTGAGGTACATCTCATGTCATATTTCGTGGGACTACTAGGTCACAAAGAAGCTGCTCCCTGCCATGGGCTTGCTGGGTCACACAGAAGGCACATACCACTGGGACATAGTAGCCAATCCACACAGGTTCATTTGATAGTAATCATTTGTTCTCATCCAACTGCATACTTTTTTTACGTAGTACAATTGATCTCGGGAGAACAACTCCCTTATCCAATAGTTGTATTAGAACATCCATTAAATATTTGATAGAGTATTTTATAAAAATATCCTCTTCAAGAGGGTTATAATGCCGAAAACATCTCATCAATAAAATTCCTAATTGGCAATATATTGGCATCTTTCCTAAAAGTGGTCGGTGGGAACGGGGCACGGTCTGACTCGGTCAGACAGTTTAGAGCCTACATGATTCCACTGACCAAATCCCAACTGAGACCGTACTGGATCCAGGCCCACCCACTAAGGTGGACCGGTTCTGCCTAGTCGGGATGTGGTTGGAAGTTGGTTCTAGCTCCCCCTCACCCTGTGGGTCGACCTCGAGACCGCCTTCTCCAATGTGGTCAAGCAACCACGACCTCTGCCACGTGGGATGTGGTTTGATTCCATTTTTGGGTTTCACCGATGCAGCTGGGTGGTCGCGTCAACCCTCTGCTAGCCAGCCTCATGGAGGCTGGGGGTGTGGTGGTTCTGTTTCAGCATTTCTCCATGACACGCCACCACCCGCCCGTAGCCGGTGCCACCGGCGCTAGTAGGTTCTTCCACAGACCACTGGGTTTACACCAGTGATCAATTAATCATGCCTCATCTACCTCCATCTTCCATGTGGTGTTTCCTTCTCTATGAAGGTATTGAATTTTCCATGCCTCCCATTTGAATTATTTCCCCCAAAAACCCACAAGAGGAGAGGCTCGGTCCTTGTTCCTGTCAGCTCACACCATTTGTGTTAGGGTTTTAAAAATGGGAGGATATTGGGATTACAATGCCACATATAATAATCAATATTGGTTAAAAAATCCAAAAAAACCCTCCCACAATAACACACGATCCCTAGATCAACCTCTCAATGGGATGATCGACACTCTTTATTTTAGAATAGGAATGGGGAATACATAAAAAAAATTTAACCCCTACCTTGAAGCTCTTCGTCACTGAAGAAATCCGTTTGCAAGGATTCAAAAAGCATTTGGAGATGTTGTCATTCTTCGCCCTCTGGTCTTGTTCATTGAGTTTCTTTTCCATTTCTAGGGATTCATCATCATTCGTCATTCCTCATTGGAGAGGATATTCACTGTAGTTTCATCAGAGGAATTCCACATTTGATCCCCCAATGTGAAATCACATTAAAAGAAAACATGCCGCAGCGTTTCTGGTATGCTATGATGTCGCGTCGTTACACTTATTCATTTATGAAACAATGCATCTATTACACTTGAATTAATGTGTTGACATGCTACACAAAAACAATTCATTAATTGGATATATTTAATTTACCTCATCACCGCACCCTAGCTCTGTTGTCCGGTTCTAAATGGTGACAGAAGAAAATAATATAATTTTTATGTTATTTAATTATTTTTCAAAATTTCAAAATACTATCTTTTCCAGTTGACCCTCACTGGTCGATGATAGGTCCTTTCTAGGTGAATGCCTCCATTATTAATTCATCGGTTCCCTCATATTTTTTATCTAATAACAAGTTTTATGTTAATAAAAACCCACTTGCATATTTACTTAAATATACATAAAAAAAATTCCAAATTCCATTCTAGGATCTCTGGGCCTCAGAATCACATGTCTTCAAAGCGACTTGTGTCCAAATAATTCCATAAAATTTAAAAAACATTATATGGAAATTACCAGACATTATATGTTTGATAAGAACATATACCTATACCTTGGATAATATTCATTGAAAAACAACTTATGGCCTCAATGATTAGTATGTGGGAAATAAAAAACCTTTTGCATAATGAATAAGTGTTCATATAAGGTATTTGGAATGATCTTGGCCAAAATATAGTTCTCAAATATTGTTCATAACTAATAAGAAGAGTCATATTTTTATAAGTGAGGGGAGTGAATCTGTTATAAATAACATTAAATTTTATAAAATATAAATTTATTTTTAAGATAAATTTGAACCAAATAAAAAAATTCTTCAACATAGTATAAATTATGGTCTTATTACATTAAATCAGTGATATTTAAACAAGGATAAGAAATATTAAAATATTTATATTATAATTTATCCATCTCATTAATCCTTTTAACCCTTATATTGACACCAATATTTTTACAATTGTATCTATTCATTATTTAAAAAAAAGAATTAACTTTTTTTAAAATTTTAAAATTTTTATACCAAATATCAAATCCATTATACAATAGTATATTACAAGATGTGGTAAAAATTAATTTTATTTTATGTATCCAAATCACAATTATTTTTAAAAAAAATGTGAATTTTATGCTTAAAAATAAATTTATATGAAAATAAAGTATAGAATCTATTTTCTTGAAATAAATTGAATTATTCATAAACAAAATATAATTATTTGGATTTGTAATACTCTAAAATAAAGGTTCTTCTTTTAACTTCTTTAATTAATAAAAAGACTGAAATTAATTATATTATCAGAATAAAACATTACATAGATTTCCAAAATGTCAAATATAGATTTCTACGTTCCACAATAAATTATAAATTTAATTATATTATGTTTTAATTGTATATTTGGTATATAATAATTCATTCACACACACTAATTTCATTATTATATAATGTTAAATATATCAACGTTGAAATTTTTTCAAAATCGTTATGTTTCACTCTTCACCCAAAATTAACCATTATTTAAAATACCAATAATTAAACATATTCTAATTATAATATGTTCAATGAAAAACATGTTTATTTTTTAATATTCAGTTCGAAAATTTTAAAAAATATACTTTTAGAAGGAATCATTGAATATATTGAAAACATTTTTTAATAGGAAAATGAATTTTTTTTTATATATTTTTCATTGAGATAGATGAGCACAGAGGCTCTAATATTAAAAAAAAACAAAGAGATACACAATTCGAAAGGATGGTATTTTAAATTTATAGTGAATCAGAAAATAAAGCAAGTCATTAGGCACCAGAATCAGTCACATCCATTGTTCATCCATGGTACCTTTATTTTTAAGTCCATCTGCAAGATAGTTCCCTTCCCTCAACGTGTGTGTGACAAAGTACTTCATATTGGCAAGTTTTTCATATATTATTTATCCTTTGTAAAACTTCATCTAAATAATTATTAATGTTTATTTAAACCATTATTCCAATCAAAAATATATTTAATAAAAAATTTACTATAATGTTTTAATTTTTATAAAATATAAAAAAATAGATCCCAAAAATATTTTTATTTATAAAAACATTGTTATAAGAATAAACTATTATTTAATTTCATATAGATAGACTGGCTGGATTTTTTCAATGAAAATATTTTAAAAATAAAATTTCTTTTTTTCTATATAGAACTATTTATAATAAAATAAAATTATTTTTACCTTATTATTTTATGGCTACATTTTAATCACCATAATTAATACTTATAGTTTTATCTTAATAAAATGTATTGTGGATTATTTTTTTTCTTTTTTGTATGTGGATAAATCTATTAATAGTGGTATTTACTTAGTAGAAAATATATAAATAAAATATTAGTTTATTAGAAATCCTAATATAGATAAAATTAATTGTGGGAATATAATTATGTTCAAAATTCGTAAACATTTAATCATTAATTATCTAAGGATATTTTTTCTCCATGAATGGGAACTAATATTTTTATTCATATAACTAATGAGTAAGGTAAATAAGATTAACTTGTATTAATTTTAGATGATACAAAATATGAAATTATATAATCATACAACAAATTTGATACCATTTACACATGTTACCTTTATATCTTGTTATTTAGAATAAACGGTACAGGTTAGAATCCATGAATAATATTCTCAAGGACCACATAATATTATGTTAAAGGAGGTAATTTTCATTTTAGTGAACGTTTAAAGGAAAAATTTGAGAAAATAATATTTTAATACTAAGGGTAAATATAATAAATATTGTTTGAGTTAGTTCCCTAGAATACACTAGCCTTTTACATTTATTTTCAAAATATTAATATACACATTATTATCACATATTTTTTAATCGTGTATGTGTCATTTATGTGAAAATGTGTTTAAACTTTTTTTATATAAAATGGTTATAGAATGATCCCTTGTATAATGAAAACCCATCGATGAAATAACATTATTATTAAACTAATATTCTTAGTAGATTGGATGTGTCTATCTAATTAGACATATAATGTTCTTGATCAGTATGTGTTTGAGTTTCTTTTGCATTATGACTTCTTCTCATGAAGCTCCTGCATTTTTTTATCTCCACAAAGGGTGGTCATCATGATAGACTGGCCAATATAAATTTAATATTATTTATGTTTCATTTTACAATAAAATATTCAAACATGTCTAATGTTCCTTAGACATGTGATATTAACAATTTATATCAATAATATCATGATTAGATACTTCAAAGAAGAAGTAGACAAAAAATTACAACTGTGAGTTATTATGTATTAGGTGTGTCATAATGGGAGTGAATTTATTTTAATGTTAAGGGAAGAAAAAATTCCCTAACATATAAATTGTGGATTATATCTCTATCCCTTTAATTGAAATTTATAGGTGAAACTAAATCCATGGCAGTTTTTTTGTTTACAGAAGTATTCATTTTATATGGTAAACAACGAAAATTCGAGCTTATATAGTGGTAAAATTAATATTTGTCTTGTTAGATGATATATTATGGAAAAATGACATTATATTATAGAGTATAATTCATGGGGATCTTATATTAGTTAAGAAAATAATATTATTTCTCTTTAAGAGCCTTAACAAATTGATAAAAACTCTTCATGGACCCTAGGTAATTTCAAATATTTTCATTAAAAAATAGATCTAAAGAGCCACAAACTAATAGTTAAATGCATCTCATTAATTTTAATTTACAAAATATTTGAGTATAAAATGTATTCCTTGTATTTTGGAGTATGATTAATTCAAGTAAGTGCTGATCATAGAAATTCAATCATGTGATATTCAAGTGTTGAATAAATAATTTTAATTTTATCTTTTGGTGAATTATTCACATGATTATAAATAAATATTAACTTTTTTATGTCTTGGGATAATGGATTAAATAATTATTTTTATGTTATGTAAATATTAAAAGTAATATTTATCCCTAAATTTAATGAATCTAATATTATATAGTACTATATTTATTTATTTTAATAACAAAAAAATTATTTAATTTATTTAATATCTTTTAAATTAATATTGAATTATTTATTTAATAAATTATATCATATTTAAAATAATTCATGGGAGATAAAAATATTATCATTATTCTATTTTATGTAGTGAATACAATAGATTGAATAATTAGATAATTATCATTGTGAAATAAAATTTTGTTTACCAAAATGATATACTCTAAAATGTATCATTCATCTGTATTGATGTGTTGACACAACGAAGAAAATATATAATTCCCTCAATACTTATATATAATCCTTTTCCCCTCTCTATAAAACATAGAGATACAAAATAAAAATAAGTTTTTTGAATAATAAAGAAAATAAGAAACAATATGATTTTTTTGAACTAGAACCCAGAGTTCCAAAAACATTATTTACAGATTCATTGAGGATGTCTGCATACATATAGATATATATTAGATTTTCTTCTTATAGAAAATAAATCATTAAACAATAATAATTTTGAAATATTATTAATTATATTTCCATGACTGTGATAAATCATATTTTTAAATTAAAGTTTATAACAAATTTACATGATATGTATATAATATTATTGGGGGAAATTATCTTGTGCATCTGATTTATCCATATATATTAACAAAATACAAAAAGATGACACCATATAAATTATTCTATCAAGCCTTGGTACTATATTGTTGATTTAGAATAGTAAAATTATGTTTTTTAATTATTTATAAATTATCAATGGAATTTAATTCAATGGTTTGATAATATTCATGTTCATATTAACATAATGAACCTAATGTTCCATATGAATAAATAATACAAATTTTTTTCCCCAATAACTGGCATGAAAAATATTATGAATTATCAATGATCACATATAAAATTTTAATTTTTTTTCTCTATATTACATGGTTACTAAGAATATAATTGAAAATCACATAGTGTGTAATAGGGTTTTCATCCCAAAAGCTACACACCACTGAAATCATGGTGCATATTGTAAAAAAAATCAATGAATCATTATACAAAATATTTTAACCAATAGTTTGTAAAAACAATTGATAGGAGATAGACATCATTTAGATGATGTGTACATGTCATGTAAGACAACACAAGGTACATTGCATGTAAATAAAATTGCCTCATGTTGGCCAATATGTGTTTCCATCACAAATAGTGTATTAATATAAATCCTTTAAAATATGAGTGTCATTGACAATGTTATGTGTAAATAGCTTGAAAATCAGGTAGAATGTGCCATTACGCAATAGGTACACGCCCAACTATTTTTGTAGTTTTTAGGGGTTATCACATGGTGTGTTAATATAATGTGAGTTGACTTCATGAAAAAAAAACATATATCTATTTGTAAGACTCTATATAATAAGAATGTATTGTAGTGGTGCATGTCATATAAATTAATAAAATGTCATGTGGTTAATCATTCCTCATGGAATACATGGTGAGAATTTGAGAAACGATAACCCATGTATCTCATCACATAAAATGTAGATTTATAATTTATATAGTAACTTATACAAAATTCATGCATCGTGTGAAATATTATAATCTATATGTTAAATTTTGATATAATTATAGTTAGAAATACCATGTAAAATACACTTTACACATCATGAAATTTATAATATTTAATTTTCAATTCAACAAAGTTAATAAATATAAAAATAATTAATGAGATTATAAAGATATTAGATTGACCATGAACTATAGAGAATTTTTTATAAAGAAATGATTTATTGATGTATATTTTAATTTATTAATTCATGTTAATTATTCAAACAAATAATTATTAGAAATTAATTCCACTAATAAAAAATATGATTGTTATTTCATGTCTTGAATAACTATGAGTTTGACTGAACCATATATGCATTTTATATATTTATTTATTTATTGTAAATTTTACTTATTTATTTATTAAAATGTTTATTATGTGGTTGTTATTATGAAATTTAATATTATAATATGTGAACCATCCCTCCCTCTCATATGTTTCAGCCTATATGTCCATATATATAATTTAATAAACCAAAACCCCTAATAACCCTCACTTGCAACAGAGTACCCATTTGTAAACAATAATTATTTTAGACAGAGGAGACATTTCACAACTCGAGATGAGATGGATCTAAAATATTGAATCACTATAAAATGGATAAGTGTAACAACATGCTCTATGTATTGGATCATGGAGTAATTTCTACATGGTTCATGGTCGGTTTATTACAACTCAATAAACTAACTAATATATGAGTTCTCATGATTATTTAACACAATTCATTATTACTAATACAATTTTATTTTTTTATTTATGATATTTAAGTTTATTTGGATGATTAAATAGGTTTATATGTTATAAATAAATTAAAAATTATTCTTTAAAAATACTATAATTTTATAAGCTTATTTAATCTGAAATAGTTGAGTTCATATATAAATTTCACATGATATAACTAAATAATATTAAAATAAGATAAATTATTTTAGTAAAATCTAAATTTCTAATGTACTTCATCATAAATGGTATGATTTTATATAAGTATAACATAAAATTATCAATTTTTTGAATATTAATAAAGTTTTATATACTAATACGTTTAAAAATTCCCTCAATATAATTTTTAATTCATCAAAATGAGTTCTATTACTTGAGTTATCATATGACCATAGATTAAAGTATACATCTAACCCTTTTCAAGGTAATTTAAAATATCAGGGATTCATAATTAATTTATTATCATTACATAACGAAGTGAAAATTAAAAGGAGTATCTAAAGAATAAAATAGTGGCACTGGGGGTGTTTTTATCAAATTTGAATATATGATTTAAGGATTTGAGAGTCCATTCAATAGATTAATGGTGCATGATTTATTTTTATCTACCATGAAGTCCAGAAAATACTCATTCATGTAGTTTTACAAATCCATAATCTTAGTTACGATAAAGGATAAATTCATACTTTCAACTAGAAAATCCTTGTATCAAGATACTCTATATCCTGTGGTGGTGGTTGTTTCCTTATGATAAATTCATTTTATACTTAATTAAATCATTAATTATTTTATAATTGTTTATTTTGATAAAAAAATATTATCTTTTTAATTACATTAAATTAAATGAAACGCCACACTATCACTATGTTCAATAATAAATAAACAAAATCTCATCACTGTTAGAAAAAATCTAAGAGTTGTACAAGAGATTTCACATTGCACTAAACTATGAAATATATTTATATATACTAGAGTCTCTAATTAATTCTAAGATATTTATTATGGAATTTTAGAATGATAAAATTTTATTCAAGAGATATGTGGCGACCAAATTTGACATCTAATGTATCATGTTATTATTAATGAATGGTGAGATTAAATTTATATATTAATATATGGATTATAAATCCATGATGGTTTAATAATATTTTTATTGTTAAGAGAAATAAGTAAAATAGAGGTATAAATTGACTCTATATCTATTTATGTTAATGTTTAGAGAATGATTCAATTCTACGACTCATGGATCCTAGGTGGCTGTGTACATATATTATATACATATTTGATGATTCTAACTATTCAAATAGATATGAATATACCTCATCCTTTCCACACATCATCCATGATACTATAGTTGTATACTCAATTTAAACATGATAAATAAATAAAAACATATTCTAAATATTTTATCATAGGTTTTATAATAAAAAAATTTAGGAATATAGTTAAGTTAGTTGTCTTTATAGTAAGGAAATAGAAAGGAAATGAAAAATGTTTAATGTTGGTTCTAAGCAAAATGTACCATTATAATTACTATAAAAGGAGAAAAATATCCATGGAGTATAATGGAATGAGGTTGTATAATTTTTTTTAAATAAGGGTCACACAAAGATTTATTATATAATAAAAACTATTAAGGGGAATATTTATCTATACCCAATATTTAGTGTAATAATTTTATTTTCAAAAATTTGTTAATAGATACCACTGATGGTTTGTACATTTGTATTACAATATATGAACTGAGTATAATTTTTATGGTTAATAATGGAGAGGATTATTATTGATCTACCAATGGAGTAATACTGTTTGTAATTTCCCATATACCCGCAAATGTAACACCCTAATATTTGGTGAAGTTTTATAGAATTAATTTATTATATAGGATGTTTTTTAATTAACACAACACTGAATATTGATTATGTTATGTGAGGGATTCAATATATTATTTCTTAATATTCTACAAAAAATTATGATTTATTTATAATCTACCAAAAGATAATATTTTTCAATAAAAACACCAACTTGGATTGTTTTACACACTACATTGTGTTTCTATAAAACAATATTTTATTATTATAACTATTTAGAGGAGATAGTTATAACATATCCCTGAAATATAGTGATAATAATTTTAATAAATAATTTTTAAATATTATTTTAAATGTTTTTATATAGATAATGTATATTTATAATAAAACATATAATTATTAGTAAAGACTTTATATGTGTGAAAATATTATTTTCTCAAATAAACTTCTTTTAATGTTCTTCTATGAACAATATTACAATTAATTTTAGACACTTCTAGAAATTTAATTTTGAAAAAAATAAACAATTTTTTTGAAATAAAATAATCATATTTTACTTTTACATAATTTTTTGAATTTTTCTAAGAAATTCCATTTTTTGGATTAATAATGAAAAATACTAAATTTTATTTCAAAATTAATTTTTCATTTTATTTATTTATATTTTTTAAATTTTATTTTAATTTATTTTTTTGTCTAATTATATTAATTTTACATCAGTTATTTTAAATTAGGTATTTGGAACAAATTTCACATTGAAATATGATATAAAAACATTTCAATCTTTTAAACATTTTTACTAAAATGACTAACTTTTGTGAGACGTATTGAAGGTTAGTTTTAAATTAATATAACCCACTTATGTGTTTAGAGTTTGAAAAAATTTATTCAATACTTGTATCCAAAAAAATTTACAATTTATAGAATGGTAACAAAATTACCGAAACAATTGATGATATTTATTAAAATTATTTTTTATGACTACGGTAAAAATTAGTTTTGTTGGTATTTAAACACACTTTTAAAAACCCATTTCTACCCATATTTTGACCATATCCACATTTTTTATAATTTTATGAGTTATAGAAACACTATTTCATAAAATTTATTGATATAATATGTTAATTAAAAAAATTAAAAAAATGGAACCTTCATTACCTTTAACATTTATAATGCCTTAATATATAGTCAAAAAAAACATTAAGTAGCTTATAAATATTATAATGGAAAGAAAAACTGTTTCTATGGTCATATTAATTTAATTTTAATTTTTAGATAAAAATTATATAGATTAATAGCTTACGAAATGAAAATATTGATAATTATTTAAATAATAAATTTCTAAAATAAATGATACTTAAAATATTATATGAAAATAAATTTATTTGTTTATTGAATTTAATATTTTTATATTAATATATCATGTTATATATATTATATTAATATATTAAAGTTCCATATCTTTCATGATATATTTTTAAATTTTAATTATGTAAATAATGTCAAAATTGATATTAATGTTATTTTATAATTAATGATTTATTATTAAAAGGAATAATATTTACTAAATATACAATATTCTTCCAAATTTTTTTATATGTAAATAATTATATAATATTTTCTATTAATGGAATAATTTTTCATTTATAATGAACATATTGGCCATTAAATAGTAAAAACATTATTATCATGGTTCGAGTTAATGTAGTGAGTGTGGGCATTACACTTGATTGTTTTGAAATTATTTTATAACACACAAGTTATTAATTATTTGAAAATTATATATCATATTTAAAATTATCTTGTACTAAATTTTCTAATAAAAATAAATTTAATTTTGTCGTAATTTAAAATTTACATGTGTTAGAAAACCAGTTACCTTAATATAAACCAAAATTAAAAGGATGTGAAACATAGTATTTAGTAAATAAAATTGTGTAAAATAACTTATTTTTTGTGGTGGAGGTATTTATCAACCGTAAATTCCCTTTAGTCTATTATATGTACACTTTTGAGGAACTTTATGTATGTAATACCTTTCAAAAGTGTTAAAATTTTGTGTTTACAAGAATTTCACCCCTCCTCTTTTATAAAAAGTATTTAACACTTCCACTTATTCATAACTATAAAAATAGATTTTCACATAAAATACATACCAAAAATAATCTCCCAACATCCCTCCCTTAATACTAGATTCATATCATTAGGAAATAATCAATGCAAGGAAGCCCTTCGGTTTAAGCTAACACAAGTTACCTAATGAAAAGATATCACCCTCCCACAAGCTCTTTTGTTTTATTTTCACCCCGTCTAATATTATTATTTAATTATTATATAATCAAAATTATACTAAATATACTAATATGTTTTATTCTATAGGTTAGACCTACACTTACACCCACCTCCATATAATGGGTAATGAACTTACAGTTCATATGCACGGTGGACAACCACCTTGCGAAATGATGTTGTTTATTCATCATTTACCCACTCTTATCTGTGGTAGTTATGATATACAGATATTTTTTTATGACATATACTATTTATTTAATCTTAATTAATTATTATTTAAAACATACCTCCAAACATTCCATTTTTTTGGAAACATGTTAACTTTTTGTGGACATATAGACTACTGCTTCCTCAAATCGATGTGATTCATTCACACTTTACATGGAATGTATTATGAATGGATTTAGTAAATGTATATTAAATTTATTAAAAATAATTATACTATATTAATATAAATATATATTTATTTCATTTATTTACTTTTATTCAATATGATATGAAAACAGAAACAGTGTCCTGACATATGTACAACCTACTCTCTCCATTAATAGTGTATTCCTTTTCATATTTTTGTACTTTATATATCACTATAAATATTTATATACTGAATATATATTATAATAATATCATTTTTATACTCTATATATAATTAAATCGTGACCTATATAAGAATATTATGAAAATAAATCCAAAATGTATATTAAAAACAAGGTGTACATTACTTGAAACGTATCATTAACATGGAATTGTTAATAAACAAGTAATATAATGTCATTTTAAATGCATATATAAAATTATGTATAATAAAATGGTTATTTGGTATATATATAATTATCTTATATTTAGCATATATGAAGTAAAAACATGTACAAAGAATGTGAAGACTTATTGTACGGGTTTTGTCATATCAATTTTATTTTTGTGAGATATATTCTATATTCACCACTTATTCTTGTTGTTTGGCATATATAATGACCTAGGACATTATATATCACTAATTTAATTTATTTCATGATATTAAATGTTTAAATTTATTTTATTTTTACATTAATCTCATGATTCAAAGGTTATTCACTTATTATGTGGATATTAAATATCAATTTTATTTTTATGAGCTTTATCCCTTATTCAACACTAGTTATTTTGGGTCGTGTATATACTTCCCATGAATATATTATATGATTAGTATAATAATATTTATCTTTATTTACATATCAATTTTATTTCCTCTCTTCTATGGTGTTTATGTTTCAACTTTTACCAAATCAGTAGAGTAATTTGGTCTCAATTGACCATCTTTAAGACATATGCCACAGTACACACCTATATTCTTCTACAAGGCGTATATAATTCCTATTGAAATTTTATTTCATGAATATACTTATTTAATGATATTTTATGAATAATTTATTTTCATTTTTTTACATTGGGAGTTTGATTCATGGTTACCATGTGGTAATATTTAATTTAATAAATCTCATCACATATCAAGATTGTTTATTATTTATCATACACTAATGAAATGTTATAATCCTTTTATCAAGAATAATAATAATTTTATTCTCCTATAGTTAATCTTTATTTATTCATTTTTTAGTTCCATTTTCTAGTGTTTTTTACTAAATATAATTTAAAAAATGTTCTTAGGAAAAACAGACTTTATTGATCTCTTCGGCCCGATATCATTTTATTCAAAACCCATGTTTTAAAAAATAATTTTTCTAAAATTATTTTAAAAATAGTATTTTGACTTTTTCATGTAAAATGGTTTTAAAAAGTTATTTATGGATTTAAAATCTTCTTTTATAATTCTTCAATCCATTTTTAAAGATAAATGTTTTCAGAAATTTTTTATGTTTGATAAATCATCTTTCAATAATGCAATGACATTTTCCTCGAGAAATGTATTTAGAAGATCATCAAAAATTATTTTCTATATAATATGAAATTTATTACAGTTAGTTTTTTTCTAGGGATATAATCCAATGTTCTTTTTATATTATTTATAATAATGATTTAATTTGAAGTTGCATTATTATAATGATTCTCATTTCTCTTTCATGTGTTACACTTCAATGAAACAAACCTATTTTCATGAGTTTTTATTTGATGAAAATGTTGAAAACCCTATACTATTCTACATATGATAAGATATTATTACATTCTTATGACTCCTATTTAAATTCATGTGTTATGATATTTCTGATTATGATATTTTGGGAAATGTTTGTATGTTTGATTATGTTATGAGTGAGACATATATCTCTCTTCAATTCATAGGGTAAATATTTATGTCTCATGAGATATTAATGTGTTTCAAGTCAATTCTATTTATCTACTATGTATATTTGGGAAACATGATTAAATATTAAATGTTGGGGAATCCAATTCCACCATTGGAAGATGGGGAAACCCAATTCAATACGGGGAGATGGGGACACCGGATTATTTATAAAGAAATTATCGTGACTAGGGATGGTGGTGTGTCCCGCCCAGTGGGTGTAGTCCCAATGAAGTTCCCTGATAATTTTTTGAAATTCACATTCACTTATAGGTAATGATATTACATGTTAATGTGTCTATAACATATGAATGTCTTATTCCTATCATTGGATTTCATGTATTATGGTCTTGATTCCCCCATGATTCATATCATATGAACTACTAATATTTATTCCATGACTCATGTGTATGAAATTTGATATGCAAGATATGATCTTCTAATTTTAAGATCATATTTTATACCCTTATGTTAATGATAATACTTATGTGTCTCTTTTATTTACCATTACTGAACATATGAGCATACCCCTTTCTCATAATTCATTTCCCGGGGTTATGAATAAATGATTTATATAGTGTTACTGAAGGGTAATATCTTTACAAGATATGTTTATTAACTTTTTTTAAAACTAGATGAATCTGTTCCATGTTTCTAAAGACACTAAATTATTACAATCCTCTAGAATTTACTATTACAATGTTCTTAATATTCATCTAAAATGATATAATATCAATGTATACTAATCTAGGGTCACTGTAGTTGTTATCAAAGTAAATTTTTAAGAAAAATTTGAAAACTATGATTTGAAAACATTCATGATATCCCTAGGGATATTTGTAAGTATATTTATAGGAAATTTCCTAAGGATAAGCCTAGGTTTTCACTAGAACATGTCATAATATAGATATCATATAAGTTATTTGTCATGATTATTTAATTTTCTTCTATGATAAGTGATTCTCAAACTAGGATTATATGGTTTACTTAATGGTGAATAAATTGGGTTAATGTTGATTGTGATAGAAAATTTTCTGACGTGCAGTCAAATGGGATGATCACTAGAGTGAAGGATTTTTTTATCATTCCTAATAATATTTCATGGAAAATAATTAATAATGTGTACCTAAAATAACCATCTAACACACCAACGAACATAAAAAATGAGTTCGTGTAGATTTTATTGAACAGAAACCATTTAGGTATAATGATTTAGTTTCCTCTCTACTGAGAATTTGGAAAGAATCACCCATGTGAATATCATAGAGGAACAATAAGATGTTTTGACTATGTTAAATAAAGATGGAAAGTAGTTAACTAAAAAGGGGGCATTGAAAATTTTATTAACTTAATTAATAATAAAAATGGGCTCCAAAATTTATTATTGATGGATTCATTATATAAATTTGAAAGGCATGTGAATTATTAAAATTTATATCCTACTTGGAATTCTCTATAATTGAATCCTAAAGGTGGTATGACTAATGGTTATATTACTAATAATGATGAGAGTACATGTGAAATTTTTAAGGAAAGTGGTATTATGTAATAGGAGGAGGTATCCCTATTAATGTCATAAATATGATGTTGAATAATATATGTTTTTATGTATTAGGATTTAAGAATTGTGAGTTTTAAAATATAATATTATTGTTCAGTTTTTGTTTATTTCACTAAGGATTTACATCTATGTGTTAAATTTTTCTAATAGACTACAAATGTTATTTAATGGAAGTGTAATATTCATAGGAAATAAAATATTGAGGTAAATCCAAACCTTAATATATTATTAAAGTGTATATAAAGGAGTTTTTAAAAATATATGTTGGATAGGAATATGTAAATTGGAAAGTACTGATTACATTGGAACTGATTAATGATTTGTTGAAAATAGGTTATTCTATCATTAATGATGTCTATAATATTATTTTTTATTTAACGAATATATAAAATAAACATTAGAATAAGGATACATGCATGTTTATGAAAATGATTATTGGTAACTCAGGTTATCACAACATTTTAAGTGAATAAATTATAAAGGTATTCACATATTTAGTATGATAAAATGAAGTGATAATATATGATATCTGAGTGACCAATGATATGATTTTTTTATTTTAGGGACCTTATTTATTATTTTTTGACTTCTATATTTTGGAATGGTTATATGATTAACCATTAACGGAATGGATTATGTTGAACATTGGAGGATATATTAGAGAATGAAATATTATATCTCTATATGAGTATTTATACATATTGTATAACCTATGATAAATTATTTATGATGATAAATGATATATGGAACTACTAATCATTCTATGTATTGATGTCATTGATTTTTAGTTCTTCAAGGATGGAAAATTAACCTTTATTTCATGTACATATAGATGAAGTGATAATTGGTCAATTAACTTCCAAAGGATGATTTATTTCTTATAAATTGGATTGAAATGTGGTAATTATATCTTCATTTTAAATTTTTTCTCATCGTTAGGATTTTGAACTTGAAATAAAATGTTTTCCTATGATCATCATTTTTTATGATGTTATTGAACTCTTTCATTCTTATTATGTTTATGGTTATGTTAATGTTATATTTTAGTGGATCTCCAACATTATTCTAATCAATGTTACTTATAATTATCTATGATTATTTATTCTTATCTACAATTTCAATGTTTTCACATTCTACATACATTCTCCTATGTGGAAACCTAGTTATGAGTTTCTATGAATAACCATCATTTTCTAAACATTCCATTTTAAATTATGATTTAAAATTCATTTTTACGATGTGTTTTTATAATAAAGAATAATTAATTTATTAATAATTTGATAAACTAGATGAATTTCAATGGATAAATTCATTTTAATGTGTGAATTATGTAACTCTAAATGATTTTGAGATTTTGTTCAAATTAATTTAATATTTTTTATGATGTTAAATTCACACACCAATAAATATTATTCTATGTTACATAGAAGATGAATGTAATTATTTATTGTTTACTCTAGACCATGATAATAATTATTTATATGAAACACCAATATAAGTTTGTGTTATATTCCACACTAACTTGGCTTGTGTTACACACAACAATATGTTTCGAAAAAAATAAAATTTTTTATTATAAATCATTAAATGGGATAGTTATAAAATATTATTTAAACATTATAAATTTAAATATGTAAAAAAAATTTAATATATTATTTTATAAAAATTATATAGATAAACAAATATTGATAAAAACATATAATTTGTTTTAAAGACTTTATATGTGTTAAAATACTATTTTTTCAAATGAACTGTTTCTTATATCCATATATGAACAATAATATTATTATTTCCAGAAAATTTTATAAATATAATTTCCTAAAATATAATAATTTTTTTTAATATATAATATGAGTATTTTCTTTGGGATAAGCTTTATAATTTTTATGATACGTTAAATTTTGTCGATTCTTAGTGAAAAATACAGAATTTTATTTCAAAGCATCTCATTCGTATAATTTATTTATTTTCACAAATTATATTATAGTTTTGTTTTAAACTATTATTAGATAAATTGTAAGTAATTTAGTCTTATATAGGTCATTGTAACAAATTTAAATTTAAAATTGGATATAAAATCATTTCAAACTTTTAAATATTTTCACATAAAAGTCCCACATTCACCAAACATTCAGGGGAATAATTTTAAATTAATTTATGAAACTTATGTGTTTATTATTGAAAAAAAATTATTCCAAATTTGGAATCTAGTTACTATAAATGTTTATTATGGTAATGTTATTTTTTGTCCACGATATTAGTAAAATAAATTAAAATTAATTATAGACATTAATTGAAAAATTAGTTTACTTAGTGTTAAAACATTCATCTTAAGAGAAACAACAACCTTCAAACCTGTAAAAATTCTATTGGATTCCATATTTTTTAAAATATACCATGTTGTTTCTAATTTTATGATATAAAGGGACTCTGTTTGAGATAAATATAATGTTATGTAATGAAAAATTACAAAAAGGAACTTTCTTTACATATAACATTTATAAAACCAAGACATATGAAAAAAAATTAATATAGTTATAAAAATTATTTTTAATGTTAAAGGAGTTTATGTAATAATATTAATATAAATTTTATTTTTAGATAATAATTATTTAGATTAACTAATTAAGGAATTCAAACTATAATAATTATTTATTATATAATTAAATAAAATAGATGATAATAAAAATATTATAAGTAATGTAAATTGAATGAATTATAATATTTAATTTTTTAAGATGAATATATAATTTTACAAAGGTGTGAACTTATTATTTTAAAATTATATCTTTTTCATGATATAATTATAAATTTAAATTAATTACATAATGGAAAAATTGATATTAATGTTATATTATAATAAAATATATTTTATTAAAAGAATAAAAGTTTAATTAAAATGAAATATTAATTTTAGAAGATAATATATAATTAATATGGTATATCATTGGGCCAAATTCTCTTTTCTAATGATAATATTCACCATTAGATTTTAAAAAAATTGTTTTCATGGTGTAGGTTATTGCATTGTATCTCTGTGTCAAATGCGCTTATTTTAAAAAAAATTCTAAAGAATATGGTATTTTTATTTTATAAATTATTATCATATTTTAAATTCATTGGGTATTTTTTTTCTAATAATTCTCACTTTAATTTATAATTAATTGGTAAATTACTTATGTTAGAAATCTAGTTACCTTAATAAAAACCAAAATGAGAAAAGTTGAAAAATATAGAAGTTAAAGAACAAGATTACAAAAATACACTTATTTTGGTGTATTTTAGGTTTTTCTAGACTATAATAACCCTTTAATCAAATATTTATATCTTTTTCAATAAGTTGAGAAAAGGGATACCTCCCAATGATGATTGTCTTTTAGTATTTTCATAAATATCACCCTTCCTTCTCTATAAAAAGGCACTCACTCTTCCCCGTGATCGCATATCATAAGACGCATTTACTCATCTAAAATATTCCCAAATATTATCTAATATTATCTAGCTTCATCCTAATATCCACCATTTGGGTATTAATTAATCCAAGGAATCCCTCTGGTACAAACCAAGAGAAGTTACCCAAAGAAGACGTAAAATCCTTCCACAAACTATTTTGATTTAATTTATTTATCCACCCCCTAAAATATACTTATTCCATGATTATATAAAAAAATCAATATCTTCAGTATACTTATATTTTTAAACTATAATTTTTTAACCTACAGTTACACAAACTTCCAAATAATGGCTAAGGAACTTATCATTTGTGTGTAAAATGGACTATTACCTCATAAAATGGTACTGTTTGTTCTTTATTTACCACCTCTCATGTGTGGGAATTATGAAGTTCATACTATTTTAATATTATAAATTTGATATATATGATGCATTTATTCATTAGAAATTATTTTTTAAATCATTCATTCATATATTCAATTTTTTGGAAATATGATAACTTAGTTTGTGGATGTCTGGACTACCGCCTCCGCAAAGAGATGTGATTCATTCACACTATTAATGGAATTTATTAAATATAGTTTAAGTAGTTTTATATAATATTTATCAAATAATATTTATACAATAATAAATCATTTTTTTATTTTCATTGTTTCTCTAAATATGACAAGAAAACAGAAACATTATTAATGCATACGTATGACGCACTGTCTCCATGAATGGTATATTCACCTTCATATTTATAAATTTTATAAACTAATATAAACATATTTACTGGATATATTTTATAATTATATATTTTTATAACATTTATTAAATAATTTAATCATGATTTATGTATTAGGATGGAAAATAATGAGTGAACATGGATATAAAAAACAAAGTAGATATTAACTTAAATGTATTATTAACATAGAATTGTTAATAAAAGTGTAATATAATGTAATAATAAAATAATATAGGGTATTATACATAATAATATTTTTTGTTAATATTTATAATAACCATATATTTATTATACATGAGGTTTAAATGTGAATGATGAAATTCAAGAATTAATGTAACGATTCCCCCATATCACTTTTATTTATTTGAGATATATTCTATATTAACCTCATATTATTTATGTGTGGTGTATTTACTGACCAATTAAATTTTATATAATGAATTTAATTTTATTCTTAATATTAAAATTTTAAATTTTGGTTTATTTTTCACGAGTCTCTGTATTAAGAAGTTACTCAAGTGGTAAGGGGATTTGTATTGTCACTTTTATTTCAATGAGATTTATGCCTTATTCACCAACCATTATTTTTTGTGGTGTATATAATTATCATTAATATATTATTTGTTTAAAATCCTTAAAATTATGATATTTACATATAAATTTTATTAACAATACTTCATGGGTAATTTTTTTCAAGAGTTAAAAAATTGTTAAAGAAAATTGTTCTCAATTTTCTTTCAGTGAAAGACGTTCCATGTTAGGCACATATATTTTTCTACTAGGTGTATATAATTCCAATGGAAATTTTATATAATGAATCTACTTAATTTAATGAAATTTTTAGATTAATTTAATTTCATTTTCATACATAGGGATCCAAAATTATTGTTAATATAAGGTAAGGGTTTATTCCAACAATCTCATTGGTTATTAGAGATTATTTATGAGTTTTTGTCAATTTATGATATTTTTTATCCATATCTCAAGAACACACATGATATTTACTCTCTTATAGTTATTCATGATATATTTATTTATTAGTACCATTTTCCACTCATTGGTACTTAATATAATTAAGGTAATATACATAACAAATATGACATTATTTCTTTCTTTTTTCGGATATCGGTTTATTTAAAAACTATGTTTTAAAAAATGTTCTATAACATAATTTTAAAATGATACATTGATTATAGTTTAAAGTAAAAAAGTAATTATATAGTTTTTATGGTTTTCATTTCATCATATATATGTTTTTAATATATTTACAATGATTTTATTTTCAAAAAGGGTTTATGTTTCAAAAAGTGGGTTTCAAGGAAGAAATGATACATTCCTCAATATATTTTTTCATAATATCATCCAAAATTATTCTCCATATTATATAAAACCTTTTATTTATAATCATTCATTTCTAGGGAAATTATTCAAGAGATACCTTCATATTATATCTATAAATGGATTTTGTTTTTATGCCATTATGGGTTTGAAACACATTAATCATTTATGGGTTATATGCCTAAAAATCCGAAACTTTTCACGGGTTATCATTTGATAAAATGATTATGAATCCTATATCATTTAACATAGGTGAAGATATGATTAAATTTTTATGACACTCATTTCATCTCATTGGTTATGATAAAACTATTTATGATCTTTTGTACCAAGTATATATGATTTCATTATGAGATGGTTGGAACCTATATCACCCTCCAATGAATTAGGTATCAGTTTATTTGTTTTTAGACAATTATGGGAACTATGTAAAAGGGATTTATCCACTATTTAATAGGGGAAAACCTAGTACACTATAGGAATATGGGGAAAATTGATCCACTATGGGAAGTTATGGAATCCCGATCCATATTGGGTATATGGGGAATCTCAATACGTTACAATGAAAGGACTATGAATATGGATGTTGGTGTGTCAAACCTAGTAGGTTTATTCCCCATGAAGTTCCCTAATAAGTTTTGGTAATGGTCCTTGACATGTATAGAATTATATTACATGTTTATGTGTCTTCCACAATTCTATGTCTTATTCTAATTTTATGCTACATGGTTTATTCTATTGATTTTATCAAGATTTATTTCTTATGAAAAACCAATATTTATGTCATGAATCATGTGTATGATATTTGATTTACAGGGTATGATCTTATAATTTTAATATCATGCTCTTATACCCATATCTTTATTATAATTCTTACTATGATCCTTTATTTACCCTTACTATAAATCTGAGCTCAACCTTTTCGATTGCTTCTTTACCCCAGGTTGTGAAGATGTTTTGTAGGTAGTGGTGAAAAAAGGGGATGATTAATAGGGGATATTTTGAACATCTCTCACTAAACTAGATAAATGTATTCTATGATTCAATGAAAGATAAACTATTATTATCATTGGGCATATACATTTTTAATGTGATTAATATTTATTTAAAATTATGAAATATCCATGTATGTTATTACTATGTCACTATAACACTCCAAGTTATATAGATTAAGAAACATAAATAAATATTTGTCCATAATACACAGAGAGATTTCCCAAGATATAAATGTATTTAATTTATGTCATTTCTATAATTTATACATTAAACCCCATTAGTAACAAAATTTCATGAACCGAATGAATTTTTATTTAAAAATTATCTACATAATATAATTATTTTATAATACATGAAAAACTTTTGTTATTTATGATTGTGACACACTCTAATCCATTTTAGAATTATTATAATTTATACTCATCATCAAAATATATGGAATAGAAAAAAAAACAAGGGTGATCTAAAACCCATAGTAAGTGAAAATATGCCAACATGTCATCAAGGGTTAAATCATTAACCTATGATAAATATGAGGACGATATAATATATTATTAAAAATACCATTATTTTTTAATTTATGATCAAACATATTGATATATGTAAATATATTCTCAAAGGTAAAAATATATACCCTATAAAAAAATTGTGGATTCGTGAAATAATAAATATGACCCATCGAATATAATAATAGACAAAAGACATGGAAATGATAAATGTACTTCAAACATGGAATAAAAAAACATTGGCACAAATTCAATCATAGGGAACATCTTATTTGTGAGATACAACTCACACCCATTCTTCATAGGTAGACAAAATCAACATTATAAACAAATCTCAAGAGTTAAAAATATCTAACAAATGTATGTTAGGACAATATAGGACCCCACCAATATATTATTCATTTATCTATGTTCTATATTTAATAAATACATCATCGTATAATAAAGGAAACATGCAAGGAAAATGGGTTTCATTCTTCTTACCATGAATTACATATAGAAAGAAAATGAGTTTCATTCATCATATCATGATAAACCAATGAATATGAAATGGGTTTTAAAACATCTCTAAAGTTTATCAAATAAAATTACATCATGATTTATAATGATTCATTCCAAACATTCAATAATTAAAAGGTAAAATTTCATAGTTATTTTTATTGGGTAATTTAGAAAACACATTTTCTTATGATATAGTATGTTTGAAGAAACAAGGAAAAATTAAATCAAATTTAAAAATGGTCTTTTAGAAAATATTTGTTGACATTGTATTAATGTGATGAAAATTTGAATCACATTAAAAAATAATTTTCAAGAATATATCATTAGTTTTTTCTAAAATAACATTAAAATAAATCCAAATAATTAAGACTTGATGAGGTATAATTTTTTTGGTATTAAATTTTTAGTGAAATCTAAAAATTGAAATACTATAAGGAAACAATTTTCACTATTTGGAAAATAAATTTATTGAAACCCACATCATAAAAAGACTCATAAATCATTATTTTGAATATAGGTAAATATAAATTTAAATAAATATAACTAAATTTTAATGGATTTCAATATGAGATAGTATATTATTTTAGGAAAGAGTGAATATGGATTTGGAAGAGAAAGTGAAAATATAGGGTGGATGTAACATTTTCATAACATAATTAAAATCCATAAAAAATAACAATTACAAATGTAATTCCTAGAGAAATAGGGGGAAATGAATTATAATATCATCATAGGATAGAATAATACCATTCAATAACACAATTGTTAATAAGGAATCATTATTACTCAATAAATGAATATGATTTATGAAATTTTTATTACTTCTACTCGATACTTCCATGAAAGCACATTAACATCGTATATCAGAAAATTAAAAATATTAATCACATATTTCATAAACATATTTTTGTATATTACCATTTATTTTAATTAATTATAATCATTTATTATTATTATTTGTATTTTTATATTTTATTATCATCGTTGGATGTTATCAATTTTGATTTTTAGTACATGCTTTAAATTATTTATGTTTATTCCTCTTCATTGATATCATGTTCTATATTTATTATATTGCTTATATTTGTATAATATATATTCCTTGATAATTTGTAAATTCATATTTTCTTCCCATAGGCATTTTAGTTATAACTTGTGATGAGGAAATCAATGATGAGATAGTTTTTTAAAATATTTTTGAATAAAATTTAGTTTGTTAATAATGAATTTAATATTAATATAACATTTATATTTCCTTAAATAGAACATTATTTCCAAATTGAATTTAAATAATAATAATATTTATGTTTCCACATTCTTCTATGGGGAACATCTATATCATTGTTCACATAAGTCAATAATCCAACCCAAATAAGAACATGATTTAATAAATGGGTGAGTATAACTAAGAATCAAATTACATTGAAATAATATTATTATTACCTATGTATATATGTATTATTTATATTTTCTTTACTATGTTGAATCTTATTTTAATTGTTTTTTATAATGATGAAATATAAAGGTGAAACATTAAATGAGATGCTTTGTGGGGGCGGTAATCTAAAAAAACGCATGGGGGTAGTGTTTACATTCCATAAATATTAAAGATTACCATAATTGATTTATTTGAAAAATATTCATAATGATTAAAATATCATATTTATTCTTTGAATATAATCTCTAAACCATCCATGTAATTCAATTATGGAAAAATAGATCACATCACAAATGGAGGTCACACTCTTCATGTACCAGTAGTTTTATTTTTTCTATTGGGTAAGAGGAAGAATTAAAATTTTGTCCCATAATAGTAATAAAATATATTAATAATTTTTATAATTATGTTATTTTACTAATTTTTTTATATTACAATTGTTTAAAGCAGATGAATAAATAAAATTAATGTAACGAAAAAGTTGAAATTTAGATTATTATGTTTATCCTTATAAGAGGACCATCAAAATTAGACTAATACATAGAGTGGAGTTGTTTTGAGATTACTAGAAATTATATAATTCTTTTATATTTGGTAGTGATTTTTTTGAATTCAATTTTTTGAATATAATATAATAGGGGACTGAATAAAATTGGGGTAGTTATTTCTTCTTTCTTAAGGAATAAGAGTCACATTTGGATAATAATAAAAAAAATTAAAAGTTATTATTAAATAGTCAAGTGGATCCAATAATAGAAAATAATATATTTGTATAGATCTTATTGTATATTATTCCAAAAACATAAATTTTAATATATTTTTTTATGTATTTTACTTTTATATTTATTACTACTAACATTTGTTGTTTTTATCATGGTAATTAATTTTTACCTAAGTAATGTTTTCTTAATGAATAAAAATAAATTATTTATTATTATTTAATCTATATATAATGAATAAAAATTTTAAATCCACTGGTTTAAATAATATTTCTATGGGTTATAAAAAAATAATTTTAATATTAGTGCACATAATGCGGAAAATACATTTTCATAAATTGTATTTATATGAGTAAAAGTTATTATTAAGATAATATTATAGGGTTAATTGATTTTTATGTAAATTAGTTTTTAATAATAAACAAAATTTCATTTATGTGGCTTTAAAAACTATAGAAAACTAAATTCTTTGATGTGGATACATAGTAAAAAATGACCAAATGTAGCTTATTAGTGTAAAATATAACTTATGATTCAAAAATTTAAAACATTGGTTTTATGATTGGATCATTTTATTTTTGAAGTGATTTATTTAATTTATTTAATATAAACATTAAATTTAATAAATTCCCATTAAACATTCAATGAATTTATATAGTAAGAATATATTATAAAACTAAGAGTATTTGAAAGAAAAATATATTTTTTTACTATTTTTCCTAAAATTAAATATTTTAGGAAAATCTAAAAACATTAAACTATGTTAATTTTTATATTATGTATTTAATTTTTTTTATTTTTATAAAATTTTAACTAAAAATTTATATATTATGTTTTAAATGAAAATATATAATATATTTGAAAAGTAATGAAAAAATAATTTTTGAAGCATTCATTATATTATTACAAATGACATTACATTTCTAAGAATGTAAATATATTATTTAGTATGTAATAATATTATATTGTTGATCCATTTATTTTATTTTGAAAAAATATACTGCACTTTAAAGATATTTATTTAAGAAAAAATAATCATTTTTAATATTAAATAATAATGACGAGTTATCCTCAAAATATAACACAATTTAGTTGAGTAATATCTTATTATTTACTAGGGTATTTATTGTTATAACATTTTTCATAATAATATTCATCTAATATTTTACTAGTCATTTTAGTTTTGTGTCTTGTGTGGACAATGATATTGAATATATTATTCAAATATAGAAAAAAATATTCCAAAATATCTGGTGTAACATGTCACAATTGATATAGAAGGCTACAATATCACATTGATGACTAGAATGGTCTTGGTTTTAAATTAATATTATTATGTTCCCAGTGTAACCAAGATCATTATTATTGTGGCTAATTTATATTAGGATGTCTTTTTTAATTTAGAAATAAATGTGGATACTTTTAAAAATATAGCATTTGTTAGGTTATAGCTCATCTATAAAATTGTATTTATATAATTTAATGTGAAAATATATTTTCGACATTATAAATTAATGTTACAATTTTTACAATGATAGAAAATGTTTTGTAATTGAATATCTAAACAACCGTATTTACAAACTAGAATTTTAAAATCATGTTTGGACAATTGATACGGAATCAAGTTCACATGACTCATATTTAAACCAGAAATTGAATCATCAACTTGGTCATGTAAACTAGAAGTGTATGATGAAAATATATCCAGATAAGTATTTATATTCATTCAAAATTAATCCCCTTGAATTAATTTTATATTATTTAAAAGAAAAAATGACAAATGTTTGTTTTTGTAAAAATGATGATAGAGCCATAATTCATCTAGAATTTGTTCATGCTAATGTGTGTGATACATCTCCAATAAAATCTAGAATTCAATACTCCTACCTCATAACATAAACAAACAATTACATTAGATATAGATATATATACACGATGAGGTATAATAATAATATTATTTAAAATTAAAATTATACATTAATGAATTATAGAGTAATATTGGAAATAGGATAAAGAACCCCAACTCATATTGAGGTGAGAAATATCTAAACAATAAATTCACTAATTATCCAAATTATATTTTGATATTATCCCAACATACAAATAGTTATACAATAATAAAAATATACTAGAAAGAGTAATTGCATATTTTTTAGGATTATTATATCAATTATGATTCATGCAAATAATTCATTATCATTATAGGGAAAGTATTTACAATTACTCATACACACACTACACCAAGATTCATCCAGATAAGAATGTGGAATTCTATATGAGTTATTCTAGGTGAAAAAAATTCTTTTTTCAGTATATATATGTATATAAATATATATAATTGTGTTTAATGAGGGTTTGAATACATTTATTACATGTAATTTTAGTTATAAATGTACATCTCAATGAATAATGTGTATCATTATATGATATACTTAATAGAAAATGAGATATTATATATATAATCCCTTATAGAGAAAATTTACAATAGAATGAAATTCCATGTTCCTATAATGGGATAACGACACTAAATGATTTTATGGGATTTATATTGACTTTGAGGGCATTGATTCTCAAAATAAACATGCGTTGTAAAAGGAAAATGTTCAATGAATCCCAATAAGTGAATTTTTTGGGTGAAAAATTCTACTTTGAATGAGTATTATTGAGGTTTTAGAACTAGAGATATATAGTTATCATTGCATCAAGAAAAGGGAAACCATATTAGTTGAGAATAATTAACATATTCTCTATAAGGAAGTATTAAATATTATAGAAGTTCCAATGCAGAAAAAATATATGAAATCAAAAATTGATACCTTGTACCAAAATCATGCTTTTTTATAGATACATCAGTTTATTTAATGAAATATAGGTGAAAATTTTTATCAAATAATAATAAAAGAATATATAGTAATTTTATTACCTATAATTAATTATTGGTTGAAAAATTATTTAATATATTTTATTAATATATCATAATTTAAAAATGTAACCATTTTAGTGTTGAATTTCCTTAAAATTATACATTCTATAACAACATTAAATGATTATAAAATTATGAATATAGTTTTCCTGATAATTTTTCTTAAGGTAAATACTATGGAACACACCAATATGACAAGAACATAAGGGTTCATAACTTCAATGAATGAAAATAATGTATTCTATTTTCATAGACACATTTAAAGATTAATGGATACCTCCAGATCATGTTATATTTTTTTATGGTTTCATGTGAGCGTTTCATTTTAATATGATTTAATTTGATACCTATAACCATAATATTTCAAAAGTGAGTATTATTACATTTTTAGTGATTTAGGAAGATGATATATTGCTGATGTGAAATGAAATTCTAGTCTTCTAATTTGTTCATACGTGTATGAATGAATTATTCTTTATGAATGACATTGGTGAATCAGCTTGTATTCTAGAAATCAAGTTATATCAAGACTGATATGAGAGGATTCATGGGATAATTTAATGTATAAATATTAATAATTAATTGAGATGATTCAAAATTTAACAAAACAAATTTGTACTTTTTTTAAATCCACATGGTCATATTCTCTCCAAGAAATCGTGACCTCAAAAACTAAAGGTAAATAAAAATTTCGTATAATTTTGTAAACATTAAATAATGTATACATCAATTCTATCATGATGTATAACATGAATATTTTTGACTATTCCTTGAACATGAAAGGATGATATCACTCAAACTTAGGGGAGAAACATTAGTTACTTATAAATTCATTCCTAATATACCTTAAGCAGACAAGGGTTCTTTTTCTAGTTTCGAGAAAATATGGAACTAATATTGAGTTGGAATATTAAAGAAAGGGTCATAATAGATTATAAAGATCTAAAATTATCATGAGAATATGTATTTTACCATAATAGTGGATTTCTAATCCCAAATTTTTTTAAATATTCCATTTTCATTTTTTCAATAGTATAAATAGAGTATATTATTCATTATGATTGAGCTACAAAATAAGTATTGAAATGAAGATTCATTCAAGAGCCAAGTGTGAAAACTATAAGAATAGATCTCATTTCCATGTATTTTGATAATTATATATTTTTGATTATCACCAATGATCCAAGGTAAAATCAAATTTTGAATCATATATTTTGGAAGTATTGTTTTTAAAAATATTTAACTCTAGGAAAAAACATTATATTTAGAATATTTTATAAAAAATAAATTTATTCATATCCATTGACGAGGTATGATATATACCATTCATAAAATGTATCATGATATTTTTATGGTATTATTTTACTCATATTTTATTCTTATATTGGTTGAGGCTTGTATTCAGTGCATTGGTGATATTTTTCATTATTTTGAAGTTTTTTGGGTAGTGCAAGGTTACCACACAGTATTCCCAAACCATGACCCTTCAACCAAGAACCACACATCCTCGAAAGAGTATAATTTCATGGTTAGCCAATTATTTTCCAAAAAATTTTACCATTAGGACAATCAATGCACCAAATACAGTATGGGTCCACTATTTGAATATTCTTATGGCCCTTCATAAGAAACAATGATCGTGAAGATTAAAACCCAAAAAATCTATTCTAAAATTCCCAATGCCCATGTTTTCTTTATTAACCACCCCAAACAGAACTAATTTTATTTACATAGATCTTGGAGTATCCTAGGGGATTCAAAGTATATAAAAAACCCATTCTATTATGGAATAAAATATCTGGAAGAAGGATTCAACCCCTCTCATGTTATGTGATATTATCTTGTTTGTTTTCCTCTCTCTCTATCCCTGTCATTATTATCTCTTATTTTGTAGGGATATTTTCCACTACTATAAATGGGTATATATATATATATATGTTTTTATGGATCTTATTTCATCATATCTTGGTCCTAGGTTTTCCTATTATATCCCGTCAATCATTATAAATTTGATTGTTCTATATCAAATTCAGGGTTATAGTTTGGTGAGTGTTCGTCGAGAAACTTGAGGAAGGATGTATAATTTTTTATTCCCACAATATTGATTAGAATTTTGTGAATTTAACGTTCATATTTTAATTTCCATTTTAGGAACTTTAATTTTTAAATTGATCCAAATTAATGATTCCTTACTAATTATGTAACCCTTCACGGGTCCCATGAGACTCATTGATAATTATGATACAGAATATGAAAGTAATCCCATATGGTGTGCCAATACAGTTAACTTGGTGATTTATGAATTTTAAAAGGTAAAATAATGGGTAATGGAATTGAAGTAAATCCATGAAACATGATTTATAATGGGATTTAACAAATTCTTTCTTAACCTTATTGGGTTAATGAGTTGTAAAAAAATTATGGGAATTGTTGATAAATGTGTTATGAACATGGAAGTGTGATATTTGACATTCATGAATGATATATCTATATATTAAGGGTTATGTAATTCGTCCCCAAAACCCAAAGGGTTCCAGACTACAACAAAAGTCCCCAATGATCTCAACAAAATATATGAATGTGGCGAGAATAGATCTTTTTCGGATGTGGTTGGACACAACGAGTTATTTGCTCTATGTTGCCCACGATATAGGAATGATGTGATTAAACCGAGATCTGAACGGAGTGTTGGTCACAAGGAGATTTTTTCGGAGATGGCTGTTGGAAACATTATAATAGGGGAGGGTGATCACAATCTCTTTGTGAAGGCTGAGAGAAAGAGTCTGGTTTTGGTGAAAGGGGAGAAGAATCCATGAGCGGGGAAATATGTTTCCATGTTCGGCGGAAATAATAAGAAGAAGGATAAGATATGTGGCAATGGTGAATCTATAAGGATGAGGTGTTTTCTTCAATGATGACCTTAGTGTGGCTGTTATTTTATCCAGGAGGCAGTGTGGAAGGGTTTTTGGCATTGGAGGCCTAGAGATGGTGCTCATCCACGTCTGCTTTGGGATCCTGGTGGGGAATGGCCAGTGATTTTCATTGTTGGTTGCAGTAGGCGATGGTGGGAGGTCTGTTATCCCTCAACAACGGGTGCTCTGGCGTGTCTTGTTCGACGGCAGAGGGGTTGGGCATAGAGGTTGTGGGATCCTGGAGGACATACGATGGGGTGAAGCTTAGCGGGCTCGACAGTTGTGATCTGCTCCTGGTCAAGAGCTGGAAGGTGATATGGTTGACTTTCAGCGGCGATGAGTGTGAGGATAGCATGCTCCTATGGTGGCTCCTAGTGTTATTCAGTGAAATAGCTTGATATCATCTTGAATTAGGGATAGGTGAAAGCTATGGCTTTGGCATGTGAAGTCTTCGGTAGGTGATGAATTATGTGGAAGATTTCACGTGGGGTGTCGGCATTAAAAGGGTGACTTCTTTGGGAGGTGATGTGTGACCTTGGGTCCCAGGAGAAATTGGGATGCGACATTAACTTTAAAGCATAGGGATCCATGGAGCAGGTTATATGTAATAGCTGATGACGTGATATGGGATTGATGTTTGGGGAGCGGTATCAATGGAGGATGGGCTCGACGATGACGATGCTGGGAGGTGACAATCTCAGGGAGGCGATGTGGCAGGTTCGACTGTGAGCATGTGATTGGATGATGTCTGGTGACGGTGGATTGTCAGCGGTGGTCTTAGTGACAATTTTCTTTGGGATGTGGCTTGTCTTTGGGATGCAGGTGGGTCACTACCTTTGGAGAATATCTTAGGGGAGCAAGACGAATTTGGATTAGGTGCTTCACAGGAAATAAGAGATTATGTTTGGTTTTGTGGGTTGGGCTATGTGGGACTTATTTATTTGGGTCATCTAGACTTTGAAGTAGCATGACATGTTGTGATTTTTTGTCTTTGTGGGTCTGTGGGCCATGAGGTGTGTTGTATATTGGTATTTAATTTTTAATTAAAATTTTTGGGGTCGTGGATTTGGGCTACCAAATCCATGATCAGATGTTATGGTATATATATACTCATATGATCACTGATTTGTGGGTTAGGGACTACTACCCCAAAAACACACGGTGAGTGAGATTACTTCTCTAGACCCTCCAATGTTTGATTGTGAAATTTAAAATTAAACAAAAAATAAAATACCATGCAAGAATAATATTTTGTATTCCATTGGACAATGATTTAAACTATTTCATTATCTAAAACATGTATTATTGGTCGGGTGGAACTATGAACCTGAGGGCCTATGTGGATGATTAATGAATAATAAATGTGATTCGGGTATACTTCTGTAATTTTCACATTATTATGTATGAATAAACATGCATTTTTGTAGATTTATTACTTCATTGGACGTTGTTGGTTATATCTTACTATGTTATTCTAAGACTCTACACATGCCTTCAGTTTGAATGTCAGATAGAAATCATGTTCATAGGATAGGATAATGGTAAGATCCCTATTACAGATGACTTATTTGGGAGTCATGAGGGAGCATGGATAAGAGAACAAGACATGTTGTCAAGCACCTCATGGGATATATTAGTCTATATTTATTTTGGGTTATAAATAGACAAATGATACTCATTTATAGAATTAAATATTTTTCAATTTTTGGTCGTTTTCCATGTTTTTGGATTATCATGGTATGTTTCCCATTATTGATTATAGTATTATCATCATTATTGTTTATTATCATTTGGATATTTCTTATTTATTTAACTTTTGTGATTATTTGATAAGGGTGTATAGTTTCCACATATTACATATTAGAATCATGGGTCTAGTTAGTTGCCTCAAGAATACATGGATTTGTCTTTAATCACGTGTAATGAATCTTCTCAATGCACAAAAACATGACACTAGTGTTGGGATGTCACAATGTGGTATCAAAGGTATTCTATATTTAATAAATTATCCATAAAATATGAGAATGGTGGGGAGGATAATATGATAATATTGTCCTTTTTAATATGTACGTGAATGGGAGTAGCTAAACTATGTGTGGGGGAAAAACCAAGTACAAGGGGAGGGATTGTTGTTATTGATATTTTAATGTCACAATTGAACATTATTTCACCTCCGGTGATGCACTTGTTGAGTAATTTTGTAATTTTATGATATTCTCCTCTGAAAAATTATCATATAAGACTTGATTATACATGTATCATTTTATGAACTCTAGATTTTGTGTCACATGAATCATTTTAATCACACAAATAATGTCATGTTTTTGGTTTTATGTTTAAATGAAAATTATTTTCTTTATATCAATAATTTCAAACAAAATCATCCTAATGATGAATTTAAATGGTTAAAATGGTTCTAAATATTTTAATTTTAAATTGATAAAATAGTTTCTAATGGGATACTTATATTATGAATGTTTTTTACCTTGTGTTATATGTGGCCTTGGTGAGGGATGGTTGATGGTAGTGATGGTTCCCTAATGTTGATCATGTAAAGGTGTATAGAGAATAACTTGGTATATATATATATTTGAATCCCTCTTATATAATTTTTTTAATGATGTGTTGTGTTTCATAATACATGTGTCTGGAATTATATAGATTCATCTTCATGATGATTTTTTTGATTAGATTAAAGGATGACATATCTCAAAATTTGACTCAAGAAGTGGGATAAGAGGCCCCAATTTTTGGGTAAAATAGAAGCAGATAAATTCTTTGAGAATATTTATTTTTTATACCATTTATGGATTGAGATATATGGTGGTAAATGTTTAATATGTCTAACCATACATGGGAGTTCTTGTTTTAGTACCCTCTAACCATCACTAGAGAGTGTGGACTTGAGGCCAGTTAGTTCTAGATTGTGTACATCTAGAGTATTATTTAACATTTATAGATTTCTAAAAAGAAGAGTTTCATGTTTTATTCTTATATCCTATGTATTCAAGAGAAGAATTCGGGGAATATTTAGGATCAGGATCAGAAGTAGTAGAATATGTTTTCTAAAGACATTTCGGAGATGTTTTTGGAACAATTCTTTCCAGATATGTTATGGATGGGTAGAGTGGCATAACCCTTTCAATTAACCCATGATAGTATGTTTGAGATAGACAATGTTGGTCACATAAATAACTTGTATTACTGTGTTCCAAAAAAATTTGGGTATAAAGAAACTATGGTGAGAATATCCCATGATGATCATAAAAATGAAATAACTTCCAATTATATATCCTTCAACTAAATTTGTTTTGTTATGTGAGGAATCAATATCACATTTGTATGGGGAATCGGAAAAATGATTCTAGTATAGGATATGTGGTTTTTTTTAAATGAACATGTGGTATGTCTTAGGATAGTAGAATGAGTTTCTATGAAAACATAAACCAAGGAAAAAAAAGTAGAGTTTCCAGTATGAAAGATTAGTTACTCAGAGCAGTAACTAACTATACCATAATCAGTGTGGTGGAACAGGTCATTTCAATGACTAGTGTCCCTAACCTTCGGTACAGTGATGAACTTGTGGAGATATGGGACATCTATAAGAGTTTTTCATGAACCCACAAAAGATGAGTAATAAATGTGGAGGTGGGATAAATCAAGGTACTAAAATAGTGTATTATACCCCCATACTAGTCTAATAATTACATTTTTATGGGTCATAGTTGTCGATGAAATAGAAATGGTAGTTCATGGATAAATAACCTGAATTATTAGAGTAGTGAATAATAGGAAACTCATACAACAACAAAATGTATGGGGGAGGATACCCACATAGTGTTCATCATATACATGTCGATAGAGAGTATAAGAAATTGACAATTAGAGATATTATTCTAGTAGATTCTACACTTTCTAGTGCTTTTCAGGATATAGGAGTGTCTCAACCATTTATACCTTCTTAACTTGTGAATGGTTTGACTCTAATTTTTATTTTATTTTTAAATATAAAAATTAATAGACTAGTTGGAGTGTTTTAAAAGGATATATGTCTATGAAAGGGATGTTTTCTCAAGGATTGTGAGTAAAATTTCTATTGGGGATCTTTACGTACAAGATATATTATTTTCTGACTTCATTTTGGGAACAGACTAGCTATTAACGTACCATTCTAACATCAATTTTTTCTATATAAGAGTAACATTAATTTCTCAGAAGTGTAAAAATTATGTTAATCATGTTGAGTGGGATATCAAGGATAGAAATTTAAGGACAATTCATCAGAAACTAATGTTGATCACCGCCCATGTTGCAATTCCTTTTTGATGATGAGGGCCTAAAACCATGCACATTCCACGCATAGTGAACAGGTTTTAATATGTGATTCATGAATAATTCTCAAGGTCTATAACTAAGTGATATTTTATGTTATCAATTTATTTAATTAATTGAGTTTACCCATTTTCAATTCTACCGTACAAATTGTACCCACATATATTATAGAGATTAAGACTTAACATAAGAGTTGATGGATAAGGAATATAACCATCTGAGTATGTCTCCCTGGGGTTCACTAGTTTTGTTTTCTAATAAGGATATTAATACTTTTAATTATTTATTATGATACTAGATTTTGAACAACACAATGTTGAAGAACTGATATATACATCAACATATTGATGATATGTTTGACTAGTTTATAAGACCTGGTGTATTCTATAAGATTAAGTTGATATTGGGTATCATCGGTTGAGAGTTAGACCATGTGAAATACCACAGAATTATTTTTGAAGAAGTAATGGCCTATATGTGTTCTTCATATTATTTTTTTGGCTGATGAACACTCCTTATAAATTTATGGATATGATGAACCAAATATTTCACTGGAACATTGATCAATTTTCAGTTGTCTTTTTAGATGGAATCTAACAATACTCCCACATTCATTATGATCATGCCCAACAAATTGAAATCATTTTAATAACATTGAGAGAGAATATTATATGTTCAAAAATATATAATATTTAGTTCAATATCAATAGGGTTTGTTTTTTGGGTCACATTTTCTTTGAGGAAGCTGTGTTACTACAATTAGGGAATGTTAAGGCAGTTTTTTCTTCAAATCATCCCAATAAGGATTTTTTTATCACTAGATTTGTTTGTTTAGTGGGCTATTATATGATATTACACAATGAGTTTTACTATTTGAATACACCAATTTCTGGATTTATGGTGATGTGTGTCAAGACTGAATAATCATGATCATTTGAAAATTCTTTTCAATGGTTGAAGATGCATTTGGCTACCTTACCAATTTTGATCCTACCTAAGTATAGTGAGAAGTATACTATGTTGTTTTTGTATCTTGATTCATACATGGAGAATTTTTTATAAATGGATATCATTTCATGTTGTATGGTTCATGATAAAAGATGCTAAAATAATGAAATTACCCTACACATGATCATCATCTACATACAATGGTATATGATTAAAAGTTATTGCAGTATTAATTGTTGGACGAATTTTTTTGTGCATAATAATAGAAAAGGATAAATTTATATCATTCATATAGGGAAGTTAATCACTAACAGTAGAGTTGGGAAGATTATATCAATAATTTTAACACTGAAAATTAATTCATACCTTTGAAGGTAAATAGTTTTGTCGATGCCTTAAGTATAAAGACATAGACTAAAGAAGTTTAGGATTCTAGTTCTATGTGGAAGATGATGACATTACAAGATGATATGCCTATTGAGGTTTCAGAGATTGATAAAAAAGATGAATCTCAAATAAATTATAGTGAAATACTCTCTTCTAATTTTGATCAACGAGATGAATTATGAGGATCACAATTTATTGGCTTTGAGGGAAATCCTTGAAGGTGGGGAGTCACCTTCTTAATAGACTATAGATGTGAATGATTAAATTTGTGTTCATAACCATGTTTTTGTGGCGACATGTATGTGTGATGCCGTAATGAATGAGTTTAATTACTAAAAATAGGCGGTGCATTGAAATTTGTTAAACTTTATCGAGACCTATGTTGGTAATTTTGAGGTCGAGCATGAAAAGGGAGATAATAGGTTTCACCATGTCAATATGTGAAGGTCGAGTATCAATGACTTAATGGGTTTCTATAGTTGTTTAAAATTATAGAACAGAAGTGGGATGAGGTTATCAAAGACATTGTGGTGGGTATTATAAGTATCCCTCAGAAGAATTAATTGATTTTGGTAAGTGTGGGTATATTGAAAAATGTATCACATTTCATGCCCAATACGGAAACTATAAATGGGGACCAGTTCTGCGATATGTATGATCATGAGATTGGATATTTTATGGTGTTCTACTATGTGATATTTAAAACTATAATTCATTCTATAAATCCAATTTTTATCAAGTCTTATATAAGGTATTTTTTAACAAAGTATTTTAAATTATTTATTTTTTCACATAGACATATGGCCAATCAAAGTGCACTTTCCATGTGAAATAAGAAACACTGAGGGGATTTGTCCTTGTTTTTTTGAAGGTTTTGGGAGAGAAACACAATGTTCTCAATAATTTCACCATTAAAAAAATTATTGATAAATATTTATATGAAACCATATGAGTTGGTTTATAGTAGGCCATGCAGGTATCCTCTATTCTAGATAGAGGTGGGTGGTTCTAAGTTGGTTGAACTAAGACTTATGTAGAATGTTTCAGAACATATTTACATTATCTGAAAATGTATGTAAAAAGAATAGATTTGGAAAAAATATATATTGATCAAAATTTTGACCTCTTGAGTTTATATTGGGTGATAATATTTACTACCATCTATCAATAAGTCTATGTCACTATATAATATGGATTCCGGGAATGTTGGAATCCTTGTTTATTAGAAAATTTGAGATCATGGAGAGGATTAGATCAATGGTGTGTTGGTTGGATATTCTCTAGAGGTATAATGATATGCACTTTTTTTTAAATAAGAAAAAGATTCAAGTGTTTCATCCCAACACTTCTCATGTGATTTATATTGATGATGTTGAGAATGAGGCCATTGTGTCTTTTAGGGAGAATCTGATTCATGTTGTGGATCATTGTGAAAAAGAACTGTAGGAATTATTGGGACAATACATTGAGTGTTGTCGAAGTGTGGGTGTGTTCAAGAAAAAAAATCGATAGGGAAATAGATATGTTGGGATAGTGGCCTAAACCTTTTTACTGTGGAATCTTATTATCATTAGGGATTGTAACTCAGGGATGATTTATTATAAGATGGAGATTTGTAAGATTCATTCCATCATAGATATGTATCATGATCTCTTTATTTATTATTTTACACTAATTTTTTTATTTCATTGGTTGAGTAATATATTTTGTGTTTTTAGGTATTTTTAGGGATTTTTTAGGCATTTGGGTAGTTCATGATCAGGTCATGGTTTTCCCATACTGTTCACCATACCCCAAGAAACCGTGCATCCTAGATAAAAAGGAATTTCATAATTAGTGAAAAATTCGTATAACTGTTTTCAACTTAGGAAAAAAAGTTCACCCCATACAGTAGTAGGAATACATATGGAACACGTTTTGGAAAACTGTGCACACCCTCCCATGAAACCATGCTTGTAGAATATTAGACCACCAAAATTTAATTTTAAAATTCCAAAACCCTTAGTTTTCATAACAAATAACCAATAATATAATTAATAAAATTTCCAATTTTCATGGGGGCTCCGAAGGGGATTCCATGGAATCCAAAATTCATTACGGTGAAAAGAAAATATATGGTGGAAGATTCAACCCCTATTCTAGTACTTGAACTCTTATCATTAGGTTTTTTCACTCTCTACCCTAACATTATCACTTCTTTTGGAGGGATGATTTCCTCCATTACTATTGAGTATAGATCTTGGTTTTGATGATTCTTGTTTTTTTGGATATTGGTAAATGTTTCTTCCATATATCTCCTCCTCCAAGGTGATCTTGAAAATTCTACATTATAATGACGGTAATGGGTTGGAGAAAATTTGTTAAGGAACGTGATATAGGTGGTTAGATTCCCAATTCCAATCATATTAATTATAATTGTGTGAATGTAAATGTATGGTAATAATATCTATATTGGTAATTTGAATTTTAAAATTGATTTAATATAATTAATTCCCATGAGATTGTGGAACCCTTAACATATCCCGTTGGACCCATTCATGATTATGAAACCGAACATGAATGGAAACCCATGGGTTGTTCTAATACACACAAATGGTGATTTATGAATTGTAAAGAATGGGTTTAATGGGTAATGGAATTGAACTAAATCCTATATGCATGTTTTATAATGAGTTTAAAAATATAGTTTGGATTACCCTTATAGGGTTAAATAGTTCTTAATTAAAAAAATAATAGTTGATAAATGAGTTATGAATGTGGAACCATGATATTTTATATTTGTAAATTATTTATCGATGTGAATTGGGTTTGGAAATATTGCTTCAATTACCCATGGGGTGACATAAAACTACTCAATTCCACAAATATATATATTTTAATGTGATCACTAAGTTTTGGGTTAAGGGATTATACTCCAAATACCCATGGGGTACTAGACGGCTGCTCTTGGCCCCAATTGTATGAAAATAAAATTGTAAATTTAATGAATAATTGAAGACCATGAAATAAAGAAATATGATGTTCCATTTATATATTATTCAGAATCTAGAATGGGATGAAGGAGGTGTCACTATTCAAGTGTCATCATGAATCCATGGGGGGATATGTGGTTGGTTAATGAATAATAAATGTGAAGCCAATTTATTTGTGTCATTTTCTCTTTAATCCTTGTAAAATTATATAAACTTTTACAGAATATATATTTATTTTCATTTCATTGGTTGTGGCCTACTATAATGTAGCCACACTCTACATGGGCCACCTTATTGGTATCTGAATAGACATCATGTTTGTAGGACATGATAAGGGAAAGAGGCCAACGTTAAATTGATGAGTTAGGACTCCGGATGGGGTAAGTGTAACACCTCGTGCTTCCACGATACGCTTCTCTTTCAATAATTCAATAGCTTGCATTGTACGCAAGTTCGAGATTCTAACACACCGTGACCAATCAAAGTAGCAGTTATGAATAGTAATACCCACCTTTTTAAATTATATATATTTTATATTTCAAAATGGACTTCATTTGTGGATTTGGAATATCGAAATTAGCCTATATTGAATTTTTGGTATTTTTCTGAGAACATCCAATTTTTATGATTAGTGAAAAATACTTAAAACAACATTTTTAATCAAAATAATTTATAGTAATAAATTATAATATTTAGTGGTTTTAAAGTATAATTAGAATATATTTTTACCAATTTATCCAATGGTGGTCATTAGAATTAATTTCACTTTGAAATTGGACATAAACAATTGTCAATCTTTTGATATATATTGTTTATTAAAAACACCATATTTGTTGTGACAGCGGGAATTAATTATAAAATTAATTAATGAAACTTATATGTTTGGAATTTTGTAAAATAGACATCATTTTTGAATTCAGAATATCAATTATAGATTATGGTGAAATTTTGGCATTGTTCTGAAAAACATCAATTTTTGATGAATAGTGAAACCACTAAGTGGTGGTTAAAAAACTGATTTTTCGTTTAAATGAAATGTTACCACTTCTGTGATTTGAATTTCAAAAATCCAACATACAAGTTTGTCATTAGGAAGTAAAATGTGATTCAATGGGATTAAAATAATTATTGGTGAATAGTAACTTTTAAGTTTAATTAATCGCAATTAAAGGTAATTAGTGAAATTTAAGGTAAAAATGGTATTATAAAAATATGAAAATAACTTTACACTTGTCCTACCCATACCGGATGAGTCATGACAGACCAAGAAAATCCATGGGTCAACTTGGGGACCCCATGGAGCCACTTTGGTAGGAAGATGACATTAAAAACTTTTTATTTAATGTTAAAATAAAAATGTCACAAACATGAGTTGTTTTACTAAAACAATTTTTAAATGGGGTTATAAAAGTCATATTTTTTACTATAAATATTAATTATAAATGTAAAAATATTTCCTAAATCATGATATTTTTTTATAATTTTTAGACATTAAATAAATTAAATATTTTTTGACACCATGATGATGCAGCAACTACCTCATTAATTAACGATTTATAAAAAATAAAGAGATAATGTAAAATATAAGACCTACACTTGCCAAAAACCTATTGGATGAGTATATTTCGAACCCTTATCACCTAATACTTGAAATATATAAGTGTGGGGCCTTTAAAATACGAAACTCATTATATAATAAAGTAACATTTCATGACTTTCCAAGAGTGCCCCTCCTCTCCTCTTATAAAAGGCCCCCACAACTACCACCTTACTCACACCTTCAAAGCCTTTTGGCTCGGCCAACCTCTACCCAAATACTCTCTCAACTTCCCTCTATTACTCCTAGAAGCCTCACTTATGGCATAATTCTTCCCAAGGAAGCCTTCGGCTCAAATCAAAAAAGAGTTACCCGATTTTAAGGTAATGTCTTCTCTTATGTTATTTTGTTTTACTTTGCTTCTCTAACCCATTAAACTATTTTTATTCCTTTATTTTGTAAAAAAAAGTATCTTAAATATACTAGGATATTTTTATATGAAGGATTCGAGCAACACATGCACAAACCTACATCTAATGATTAAAGAACATACTGTTTCTGTGGATGGCGAATTTCTGCCTCACGAAACGATGATTAATCAACACTCATATAACACCTTCAAAGGTGGACATTAAGATGTCACTATATTTATATATTATATATAATATGTTTATGTTTTCCTTAAGCTTCTGTATTTTGCATTTATGTCATACCTTTATGATTTCCATTATGGGTAAACGCGATAATTACATTTTAGGAAGTGCGGACTACTGCCCCCTCAAAGTAATTTTAATCGTTAATGCCATATGTGGGATGTATAAAGGATGTATTAAATGGTATTATCCATTATATTATACTGTAATTATATTATACCTTTATATAATTATAACTCCATTCCATTAAATACAAAATAGAAATGAAATTAGCGTTCATGCGTATGTACGGCTTACCGTCTCCATGAATGGTGCATTTCATTTCTTACCTCTAAATGTTATGTAATATTATAAATGAATGTATATACTCGATATATAGGATATATATGATATCTACATCATTAATATAATTCTGGTAATAATGGATATTCTACCACATAAACAACTTGTAATTATAAGAACTTTATTTTTAACTCAAGTACCAAAGATCGACAAAATGACCGTTATTAACTTAAACAAATACATAATGTTCATAACATGGTAATAGGTGATATAAAAGGAATAATAAACTTGAAAAAGTTTCTTAAGAACGTATAAATTAACTCTAGTTTATTATTCAGGAGGTTAAAGAGCGGTCGAGTCAAGTCGGACACGAGGTAAGGGAATTTCTTAACCCAATTTCCATTCTCTGGGTTAATCTCCTACTTTCAAATTATGTCATGATATTATTATGTAATATCTTGTATTTGTACTTTATTTATGTTTACTTATAGTGAATACACATAATAGATCTATTTTATTTTAAAAATTATATTTGTAAGGACTTCGTCTCAATCTCCTTTCATTGAGGCATATTTGGTTTTATACACAACTTTCATTTATACGGTGTATAAACCCATTTGACTTTTACTTTTATTCAATAGGAATGTTATTATATGAAGCGTTTTTACTAAATGACAAAAGGAATGTTTTTTCTTATGTATGTAGTGACAACGACTTCTCCGCCGCCGTGACTATTATTTGAGTTTTGGCTTCCTCTATAAGCCATAACTTTTTTTTAACAAAAAATAAACACCATGTTTTACTTATATTTTATTTTGGTATTGAAAATGGTATTGATAAAGTTTGTATTATATCAATGTGTTGTATTAATATCTTGTGATTGAAGTGTGGAAATTTTATGTTTCCTTTATGCATGTTTTATGTGATACAATTATGTTATGGTTTATGATATTTTTAAACCTGTTCATATGAGGAATGCATTGGACTTAATAAGTGACGGGTGGAGCCCGCTATAGCTCCTCGATGCATCGGTAGGTCTCATGAGAAAAACTAGTTTCTTGGAACGAGGCCTTGACAAAATCTTATTTGTGGTCTTGGCACGCGGCCTTGGCTACGTGGTTATGATATTCTAGCATTATGCATTCCATCATTATGAAAGTGGTTATTGATATTGCATGTGATTATTCGACTAGTAGAATATCCATGTGAGTAAGTAAATGGCATTATTTATTTATTTTTTGCCATATTATGTTGAAGTTCAAGTTTAAAAAGGCTTTTGTTTTAGTTATACATTGCCTTAAATGTTAATGTTTATTTATGAAAGCTTTTGCAATATTGTTATCCTTAATGATCATCTGAGCTCACCCCTTTCAATGTTTTAATTTTTCCAGGATGTGAAGAAGTATTTTAAGAATGACCTGCAGGGATAGTTGGAAGGGGATATGAGTGTGGACTATGGAGATCATGTTATTTTAGTTATTCACTTTATGGTGTAATGTAATGTTTATGAATGTATCTAGTGTTTCCAAGGCTACTAAACTAATCGGTCTTTCGAGACTTGATCCTTTGTGATCATGCCAATGTTACACAATAACGCACTGACTCTCAGTTACTAGGGTCGGGGTGTTACAGTTGGTATCAGAGGATTAGTATAGAAGAAATGGGAAGCTAGATTTAGATAAACTCTGATTTGAGCACAAAGACCAAATATAGACTTTGAGGATTAGTATAGAAGAACTTCCTAGAATTTTGGTATTATAGAGATTTTGTGATTTTTCTGAGCAATACATCCCTATCTGGATATGAGAAGGTAGAGGCGGCTCTGGTACAGATGTACCTAGGGATGAAACCCGAAAACACCGCTTTGATCTAGACTCAAACGGGAACTGGTGCACGACAACGGGCCTTGATGCACTCTTGGTTATGACACTCCCGAAGGATATTCTTAGGATAATTCTCATCTTTTTTACAAACCATTATGAAGGGTTAATGAGTATATACTTCCTCAAAGAAAACATTTCTTTTTATGATTATTGATTATATCCATAAATAGTTCAATTTATGTTAAGTGTTTTACAAGTATGGAATTATGTATTTTAATTCATAAATTAATCTAGTTTATGCCATTGTTTAGAAATGGCGCCTAGTGGGAGGAATAGAAACCGTATAAATGCACGCACTCCATGTAGGGATTTCCCTCCTGCTCAAGATAATTATTGTGGAGATAGAGATACAACTGGTGCTGATCAACATATCACCATACTGGGACAGCTCACTCAGGTTATGAATAATAACCTTACTCGTATGGAGCACCCTGATCCGCAACGTGGAGGATCAATGTTAGACCGCTTTATGAGGCAACAACCCCCAACATTTAATGGGGGTACAAATCCATTAGTATCTCAGCAATGGATAAACTCCTTAGAGAAAATATTACACGCCTTGGGGAGTAGCGAAAGGGGGAAGGTTGTCATGGCAGTTTACCGGCTCACTGGAGATGTCGATTAATGGTGGTTGCTGATTCAAAACACAAAGGAAGATGAAGAAGTATCAAGTATGGAATTTAGGGAGTTTAAATAAATTTTCTTAGAAAAATACTTTCTTTGTGACCATCGAGCAGATATGGAAAGGCAATTTCTGAGTCTGAGGCAAAGGAGGATGAGAATGTCGCAAAGTATGAGGCCGACTTTACAAGGTTAGCAATACATGCTGCAGATTATATACGTTACCCAAGAAGTAAGATTGATCGTTTCTTTGATGGGTTAAAACCGTTTCTCCATCATGTTTTAGTATCACAATCTTTCTCAACGTATAAAGATATAGTCTCATGTTCTATCAAGACAGAAAAGGAATTCTCTATGTCTTATGACAACAATGTAAAGCAGGAGAAGATGAGTACGGTGGAAAAAGAGACAGATAAAGGGAAAAAGGGAATGAAGGATTTTCCATTATGTGATAATTGTGGGAAGAATCACCCTGGTACTTGCCTAAAAGGAATGAGAGTTTGTTATAAATGTGGAGAAAAAGGTCATCAGGCTCGTGATTGCAAGGGAAAGAAAGAGGCTATCAATGTTAAAAGCTACAATTATAGGGAAATGGGGCATTATGAAAATGAATGTCCTAAGCGTCAGGGAAACTTACCTCAGAAAAGGCCAAGGGATCAAGGCCAAGCTTTTGTTGTTACTACAGATGAAGTTGAATAATTATTGTATTTGGGTTTCTGGACTCAAGAACTATATTATGGTTATAAGAATAATGTGATATATATAAGGATTGTACTGTAGTACTTGTTTCTTTCATTAAGGTTTTAATATGATGAAGGTAATCATATTTTCAGTAAGTGACAATAAGAGAAACCTTACTTTGTTTGGGGAATCTAATGTTGCAATTGATTTTGGAATTTAAGTACATTTTAGAGAAAGTCTGGATGGAGGTATTTTGGATAACTATAGAGGTTGGAATGGATTAAGTTGATCTTTGGATAGTATTTGTCACGACCCGACCCTACCTGGGCTCGAGCCGCAACTACCCCAGGCCCGCCTCTATAGGCCAGGGGCTGGCGACCAGCGCCAAAGGCACAATAACTTGGGGAGGCTTTTCCTAAGTACATGTACACACACACAGCACACTCAATGCAAAAGTGTAGAGTAAAAAGGAGAAGTAAAGGGAAACTGCTATAAATAAACCACAATGTGCATCGACCTCTAACAGTACAAAGTATAGTGCTGAAAAGGATAAAAGGAAAAACACACGCCCAACCAGAAAAGGTGCCACAACCCGGCAACAGTTAAACAAAAGAAACAGCTGACGGGTCTCCCACCTGGAACCCGACCACGACCATCGCACACGGTCCAAGCTCCCGAGCTCCTACGCTCCACTGAAGCCATGCTCCACCTATCTGTCGTCTGCAAGGGCACACCAAGTGCGGGCAAAGCCCAAGCAGGGGTGAGTATAAAAATTCTCAGTAGGATACCCTGAAGGCTAGAGGGAGCAAAAAAAGAGGTACCGAAGGGTGAGCAGTAGAGCGAATAGGAAAAGTAAAGGAGTACAACTGAAAGTGATGTAAAGAGTACTGTAAAGAGTCCAGCTCAACCCAACAAGAGAAATGAAGTAGACTCGTCCAGGCACAAGGGGCTGGAAACGGTGAGAAGATGAACTTCCCGTCGAGTCTTCGCCACCTATAGCAGGAGATTAGACTCTTCCCGCTACGAGAAGCTAGACACGGAAAGCACATGGCATACCCCGCGCGTCTTCTCCCCTCCTAGAAGTAGAGCGACCAAACCCAAGAAGAGGGTAATGAAACATGGTATATGCAAGTCCATATGCTCTGTCAAGAAGCCCGAACAACCTCGTAAGGGGATCTCCATCCCGTAGATCAGCCCAAGAAAATGAGTAGCCAACAGTCCCAGAAGTAAACTCCATCGATGCCCAGCATCCTACACGTCTTCCCCGAACCGCAAGCCAAGGGTCTCAATCACCGCACCTTGACACTATCCTCTTTGGGAAGCACTGACTCGCCCGCATGGTTTTAGATCCCATCACAAGAATGCGTCTTGGTGGGGAAATTTCCCCACGTTCTTAAGAGTTCTAGGGAAATTCAAACCACACCTCGTCACTGCCCTATAGTCGAGAGGTCTCCTCAATGTCAAAGTCGTTTCATCACCGACCCGTACAACCAAGGGTCCTTCTCTAGTAATCATGGTGGAAAGCCACAGACTAGACTAGTCGAAAGGATTGAGTCTGGAATGCCAACAGGTGTCCCACTGCCCAGCCCTGCTGGAGGGTAATTTATAACCAGATATCGGGTGACCCACTACCCATCCCTGCTGGAAGGTAAACCATAATACATCATCTGGCGACCCACTACCCAGCCCCGCTGAAGGGTAGACCTGGGATACGATATTGGGAGACCCACTGCCCAACCCTAATGGAGGGTAAACCATAACAAGTCGACAGGCAACCCACTGCCCAGCCTTGCTGGAGGGTAGACCTGGAATAAGCTGTCAGGCGACCCACTGCCCAACCTTGCTGGAGGGTAAACCTGGAACTAGACGACAAGAGACCCACTGCCCAACCCTGCTGGAGGGTAGACCCTACGGGGTCATCGGGTGACCCACAGCCCAGTCTCTACTGGAGGGTAGACCCAAAGGAGTCGATGAGTAACCCACTGCTCTGGCAATCTCCACTGGAGGGTACAACACTGGCCAACCGAACACGGAGTGGGTATCACGCAACTACCCAACTCTAGAACAACTCTCACCCAAAAGAGGTTCAGCGCCTATTCCATCACGGGGTTCCACTAGCACCTCTACTGGCCGATCCATCGAGAACAAAACCAGGGGCAACTCAACCCTACTGGTCAACCCACGAGAACAGAGGAACCCTCTACATCGCGAGAGGTCAAAAGTACGCAATGCAGAGCACGACACGCATATGGGGCCCACATGATGTGTGGCCCCAAGTCAACCCCAACAAAGAGCACGAACGTCTCAGGTACAAACCACCCGTACCTCCAAGCGCCCTCATATACTCCTAGAGTATACCACGTCTCCAGCCCAAGGGCTATCGTGCACACGACACCCAATGTCAACGTGAAGGCATGACGTAACATCTCCAACTTTACACCTCAATGACTGGGGCATAGCCCACCACATCTATTCAAGCATTGCTTCACTCACACGGGAGTGCACGCGATCACACGCCAATGGTCCGCTACAAACACAGTAGCAGGACCGCCACCGAGGCACCATTCATATTCCATAATTCATAAGATCGCGTATGAGGCTCCACACAACCAAACGGATCGTACCGCTGTAATCCGCGTGAAAAAACATGCTAGATAGACTACTTACTCACCTGAAATGGTCAACCGGTGAAAAAGGTACTATTCACCACAAACAACCCGTGTGGGGCCCACCAAAAAATCCCGAAACTGATCAAACAGGGCACACCACTACGATCCCCTCAAAAAAACACACGGGATTGACTACTCAATCGCCCAAAATGGACACCTAATGAAAAAGGTACTATTCACCGTAGCCAGGTTGGGTGGGTCCCACACCACGTCCCCGAAAAAGGTCGGGCGAACTGCGCCATCGCAATGCTCTCAGAAAAGCCCGTCAAATTGACTGCTTACTTGCGTGGAACGGGTATCCGGAGAAAAAGATGCATTCCAGCACACCGCACACGAGCGGTGCTTCGTGGGACCCGCAACCCGGTCCCAAAACTCAATGAACAGATCGCACCATTGTGATCTTCTCGAAAAAGCACACAAGATGGACTATTCACTTGTCCAAAACGGTCGCCCGGTGAAAAAGATGGAAAATCACCATCGACGCCCAAGCGGCCCTCGTGGGACCCGCACCATCGTGCCGAATTAGAGCGGGCGGATTGCACCACTGCAATCCCCTCGAAAAAACATCCAGAATCGACTGCTCACACGCCCCGAATGGACACCCAGTAAGAAAGGGGTGAAAAGCTGCACACAACTCGAAAGACGGGTCGTGGGGCCCACGCCTCAAATCCAGTCTCAACGCCCGAAATCACCCTGGAAACCTTCGTACCAGCGCCAGGGTTCCAACGCAACTAACGACACTCAAAGCGGACGTCGGATGCGTCCGCACCGCTCAAAACAAGGTTCCTGGATAAACGCCCGTCCACTTAACCGTCACGTCGGGTCTCCGCGGCCCCTCGTTTCGGGAATTAAAATTTCCCGAAACCATCTCAAAAGCTTCAACTCGACGCTAGGAAGGCTCTGCCGTAGACGGCATGCAAATCGGACACCCGTAGTGGAAGATACGGGTGTTCGAACACAAAGGGGACCATCCCCTGGGGCTGGACCGGCCTGGACCGGCCGGTCCACCCGGCCCACGACTCAGCCGCGCGGCCCGGCGCTGGTTCGCGGTCCGCCTGCAGACCAGCCAAGAGGGCTGGTCGCCTCGTTGCGCGAAGACCCTCCTGGCGCGGGTCTTTGCTTCCCCCGCGGGGTCGCAGCGCGCGACCCCTGTCTCCCGGGTCAACCGGCCGGCACAGCCGCCCGGTCATTCCGCTCCGCGCCGCGCGAAGCCGCCACGGCCGGAGCTCGCCGCCGCGCCGAAGTGCGCCCCCGCCAGGGAGGGAAGCCGCCGTCGCCGCTGGAACTCGCCGGGAAAGGGAAACCCGCCTGAACAAAAATTGAAAACCCACAAACTTCGACGAGCCGATGCGGCCTCCTCCAAACTCCGATTTCAATTCCGTAAAAGGCGATAGAAATCTCATAAATTATACTACGCATCCTTGGGTTTTGTTCAAGAATCCAACAGCAATTAAATGTATGTTTATGGGTTCAAAAGATGTGTGGGAATTAAAAACGAAATACGCACGATCCTACCTCGTGGGCGTTGCCTGGAGCTTCGCAGGGTGTCCGCCGCCGCACCACTGCCTTGCTGGAGTTGCCTCGCCGGAGGTGTCTCGTCGGAGTGGGGGAGGAGAGGGAAGGGGCTTCCCAGGCTAAGAAGAAGAACAAGATGAAGGTGGGGGGGGAAGTTTAAGTAGGAAATACTTAAACCATCCGCCTGGCATGCCCCAACACTGCTCCCGACGCGGGCAAAAAGAAAGCCGCCCCTGGGGTAAACACGACGCTCCGAGCGCAACGACGGTCTTGAAATTGTAATCTGAGGCTCCGTTCAAAAGTTATTAAACTTAGCACCCGAGACCACCAAATTATGAAAACGCCCCTGGGTCCACTTTTCAGAAACGGCCCGCGCCCGCGAAACATATACCCCTCCTAGGGTAAACGACACGCTCCGAACTCAACGGTGCCCTCAGTTTTCCAATCACATCCACCGTTTAAGAGATACCTGCATTTCAACATTAAACAAATTAATTAATTAATTAATTTGTCCATTTAACCTTCCGAAAGCGAGCGAGGGGTCCAAACCTCCCGTGCCGACAAGTTTTATGTCATTCCTAGGGTAAACACCCCATTCCGGACCCATCCATACACTCGGATCTCTGATCCGGAACTCTGTTTAGGAATTTTCGCACTTATTTGGCATTTCCAATGTGAACGCACTGAAAATTTAATTCCGGCCACTACAGGGCTCAGAATCGCACGCCGTGTGAAGGCACTGCTCTGGAATATCATCAAGAATATTCCAAAGTCTTTCGTAGAAAAAACCGGGTTCTTATATCATTCCCTCCTTCAAGCTTTTCGTCCCCGAAAAGAAAAACTAGGGAACAACACAGGGTACTAAGCCCACACCTGGCTTTCCCATACCCAGAAGAACCCACGCACAGCTCTGCGTCCCCACACAAAGACTAAAGGGTTGATCCGTTAACGCGAGGTCGGCCCTTGCTGATTACGTGCATAGGAGCAAGCACACATCTCCTCAGGTAAGCCACGCGGGATACGTCGTGCACCCACACCCAACCCTTGGGTTAGGGCAAGGTGGTAGGGAACCTCGCCATCCCTTTGCACAGTCTCAAATGGCCCGAAGGCTCTCGGGGGTAGCTCACCTCTCCGACTGAATATCCACATCACATGTCGTGACTGGAATCACCGCCCGCACCTGGAACAAGGCTCAGTGATTCCCTCCTTCAGAATATCCATATGGTGTAACACCCAAGGATATCTGGTCACGCAAGATTTTACAGTCAATGCCTCTCAACCAAGACTCTCTTACATGCTCGGAAGTGAAGGAGTCAACACCATCAAATAAAGGGAAAGGTCTCATGCCTTTTTCCTTACCAACACAGGGTTACACCCCGATTCCCTATGTCACCCTGGTAACACCTCAAACAAGGAGCAAGGAGAAAAGCCTTTCACATGCAGAGCCTAACAATTATACTAAAAATAGTAGAAGAGCTGTAGAGCTTACCTCTTTCACCTCATGCTCTGCAGGATCGTAGAAATCCAAAGCCCGCTGCTATCTGTGGTCCCAGCTGTCGGCTCCCGGAGCCTGACGTGGGCCACCTAGTGGTGATGGGGAGATCTCGTAAAGTCATCCCCCACTGCTAACTCCTCCCTCTTCTCTGCCAGCACCACCTCTCTGGGTACTACTCCGATCACAGCGCTGCCTCTGTCGTGGTGGTGCACCTGCTGCCTACCCGAAGCTCTCAGCAATTCGGGTCGGGCAGTCTCGTACCAAGTGACCTAGCCCGTCACAAGCATAACACCGACTCTCTCTGGGCAGCACTGGTGCCCTCCGTCGCCACTGTGGTGTACGACCACGCACCTGAGTCCGGTTGTCAGAAATCCAACTACGTCGAGGTCCTTCTTGCTGAATCCCACTAGTTGTGGCAGACGTCTCGGCTCCGACGTGTCTGCTGCCACCACCAACTCCGGAACATGACAGGAAGCTCTTTGTCACCAGCGCCTGCTCTAGCACCCCGAAATATGTGGAAATGCCCAAGGTTACTATGACAGAACGAATCTCTCAGTGGAGACCCTGCTCAAAATTCCGCGCTCGGAGGTTATCGTCATGGACCAAGTCCGGGTAAAAGCGTGAACGGTATACAAAACTAGCCGCGTACTCGGCCACCGTCATCCCTCCCTGCTGAAAATGTATGAGCTCCTGAATCCGAACGGAGCGCAAGAAGGAGGGGAAAAACTCTTCACGGAACAACAACTAAAAGTCGCCCCATGAAAGCGAAGAATCGTCAAGAAGCTGAGTCACCAGACTCCACCAATGCCAAGCCGATCCGCAGAAAAGGCTAGCTGCCAAAGCCAATCTCTGATCTGTCGGCGTCTGCACAAGCCTGAAAAGGTGAACCACTTCCTCGAGCCAAACCTCTACTGCCTGAGGGCCTGGCTCACCACTGAACCTTAGTGTTCTCTACCGCTGAAACTCATGGAGCGCGCTCAACCAGCGCTCAAGCTCAGCCTGCTCTGCTGAAACTGCCTGCTGCTCAACAAGTGGGGGTGCTGCTACCGGCCCACCCAGGGAAAGGGGCTCGAATGATGGGACCTGGACTGTGGCCTCGTAGCTCACAGGGTCATCGTCACGAACCAAAGCCGGTATCCTGGCTGGCTGCCTTCGCGGAGACATCCTGAATATTATCAAGGAGTGTCGCGGTCAGATGAGAATATATGTATATACCAATAGCAACAATGGGGAGCTGACTCAAGAAGGACAGTCAAAGACTCAATCCTATGTGATGCACAAACCAAATTTCCCTGCAACAAGTGTCTCAGCATGCCGAGTTGACAAGCAGGTTATCAGGGTCCTGGTGAATGGATATGTCGGCCTCCGCACCATCACTGGACTCCCTGGCCTGAGAGCCGCTCTCGAGACACATTAACACTATTGCCCTATATCCCAACCAATTCCTTTTTAGGGACGTCCGCACAAAGCCCCAAGGAACGAACCACCTCTGATACCACTTTTTCACGACCCGACCCTACCCGGGCTCGAGCCGCAACTACCCCAGGCCCGCCTCCATAGGCCAAGGGCTGGCGACCAGCGCCGAAGGCACAATAACTCGGGGAGGCCTTCGCCTAAGTACCTGTACAAACACACGCAACACACTCAATGCAAAAGTACAGAGTTAAAAGGATAATTAAAAGGAAACTGCTATAAATAAACCACAATGTTCATCGACCTCTAACAGTACAAAGTACAGTGCTGAAAAGGAAAAAGGGCAAAACACACGCCCAACCAGAAAAGGTGCCACAACCCGGCAATAGGTAAACAAATGAAACAACTGACGGGTCTCCCACTTGGAACCCGACCACGACCACCGCACGCGGTCCAAGCTCCCAAGCTCCTACGCTCCACTAAAGTCACGCTCCACCTGTCCGTTGTCTGCAAGGGCACACCAAGTGCGGGCAAAGCCCAAGCAGGGGTGAGTATAAAAATACTCATTAGGATACCTCAAGGCTCGAGGGATAAACAAAGGAGGTACCGAAGGGTGAGCAGTAGAGAGAATAGGAAAAGTAAAGGAGTACAACCGAAAGTGAAGTAAAGAGTACAGTAAAGAGTCCAGCTCAACCCAACAAGAGAATGGAAGTAGACTCGTCCAGGCACAAGGGGCTAGAAACAGTGAGAAGATGAACTTCCCGTCGAGTCTTCTCCACCTATAGCAGGAGAGTAGACTCATCCAGCTACAAGAATCTAGACACGGAAATCACGTGGCATACCCCGCACGTATTCATCTCTCGTAGAAGGAGATCGACCAAACCTAAGAAGTGGGTACCAGAACATGGTATACACAAGTCCATATGCTCTGTCAAGAAGCCCGAACAACATCTTAAGGGGATCTCCATCTCGTAGCTCATCCCAAGAAAATGAGTAGCCAACATTCCTAGAAGTAAACTCCATCGATGCCCAACATCCCGTACGTCTGCCTGGAACCGCAAGCCAAGGGGCTCAATCACCGCACCTTGACACTATCCGCTTTGGGCGGCACTGACTCGCCCGCATGGTTTTAGATCGCGTCACAATAACGTGTCTCAGTGGGGAAAGTTCTCCTCGTTCTTGAGAGTTCTAGGGAAAGTCAAACCACACCTCGTCACTTCCCTGCATTCGAGAGGTCTCCTCAAAGTCAAAGCCGTTCCATCACTAACCCGTACAACCAAGGGTCCCGCTCCGGTAATCACGGAGGAAAGCCACAAACTAGCCTAGTCAAAAGGACTAAGTCTGGAATGCCAACAGGCGTCCCACTGCCCAGCCCTGCTGGAGGGTAATTCATAACCAGATATCGGGTGACCCACTGCCCAGCCCTGCTGGAGGGTAAACCATAATACATCATCCGACGACCCACTGCCCAGCCCCGCTGGAGGGTATACCTGGGATACGATATTAGGTGACCCACTGCCTAGCCCTGCTGGAGGGTAAATCATAACAAGTCGACAGGAGACCCACTGCCCAGCCTTTTTGAAGGGTAGACCTGAAATAAGCCATCAGGCGACCCACTTCCTAGCCTTTCTAGAGGGTAAACCTGGAACTAGACGACAAGCGACTCACTACCCAGCCCTACTGGAGGGTAGACCCTAAGGGGTCGTCGAGTGACCCACTGCCCAGTCTCTGCTGGAGGGTAGACCCAAAGGAGTCGATGAGTAACCCACTGCTCTGGCCATCTCTACTGGAGGGTACAACAATGGCCAACCAAACATGGAGTGGGTATCACGCAACCACCCAACTCCAGAACAACTCTCACCCAAAAGAGGTTCAGTGCATGTTCCATCATGGGGTTCCACTAGCACCGCTACTGGCCAATCCATCGAGAACGAAACCAGGGGGAAACTCAACTCTGCTAGTCAACCCATGAGAACAGAGGAACCCTCTACACCGTGAGAGGTCAAAAGTACGCAAAGCAGAGCACGACACGCACATGGGGCCCACATGACGTGTGGCCCCAAGTCAACCCCAACCAAGCGCACGAACGTCTCAGGTACAAACCACTCGTACCTCCAAGCACCCTCATATACTCCCAGAGTATACCACGTCTCCAGCCCAGGGGCTATCGTGCACACGGCACCCAATGTCAACGCGAAGGCGTGACGTAACATCTCCAACATTCCGCCTCAACGACTGGGGAACAGACCACCACATCTATTCAAGCATGGCTTCACTCACACAGGAGTGCACGCGATCACACGCCAAGGGTCCACTACAAACACAGCAGAAGGACCGCCACCAGGGCACCATTCATATTCCATAATTAATAAGATCATGTATGAGGCTCCACACAACCAAATGAATTGTACCATTGTAATCCTCACGGAAAAACATGCGAGATAGACTACTTACTCACCTGAAACGGTCAACCGGTGAAAAAGGTACTATTCACTGTAACCAACCAGTGTGGGGACCACCAAAAGATCCCGAAACTGAACAAACAGGGCACACCACTTCAATCCCCTCGGAAAAACACACGGGATTGACTACTCAATCGCCCAAAATGGACACCTGATGAAAAAGGTACTATTCACCGTAGCCAGGTCGGGTGGGTCCCACACCACGTCCCCGAAAAAGGTTGGGCGAACTGCGTCATCGCAATGCTCTCGGAAAAGCACGTCAAATTGACTGCTTACTTGCATGGAATGGGTATCCGGAGAAAAAGATGCACTCCAGCGCACTGCACACGAGCGGTGCTTCGTGGGACCCGCAACCTGGTCCCGAAACGCAACGAACGGATCGTACCGTTAAAATATTCTCGAAAAAGCACACAAGATGGACTATTAACTTGTCCAAAACGGTCACCCGGTGATAAAGATGGGAATTCACCGTCGACGCCCAAGCGGCCCTCGTGGGCCCCGCACCATCATGCCGAATTTCAGCGGGCGGATTGTACCACTGCAATCCCCTTAGAAAAACATCTAGAATCGACTGCTCGCACGCCACGAACGGACGCCCGGTAAGAAAGGCGTGAAACGTTGCACGCAACTCGAAAGATGGGCCGTGGGGCCCATGCCTCAAATCTAGTCTCAACGCCCGAAACCGCCCTGGAAACCTTCGCCCCGACGCCAGGGTTCCAATGCAACTGACAACACTCAAAGCGGACGTCGGATGCGTCCGGGCCGCTCAAAACAAGGTTCCTGGATAAACGCCCGTCCACTTAACGGTCACGTCGGGTCTCCGCGGCCCCTCTTTTTGGGAATTAAAATTTCCCAAAACCATCTCAAAAGCTTCACCTCGACGCCAGGAAGGCTCTGCCGTAGAAGGCATGCAAATCTGACACCCGTAGTGGATGATACAGATGTCCGAACACAAAGGGGACTATCCCCTAGGGCTGGACCGGCCTGGACCGGCCGGTCCGCCCGACCTGGCCCGGCCCGCGGCTCAGCCGTGCGGCTCGGCAATGGTTCGCGGTCTGCCTGCAGACCGGCCACGAGGGTCGGTCGCCTCGTCGCGTGAAGACCCGCCTGGCGCGAGTCGTTGCTTCCCCCGCGGGGTCGCGGCGCGCGACCCATGTCTCCCTGGTCAACCGGGCGGCATAGCCGGCCGGTCCTTCCGCTCCGCGTCGCGCGAAGCCGCCACGGCCGGAGCTCGCCGGCGCGCCGATGTGCGCCGCCACTAGGGAGGGAAGCCGCTGCCACCGAAACCCCTGCCACCGCCGCTGGAACTCGCCGGGAAAGGGAAACCCGCCAGAACAAAAATTGAAAATCGCAAACTTCGACTAGCCGCTGCGGCCTCCTCCGAACTCCGATTTCGATTCCGTAAATGGCGATAGAAAGCTCATAAATTATACTATGCATCCATGGGTTTTGTTCGAGAATCCAACTGCAATTAAACGTATGTTTATGGGTTCAAAGGATGTGCGGTAATTAAAAACAAAATACGCACGATCCTACCTCGTGGGCGTTGCCCGGAGTTTCGCGGGGTGTCCGCCACCGCACCACTGCCTTGCCGGAGTTGCCTCACCGGAGGTATCTTGCTGGAGTGGAGGATGAGAGGGAAGGGGTTACCTAGGTAAAGAAGAAGAAGATGAAGGGGGGGGGTGGGAAGTTTAAGTAGGAAATACTTAAACCATCCGCCCGGCACGCCCCGACTCCGCTCCCGATGCGGGCAAAAAGAAAGCCTCCCCTGGGGTAAACACAACGCTCCGAGCGCAATGGAGGTCTCGAAATTTTAATCCGAGGCACCGTTCAAAAGTTATTAAACTTAGCGCTCAAGGCAACCAAATTACGAAAACGTCCCTGGGTCCACTTTTCACAAACGGCCCGCACCCGTGAATCTTATACCCCTCCTAGGGTAAAAGGCACACTCCGAACTCAACGGTGTCCTCGGTTTTCAAATCCGAGCCACCGTTTAAGAGATACCTGCGTTTCAACATTAAACGAATTAATTAATTAATCAATTTATCTGTTTAACCTTCCAAAAGCGAGCGAGGGGTCCAAACATCCCGCGCCGACAAGTTTTATTTCGTTCATAGGGTAAACACCCCATTACGGACCCATCCGTATACTCGGATCTCTGATCCGGAACTCTGTTTAGGAATTTTCGCACTTATTTGGCGTTTCTAGTGTGAACGCACTGAAAATTTAATTCCAGCCACTCCAGGGCTCGGAATCGCACGCCGTCTGAAGGCGCTGCTCTGGAATATCATCGAGAATATTCCAAAGTCTTTTGTAGTAAAAACCAGGTTCTTACAATATTGTTTAAGGTTAAAACATTTCTAAAGATTATTTTTGGAATATTATAATACTATAGTTTTAGGAAAAGGACAACCTGCAGGGTGGGGCATAACCCGTTGCATCGGACAAAGCTGCAGAAATCGAACCCACAACCATAGTGCGACATGCCTTTATTACCTACCACTAGCATACAGGAAGTTCCTGGTTATTATAAAATAGTTTTCCTAATCTAAATGGTATGTGATAATATTTAGAACCTTATACAATTAGGATAAATAGATTATTTTTGAGTTCTGTTACCATTTGGAGTGAAAGATGGGTTTGTGGTAAAAATTTATTAAATAATGAAAGTCTACAAGACAAGTAAGTATATTTCCTTACATTCTTAGTAAATCTCTTAAATAAATTCCTCACCTTTATGAAAGGTAACTTAAAACAAAAATGTTGCCGGTTAACTTTTCCAACTGGGGATTCAATGATCGTTTAACCAATCACAAGTTTGTGATTTTCTTATTGTTAACTTTCTCCTAATCCTATTTTCTATAGCTCTCCATCAGACCTTGATGGTTTGTTTTTCTTCCATATCCATATTTTCATAGAATCCTAGTATGAGCTATCTCGGGTGACCTTTGTACTTCTCTTTCTTCCTTTTAATGTTATATTTTTATTAACCCTATTTTCGATGTGGGTTTTCCACAAAGGTATTTTCTATTTTCAACCTTTTATTTTCAAAGAAAAATTTCAAATTGTGAGGATGCAATTTATTGAAGAAGGGTAGAATGTAACACCCCAAGCTTCCACGATACGCTTCTCTTTCAATAATGCAATAGCTTGCATTGTAGGCAAGTTCGAGATTCTAACACACCGCGACCAAAGTAGCAGTTATGAATAGTAATACCCACTTTTTGAAATTATATATATTTTATATTTCAAAATGGACTTCATTTGTGGATTCGGAATATCGAAATTAGCCTATGTTGAATTTTTGGTATTTTTCTGAGAACTTCCATTTTTTATGAATAGTATAAAATACTTAAAAATAACCTTTTTAATCAAAATAATTTAAAGTGATAAATTATACTATTGAGTGTTTTTAAAGTATAATTAGAATATATTTTTACCATTTTATCCAATGGTGGTCATTAGAATTAATTTTACTTTGAAATTGGACATAAACAATTATCAATCTTTTGATATATATTGTTTCTTAAAAACACGCTATTTGTTGTGACTGCGGAAATTAATTATAAAATTAATTAATGAAAATTAAATGTTTGTAATTTTTTAAAATAGACATCATTTTTGAATTCGGAATATCAATTATAGCTTAGGGTGAAATTTTGGCATTGTTCTGAAAAACATCAATTTTTGATGAATAGTGAAACCACTAAGTGGTAGTTAAAAAAACTGAATTTTTGTTTAAATGAAACATTACCACTTCTGTGATTTGAATTCCAAAAATAATACATACATGGTTGTCATTAGGATGTAAAATGTGGTTCAATGAGATTAAAATAATTTTTTGTGAATAGTAACTTTTAAGATTAATTAATCACGATTAATGGTAATTAGTGAAATTTAAGGCAAACATGATATTATAAAAATATGAAAATATCTTTACACTTGTCCTACCCCTATTGGATGAGTCATAGCCAACCAATACAATCTATGGGTCATCTTGGGGACCCCATGGAGCCACTTTGGTAGGAAAATGACATTAAAAACTTTTTATTTAATGTTAAAATAAAAATGTCACAAACATGAGTTGTTTTACTAAAACTATTTTCAAATGGTGTTATACAAGGCATATTTTTGACTATAAATATTCAGTAGAAATATAAAAATATTTCTTACATCATGATAGTTTTTTTATAATTTTTAGACAGTAAATAAATTAAATGTTTTATTACACCATGATAATGGAGTGATTACCTCATTAATTAACGATTTAAATAAAATAAAAAGATAATGTAAAATCTAGGACTTACACTTTTCAAAAACCTATTGGATGAGTATATTTCGCACCCTTATCACCTTATCCTAGAAATATATAAGTTTGGGACCTTTAAAATCCTAAACTCATTAAATAATAAAGTAACATTTCATGACTTTCCAAGAGTGCCCCTCCTCTCCTCTTATAAAAGGCCCCCACCACTACCACCTTACTCACACCTTCAAAACCTTTTGGCTCGGCCAACCTCTGCCCAAATACTCTCTCAACTTCCCTCTCTTACTCCTAGAAGCCTCACTTCGGGCAGATTTCTTCCCAAGGAAGCCTTTGGCTCAAATCAAAAAAGAGTTACCCGATTTTAAGGTAATGTCTTCTCTTATGTTATTTTGTTCTATTTTTCTTCTCCAACCCCTTAAACTCTTTTTATTCCATTATTTTGTAACAAAACCAGTATCTTAAATATACTAGGATGTTTTTATAAGAAGGATTAGATCTACACTTTCACACACCTACATCTAATGGTTAAAGAACATACTGTTTCTGTGGATGGTGAGTTTCTGTCTCACGAAACGATGATTGTTCAACACTCATATAACACCTTCAAAGGTGGACATTAAGATGTCACTATATTTATATATGATATATAATATGTTTATGTTTTCCTTAAGCTTATGTATTTTTCATTTATGGCATACCTTTATGATTTCCATTATGGGTAAACGCGATAATTTCATTTTAGGAAGTGCGGACTACCGCCCCCTCAAAGTGGTTTGAATCATTAATGCCATATGTGGGATTTATAAAGGATGGAGTAAATGGTATTATAAATTATATTATACTGGAATTATATTATACCTTTATATAATTATAACTTCATTCCATTAAAAATGAATCAGAAATGAAAGTAGCGTTCATGCGTACGTACGGCTTACCGTCTCCATGAACGGTGCATTTTATTTCATACCTCTAAATGTTATGTAATATTATAAATTCATGTATATACTGGATATATAGGATATATATGATATCTACATAATGAATATAATTCTGGAGATAATGTATATTCTACCACATAAACAACTTGTAATTATAAGTAGTTTATTTTTAACTCAAGTACCAAAGATCGACAAAATGACCGTTATTAACTTAAACAAATACATAATGTTCATAACATGGTAATAAGTGATATAAAAGGAATAATTAACATGAAAAAGGTTCTTAAAAAAGTATAAATTAACTCTAGTTTATTATTCAGGAGGTTAAAGAGCGGTCGAGTCAAGTCGGACACGAGGTAATGGAATTTCATAACCCAATTTCCATTCTTTGGGTTAATCTCCTACGTTCAAATTATGTCATGATATTATTATGTACTATCTTGTATTTGTACTTTATTTATGTGTACTTATAGTGAATACACATAATAGATCTATTTTATTTTAAAAATGATCTTTGTAAGGACTTCGTCTCAATCTCCTTTCACTAAGGAATATTTGGTTTTATACACAACTTTCATTTATACGGTGTATAAACCCCTTTGACTTTGGCTTTTATTCAAAAGGAATATTTTTATACGAAGCGTTTTTACTAAATGAAAAAAGTAATTTTTTTCTTACGTATGCGGTGACAACGAATTCTCCACCGCCGTGACTATTTTTTGAGTTTCGGCTTGCTCTATAAGCCATAACTTTTTTTAAAGAAAAATAAAAACCATGTTTTACTTATCTTTTATTTTGGTATTGAAAATGGTTTGGAAAAAGTTTATATTATATCAATGTGTTGTATTTATATCTTGTGATTGAAGTGTGGAAATATTATGTTTCATTTATGCATGTTTTATGTGATACAATTATGTTATGGTTTATGATATGTTTAAACCTGTTCATATGAGGAATGCATTGGACTTAATATGTGACGGGTGGAGCCCGTAATAGCTCCTCGATGCATCGGTAGGTCTCATGAGACAAACTAGTATCTTGGAATGTGGACTTGACAAAATCTTATTTGTGGTCTTGGCACGAGGCCTTGGCTACGTGGTTATGATAGTCTAGCATTATGCATTCCATCATTATAAAAGTGGTTATTGATATTGCATGTGATTATTCGACTAGTAGAATATCCATGTGAGTAAGTAAATGGCATTATTTAATTTTTTTTCCATATTATGTTGAAGTTCATGTTTAAAAAGGCTTTTGTTTTAGTTATACATTTCTTTAAATGTTAATTATTTTTATTAAATCTTCCGCAATATTGTTATCATTACTGAGCATCTGAGCTCACCCCTTTCAATGTTTTAATTCTTCTAGGATGTGAAGAAGTATTTTAAGAATGACCTGTAGGGATAGTCAGAAGGGGATATGAGTGTAGACTATGGAGACCTTATTATTGTAGTTTTTCACTTTATGTGGTAATATAATTTTTATGAATGTATCTAGTGTTTCCAAGGCTAATAAACTAATCGGTCTTTCGAGACTTGATCCTTCGTGATCATGCCAATGTTACACAATAACGCAACGACTCTGGGTAACTGGGGTCGAGGTGTTATAGTAAGAATGAGGGAACCAAACATTATATCGGGACCCACAATTATAGAAGTGTGTCATTATTTTTTTCATTACAAACATGTCACTCATATAATGTATTCCATATTTACAACTTTGGTTATGGTCATTTTCTATGTTTTGGGATTATTATGTGATGTTGGTACTTATTTATTATAGTATTATCTTGTATATTATTTATTACCATTTGGTTGTTTGTTACTTATTTAAACTATTATTCTCCATTGATAATGGGGGTATAGTGTCCCCAGATTATATATTAGACCCTTTCGGCTAGTCAGCATCCTCTAGCATATGGGGGCATGTGCTTGAGGGCACATAGTGAATTTGTTCAAGGAATCAATACATCACAACCATGACAGGACATTACTAACTAAACCAAAATATTATTTGAAATATAATCATAATGTGAGATAAAGAGGGTTAAATATTATTGGTATCTATCTCAAATATTAGTGGGGTTTTTCTGGGTTTGGTTCCCACGGACCGAATTACATTATAATTCTCATTATAAGAATAAAAAAATATTTATTACTCTTAGAAAATATAAATTTTTATATTTCCAAAAACGTTGATAATGTTCTTATAATTTTTTTCAAATCAAAATATTATAGGAATTTCTGATCTATAATTAGATTCTTCTGATTCAATGAAAATATTTTAAAATTATTATGTATCAATATCGAGGTACACCTTTCTAATAGGTTTAGGTTGATGTTTTTTTATCACATCTCAAGGCCACATATGTATTGAATCATTTTCTCATGATATTATCACATTTTTATATCCATCAAGGGAGGTAATAAGGATAGTGAGTCCAATAGGAATTCAACATGTTTTATTTTTCAACAAATATTCCATTTATTGAAATTGTAAATTATTTCATTGAATTAATGTGATTATTATTTTATATCCTTATTCATGTGAATATATTAATTATTTAAAATAGAAAAAATAGGCTTTTGAGGTAAATTGAATCAATTTTCTCATATGTGAAATGGATTTATTTGAATAGTCAATTAAGGTTTTTACATTAAATATGAATGGACAAAGATGTATTTATCCATTATATTTAAATATAACTATTGGATTGAAACCTCGATCGTGGTAATTTATATTTGGGTTCAGTAGAAAATTTTAATGAAAGATAAATTGATCATATATGTTGGTGAAAAATATATGCATCGAACTCATTATGATATCTTTATAAAAAGGGATCAGAAGACATAGTATTTTCCATAGGATGGTTTTCGTAGTTGTTACACTAACACCTTTCCCTATCGGTTCTTTAACATTTTGTTAGGGGTTGATTATTGAATATGGGTATATTCACACATTTCCATTGATAAAGGGGGTTATTTAGAAGAACACATAATCAATATAGAATCATATTAAATATTTTTAATTATGTTTTAAATAAAAATAATTCTCCATGATTAGTGGAATATTATTTATTTATATAAAATAAGATTTTATAAATTCATTTATGAGATACTCAATCCTAGATTTTAATTATATCTCTTGTTCAATAATAAATAGGGAGAAAAATAAATATCCATTTATTCATTTATTTTGTGATTAGAATAAAATTAATACATATTTATGTAATCTGAATATTATATTAATAGTTTTTCTTCATGTTTAGAAAATATAATATTTTATTGGATGATATGATTAATGATTAATGACATGATGTAATTAAAAAAAATTATTTAATATTTTTTGAATAACTAATAATTTTTTTATTTAAGAAATTCAATTATAATAAACACATGTCATGGGATATAATATTTCAAATATTATTATATATGTTGTAGTAAATAATTTATAACATATAATTAGATTATGTCTGTTATAAAATATGCACTATTTTACCCTAGGTATATACTAAAAAATATTGTAATATATATATATATATATATATATATATATATTTGTGTGTGTGTATGGGTTGATAAAATAAATAAAATCTAAAATTATCTCAGTACGTATATTTAATTCTCCACTAAAACTCCCTTGAGAATGTTGAGAGATAAAAGGATAACAATGTTCTGATCGATGAAGAATGTCCCAAAGCACTTAATTATTTCGTATTAGAACTACGAGTTTAAATAATGTTTTCCATATACTCAAGGATCACTTTTGGACACATCAAGATGAATTATACCTTGGTTTATCAACAATAATGAACAACTAAACATGATAAGTGATGAAAATTTTTAAATAAGATTACCAAGGATAATATGAACCAAAATGTGCATAAATAATTATTTCACCTTTTTACATGAATATTCAATATATCCCATAATAAATCATAGACCAGAAACTATTGTTTTTATGTATTTAAATTTTTTAAAAATAGAAAAAATAGTTCAAAACATTGTTAAGTTAACTTTGTTGTACAACACTATACCCCTATCTAAAAATATCTTATGTTATACTCCACTTGATAATTGAAGGAGATTCAAAAGAATTGGATGATCTCATACTCAGTAATGGTAAATATAATAGAAAACAATCAAATATAATACTTGATAATAAGATAAAAATGTGGGTTTAAGAACATAATCAAGATATATAAACTAAAAATATTGAAATCATACCCAATATAACATAAATAATAATAAATAGTTAATGAGATGATTATTTGGGTACAATATGATAAATTAGTCACCAGAGTATGGAAAATGATTTAATAGTCATGGCATTGGTATATTACATAGAATATGTATATAATATAAACACAAGTAGAGAAACTATATCATATGTTATGGTTAGACACCAAAATATGCATATCATAATGGAAAAGGCTAACCATCTACCTAAAATATAGTTTACATTAGTTAACCACTAACACATCATATCCTTTTTGACATGGTCTAACCACCCACACCCCGTAACCTTTTGGTGTAGGGATAACCACCCATTTCCCATATATATTTAGATAACGAATATCTACCCACACCCATATAAAAAGCATCATATTGGAAAATAACCCATTAATCATAGATTTAAAGACATTTTATATCCACCATCATTCCATTTCCTTTTATTCTTGGGCTAATAGGTCATACCCCATAACCTTTTCCACAAGAGAAAACCACTTGTGTCCCATAAATTTTTGGACTTGGGCTAACCAAACATATACCATTATTAACCCATGAAATGTAAAATTTAAACCAATGTATTTGAGGGATATAATGGAACCTCCCAATACATAATAATAAACATTTGAAAACTTTTTTAATAATATGATATCATTTTTAACTCATGAGATAGAAATAGGTTTCACGAAACCCTCAATATTACATGATCATAAGTATTATAGAGCAAAAAGGTAGATATAATAAGTAGACAATAAAACCAATAAATAATTTGAAACATTAATATATTTTACATTGAAGGATGACACTTCTAAAAGATCATTACAAAATTTCATTGAAAAAATAAGAATAATTATATGATACTTTTGACAACCAATATTTTAAAAAATTATATAATTTGAAATTTAAATTAAAATCGAAATACAAGAATTTTAGGAATTGAATACTAATAAATAAATCTAAATATGATGAAAATAAATTTTTTTCAAGTGGAAGATCTTAAAAAATCTTTTAACATCATTGCAAAAAAAAGTCAAAGAAAATACAAAATTTACAATACATAAAACATTAAAAAGTTATTCATATAATTATTTTATAAATATATTCATGGATAATGAAAAATTAATATAATAAATAATTTATGTTTAGATAAAAACAACGATGAAACCATATAATGAATATGGAAATTGAGGATAATGATCCTAAAACAGAAAGAAAGAGAGATGGTCATATCCACTTACAAGCATCATTTTAGTTGAATTGTGAAAAAAAGGAAGATAAAATATCAATATGACATATACTACCAAAAATATATTATTGGATAAAAAATATTGTATTTTAGGGATAAAAAACGTAATATTTCTCCAATATATTTCTAGACACGTTAAATCTCAATTTTAATGTGAGATTGCAGATTAAACAGTTACCCATATACCTATATTCCTTAAATGTGATATCCCCTTATATATAATAATGATTAACCTCTTAATTTAATTTTAAAAATGTTATTATTTCTAATAAAATTCACACTCTTTAATTATTATTATTTATTAAACATATATTAGTTCGTTATTGATTATTTTCATCATCTGATGTTAGTATTTTTAGTTATTTTGTAAATTTATTGTAATAAAGATTCCAATTAATATTTTTTGATTAAATTTGTTTCATTAATATATTTATCATTGTTAGGGAGTCCTTGTGTTAAATTTATTTACCCAGTACCATGTTAATTTAATCATTGGTATACTTATCATTCAGCAGAATGTAATCTATGTATTGTATGTTTCAGATAATTTAGAAATGAAAAAAAGATACATTATAATGACTCTTCTTTTCCGCATGTCCCTATTATAATGATGTTCATGATAGTAATTTATCCATAATATCATAAGTTATTAGTATTAATGTATTTGTGATTATTCATGAAATAAATTATTAATAAATTTTTTATTTTGGTGATTTAATCGACCAAAATGAGAACATACTATATTAATGAATTATTATGAAGATAGTTATATAAAAAATATAATTTTAAAAAATGAATAATAATCTTAATAAAATATCATTAGAGTATATAATGATATTATAGAATATTTAATTGGATTATGTAATTTAAAAAAAATAAGGAACAACTACGTACATATTTGTATTAATTATCTCTTTCTCAAAATAGGCTCATTCAAGAAATAAGGATTTCAACTTCCTTATTGGGTCATGAGGGGAAAATAAGACAATAATACATTATGAGAGGAAAAATTGGTTGTTATTAAACATATAACCATAATAAAATAGTGTATTGGGAAGGGTATAGAAGGGGTCTTTTTTTGTTCACTTTTGGGTGTCATTTCCAGAAAAAATCATTGAAAAAATTATAACAAGCCATTTTAAAAATGAAAGTAGACATGGGGGAAAAATAGATATGATAGGAGAGGATTCCTAACATGTAATCATCCACCAATTTTTTTAAAAAAATTGTTATTATTATTTCATCACCCTTGGATAAATACATTTACATCATTTTATATTTTTCATGATAACTCAATTTTTACTTAGGTAAATTATTTTTAAAAGTATAAATGAAATTGACATTATTACCAAACTTTGATTTAATTTTTAAAAGTATATATTCCATTTAATCAAATTTAATTCCCAAAAATTATAAAATTATCTCTTATATGAAAAAAATAATATATGTATGTATTATCTTCTATTGTAAATTGAATTTTTAAACATTAAATATTATTAATATTATTCCTTATAAATTAATAATTATGTAACTATTAATATTTTTGTTTATAAAATATAATATTACATTATATTAATCATTTAATTGTGATATATTTATTTTATTAATATAAAATTACAAAGAAAAATAAAAAAAATTCATGAATCATATCCCTTTATTATCTTTAAATAATTTCATTCATATTCCATTAAAACTTTTTATCATTATTTTATACATTAAACATGATACATCCATTGGAATTATAATCCTTATTAAAATTTCATAAATGGTTCAAATAATTCTATAATAATGATAATGATAATAGTAATATATAACAGACATAAATTTACATTTCTATAACATATTTTAATTAAGTGTAATCTATCTATTTCCTTCCAAACATATTTTGTTTTTAGGATTATATACTTCCCAGTTAAAAAAACTCAATATACACATTGAATTCATGGATACCTAATAACATATATAATGTGAATATATATAAATTATCCTTATATATAATTTTCATGTTTTATTCTTATATATATCCTTATACACATCACTAAAATCATTGATCATATTTATTTTCCCTCCCAACATGTTTATTATATTTTTATTACATTTCCGTCTTTAAATAGTTTAAATTCGAGGTATCATCTTCACATAAACCCATGTTGTTAATGGTTTTGCGTTCAAAGTATTTTAATTTACATGTATATTTATTCGAATTATGGTTTTCATAATGTTGTTTCATATTATATTCTCATAATTTATTAATTAATATATTTATTTTAAATATTAAAAAAAACATTGTTCTGGTTCATTTTCAGTTAGTCTTACTATTAAAAAAAGTTTTTTGACATAGTATTTAAATAATAATTAATAAAAAAATCACTGGTTGTTACATTCAATCCCCCTTAAAATATTGTTTCCACTAAAAAATTACTATAATGGGGAAAAAGAGGGTACATTTGTATCATCACATCTTTGGGTTCCCACATCAACTCCTTAAAAATAAGATTACTACATATATTTATAACATGGTTGGAATTTTATTTCTTATACATTATCATTTTGATCAATATTTTTATTTTTCAGTCCTTATAATAGAGGTCATGTTTTAGTTATATAACATATATTATTATTGAATATGATGGATTATAAATATGATTCCAAAAATTTGAAACGTGGAATATATATTTCACATGGATGAAGTTTGGTGGGAGTAGAAAATGATAACAGACAATTCCCACATGATCAATGGTTTCAAAATTGACAATTATTATAAGGAATTACTTTCTATTCTTCTAAAATCACCTAACCATATTCCCTGGTTACATTTAATAGTATACATTGTCTCCAACATTAAAATGAAACTATAAATGAATATAATCATCATAGATCTTATATTCAATTTTTGTTGTCTTGATGTGATTTTAAATCATTTTAATCAACTATGAAATATATTGAGTAAGATCTATTCATAGAATATTATAATTTACTATAATATTGCAAAATGTGGGAGTTTTGTACATCATCTCAAGAAGTGCCTCATATAGTTCCATTTTAATTGTATAATGTAATATTTTTCAAATGATAACTCTAATAGAAAAAGTTGTTGATTCAATACTCATTTAAAACCCTTTTAATTGAATCCAATAATATCCTAAATGTTTTAATGGTTCCTATATATTGTATTTCAATTTAAGGATGATAAAAATTTTTAAAGACCAAATCATTATCCAATTCTTATAGAAGAATTATCTAGAACATTAAGGAAAACATTATATATCAATCAGATACAATAGAGAGTGGAACACTATACAGTCATGCCAAATAATTTATGTATCCCATTTCATAATGATCTATTGAAAAATCCATTTATATTAAAATAAAATTTTCTCAACATGTTTATTGAAAAAAATACTAATGTGATTTTAAACAATATATTTCATAGGAATACCTACAACAAAATCCATTTTTCTGTTCACCTATTTCCATACATGTTAGGTATATGATAAAAATTATCCCCCTAAAATTCTAATATTCAACCGGAATTTTTTTAACCTCACGAATTGAGAAATATAATCTTAAATCCTCTTTATATTTTCCCATGAATATATATTTGTGGGATGATTATATGTATTTTACATTCTAAGATTGATATAGGATACTAATAAATGTGAAAAACATAATATACCTTTATTCAATTATGGTATATATAGAAAAAATATTCTCGTCTAAAATCATATAATTCAATAAATTTTTTTGAGTAAAATTATGGTATATTCTTTTCCTTCTTTTATAAAATCATATCCACATATTTCCTCCCAGATCATTACATGTATTCATGATTTACAAGTCACTATTCAAAGATATGATTTCTCCCATTCATTTATTATTTCAGGGTACATCCATTACAAATACATGTGTATTATATCTCTGTAAAATTGAATAATGGATAAGGATATATGTTCCTTGATAACGAAAGCATAAACCACCTTTTTTCCATCCAATTGTGGTAATTTATTTTGTATTTTTGTCATTAATCAACTCAGAAAATATTATTTGGTCTTTGTTTAACTCATTCTCTATTAATATGTACATTATTATCCATTATATATTAATATTTCATAAATTTACCCATATATATATAAATCTAATTTTTTAATGAAAATATTAAAATTTATACCCATAAATATGAACCAGGTAACTTTTATAATGAATATTAAATAGCTAATAGGCTTAATATACCGGAATATAATTTTACACGAGGGTTAATTCTAATCCCTTCATTGATAAATCATTTTTTCTACCAATCTATTATCCATTATCGTGTAAATTGAGTATTTCAATAGAAAATATCCTTCTCTTATAGACATGGAAATTTAATTCACATTAATCTATCAAAAGGAACATGATTTAATACCATGTTAACATGTATAGTAGATTTAAATGTTATGAAAAATGTTAAAGATCATTATAGGTATCCATAATATCCATTAAATCTATAGATATTTGTTATAGTTGTATGTCTAGTCAATTATTTAATTAAAAATATATTTTATGGGTCTACATATATATAACCAATTATGACTGCATGACCTATGAATGATGTATATTGGAGAAAGAAATACACACTTCATAAATTTGGAAAAAAATTTCTCATTTCATAAAGACTTCAGCATAATACACAAATGATCTACATAATATTCTATTATCTTAGAATCTATAAGAATATTATATTTAGATATAAACTCAAAATGATCAGTATATTTAAAGATATTTTTAAGTATATCCCTAAATATAAAAGGGGAATATGTTTATTCGAATGGATTCACCATGAACTCATAGTGACAATATAATATATAAAAGGTTATATTAGTTTTATCCTTTATTTTCACCCTTAAATGATTATATTAAAAAATCCAAATTGACAAGTATTTATCCCCTAAAAGTTATTCAAGAAAGTATAAATACATTTTAGGGGATACTTTTTCTTAATCATGAATATTTATGTTCACGATACTCAATATAGAGACACAATGGTCCAACATTATTTTTAAAATTTCTATCCAGTGAACCCATTAGTGAAATGCTGAGGGTTTTAAAAAACATATCCATATTCTTCCAGAGTCACATCATCAATTACTATCACTTAAACTGAATTTTTATTTATTAACTCGTTAAAATAAGAATATATCAAAGTTTATGTCATATGAAAAACTCAAAATAATAATCTGGGTGAATATGAAGCTTCTCTAAAAAAACATTAATTTATTCAATAATGATCTATATATCTTCAATATTGTGATTCCCCAAAACCATTTGAGATAGATGGACCTCATCAATTAGTATTATGATAAAAACAATTTATGTAAATTTGTTATGGATTTCATAGACAATATTAAACTGAATGACGATCATAGGCCTATTTGGTATATTAAATGTAACCTCTCTATCCTAGAAATTAATATTGTAAATACATCAGGACAATTTATCCATTATCAAAATCATATTAAATTCCAAAAAATGGTGAATACTATGATTTCGTGGATGTATTTTACCAAAAAATTCTATATAAAAAAATATATAATTTAGAACAAAATTTTTTAACATTATAACCTTTCACGAATATTTCAGTATCATTCTATTATGAATATGAATTAATATTCTTATGTGATTCTCAAGATATGATTAAATTCATATTACTAGGATCAAGTAATATTTTTTTAATATAGAGTGTACCTATCACCACCAAAATATCATGATTTTGTTATCAATCCCATATTAAAACCAAAATTCTTCTTATGGATTTTATAAAACCACAATGTGAGTAAGAAATCATTTGAAAAAGAAAATAAATCCTACGATATCTTAAATTTTTAAATATTCACTTCAACATATGACATTTTCTATTTATCCAATATTAGTTTTTATTACTAAATGTTTTTTTTAAGTTGCATATTTCAATTATTGATAACATAATTTCCAAATATAACTAAACCCCGGTCTAATACCAACGACGATGACCCAACCTTAACATACATATACTTTACAAAATTTACAATAAATATTCATGAGAGATCAAAATAATATAAACCTTTAATACAATATGTATGGTTCTATTGTAGCTTATATACATGAAATACATCATTTAAAATAATCTAAAAATTTATATAGAGTTACACTACACTACAATCTCCTTCTAGGTATAAGAAATGTTATTCTGTTCATTATATCCTAGATAGTGGAAATGTTTTAAGGGGTTGAACATAGACACTCATGATGTTAAACCAAATAAATAATAATCCAAGATCATAAGTATGCCTAAGATGAACATGTGGATCTAATTATATAATGGAGGTATTTGAACATAATATAAGGAAATAATACACAAAAAAAAATTGATCATAAGAATGTATCAATAAATGGATCATGTAGAGTAATGTAAGAAATTGTTCTTCGTAGTATAGAAACATGATTAAGTAATATTGAAATAGGTAAATTACATTGCATATAAATGTTTTATAAAAATAACCATGAAAATCATAAAATATTTCATGATTGACCACTATAAAGTGACAAATACAACCACTTATAGTTAACATAGTGGGATTCAACTATCCACCTACTACCTATAAATATTTTAACAATGATATCAACTTACATAAAATAAAAATTAGTAAATTCAGAAAAAAACTGATTCCCCATAAGAATATGAAATTTGGATAACCACATATGCCCTATAACCTTTTAGTTTTATTCCCACCAGACATTCCCTATGTCCTTTGGGAATTTTAATAACCCCTCATTCCCCATTATAATTTGTACATAAGATAACGACATGAATTCCATAAGGTTTTTGACTTGGGCTAACCACTTATTCCACAAAGGATTTTAGATAATGGATAACCACACATACCCATTTCTCATTTTTCACATAGGGTAGCCACCTCTATTCCATCCTAATATATTAATATATAAAAAATTTATAAGGACTTGGATGAATATATTTGACCTCTTTATCTTATATTAATAAACTAAAAATATAAAATATCAACATTTTCGTTCATAGGATAATTGAACAATGCTAATGTAATGGGTTTCCATAATAATTCTAGAATAAATGTTTATCAGACAATTATATAATTACGGTTGATGGTATAATGATATAATATATCCAAAAAACAAAAATAAATATTTATATATTTTTATATATATATATATATGAAAAAATCTATTATAAGAGGATTAGAAAATTTCTACAAAAAATATGAATAAATATTCTCTCTTTATTATAATGTTTATTTTTTGAAATATAATTTTTAAAATAAAGTGAATAGATATTAAATTGAAAAACATGAAAAAATTGAATTTAACATTTTTTTAGATAAAAAAATATGGTCATAGGAAAATGATTTCACGCATAATGTGATGAAAAATAAATCCCTTTCACATCTTAGTAATGAAAGTCAAACACTATAGAAACTGATCTATTCTAGGAATGTTATAACGTGATTCCATCTATTATATTTAAAAGAATGCGAATTAAAATATTTAATTAATGAATAACGGTATGAGAATAATTATGTTCAAATTATTTATCCATTCCCATGATCATTTCTTAGAAGTGATGTTTATTTTTCATGAATTTTGAACAGTAAGGATAATGTTTTGGGTAATCTAACAATAAAAACAACAAACCATATATCAAGCATTCATTTATATATCAAACATATAGAAAAATATTCATGACATAAATTGATCATTAATGTCATATATCATCACTATTAATCTATTTATTCTTTATAATGATAAAATTTGCAATGTATGTATATTATTATTCATGTTGGCAGTAGAACTGAACCAAAAAATAAAATTTTGTGATAATGAAGGACTAATAATTTAGAATAATATAATATTAATAAAATATTCACTAAATCATTATTACTCCATTATATTTTATAATATATTTATCTTAAAATAAATTTATATTCTTAGATAGATTTCATTACACAGAACTCTGATTTTAAATGAACTACAATATACAAGTAAAATATTATTATTTAAAGTTGAAAATTATAACCTAACCATTAAAATTATTGATATTAATGTTAATTAAATCAATTTAAAAATTATGTATAATGGTTTTATATCCATAAATTATACTTTTAAAATTCAGTATATTCATTAAAAATAAATTTCCATACAAAGTAGTGTTTAAGACATTTTTTGAATAAATAATATAATTAATTTGTATAACCTTTATAAATTTTTTTTTGTAAAAATGAATATAATTACTAAATTAATAATTTCATAAATATCTTATAGGGATTTTTTATTAATTTTCAAAAAATATTTATTTTTCGATGAGTAGTGAAAATTTCTAATTTTCATTCATAACATTTTTTTGATTAAAATAATTTACCAAGTTCTATTTTTTAATGATTTAAAAATGAAAATTATTGTTATATATATAATTTAAATGACTTCATTATAATTAATTTTATTTTTAATTTTTTTATAAAAATTTTAAACATCAAAAAACATGTTTTTTGGAAAACTACTCATCATCGCAATTTGATAGTTTTATTATAAATTTAATTCTCGCCCTTATGTGAATTTAATAAAAAAAATAGATTCTATATTTATAATTAGGAGGATAAAATTATCTAAATCTATCTATTTTATTTTATTCATCATGAATAATAACCCTGGAAAATATTCATCACCTTTGTATGGGTAAATCTGTCAAATTAAGGTTAAAAATATGGTATATAGGGTTAAAATTTTAGTAATTATTATTTTTACCTTATTTTATGAGTTTATTTCATCCATTCATATCCATTCCTAGAATATATGGACCCTTTAAGCCGATTATCACTGATATTGAACATTTAATAATTTTTAAAAAATTATAAATACTAAATTTTACTCTCTTGACATTAATATCACTAATATTTTATCATCTATATTAAACTATGAAATGTGTTATTCTAATTTTTTTTAAAGATGAAATATTTTCTTATAATGATCATTTATTTATAAATTTTAGTGATTGAATAATTAGCTTAAATGAATTAGCATTGTCGACACAATATCTATTCAAATAATAGAAAAATTAAATTATCAATATTGAAAATATTAAATTAATTTTAATTTGGATGAATTATTTTATCTCATGAAATATATTTGTGAATATATCATGATATGATTTTTTTAAATGATTATATTATATTTAAATATATTTCTTGGTGTCTTTATTTTCATACTAAATTTATATTGAAAAAAATTACATTAATGATTCTTTATAAATTTAATATTTGTTTAGATTAATTAGAAATTCTAAAACAAGATTGGGGAAAAGGTGGATAATATATGGTATAATAATTTATCTATTGGTTATTTATGGGAAATATTTTTCCTTAAAAGAAAAATTGTGGCACGTTAAGATTGAAAATTTTGATACAACGGTTATGTTTAAAATAGGTTTATTGGGTGTTTTTGTTATCACTCAAACTCTAGTAACCTAGGGATGACATTTTCATTATTTCATTGTCATAATATTCAAGGAATCACATCCTTAAAGAATAAATAGTATATTATTTTTGGAAACATTGATACTTACACAATTCACATATAATATCTGAATACAAAAAAATATAATATAATATTATTGAGAATATCATTATTCCATATAGAATATCCTTTCATGTCATTTGTATTACTTTTCCTAGATTTCTATAAATGGAAAAAAAAATAATGGTGAGCTCAAATACAAGGTAAGGGTTTAGTATAGTAGAATATATCATTAAAAAATAAGAATAATAAACATGGAATGTTAAATAACTGAACACACATGTAATTAAAATATTTGGACTATCTCAATCAGATAAAACATAATAAATATGGAAATATAAATAACTTAAATCACATGATGTTTCATTAATAAACTCGTAATAAAATTCAGCCAAACATAATATTATTGAGAAAATATCATTCATAATAGTAACTAAATTCATACTAAATGAAATTCAAATATATTTCATGTCTTGGTCTCAGGAATTGTGATACATCTACTATCAATACATTTTACAAGAAATTTTAAACTTGATGGGTAGGAATAGACTAGAGTCCCATTTAACTACGGCTAGACAACTGATTCCTCTTATGATACTAAAGATTCATTTTGGTGATATACATAAAATTTAATCACCCCTCTATTCATGCCTAAAACATTCCCCATATGTCAAAAGATCTATCTAATTCATGAACAGTTTAACTTAAAAAAATCTTATGTATCGAGTAAGGTATAAAAAAATGATTTTCCTGCTATATGAAATAAATATCTAAGAAAACATCCAAATATATATACTATATTGGATTTATAAAATACTAATATTCGTGAAAAATAATATTTATATTTATATTAAATTTAATTTCTAATGATAACATGAAATTAAATATTTCATGGTAATGTATATAACTATAAAAACAAATCAATAATGTAAATTACAATAATACACTCAATTAAAATAATCATAACCATACTGAGGAAGAATAATTACGATATTAATATTACACATTCCCAATTTATTATATGTCAAATAAAGGGTTTATTTCATCTATGAATATAAATACCATAAAAATGATATTGAAAACATTGTTGAGGAAAACTACTTTTTCACTTTGAAAATATTTTTTTAAAGAATATTTCACTTAATATAATTAAAATAAATTTTATTAACATAACACTTTACACTTATAAAATAATATTATAAATATGGAGTGTTCATGTTGTTTTTAGATTATGTACATACCATAAATGTTAAAATAAATATTCATTTCACATGTTTTGTAAAATTCAAACAGGCCTTATTTTAAAAAATTGCATGATGATTCCTCTAGAATAATTTAAAAAATAAAAAATAAGAATTTTTTTAATATATATATTTGATAATATTTTAATCATAAATAATATATTTTTGTAAAACAATCATTTGGAAGAAAAAGGATTTTTAATAGAACAAAGAGATGAATATGTCTTTTTGTAACAAAATCTTAATCATTTTAATTTCCAAAGATTTCAAAAAAAGTTAAAATTACTTGAAAAATTAATTACATTATATATAATAATAATATTTATGGGGTTTTCTATTCAACTGTCAAATAATTTCATTCAATTGAGAATTCAAGGATAAACACCCTCGATTTACATGATATTTTGTAACAAACCACTACAGTGATCATAACAGTGAACTGAGAATTAAAAAATGAATATATTATAGGTATGAAATTTAAATCCCCATTAAACTGGTAAAAATAAAAAATAATATTGACATAATTATTTTAAAACATAATCTTGTAATATCAAATATAATAAAAAAGTAATATTATCTAATTTAAATTAATTGATTTAAGGAATTATTTTCCACTTAGTAAATTTCAAGACAAATCCACTTAGATAAAATAATTCATGTTAAAAATAAATAGAATCACATATGAATTACTTATTATATTTAATTAAAAAATAGATTTATATACACCATATACAAAAAAATGTGCATAACATTATAATTTGGCTCAGTAAGGGGAAATTGAAACAAAGTCCTATCATCATACACTCTTTTGGATGAACTTGATTAAAAATCATTTATAAAGGATTTAACCATGTTATTAACATATAATAGATCCATATTCATATTGATAATATCCTATATGGTCATGAAGTAACATTTAACTACCTGTTTTTTAAAGATATTTCATTACTTTCATTTTCTCAAGGGTTAATAGCCTTATTTTCTTATGCTTATTTTGTAATTATATTTCAGGTTCTTGTTTATAGGATATATATTTCTAATATATATTATTTTATTAATGTTACAAATATAATATTTAATAAATATATATATGTATAGACTAATTAAATAATGTTGTACATGGAGATGGAAGGTCATATGTACCCATGAGCGATGATATCATCAACTAACAAGTGATTGGGTAATGAAGAGGGTTGTATATTAGTCTTTAATTATCAATATTATGTAATATATATTACATAAATTCATTAAATTTATCCATATGAAATTACATGTGATGATTATGTGAAAACAAATGACATCACTATGTGAACTGGCAGTGCGCCGTACATACGAGTAACGATAAAGAATTTTAAATAGAAAAAAGAAATAATGAATTTTATTTGATATTATAATTACCAAATTATAATAACGTTATTAATAATATAATTTTATTTAAATCCCTCATTAAATACATCTTTTAATTGTGGAGACGGAAAATGAATTACATTGGTTCGCTAGGTAGTAGTTCACCGTACACATGATGAACTGTTTCATTTCAGATATGATGGAAGAGGATATAGATATTGGTAATTCCATAATCATAATGAAATATCATTATATAAAATATAATGATAATATATATATATATATATATTAATAATATTTAATGAATTTTTAAGAAAAAACTAACTAAAAATGATCATTTATGAATGTTTCCTCATCTTCAAAAAAGATCTTTCGGTTTGCACCACAATCAATCATAGGATGGATTTATGATCAAAAAATTGTTATATGATGTTATTAACAATTTAATTAAGAGTTATATGATGATTATTATTTATCCAAATGGAATTTGACATGTGATGAGGGGAGTACATAGGTGGCCTTTTATATGTGGGGGAGAAGACTTATATGGAATTATTGAAAAGAGTTATTTAAATCCTTGTTTTTTTCTTGATAAATGCAACTATAATGTAAAAATATAAAATAATAAAGGTGATAAAAATTTTATATAATGGAATAAAAATGGTTTTAGACATGTTTTAAGTCATTTTTAATCCGTCTATACCTAGTTTGACCCCCCCACTAAACACTTTTTTAACTTGACCGCAATAATTATGAATATATGTTTTCATTATTCACTGTGGTCAAATAAATAATTTTAACTCATTATAAATTTGAAACTTTATTATTATAAATAGGGAATCCATTTTTAAATAAAATTCTTTGAAGTGGTAGAATTGGTCTTTAAATTATTCTGGAAAAAACGAAAAAAATGGATTTCCAAAGAAAATATTTTTATAACTATATATGGTTTTAATTTAATGACTAAATACTAAATTGATTCCAATTTTCTAAATTAGTGAAATTTAATTACAATTGAACTAGTTTTATATTAAATTCAGCTTAAATTTTATTATTATCTTTAAAATTAGTTAAATGAAAAGGAATATTTAAATAAAAATCACTATTATCAAAATTCATCAAAAAATACTTTTCATAAATGTCATAAAATTTAACTATAATTTATTTTTGATATTCTAATAACAAAAAATATTTTATTTTTTTAAAATATACTTCCAAATTTTCAATTTATTTTTGTACAGCTTGTGTAAACTAGATGTTAGAAAATTTTATTTTTTTGAGAAAGCAAGTCTTTTTCATTTAATTGATTCCTATTTTTTATAATAAAAAGTTATAAATAATTAACATAATTTAGTTATTACTATTTATACCCATGAATTATATGGATATTTTATAATAGTATACTATATTATAGTTAATTTAGACCCTGGTTTGTGTGTTCTATCAATGTGATTAAATTTGATGAAATATATATTTCAAGGGTCCATTAGTCTCAATGTTACGTGTCTTATAAACTATCAAATACAATTTTCCACTTTTATAATTTCAATATTATATAGTTAATCGAAAAATATAAGGTATATAATAATATAAATACATTCTTAAAACATTATATATGGTTTTATTTTGATTTTACCATTATCATACTCGAATGTGATCCATTTTGAATCCATATTTCCAAAAAGATAATTTTTAATATTTTTAAAATTGAAAATTTACAGGTGTGCCACACAACTAATTTATAAATAGGTTCCTCCTCCACTAAACTTTTCACACCTCTTGATCTATTTATATCTACAAAACCATAAAAAATAATTCCCCACTATTAATAGACATATTATTTTTGTTCTTTCCTTTCCAAAATACTAACACTAATGTCTTTAAGAGGAGATCTAAAGGAGTTATTTCCAAGGATAGGTAATCTCATTAAATGATCACTATATTTTTTATTATACATTTAAATCCTATAAAATTGAGTTATTTATTATAATTTAATGAACTTAGTTTCCAAAATATTGTTATATTTTATTATGATTATGTATCCACCATTAATCACACCCATTTCTGTCAAATCAAACATTAATGTTTTTCTCGTCGTTACATATAACATGTCATCTCAAAGAAGTGATGAGAATAATTTTCCCCATAAAAAATTCAAGAATAATTCTAAAAAAATTATTTGGTGAATAAAAAATATATTTATTATGTAATTTTTCTTATATAATTATTATATCATATGTACATTATATCCTTTCAATCATTTAGTAAACGATTGTATTTCACATGCATACGTGTGGACTGGAACCTCCACAAAGCAATGTGATATGTTTCTTATTTTTGATATAAATGGCTGGTAATAAGGAAAATTATAATTTATATATAATAAATATATAATATAACAAGTATTTTTTAATGGTGAATTATATTTTACCTTTCATTTATTTCATTGATAAATACTTTAAAAAAGATATCATGCGTACATTTTACCCACCATCTCCATAGACGTTGTAATTAATTTTTCAATATTTATATTTTATGTATGAATATATATATATATATATATATCTGTGTCGGTGTGTTTTTTTGTGTGTGATATTTATTTACATAGTGACACTATATATATGATTGAACTATAATTGAAGTTCTTGTATTGGAACTTCCCTAACAAACCACACATGAAAAAATGAAATAATTAATACCCAAAATAATAAAAATAATGAAACATTTTCTATTAATGGGTAATATGAATTTATAAATGAGAAATATATTATAAAATAAATATTTGTAAATTTATGTTATAAATTTATAACAAGTTTAGTTTTATTATACCTAAGGTTATAAAAACATACAAGACAAGACGAGCTTGATGAATGAAATTTCTTATCTATATTTCCATTCATTGTGTTAAATCACTTCTATATTGATGGTGTTATATCAGCTCAATGTGATATGTAAAAATTAATTTCAATATAATTTAATCAAGTTTTATTTTTTTTATTTACTTAATTAACACATAATTACATTTTTTTATTAGTTTTAAATTTTACAAGAAAAATTGAAATTTATCATGCTTCAATTTACTTTTATGTGGTGTATATACTAAAAATAAAAAATAATGAAAATTTAAATATATTTATTCAGAAAAAATAATCATTGAATTCAGTTACACATTCAAGAATTATCATTTCTAATTCCACCCAAGTGGTCAAATTTAATATTATACTCTCATTTATCGAGATTTTATTTATTTTCATTAAAAGAATTTGATATTATATCCATCATAACCACACTATATTCAATTATCATCTATATATTTATGGTTTAAAAATACATTATTCTATATTTTCCTCTCTTTTGAACTATTATCAATTGGAGATATTGTTATATGAAATGTTTACCAGATTTCTATTTATAATCAGGTATATTTTACGTCAATTTTCATTTTTTTTATAATACTCAAATAAATTATTTTTAAATTTCATAATATAACCGAAATTTTTAATTGTTTGAATGGAATAATTCATATTTTTTTATTAAAATATCATTTTCATCTTTCTTTATAAAATGTTTAATGTAATATTAATTTTTAATGTATATGAAATTACAAGATTTTCCCATTTCAATAAAAAATTTACAGTATTTAGCTTCTTACACATGTTTTAATTTTATTTACATATGAAAATCATTAATTAAACATTAATATAATGTTTTTCATCCATGTTAATTTATTATTTAAAGTATATTATTCTATTAAAACCCTAAATGTTTTGATGAAATGAATGTTATATTTTATCTCATTTTAATTTTGTGCACATTATTATTCTCTTGAAACATATAATTTATTTTAATCACTAGAAATTTCATTTATCATAAATATAAAAAAATCCTTCATATTGTTATTTCTAGAATCATTTAACATTTATATATATGGTTTTTTACTTTGAATTCAATTTTATTCACATGGAAAATGTTTATATTCTATATTATTTTCCCAATAAATATATTTATTTATTTGGAGAGTTGTTTATGAATAATATTATTCAATAAATGTATAAGGAATGTATTATACATGTAATTATGGGTGTGTCCTAATTATATATAGTACCCTCCTTTATATTGACAAGTCTCATGAGACAAAACAGTATCATAGCCTTATTAAATGTGGATTATTTGTATGAATACAAAAATATAAAATATATTGGAAAAAATCCCATGGTGATCATTATATTATGATGTATGAGAACATTAAATCCAATATTATCCATTTCTTTCATTTATAATAAAACTATTTTTTGATAGATGAGATTATTAAATTGATATTACCCATGTTTGCATTTAATTATCTTATAATTGACTAAATGGAATATGTTATTTGTTTTTTACCATCATATATTTATTATGTCTAATTTACTCTTGATAGATATCATAGTGTATAACCCTTACTGATCAACTAATGTCATGCTTTATTTTTCCCTTTATTCAATAAATGATAAGGTAATATTTGATTGAGTATGAGGATTCATAGTATTTACAATCACCCTGTTTGTAATTTTATATCTAAAATAAATTTGAAATAATGTATGTATCTATATTACCAACTCTATTATATTTTTTTTTTGGGATATGTTCTCTTATATATAATACGAATGTGATAAATAATATAGTCTTTGTGATACTAGTGGTTGGGTTATTATAAATGGTAATAGATATTGTTTAATAGAAACTATGGGAACTATATTCAAGAAAACATATATTGGGGAACATAAACTAAATATATAGTTATAATATATATCTCATTATAGTAGAAAATCATAACAATTTTTATAATTATGATATTCTATGGTTTCCCATGAAAGTACCCTAACTCTAGATGTTATAAGTTGACTTGAATTTGGAAAATATGCATCTATGAGTCATACTTTAAGGAGTGTTAATTGTATATACCTTATCCATTATTATGTGTCACAGTGACAATTCTTTTACTATGACCATGGTTTGAGAATCATGGGGGATATTCTAGGGTTAATTCACATTGTCCTTATAAATCATTTTTTCGATTATAAAATAGAACCTACCAAAGAACATGTTATTCTATAGTTATATGATATAAAAATAATGTTCCTTGAGATTGTTAATGTTATTTGGAATATTATATAAATAAAATAGATACCCATTTTGTAGTTTTGTGTGATTATGTTTTAAGATGATTGAGGTTATATTCAATTAATTTTATGGGAATATAACTCTTTGGTTTATTACTATTTTTAGTGATAAAGTTATTTTAGGAATACATAGTTCATATTTTTCACATAAGTTAAAATATATTTGTAATATTTAGGGTTAATATGATCATTTATGTTAAGGTAATAAGAGTAAATAATTATTATATGATTTTATAAAAGAAACGTTTTATAGATAATGTTAGTGGTTACAAATATATTTAAAGAATAATTTTATATTTTTTGGTGTTCATCATATTTTTATAATATTATAACAATTATGTTAATACTGTTTTAGAAATAGAACAACCCATGTGCCTAGTGACATACCATCTCATCAAGTAACTCCATGGGGAATGAACCCACAACTAAAGGGATATAATGGGGAAATTACGAACATTGGGCTTAGTAATTTCCTACTGAGTATATCACTATTTTATATAATTTGATGAAAAAATATCAAGTTCATTATTGAAAACATATTATAGGATCAATATTTTTTGGTGAATAATTATATTTTCTGAGTCGTTTTATTTTGTTAAGGTGTTAAAAACCATTTGGTTTGATGTAAATGATTATTTGGGATGAATGATTTTAAATTATTTTAGTTTTAAATTGACATGTATGATAATTTTTTTAGGATAAACCCATTTAATTTTCTATTTTTTGTTGTTATTTAGGAGGAAGGATTATTTATTTATTAAATAAACTATGTTGATCCTTTGTTTTCATTGTTTAATTATGGTCATTACGGTATTATTTCACCATATAAATATATTTCCATGTTGGATATCCATTGATAATCATTATGGTTTTATTAAATATCTTTATATTATATGAATTAATTATATTTATTTTATATATCTTATGATCCATTAATATTAATTCATATTTCTTCAGGAATGGAAATTTTATTTTTAATATTAATTTCTTTCTTTATTAAAATATGTTAAAATTTACTGAAGTACAACTGAAAGATGAAATTTCTCTTATAAAATTGAAATAAATCATGAAATTACAGTTTCTTGTGTTTTCTTTAATTTCATTAAATTAATTCCTCAAATCTAGAAAAAAACATATTGAATGTACAATTTTATCTTATTTTATTCAGTTCTGAAAAATCAATGGTATTTTTACAAACCAATTGAATTATAGTTTTTTCTTACTATCTCTAATAAAAACATATTCTATATTAATAATTATTAGTTATTCGACATTATGTTTCCCCTATAGGTCTATAATATAACTTCCCTTAAATGTTAGTATGGTATGGGAGACGAATTAATTGTTATTTCATGTAAACTTTATCTTTCCCACTTCTCAAACAGAAATGATGTTTTATTATCCCTCTAAAAAATATGGTTTTCAATTTAGATATTTTCAAATATTAAAAACTTGATAAAAAATTGCTAGTTTTTAATATATTTGATGATGTATAATGTAACAACCTAGTTTTTTAGAATATATGTATATTTAAATAAATTTAAATTCATTCATATCTCTTGTTACCCGTATTACTGAATTTAAAACAACTATTATATAAAATTAAAATTTTATTGTATATTTGTGATTATTAGAATATAACAATTAAAATTCTTGGAATTAATAGGATTAAATATATTTTCAAAAAATTATAATTGTTTAAATGATGAAATTATATTTTTCTTAATGTAATTATAATCATTAAAATTATAATTTCCCAAAAAAAATTCTTTTTTGAATAAATTACCTAATAATTTTCATAAAATTTTAATAAATATATTTCAAAAAATTAGCATAATTTTGGAAATCCTCATGTCCAGAATTTATTATGGAGATTTTTTGATAATTTTTTGAAAGGATTTCTTTTTCGATTAATAGTAAAAAAAACTACATTTTATTGAGAACTTCCTTATCATTTAATGAATTCCAAAAATTTAATTATTTAAATTGTTTTAAATGAAATATTATCTAATTTATAAATAATATAATTAAGGTAATTGAAATTATATTTATGGATGATTTTCGAATGAAAATTGATGTACTTTAGAAATCATTATTTTCTGAAAACCACATTTTATCGCATATTACGGGTAAAATTTTAAATTATCTTCTTCCACTTCTATGAGTTCAATCATGAAAAATGGATTTCATATTTATAATAACAGAGATAAAATTTGGAACATATGACTATTTTATTTTTGGTCTTTAGGAATGGTAACTGTGGTAAATATTTTTCACATAGATAAGGTAAAAAAATGTAAAATATGGTCAAATAATTGGTATAAGGCTACAAAATTTATCTAAATCATTCTTTTATCCTAATGTGAGTGTGTAGTTTAGATATTTTCATTAATTTCTAAAATATATGTCCATTTGGTGTCATTTTTCTTTTATAATTTACATTATATTACATTACGAAAACAAATAACACAAAACGTCACTCTCTTGACTTTAATATATATTTTTTTCAAAAATATAAAATGAGGTTATGTTTGGTTTTTAATTTTCTAAATAATAATTATGTTTTTTTATTATAGTAATTTATTTTTAATTTTTAATCATATAATTATTATCATAAATGAAACACAATACAAGTAAAGTATTTTTTTTAATTAACGTAATAATAAATTACACTGTATAAAAATATTTAACATGGAAAAATAATGATGAGTTATTATATATCATGGATTTTAAATATTATTATATCATATTATGGGTGATTTAAAGTTTATAATGTAATTTCAACATTTACTAAAGGTATAACTTAAAATTAAATAAATAATGTCAAAAATCGACATTAAAGATATTTTATGAAAATATTGATTGCTTAAAAAATCATAAAATTCTGGAAAACCTAAAAACAAATAAGGGGGTTGAATCATAGATTATATTTTATTCAATATTTTATTTATGATAAAAAATTATACTTATATATATATATATAACCCATTAACATTGAAAAAGTCATCTTTGTTGTTAATGTTGAAACCAGTTTAACATGGATTTATTCTAAAAATATAAGTGTTACATTTACATAAATTCATTCTTAAACACAAATGGATTGTTTAACTTATAAATTACACTAATAATCAAATAATATGATATACTTGTGATACATTTTCTTAAAAATGAGCCTTTATAATATTTACAAACATTGAAAAATTACACGTTTCCCACTCACCATAATTATAAATTAGAACCTCCTCTCCATATTTAACACCACATAAGACACATAGATAAAAAACTAAATATATATATCCTCAGCATCTTTAGGAATCACCTATTTCTTTTTTGACCCAAAAATACCAACTTTAGGGTCCTTCATATGTGATCTTCTAAGAATGTGATAATCTCTTTAACTGATCACTTTTAATTTTACTTATTTTTATATCTTCTATGAACATGCCATATTTTCCATAAAATAATAATTTCAGTATAATAAATACACAAAAATTATATTATTAAAACTTTTGAACCAGCATTATTCAACCTATATTCTATCAAATGATAAGTGACAGTATCACTCATGCGCATGTACGACCTACCGTCTCCACAAAGGGACATTATTAATTTTCAAAATAAAATATTAAATAATTATTATAAAATTATATATAGTGAATAAATATTATATTTATAACTTACTTATGTTATAAATTTATAATATCTTTTATACCTTCGTACCTTCCAATTCATTATAGAATAACAATGCTGCTTATGCATATATGCATTACCACCTCTATGAATTAGTATGATCTTCTGATCAATTATTCAATAAATAGATTATTATAAGGATATATTAAATAAATATATATTATATATATAATAAAAAATAATTTTGGATAGGAATAATATTATTAAAATTCCATTCAATTTATTCTTCAAAATGTTAAAATAGCGATCATGTATGCATAGAGCCAACCATCTCCATGAATGATGCGATTAAAACCCAATAAACTTATATTATGAATTGTAACACCATGATATTTTAGAAAATATTTATCATTAAATTTTTTTATTTCATCAATATATTTTGTTACATTCAATACTATGTTTAAAACCACAACGTTATATTATTAAAATATTATTAAGATACCCTTATAACCTACCTGTTAATATTTTAAATATGAACAGTATTAAATAATTTATTATTTATATAACAAGTTCCATAAAAATAAATATTTATATATAAATATATAATAAATAAAAATTTATTTTTTAGAAAGTTATATTATTCATGAAAATATATATTTCTGTAAAATGATATTTATTAAAGTTTTTGGGATCATTTCATATTAAAATTTTGAAACATTTACAACTTTTATTCAATGAAAATATATACATGTTTTAAATAAAATCATAAAAATATCTTAGGTTTAATTTCTAGGATATTTTGAAAGGATACGTTTTATTGTGAATAATGAAATAATAATATTTTATTAAAAACAGTTTTTTTTGTAATATATAAAATATACATTTAAAAAAGTGTTTAAAAGTAAAATTATATCCCAAACGTGTTTAATAATAATTTTATTTTCATTTGAGTTAATTTTATTTCTTAATTTTGTGTAAATTCATTTTTATCTGTAAATCAACATTATTTCTCAAAGGCTATTCTTATGCTTGCAAAGTGTTTTTTATAATAAATTAAATTTATGACTACTGGTAAATTATTTTATTTAAATTTATATATTTTATATTCAATAAATAATTTTAACATTAATTTTGTATTTTTCTATGTTTTGGATAATAATTATTTAATTAAATTGGACAAAAATGTATTCTTCTAGAGAACACTTTTCATCTCATTTTTCGTACTTATTTTTAATTTAATTCATAAAATTTATACATATTGATTTTGATAAAATGGATTCTATATTTTTAATACATATGTTAAAATTTGGTAAATGCCCCCTTATATTTTTTACCAATATAAATAGTAATTGTCGTAAAATTTATCAATTCGGTAAAGACTAAAGCATTCAATTTTATGTTAAAACTAAGTTATAAGGTTATAATTTTTAATCATAGTTTTTATTGGAATGATTTAACCTGAAAATTATAACCAAATTCTTGGTATTCATTTTTTAATGGACACACTTCCTTGAAAATGGCTTATATATTTTTTAAATAAGTGAAAGATTCAAAATGTAACTCTCATGGTCTTGAATAACCGCTAGGAATTCCCATTGGGAAAATAACTTTTTATGAAGGAATATTAATAGTAATTTTATGGATAACGAAATTATATTCTTGATGGTCATTTAATTATAATTTTTAGGTATTGTATAATTTAATGAACGCCTAACAACATTATAATTTAGTATTTATTATACTAATGAATGAATAAAATTAATGACATTGACAATATTAAAAGTGATATAATTTGTGTAAATTATATAATCAAATGAATTTTATAGTTGCATATGAAAAAATAGTTTTTTTTAAAATATTACATTTTAATTAAAACCTTTTATTTATGTCTTACAATTAAAATTAAATGACATGTAAAAAGTCATAATAGTGATATTTTATCAAAATAATATTTTATTAAATTATTTAAAAATCAAAGAAATATTAATAAAATAATATGTTCCTATTATATAGTCTAAAATGTTATAAATTTTCTATTATTTATAAAATTTTCACCTAATATGTATAATTTTCAATGTGAAATTATTGAATGATTTATTAGTGTAGTTAAAATTAAAATTGATTAGCATTGTGTTAATCAAAATTATAGTGTCTAAAATGAAACCAAGAATTGTATAAATTTTTTTGATGGTATGAAAACACATGTATTACCTTATCTTCTAATCCCTGGTCATTTTGAGTCATTTCTATTGAGAATAAATTTGTTGAAATTTAATCATCTAGGAAATTCCAACTGTGTCCCTCACCTCATTTTTAAAAGGGAACCTCATCAGTAAGTTATTTACCCCACATTGATCCTACAATATCAACTAAAATATAAAGATTTTTCTTATAAATATACCAATAAAATTTATATTTGTTATGTTATTACGAAAAGACCAACCTTAAATCTCGTTAGAGGGGATATATATGAGTAATTTCACCGAAGATTTAATCGCCTTAACATAAACATTATTTTACAATCTTATTTAAAAACTCTATATATATATGGTTATTATCATAAAATAAATAATTCAGTATCCAATTTTTTTTGAAATTTTATTATGGTTATTAAAAACCCATTAAAACCCCTATTTCTTATCAAATTATAACTGAAATTATTTCTTAAGAATGTGAATAGATTACCATCTCCACATAGCGATACCATTACCTTATTTAAACCACTAACTTCTTGAACTATAATTATGGTGGTTTGAAAATTTATATATTATAATTATAAAATAATTTTACTTCTATTATTATACAATATGATATACCTACTTTTCACCAAATCTATTAGAAAATGATAACTTTAATCGTGCATATGTGTGGAGTGGCTCCTCTATTAGGTGACATGATTCATTATTTAATTTTTTAATTAGACATTAAAAAGAGAGTATTTAATGAATAAATTTGATATAATCTCGATTCATGAATTTTGAGTTAATATTTTCTTTTATTTCAATATTCCCATTGATAAATGGAACAACATTATTCTGTACGTATGGTCTACCATATTTAGGAATGGTTTAGTTCATTTTCCTATATTTATTATTAGGAATAAATAAAAATATGTATATCTTGAATATTTATGATATTAATATCATTATTATTATTATATATACTATATAACCATTATCAAAATATGAACCAAAACAGCAAAACCATAATATATATGAAAATATATGAAAATATCACTATGAATGGTGAATTTAATAATGCAGTTCCATCACCTAATAATAAATTTTTGATAATAAAATCATATATAATATGATATATATATATATATCTGTGTGTGTGTGTGTAATTTTATATAATAGTTTTATAATAAATATATATTTATTATACATGTGATAAAAATGTATATGATGAAATTATGAGCTATGGTATGGGATTTTAAGACTCACTTTTATTTCAAGGTTAATTGTTTAAAATTATACACTCATTTATTTTTTTATGGGTAAAACAAATCTTGTTTCGCATGTTATTTCACGAGTCTATGTATTATAATAATAAATTATTTTTCTAATTTGTTTTATTCCTTCAAGTTATTATAATTCCAAAGTTATCAATGTGGAAATGGATATTCTCCTCACATTTATTTATATGGGAATCATTTTATAAAACACTTTTTTCTTTTTAGTGGTGTATCTAAATCCTAGGAATGTATTTTATGATTATTATTATGAAAATAATTTGGATTTACATATCATTATAATGCTAATTATTTTAGTGGACTATTGATTAAAATGTTACCAATGTTATAAGGCTCTTTTATGTTGTAATCTATTTGTTTATTAGAATTGTTTACTATTACGTTCTCATAATGAAATATTCTGATAAAAATCCAAGATACACATGATTTTATTGGTCATATTTTTTATTTATAATTTATTTTTTTCCTTTAATTTTCCTCATCTTATATACTATAGAGAGAAAAAATATAATTTTTTAGACAATTGAAATCATCTATATATTCAGTTGAAGAAATTTATTCCTCAAAATTAATATCATAAAAACATGTTTAAAATATGGTTCATAATATTATCGTATGATTGATTAATTTCAATTTTACCCATGTTTTAAACTTTATAAAATGTTATAATGGAATATTTTTGACATTTTTCAAATGAGATACTTTGTGACATTCAAAACAAAAATATAGAAAAAATATTTTTATATCAAATATGGAATGAATATATATTCCCACCATCATGACTAATATTTCATATGATGATTAAAAAAAATTATACATGGTTATTATCAAATAAACTATTTTTCATTGTATTACATAGTTTTTTAAATATGATGTTTCAAAATAGATTGGTTATTTTACTTAATAATGTTTTAATGTTATCATAATAGTATTTATATTCTTCAAATAACATCCCCTGATATCACTTATGATTTACTAAGGATATGATCTAAGTATACCTCATTCGTTATTTCCTGAGATGGTCTACGAATTTGATGAAATAATGTTTATGAAGCTCATTTCTTTTCTATGGGTTGTTATGTGATTAAATGATGAAATATTTATGAATAAAGTTTTTTCTATGGGTTATACTATAATTAAATGATTATAAAACCCATTTATTTTTATTTATTCTAAAATAATGAATTTATTAGTTCCTTTTGATTCCAAAATGAATTATTTTCATTATCTGACTTGTGAGACTAATATCTCCCTCCAAATAACTAGGTAAATATTGATTTCTAACAAGATAATGATAACTCTAATGCAGAGTGAACATAGTTGGGAAATGTAAATTTTTTACTCTGATTGTATTGGGAGTGAACCTTGACTACTATGATGGTTTGGGCCGTGAACCCATTCAACTATAATATTCTAAAAAATTATAATTTAATACTAAGGAAATGATTTTTTATTCTTGAGTGTATTTTTCATACTAATTTCTTATTACAATGTTATTCTATAATGGATCTTGATCTTTAATTCTATTATGATTCAGGTCTTATGATATTCTATTATTCATACCACAACTAAATATTTTTATATATGATATGTAGTTTATGACATTAATATGTAATACTCATGTTCACGTACCCTTTTATTTATATTATTATCATGTTATCTTTTATATATCAAAAATTTAAACTTAATAAAAATACGAGGTCACCCATTATTATTTCTATTTTCCCCATGTTTTAAAAAAAATTAATGAGTATGATTTTTCTAAGAAGCATGGTAGATATGATGAACATATAGGGATATGATATAGATCTTTTATTAATAATTTTTTTATGTTTAAGTTTTCGATGTAACTAGACTGGTACTTTTTTGGTGTGGATATTTATGTTTATTAAGGAATATTTATTCTTGAGATGTGATATCTATTTATGAAATATATGGGTCACTCTATTTGGTTTTAGTGTATGGATTAACTAACTTTGGAAACTAAGATGATACAACCTTAATATTAAGCATTGAGATAAGTATGAGAATATAATAGAATCCTAGTGTTTTGGTTATTGTGAATTACTGAGGATAAACCAATGGTTTCATATAATATTGTTTTTGAATTCACACATCCTATAAAATTTTATTTAGAATTATGTGGTTTTAAACTATTATTATTGTCATTTACACTCTAATTTGGGGTTTTTGTCAATTTATGGAACACAAAGGAATCTTTTTAATGTCAAATGTGACGGTAAATAGAATTATTCTACTCTTGAATAAAGAAATAAATAATAGGTGGATATGAAATATTCTGACAAGGAATAATCATCAATATCATTATATGATTAAAAATATCAGACATAGTGGGGTTCTTAACATACCTAATAAGAGAAATATAGGGGTTCATAAATAAAATAAAGGATAGAATATCCAACTTCCATGATTTCTGGAATGTGTGTAAAATCACTCAATTTAATTCCATAAAATAATGATGATATTATTTGTGTGTGAAAAATAAGGAAAAAAATTAATTAATTTCCAATGAAAAATAAAACATTTTGTTAATAAAACAGACGAGGATAATGGAATTCCAAAGGTTCGCTGGAATGATGAATTTTTTAGATGTCTAATATATTGGTATTTCTCAAATAAATTTCCTAGATGTGATGTTCTTGAAGGGAATAACCAATGCTATATGATTACTAGTGATATTGATGAATAGAGTACTATACTAATGTTATAGGCCATTTTAACATTTTTTCATCTATTAACATTGAATTGTATGATTAAATTGAGGTTGATAAATCAAAAGACATGATTCTTTTTTTGGAAATATGTATTGGGGAGTAATATGATTAATCTGTGTTTATTTTTTAATAATTAAGTGGAATAATATATGTGTTAGTGAATTTAAATTCGATAATTATATTTCATACTTGTTATAGTAATGATATTCTAGTCATACATGCATGAAACATCCAAGGATTGTTCCACTTAATTTTTTCATCAAGTATTTAATAACATATTTTGATTTTATCAAATATCCATGAATATTGATTTAGTTATAAGGTAATATTTTTTTAGAAAACACAAATAAGTAAAAGATAATCGATAATACATGTTTTATGTTGAGTCGATAATTTTTATTTTTGATAAAGTAATGATTTTTATTGATGTATTAGTAGCCATGAAATTTTTTTACGGTTTGTTAAAAAGTGATTTACGTCATCTTTGATAAAGTTTATTATATTTTTAGATTCATTGAAAATATTGAATATGTGTGATATTATTTATGAGATTCATATTTTTGAAGCTTATAAGTTTTTTTATGAATGTAATTTAAATTTTATAGATACAATCATGGTTTCACAATACTAATGTTGACAATATGCTCAATGACATTAACAACCCACTATAATGTTTTATGTAATGGGATTTTGATACTATATTATGTTATTAATTCCAATTGGGGCTAATATATGATTTTAGGATATGTTCGTTATGGACTATTGGATAATAAAATATAGATAATCAAGATGGTTGAAATGCACCTCATGGAAATTGCGATATCTTTTGAGATATCAACGATCAAATTATGGATTAAATTTTAAATTGGTAACCTAATTTCTTTCTTGATATTTTGATAAGCATCATAATGTTATAATATTATAATGTAATCTATCATAAATATTAATGATTTATGGGATATTTTTCATTTCTTTTAGGTTATATAACCCTTAAAATTATCATATCATTTAACTAGAGTTATTGTTATGAATGGTTATTGAGGTAATTAAGGTTTTTCATATTAATGTTGTATTTTTTTATATAGTGGTTTATTAATTTATAGAATTTTTTTGCCGAAACCTACTTTGGTTTTTCATTATGCCTAAATATTTTAGGTTATTCTTGATATACATTTCTGATCCATTATATTTCATTTTCATTTTTTCATTCCTAAAAAATTAATAATTAATACAAATAGTTTGGAGAAAAAGATAATATTACGGTGGAAATTAATTAGAGGATGCAATTAATATTTTCAGGTAATTATATATCTTATTTTTCAAGTCTAGTGGGGAAATAAATTCCTCTTCTGATGGAAAGGGATCATTAGACAAAAATGATGTCTTATAGACTTAAATTCCAATGAATCCATGGTCTTTTAACCCATCACTGATTCATTTTTTTTCTAACATTATCATGGTCATGTTATATACCACCCTATATTAGTCTATGACCACTAATTTTGTCTTCCATGTCCATGTTTTCACTTCCTACTGATGATATTCCATTTAAAAACCTTGTTTTCTAGAGACCATCATACATCACATTACCTCTTTTTTATGAATATTTTATTAACCCTTTTTACGATTTAGGGTTTAATCAATGTAATTTTCAAATATCAAACAATTAATTAACGAGAGAATGATAAAAGTTTAGGATGAAATTTATTAAATGGGATATAATGTAATAAACATTTATTTTCGAAAACATTAATTATTAATTGTTATTTTTTTTTATTTCTTGTGTTACTCGAAAAACTATGTTTAAACGAATTATGATATATTATTAAAATAATATTATGTGACTATTATAACGTAGATGTTAAATTATAGGGTATTAATAGGATTAACTACAATATGAGATATATAAATAACCATCTTAATATTAATTTATTAATTAAATAATTGGTAATTGTATTTCAATTTTTATATATGTCATATTATTATTAGAAAAATAGATTAACTTAAAATTAAGTTGATTGCTTTTTATGAGAAAATATTATATTTAATTTGTAATACATTTAACATTTTTTATTCACAAAACCTTCTAAATTTATTAAATCATAATATTAAAATTACCTTAGTGTAAATTTTTTGTATTTTCTAAAACTGGTTGATTTTCTAGTGAATTGTGAAAAATATTGAATTTCTAATGAAAACTATATATTTGTTTCAAGCATGAAAAATGTTATACACAGTTTTAAAATAGTTTAAAATTAAATTTTTATCTCTTATAATTTATACAATAATTTTTTTCATAGGAATACATTTCATTTTTTGAATTTTTTTTAAAACCATTTGTATACATTAAAAGGAATTTTTTTGAATAACTATATTTATAAGTACAATGTGTCTTTGTATTAATAAATAAAATTAATGTCTATTAGAGATATATTTTTAATAATTTATAATATAATAACTTAAATAAAAAAATAACAATCTTTTAACATTTTTCAAATCATGGGATACGAATAAACAATGTTTTATTTTTAAAAATGTTCTTTTCTGAAAATTGGATTTCATCATGTATTTTGTTCTTATTTTAAGATAAATTTCTTCAACATTTTTGTATTGAAATTGATAAAGTGTGTTCTATATTTGGAAATTTGAGGATAAAATTTGTTAAATAACCCCTTTATTTTTTAAATATATAAATAGTATATATCCAAAATTTCATCACCTTAATAATGGGTTAATTGGGTTAATCTAGGTCAAATCTAAATGATAAGGCCATAATTTTTCATAAAAATTCATATTTGTTAATGTTAATTCGACTATTAACACCATATGATCAAATATGGGTATTTTATTTGACACATGGACATTCAAATAACTTATATATTATTTAATTCCAATAACATTAAAAAATGTCAATCATTTAGGTTTAAATATAATTTAGGTTATCACATTGGGAAAAACTAGATATGAATTAATATTAGTATTAATTTTTTTCTAATAAAATTATGTTCATTATGGTAATTTATTTATAATTTTTATGATCTATATAATCATATATATTCTTTGACAACCCAAAAACATTATTTATTCATCATGTGAAAACATAAAATAAATGAGTATGAAAATAATAAAAGTGATATTATTTGGTTAATTTATAGTAATAAAATAATTTTAAAGATTTATATGACTTATAATTATTGTTTTTAATTATTATATTTTAATTATAACTTTTTAATTATATACTTTAATTAAAATTTATTAAATCCTATCCAAATTGATAATAATGATACTCTATAAAAATAATATTTTCATAAATAAATTAAAAATTATTAAAATTATGAAATAGGGAAATGTGATTATTTAAATAAAAAAAATATTAGTTGTACATTTATGGTCAGATATAATCTTTATTTGTAAAAATTACAACACATTATTATTTAAAAACATATTTCCATTGTAAAAAATAAAATTGATTAACTAAGGGTTCGTCAAAATGAGAATGTTAAAATGACATCACAAAATATAAAAAAAATCTATTTTTATGTTATTACATCCCTATATAACATTATATTATAATACCTTGTCCTTTTTAAGCAATTGTATTGAGAATTTATTTATTATATTTTAATATTTGGTTAATTCCTTATATGACCCTCACCTTAATTATAAAAGGGCACCACCTTCCCCAGGTTTTTAAGAACATTGCGCATTCTATCTTAACCAACCTCTAGAAATTTCTCTTTCATAATTCCATATAACTATTATATATATTATGTTGTTCCAAAAAGACTAATTGTATATACTTTTAGAAGAGTTCTATAAGCATTCTTTCAACGAAGAGGCAGCTGCCTTAACCGCTCACTTCTTTTCTATTATTGTTTTACTCCTCTAAATATATCATATTTTTAATAGAATAATAACACTAGTATCCTAAATAGGCATATATTTTTTAATTATACATTCTCTTTCCAATCAGATAATAAGTGAATATATCACTCTTGTGTGCGTACGACCTAACATCTCAATATTGAAATTTAATTCTTTTTTCACCACCATCATTTTTGGATTGGTACTATTATGGGTTTAATGTTTATAAATTATAATTTGTAAATAATTATACTTCCTTCATTATAACATCACATGTACCTAAAATCCTACCAAACCGTTAGAAAATGATAACATTGATCGTCTGTATGTGTGGACTACCACCTCCATGAAGGGATGTGATTATTTGTTCATCATCATTTAACATTGAAGATAATAAGGGTTTATTTAATTAAAATATATTATATATGTGATATGATAATGATTTGGGAAATTTCATTTATTATATACCAATATTTAATTCTATCTATTAAAAAATTGAACCATTATTCATGTGTATGCACAACCTACTATATCGATGAATAGTGTAACTCATATTTCTATCTCTAGTTTTTTTTGAATAACTATGAAAATTTACATATTTAATATTTATATGATATTTATTTTTTATTAAAATTATTTATATTATTTAACAATGATAAAAATATAATTACAAAAACTACTGAACTGTAACATATATGAAAAAATAAACAGATATTACATAGAATAATGATTTTATTAACGAAGGGATAAAAATGTTTGTAAATGGTTATTATCAAAAAAATATGGTATTATATATATTATAATGTTTATATAATATCTTTATAATAAATCAATATTTATTACATATTAAATTCCAATTTTTACTATTGAATTCAGACTAATGTTTTGGGATTTCTACTGTCACATGAATTTCAGAGAGATATACTCAAAATTCACCACTTGTTTTTTATAGTGTATAAAATTCACAATTTCACATTTTATACAATGATTTTTTTGGAATTCATGATAAATAGAGTTTTAATTTATATTAATCATTAATATGTCTTATGATTCAAAAGACACTATATTTGTAAGGGATTTCCATTTGATGTTCATTTCAATGGGATGCATGCCTTTATAAACTACCAGTTTATTTTTTTTAGGATAATACTGTCAATGAATATTATTCATAATCAAACCTATAAAAAAATTCAATTTATAAATCCATGTAATTCTATTTATTTTATGGGTCTTATGATTCTAAAGTCACAAAAGTGTTACAGGGTATTATGATACAATCTCATTGCTCATCGTGATTATTTATGATTATGTTGTGATGAAAAGATATTATAATAAAACACCGAAGATACCCATTAATTTTATTACAAATGGGTTATTTTTTTCAAATATAGGTATTATTTTTATTTTTTCATTATTTTTACTTAAGATACAAAAAATAAAATTTAATAAAAATGAACATCATTTTTATATTCAATTGAAAACCATGTTTCATCAATATCCATGTTTAAAAAAAATACATTTTGCAAAAGTTTATAACTATTGTTCTGTGTCTTTTTAATGTAGTTTGTACCCAATTTATAATTATTACAAAACGGTTTGAAAGAATTATTTTTTCATCATAAAAAATAATTACTATATGACATTTCCCAAAAAATTATGGAAGGAATATATTTTTAATGTACATCATGAATGAATTTTCCCATTATCCTGGAAAAATTTTACATTAAAGATTACATTATAAGGTTACGTTCATTTTTAAAAACAATATTTATTACTTTATATATGGTATTTATTTTTAAATATGTTTTTTTTCAAATGAAAAGGTCATATTTCTCAATAATGTATTAATGATATTTTAATTGTATTTATATTCATCAAAGATAATAACAGATGATTTCATTTATGATTTATTGAGGATTACATTTGAGGATTCTATACTTACTCTTTATCTATAAGTTTTGTTGACATTAAAACACAATGTATATGAAACTAATTAATCTTACAAGGATTATAATGTGATAATCTAATAAAATATTTATGAATTCAATCCATTTTCCCTGGGTCATACTATGATGAAATTTTTATGAATCCCATTTATTTTCAAGGGATACGTTATTATAAATGATTCATGATCTTATAGAACAGATATGAATGATTTTAATTATGTAATTGGTGGCACATATATCTACCAAAACTCATTGGGTAAAGATTGATATCTTGAGACACAAATAAGAATGGAATGGGGAGTGAACCCAGTTCTATAATAGAATTTTCCACTATAATAATATTGGGTCTAAATCATGACTTCTATGATAGTTCTAGGAGTAAAACCATTCCAATCTAATAGTATTAGGAATAATTATTTATTAATAAGGAAATAATTTTCTAAGAATATTTTTGTTTCACAAACTTAGGTCTTATTCCAATGTTATGCTCTCATGGATCATGTTATTTAATTCATATATGATTCATATCTTCTGGACTTATAAAAAAATTCATGAATCAAGATTATGATTTATGAAATATAGGGTTACATGTTTTAGGGTTTATACTCATGTTCTCATAACCTTATGTTCACGTTATTCTCAATTGGTCATTTATATCTACCTTGATTAACATTACTATGCATATATGATCACCCTTTACTATGTTTCTTTTCCACAGGATATGAATAAAATATACTCAATATGATATGTCTATTAATGGAGATTTTTATGAATAACATAGTGGTAGATGATTTATATATTGTTCCATGATTCTATAACCACTATACCTATATAAGTCAAGCATGGATCGTTATGTAATCAATTAAACATTCATCTATTATGTTGTGATATATATGTATGAAGAGTATATGTCACTATATGTATTACTCAGCATATATATCATAAATATATATTATATTTACATCATGACTAAAATTATTGTTACAATAGAACCAAAATCAATGTACAAGAACTCGATCTTCCATGACAAAACTTGTCTGAGAAAACAATGTTTTTTACACCATAAAAAATGATAATAATGAATGATTTTTAATTTAAGGGTGTTAAAGTGTTATAAATTGATCATATATGATATAATTATAATTCTTTGGTTATGTTGCGTGAGTATATTTAAAACAAATTTCCTATTATATAGATTAGAATCACAGATAAGTCATGTAAAACTTGAGGTAAGGGATTTTATAACTCAATTTTCCTTCATTGGGTTATATCACTTCCTCATTAATAATGATTTTCTAAGATTATATAAAAACAAATATTTAATACCACTATTTTTTCAACTTTTATTTTTTGGATTTACATTTTTATCACATAATTACTCCATTGATATGTTTTGACTTCAATAGTGTGTTGTTTGAAATTTATTTCATCTCAATTTACAAACTATTGTGACATATTTGGTGTTATATACCTAGTTACTTTTATGAGGTGTATATACTACCCATTTGATATTTACAACAGGAATATTTATTTATTCATGATGATTAATGATTCAATTATAGTAAATTATTATTAGAGTTACAATTTGATAGTTACCAATGAGCTAATAATTTATTTTACAATATCATTTATCTTGGGATTGATCATATTTCAATTAAAGGAATGTTTTAATATATCCTTCTATAAATATAAAAAGTTTCATACACAGTATATTTTTATGGAGTCTCCATGTTTTTATAAAACATTTAATCTATCTGGAACTTCATTCCTGTGTAGAAATGTGTAAAAGAAAAGATGATCTTATTTCTCATTTTGATCGGATGTATTTTTATTCTAGGGGAACATTTTTTTTTAGAATTATTTTTAAAAGGAAATTTTAATTTAATAAAATTATTTTTAATTAAATTTTGTATTATTCATCCTTTTTAAAATGTTTGGAAATATTTTTTTTATTTTTATGAAATTTTTATCTTCAACAAACATTATAAAAATTCAATGGTAATGTTCTATATTAACATATGTGACATTAATTTATTATATATACATTATAAACATTTAATGATATTTATCTTCTTCTATAATTTTTTATTTTTTTGGAATGTAAACTTATTTGATAAATCTTATGTTAATGTCTCTTTTTTTATTTTTATTTATTTTCTAAAAAACAATATTTTATTATAAAAGATATATTTCTAATCAATTGATTATCATATTTTATCTCTTATTGAATATTTTATCGTAAAAATTGAGTTGAAATAATAAATTTATTATGATAATTGGATGTTTCACTTATCTCAAGTATCTGTATTATGTGTATCGTGGATATGAAAATTTAGTATACGATATAAATTAAATCTTATGGTGTTTTACATTAATGGTCATTTGATTAAAATGGTAATTATTTATATTCCTCATCATTTACTCAATACTAACAATTTTTTTGATAAATAATGTTTTTAATTAAATATACCATTAAATATATGAGAAATTTAATGGACATGCAGTGATAAGATGGTATTAGTTAACAGGTTTTCCTCAATTAATAAATAGAAAATATAAGTCAAACCACCTATAAAGCCTTATTAATTTATTTTTTGGTCTATCCCTATACAGAAATTAACATTTCTTGGTATATGTACATAGAGGAAACGATATCATGGTTTTTTATATCATGAAATCAAATATTATTCATTTCTATCATGGTTAATAATTTTTATTATCCATCTATTTATCAGAATGATATTTTCCATGGATTCTTTTCTTGCATAAGATATTAATTAAATGGAATTTTTTTCAGTGATTTACTTTTCCATATTTATTATTCCTATGTTACACATGATAGTTTCCATTTTACATAACCCTTATCTATCATCTCTTCTCACCCATTATTTGTTTCCATTCCCCACGATATGAAAAATTATTCATTGAAAGAGTGAGAGGAATCAAAATATTTTTTCTCGCTATAATTGATATTTTATTTCCATTTTAAATTCGAATGATTGTATGTATCTATTTACCATTTATCCGAAAATATTCATCCCATTAGGATGTGATCACTTTTATATAGTTTCCATGTAATAAAATAGACACCGGATCTGGGGTACTATATTTTGGTTCATTACAATCATAATTAATTTAATAAAAAATAATTAAGGTCTATAATTAGATGTATATAATGTGTAGAAGAGAAGGAAATTAAAAATGATGTTGAAGAACAAGGTTAATTATTGGATGTGTTTTCTCCATAATGAATAATTATCCATTGGTGTGAAGGAATTAGTATTCCTTATTGAGGAAAACTGAAACCAAATATCTAAAAAAAATTTATGATAAAAAAATTTGTAGGTATTTAACATATAACTTAACATAATTAGTTGTTTTCTGTGTAAATAATGTGACCTTTTATAGGTTATTTTTTAGAGTCTTTTTCTGATGTACTGATTTACTAATTAATAAGGTTATAATTTTAATATAAAATAAAGAAAATTATGAAAAAATATTAGATAAGGTATTACATAAAATTGATCATTCCCTTACAAACCCATTTGATGATAAATTTTTATATCATTTTTGGTATGTACCCTATGTTAAAAAAATATACCTCAATTTACATTAACCATGGAAGCTCATTTTCTTTATATGTGGCTTATTTTTATGATTAAAAATGTAACATTCTATTTCCCTTCCAATAAGAACATTCCTAACATGTGAAAAGATAATTGTGACTACCATAAGACAACCTCTAAAAGGTAATGGATGGAAACTAGCATTGTGTTTCCATATACACGGCATGGGAGGAATTATCCAAATTAACCTATACACACATACACATCATCAACCCCACACAATTCAAAAACGTAAAAAAATAAATCCAATGATTGCATATATTTACAATACCACAACTAGATTATTAAAACTAGGTACTCAAAGAGATAAAAGTGAAAGATAAATCCCAAAATCATTAAATTATTACATCCTACTCATAAGTATGGGGATACAGTCATATGTAACACTCGATAAATACCTCAGTCTATCAAGTTCAATCTAATGTCAACCAACTCTTGATCATCCAATGACACCATCAAATGTTTTCTTCCCTGCATAATACACAATACATGTAGTAAAATTCAATGTAGTAGTTATTGTAACAATATGGATTAGGTCACCCATTAATCACTAATCATAATTAAACAGGAGTAATAAATTAAACTAAAGATATGATAACATGATAAGAGACATAAATATCTTGATATAACCATAATAGATAACTAGAGTCAAGTGGTCTCAACCCACACTAAAAACCATAGGAATCAACTTCAGGATAGGATGTAATTTTTGTTCCAAGATTAACCACTCTACAATCTATGAAACCACTAAGGAAACACAGATAACATGTCAACCTCAACTAGTCTCGCAATGATTATGGAACTCATTATGGAGGTCACAGTCATTGTTTATAGCCATGGAAAACCATGAAACAAACTGAGTTCGCTCATTAGGGGTGCACACTCGATTAGAAAACTCCTCCTAAAAAATAATTGACATCGATACACAGATAGGGGTATAAACTGTGGCTCGTGAGAGAAGATGTGAGCCCAATTTGTAATAACATTCTATATAAATGATCAATTTCAATATAGAATTCATCATGATGATTCCATGAACCCTACATTTGGAAAATGATTTAAAATTAATCCATGTTCCCCATATATGGATTGATAAACTCTACCAGATAGCATGTCCATAGAAATATCAAAATTATTCTATTCAGGACATGATGATACATAGTACCCTCATAAAAATGTAAAAGGAGGACATAATGAGCCAATATTAGTCCATACTAAAACCACTCAAGGTAACACACCCAAACTCATAGAAAATCATAACTAATACGGAATAGGAATCCAACCTACCCTTAGAAGAGTTCATAAAATATACTAGGGATACACATCAAGTCTTGAAAACATTAGGTCTACCAATATCCCATCACCTCACATGGGTTGTAATAGTCTAAGTACATGGCCTGTCAACTCTGGGTACACAACATGTATAGCTCAGCCGGTGACTTCACGTGACATCTTTCCATGTTCATGTTCATGGATTTGTTAGATTACATATCTCAAACCATATTCTCTGGACCACCCCATGTACCCATGGGTACATTGTGAGTCATTGAGTTAGGTCAAATGGCATATAACACATAATAGTTGGTGTGTGACCTTTTTCTTCTCTATAGAAACTGTATCACTACAAACATGGCCCCCCACAATATGTAAATTCATATTACATGCCATTATTCAATGTTTTTATATAACCAAAAAAGCTAATATTTTTCATCATTCATATATACCATTAATTTTTTTGATATAATTATGAAAAATGGATTTTGGGTCAGCGGACACTCACCATGACCATTTTCTGAAAAACATACATCAAGTTTCTCAAACATTGACCACCACCACCTCATACTACATATAGCACATAAAAATGGGAAGAACATTAATTTTCAAAATGATATAATCCACCTATGATCTCCATCCATAATCATTACACTCTAACTGTATCTGGGATCATGATCTATTCCCTAGGTATCTATTCATCACACCAAAGAAAGGTAATGTAATGATCAAATAACTTGTATTCTATACGTACCATGATCTTCATTTCAGGTATGGGTATTGAATATGGGATGTTTTTTAGATAATGATTAAATAATAATTTTCTATATATGCACCGTGTACTCATGAGTACATGTCGATTTTCTAGGGTACCACATACAACCGCATACTAGTCGTGTAACGTCCATGTACATGGTTGTGTAACATCTATATACATTGTCATGTAGGTGACATAGAAGACCACTTAATGTGGGGGCCATTTAAGTATATTAATCTATGTGTACCTTTAAGGAACCCGTTGTGTAGTTTTCTTTTAAATTGATAAATCAGAGCATGGTCGCGTCCCTTTCTCGGAAACTTATTATTCTGGTCGTGATTTGTATTATACCGTGATGAAAGGTTCAAGAAAAATCAAACCCCTATCATTTATCTGTTTAAGTACTCATTGAGATGGTACTAGGTGTGTGGGAATCCCACCACTGATTTCTCACAACCCCTTGATCCTTTATCCCCGATTCTTCCTCTCTCTTGAGTTATTCAAGGTTGGTTGTTTTTCATCTTTTTTTAGATCAATGCCTTTTAAGCTTATTCACAGGACTATGTTCAAGGATATCAATCGTATGATATCAAGTTATGTGGTTTGTGCATTTCATTATTTTTTATGGCATTATATGTGGTATAATTTATGTATACCCATGGTTAGGTTATTGCATGTTTTGAAGTTTGACCTATTTATTACTGATATAGTTTGGTTGTTTGATTAAGGGTTGTTTCTTATGCGTAATGCAAGATACTTTGTAATGGGACACCATGCGTGTGGGTTTCCTTTGATTGAATATTTATAGAAATTGGGTCCAGGTTTACTATTTTGATTACCTTTCCATCCATGCCCTATTTTGTTAAGATGGAGTTACTGATTATGTGAGGTTCTTATGATATTCATTGGGAAAGTTGACCAAGGGGAATTTAACATTGAGATATTTCGAGGGTAGGGTTATTTATGTATGTTTTACTATATTATGGAACTATCGGTATTGACTATGGGAGATACTAGGTGGTCATAGACCTGAGGGTTTAGACCTTGAGAGACACCCATGTTGCCGTTTATAATTTATTGATGCCATGTTGACCATTGGGTATTGACCATGAGATCGTCCCAGGTGGTCATTTGTAAATGACATTTTCTAAGTTAGAAAAATGGGTTAGACCGTGAGAGCTTCCCATAGGGTTTTTTAAATGACTTCAATTAGGTTAGACTAGGGGATTAGACTTTGAGAGCTTTCCCAAGGATCATTAACAAATAATTGAATGATTGTGATGAGTTTACCCAGCCAAAGCACAAACATGGACTCAGTCTAACTTGTTTGTTTAGATGGTATTTAAGACATCTGGTTTTTAACCATTAAACAATGGGAAATACGGCTTAGTACAAATCCCATGATTATAGGATTATAAGGGTATAAAATTAATGAAAATAAATGTAATTGAAAAACTGTAGGACTATTTACTTTTGAGTACTTCCTAGTTTATTACTTCATATTTCCATATTACCTACTGTATATATTCACTGATAGTTAGGCACAAATATTTTGGTGGTTTCCAACTGGTACACATCTCATACCCTAATTGGGTCATGTTTTTAGAGCCAAAAGGATTATATGGTTGTAGCTATAGATATGGAAAAGTGCCATTTTTCATCAAGTACTTGATTGTTGTTGGAGCTAGAGAGAATGAGACCAAGATAGGGATTGCGATGGTGTTGGAGTATAATGATTTTCTATTTTTGGGTTTAATTATTGTATTTCCATCATTGTGAAATGTTAGGATACCTTCTTAGACACATGTGACATGCATAATTTATATATGCTCTAGTAGTTATATTACTATGAGTCTTCTACTATTTACTTTTGTTTTATGGTATTATTGGTTCAAATATTTATACTATTTGTTTCTATTGTGTTTACTATTACAATGATTTCATTGTTTCCCCATTATCAATCATTGGCCCTTGCTTCTAGTTGGCAGTCTCTAGTATTTGGGTAAATGTGCTTGAGATCATGTGACCAATCGTGTTTAGGGCACTCGGAACCAGGACATTACAAAGTGGTATCAGAGTAGTTTCTTTTCTGCATCACCTTATTATTTGGATCCTATATAAATGGATAGGAAGAAACATGTAGTTGTTAATACATTTTTCTAGTTAGTAGCTAACCCGTTTATATAGAATATCTAAGTTACCTCTAATATTGCAATTTTTATGGTTTTTCAATTGTTACGGTTGAATGGATATAACCATTCCGTGATTTTCTCATTTTGTGTTGTTATGATTGATATCATTATGTTTTTATTTCTATTTCAACCGGATGAGATTTAGTTATTTCATCTCAAGCATCATAAATTCACTTGCTACAGATCAAATTCCATGCATTATTGTCATTCCATTTAGTGTATAATAACGATTTCATGTTGTTGTGATAGATATTGTGCTAAATATGCATGTTATTATGATAGATATCATGAAATTAATTTCTAATATATGATAGGGTATTAGTATCTATAAAGTTTCATTTTGATGGAAACCAACCTTTGGTCCCTATGCTATTATAGGCTATCTTGGATTGGAATTTTTTGGATCATCACAAAAAAAAGAAAAATACCCTATACAAACAGTTTGGCACCATTGGTATAGGGCTCCAAACCGTTCGTAAATCCTGTACCAACAGTTTGGAGAACGGATGGATAGATCGCCGTGGAGATAGGTCTATACCAAGGGTTCTAAAAAAACCATTGGAATATACCTATACGAACGAGTTTTCAAATTGTTGGTATAGGTCATACAGAAAAACCTAAACCAATGGTTTCAAAAAACCATTGCTATAGATAAATCAAAAAAATAAACCTTGCTTGGTTTTGATCCCAACACATCTCATTTATAATACTATGACCTAAACACTAACCTATCATTAATTTTGTGAAAATAATATCATAAATATATATATGTATATTCATAATTATTTTAACTTTTTATTTATTTAATGTTATTTAACGAATGATTCTATAAATGAATGTATGAACCTATACCAATGGTTTTGAGAACCGTTGGTATATGTGCTTTGATTTTATGAGCTATACCAATGGGTTTGGGAAAACTGTTGGTATAGGTCCACCCTATACCAAAGGTTTGGCCAAAACTATTGGTATTGGTCCATAGAGGTGACATATACCAACTATTTTGGCCAAACCGTTGGTATATGTCCAAATTAGTGACATGTACCAACAGTTTCAGCAAAAAATTTGGAATAGGTCCATATAAGTGACCTATACCAATGGTTCTGGCCAAACCATTGGTATATGTCCAAATTAGTGTTATTTACCAATATTTTGGCCAAAAACATTGGTATAGGTTCTATTTCTACTAGTGCATGTTTGAACTTTAATTGAATTATATCAAGTTATGATGTGAAAAGGGATACCAAAGGTTTATTATCAAAGTGTATGGGCTCTCACGGGTTAATATTAATCATTCCATGGATTAATTTTATGTTTTATGAGTTCTATATAAGTTTCAGAGGCATATAGGCCTGACACCCAGACAACAAAACATGTGATGATACGAACACACGCCATATGTTCTTCTATTCTAGAAGAACTGACTTTTCATAAGTACATAGAGTATAACGTATGTACATGTCGTGTATTTATTGACCATGTGACTGACTGTGTGGGCAGAGATGTAGGTTTATGTAATATTTTGGTAGAACACACCGTGTACTAGGAGTACACGTTGTGATGTTTTTGGCTGTATATCATATCGTGTTCCTAACAACATGGTAGTACATGCCGTGTTTAGGGTGAACATTCAATATAGTGTCACACCGGCAGGACCTTGTATCTCTATCCATGTAGAAGTCCCTAGGTAGGAGGGGATATTCATGTAAACATCATGTCGTAATAGGAACACGTTGTGTGTATGGGGTGTTACACAACCATGTTGGAAAGAGTATACTCACATGTTAAATATTAAGGGAACACACTGTATCATGGATCTACACATCGTGTATCCCTGTTTTGTAAAACACAAATTTCTTCCTTCTAATTTTATGTTCTTCCACTTATAAGTTGGTTTCCTTGATAATCGTGTACTGAGGTGTGCACTGGACCTTGTAGAGTCATGACAACTAGACGTCCTCTTATTGTACACAAGGTAAAGAGTGATGATAAGACATCAGAAATGGTAGAGCAGGTACAACCAGCAGATCCTCTTGTTTTTTCCATCTTGGAACTAGCTATTATCCCAGATGTAGGTGTTGATTAGCAGTTCCATTAAGGATTTATGAGTATGATGCAGATATCTTAGGGAGCACCTCATCCTTCCTTGACTTTGGTAGTGTTGACACATGTGTTTTAATAGTAGCAGCATCCCACATTCTCTAGGGATGGAGGACCATAGGCTGCAAATTCATGGTTGGAGGCCATACATTCAATCTTCCAGCATCTAGAGATGCCTCTGAAGAGGAGGGTGAAGCTTGCGGTGTACGTGCTACATGGTTCCACCAAGATATGGTTTTATGTTATCACAAAGCCAGAATTTCACCAGGATTTGTATTGGGAAGAGTTTCAGAGGACCTTCTATGATTACTTCTTCCCAAGAAGATGATGACTGGCCAAGCCCTAGAGATCAAGCATTTGGAGTAGGGTGATAATTTAGGGATGTAACATTCTTCTAGCTTAATTGAGATTTAGCTCTTTTCACCTGATTGGGAGGTAATGAGTTATCACTGACTAAGTGATTTGAGGATGGTCTTAGGTGTGACATCTGATCACCGCTGAATTTTTTTAGGGTTTCTTCAGTGACTACTATAATAAATCAAAAACTGATTACCGAGTGAAATCATTGAGAGTTTGGAGCTGCGATCTAGGGTGGTTGATCATCATGGTTTATTTTTATTTAAACAATTAGAAATAAATTTCGTATAGAGATCTCAAGGTATGTTTCTTCAGGTATCCAAGTGGTGAGATACCAGTGTGGGAAGATTGGTAAAATGACACCACATTACCCGAAGGACCCAGTCGAGTGCCGATCTTTCGGCAATATGGACCACATTCATCGTTTTTCCAGGATGTTCTCACCAGCTGTGAGTGATTGGTGATCTGTTATGAAACCTCATTTAGGAGAAGGGCCACCATCTTATCATCGGTTAGGGAATTGGGGTTTATCATTATAAAGAAGTGGTTGTGGTCGTGAGAGCTAGATGATAGGTTTTTAGTGATAGTAGGGTGGACCATCTCATGGTTTCCAACTAGGGTCACTGGGCTATGGTAGAGAACAAAATTTTGGGATGAAATAGAATTATCATGAGGAGGATCCAAAACCCTCTACGATTAGTGGTATGATTATAGTTTCTCAATCTTAGATTATTCCCTACTTGATATAGGGGATTCCCAAAATCTTATATCTGTTGACATTGTGGAGAGACATGGGATATTCATCATTAATTCTGAAAATTTTATGATGTTATGCACTCCATTAGGGATTTTGATGGCTAGTGTATGTCAGTTCATGGAGTATAGTCTTGTGGCTGGTGGTTGTCACTTCTCATGGGACCTCTATATCCTAAAGATGATAGGATTCGATGTCATTCTCAGAATGGACTGGTTTGTCTCTTTTCAGGACTTTGCTGACTTCAATCACTACAGGTTGAGTTTCACGTCACTAGAGGGTGGGTATTTTCTACTTGAGGGAATATTAAATGACCAGGAGAGAAAGGTTGGACATGAGAATCATGGGTTAGGAGGAATTACATCCCAAATTTCTAGTTTATATCTGGATGACTGGGGAATTCAATGATGAACTTTCATCCAGATATGGATTGTTTCAGAGATGTATTTCTAGATGAATTTTCTAGTTTACCTCCATAGAAAGAGGTATATTTCTCCTTGATCATGTTCTAGGATAAAAAATAGTGTCAATTCATTTTTATTTGATGGCTACACCAGAGTTACAGGAGCTCAAGATGTACTTATAAGAGTTGCATGACAAAGGATTCATGCAACCCTATACTTCTCCTTGGTGATCTCTTGTCCATTTTGAAATGATATAGGATGGTACCATCAGACATTTTGTGGATTATTAGAAGCTTAACTAGTTGACGGTCAAGAACTGATATCCCTTTATGAGGATTTATGATCTCTCTAATTAGCTTCGAGGATCCTGGGGGTTCTCTAAGATTGAATTGAGATCCGATTATCATCAGTTGTAGATTATTCCATTAGATATACCTCTTACAACATATCAAATTAGGTATGGTCTATATGAGTATTTGGTTTTTTCGTTCCGTATCAAGGACCCATCGAGATTTTTCATGGCATGGATGAACTAAGAGTTCCATCCATACTTGAATTATTTTGTGGTAGTCTTCATGGATGATATCTTAGTGTACTCTCATACCCAACATGACCATGAAATCCATCTTGAGATCAAATTGAGTACACAAAGAGAGCATCATTTATATGTTAAGCTCTCAAAATGAAACTTTTATGAGGAGAAAATTCAATTCATGGGTTATGTAATCTCAGAGACAAGAGTATTAGTAGACCCATAGAAAGTGAGAAAAGTAGTTTCTTGAGAGAATTCGAAGAACATATTTGAGGTATAGAGTATTTTGGGGATGACTGGTTACTACATATAGTTTATTAAGGACTTTTCAGGATTAATATGGTCACTGACGAGTCTGACTAAGTTGGGTGAAAATAACATTTGGAATGATTCTTGTGATTCGACCTTTCAGTGTCTAAATGAAAGATTGAATTTAGTACCGATACTGATTTTTCTTATTCTAGGAAAGAGTTAAACTATTTATTTTCATGAATTAGGTATCTAGTTGGGAGTAGTTCTTATGAATGGGGAAGAAGAATTTCCTTATGGGTCTCCACAGTTAAGGCCACATGAGAGGAATTACCCAACACACGATCTCGATTAAGCTGCAGTTGTTCATGATTTACCGTGTCATAGACCTTATCTTTTGAGATATAATTTTATAGTATACACTAACCACTAAAGCCTAAAGTATATCATTATACAGAACGACTAGAATTTTTGACATCAAAGGTGGGTTGATTACCTTCATTCTTTTTAAATTGAACATTCCTACCAACCGGGGAAAGGCAACACTGAAGTTGATGTGTTGGGCCGGAGGACATAGATACATTCCATTCAGAAAGCCAACAGTGAGTGGTAGCTTATGGATATATTCTCTGATATGCATTTGGAGGTGCATGAAAATTAGGTATAGACATTTCTTTCTTTGGTAGTTGTTACCTCTACCTATTGGATCAAGTGCGAATAAGGATACTATTAGATTTTGATGTCTCATTCCTACGGAAGAGCATGCTAGGTGAGGAATCCACTCTTGTATGGAACATGGGTGACGATGAGGTTATTCATTTTCATGGGTGTGTTTGGGTGTTAGCAGACATATGCGAGGAGTTGTTGCAGAATTTTCATGCCTCTGTATGGGCAGTTCATCCTAATGCGACCTAGATGTATCGAGATCTACATCATCAGTATTGGTGGAAAAGCATGAAGAGGGATGTTTTTGGTTTTGTTATGAGATGATTTACCTACCAGTAGTTCAAGGAGAATTATCCTTAACCGACAAGGATATTGCAGTAGTTACCCATTCTTGAGTGGAAATAGAATGATGTCATAATTGATTTTGTGACAGGTTTACCAAGGTATCCTCAAGTAAATGATGTAGTATGGTTTTTTGTTAACAAACTCATGAAATTTCCACATTTCCTGGTAATAAAGTAAAACCTCGGCTTTGATGAGCTTCTATGGTTGTACATATAAGAAACTATACATTTCCAAGTATTTGTCATTAAATTATCAATTACACAGTATTCATTGAACCATTGTCCAATGGAATTTATCTTGATAAATGTGTAGTGAAATGGAGGAGAAAACCAAAAATCATAATCATGATGAATGAACATAATCCTTTTTTTCTTTCATCCACGATTTGTTGTCATATGATATAAAAACAAGGAGGAATAAGTAGTAATGATCCAAAAATTCAGCTAAAAAATAAAATAAACATTGATGTGTATATGAGTTATTATTTTTGGAATTTATCTAAGTTCAACATGTGGAAAATAAATGAAATGAATAAAACAAATAATCATTCCCTTATATGATTATGGATTAATTAATAATAATGAGACTCCTTTAATTATTTTCATTGGTGAGATTCATGAACTCTGTTCGGCATTGGCGATCTGTGCAGTATCGACTGGATCCCTAGAGATGTTTTCATCCACCAATGTCTCTCAAAAAGATCCTCTCAAGATCTATAGGGTTATGCACTAACCTAGAGATTTTCCAATAACATGGTGTTTATGGAGACCCTATCCTTTAACACATAACATTACACAATTTAATGAAAAAATTTACATCGGAATACAAGCCATGGATCATGAAGTCTAGTGTCTTGGATGACTAGATATATATATAACTGAAAACATAAAAAATTTATTTATTTGATCTTCATATTGAGATTCTAATTTCAATAGTTCTTATACATTAGTATAGTATAACTTGTGGATAACATGAACAAAGGGGTGAGATAAAATCCAAGTAAGGGAATAAGAATATGAATAGAGCTTTAGCACATGGGATAGAAGGCATGACATAATGATAATAAAAGGCATGGAACAAATTGAATCAGAACATATAAACATGGGATCATAAAAACATGAATTCATAATAATTTGGAGGCAACATAAAACATTACATTAGCATGATTCATGGATCATTTCAGATAGAGGACCACATGTTAAGGTTAACCACCAAGACTATTGCACATGGTTGCATGAGTCAAGGCTAACCACCAAGACTGTTGCAAAAAACATCTCTTGAGACTCAATTTTATCCAATTCATTTGATATCTACATGGGTGATATCATATTAATATGTCCATGAATATTTTTTCCACATTAAGAGTCATACATAATCAATCATACATTAACATAAGGGTACCCATGGAATGAAATGGGTTTCCAAATATTGCCATAAAGCATAATGAATGGGAGTATCACACAAGTGTCCATGAATGAATGGAATTAAAACATGAATGAACATACCTAAAGTAAAATTATAGCATATAATTATAATTAATGTAAAATCGAATTTAATACAAGTAATATGAGTATTTAAGAAATTTTAGCATTAAGATATTTTAGTTGAGTTTTAAGAAAAATACTATAGAGCATTTAAAAAAGAAAAGGGAATAATATTTTATAAAAAAAGAAGTGATAAAAGAAGCATTTCATAATAATAAAAATGTTTTTATAAAAAAATGGTTTCTTAAAACATATATTTGAGTTCACTTGAAATTGGGTACGAATTCAGGAAGTTACCTTAGAACAGGTTTGTTTATCATGAATTATTGAGGATGAGATCACTTAATGTCATGTATATACCAAAAATAGAATGGGTAATGTATCTTTGTACATAATTTTTTTAATAAAAACATAAATTAGAATATGTACATAAACTGAATAATGGATTTCATTTGGGTTAAAATATAATAAGAATAACCCGAAAGAATAATGGTGGTTTGGGATAAATCCCATACCTTAAGACATATGATGTTCAACAATTGATATTAAGGATCTGAATAATCAAATTAGGTTCATAAATTAATCTCTCTTTAACCTATTAGAAATTTATTTTTTTATATTAACATTTTTAAGTTCATTCATATCCCTTTGATGGTTTTAGATGTTCAATTTCATGGTTTGTGTCTGTTTGTTTCATTATCCGTTTACTTATATACATGAATTGATAATCAGTTAAAATGAGGATGGTTGCCTAAAATTAGATTTATATTTTATTATTCACCATCCCAAATTTTACATGGTTGTGAATTTAATTTTTCATTTGTAGTGAATTTGAATTAATATATAAAACTTTAGTGATAACCTTTTGGGTTAATGGGCGGTTTTTAATCGCAATAAACCCAATTTATTTTATAAATTAAACACATGTGTAAATAATTATTATACAATAATATATGAGACATAATATATATATTATTGTCTATATCAACCAAATGAATACTTTTATGACAAGTATTAAAGAGAGTAAAAAAATTAAAAACTCGTTATCATTGAATGTGATGAATGAACACATATGAGATGGTGTTTTAATTTATAGTATAAATTAATGTTAAAAAAGATGATAAGAAATTATTCCATTGTTACAAAAATTTCTATTACATGTTGGAACTGGAGTTTTCATAATATTGGGATGAGGAGAGGTAGGGATAGAATATAACACAAAGGAACTTGAAAGGAAGGTAAAATAAATGAAAAGAGTAATTTTCCTCTTTAATTAATCATTCATGAGAGCCTCTTAATGGGAGATGATTTGGACTTTTGAAGAGACTAGGGTCTGATAGACACGTCAGAGGATACTGGGGAGAGATTTGAGCATAATTTAGGAAAGTCACGATGCATGAGTGTAGAGAATACAATAGGGGAGTGTGAGTGGTTTTTGTAGTTGATGGGAGGAGGGTTTTCTCAATATTTTAATCATTAGTTTATTTTTTCCCTACTGACAATAAATAGTGATGATTAAAAGACAAATAATAGTAATATGTACATTTGAGTTGGAACCAAGGTTTCTTACCTCAGTAATGATGCTAGGAATAGTTCATTTAACATATAATATATATATACAGAAAATTACCATATTTTACTATTTATCAAAAATTTGGGTATTTTAGAAAACCCCAAATATTCACCATAACCATTTATAGATGTTTTGAATCAAAAAAGGAAATCCATTTTTAAAAAATAATTTCCTAATTATGATTAATTAAATTTTTTAATTAAAATTATAATTTACATGAAAAATACAGATTTTAAAACTATAACTTATTTTATAATGTTTTCAAACATTACATAAGGTCTTATAAAATTATCCTTCAATAATAAGACATAAAAATAATAATTTATGAATACATCTCATGAAAACAAATATTATTTTTTAATTATTAAATTAATCATAAATGTTCAGTTAAATATTGATTTCTTATAAAAATACGAACGATGCCATTATAACAAACCATCTTTTTATTACACACTTAAACCGGATTTATTACATAAAATCATCACTTGATACAACATAGAAGATTGTAAGGTCTAGTGTATTTGAGGCTTAATAACATGACATAATAGCATATAACATAAAACCCACAACATCGTTACTGAAAACATCCTTTATAGGACCACTACATTCCCCCATACTAAACATTTCATGAGATAACATGGGGACACTCATAAGAAAAATGTTCTCTATAAAGCTCAATAAGGTAATAACATGAAATAAAATGAGAAATACAATAAATTTTAGACAATATGCATATCAATGGAGAACAAGATAAACATGAACATAAAGGCATGACAATGTATGATAATCATAACATGTAAATGTGGCAGCAACACTTAACATGGAATTAGCATGAGCCAAGGCTCATTGCACATGGAGCAGGAGTAAAACCTCATTTCACATGAAGAAAAATTAAAAACTCATTAAACATAAATTTTAATGAGTCAAAAACCATTTCAAATAACGTATCATGATACTATACTTTACCATATGCAATGGAGCGCTATCAGGGTTCACCCTTCCAAAACATTTTATTTCATGCATAAGTGTGCCACAAGGATCATATAACATGAAATCAATCAACATCAAAATTTATTCCATGATTAATTAATTTGGAAGAAATACCATAAATTACCCTTCAATATGTATATGTTCATAACGGTGAATACCCTTGATAGAGACATGGGTATGGTATTCACATCAAGTGATCTTGGCTAGGAAAAACACGGTGCAATTTCGGGTGCATAACAGTTTGACATGTGAATTCATGGAAATAGATTATGAGAGAAAAAATGGTGTATCATCATATTAACATGAAATGGAAATTAATGTGTTCATATAGATACATGTCCCAAAATACGTAATGGAATTTAGATTCATAATGAAAACAAATACTTGGATGTAAAAGAGGAGAGAGAAATCCCTCACAGAATTTCGGCATGGTAATGGGTGTACATGGGAGGCATTAATGAGAGATAATGTGGAATCCCATCATAAAAAAATAAATAGGATAGTATGTAGAAAGTTCAAAATCATACCCCAACATTTTTAATTAAAAATAAAAGGGCATAAAATATTAAGAAACATTGATAAAAAGATAAAGGTGGGAATCCCTTGCATGGAAGTTTGATCCGAAAAGCATGGAAGAACATTGAGAGAGGCTTATTTGGAGCATGGGGATCCTTGTGAGGATTCTTGAGAGAATAGGTCAGGGGTTGGTTGAACTAAAAATGCATTTAGAGAATAGGAAGTGGGAACATGGGTGGGATTATATAGGAAAAGAGAGGGAATTCATTATTATTTGGGTTTGGGACACCTCACATTAAACTAATCAAAACCACAAACCAGCCCATGGTTTTTCCCATGGTTATTGACAAAGGGGTGCAGAAAAAAATAACTTATAAGGCCAATAGACTAACATACTAAAATAATAGGGTTGCTTATATGGAGGGGAATCACACTCTCAAGGAAAACAATTTAAAAAGACAAAATGTTTTATAAGCATTGAAGGGTCCACTAAAGCTTTGTAAAATAAATAAAACAAACCCAAAATAAAATTATTTTAATGGTAAAACATATATTTTACGAACATAATATTTATATAATTTCATTGCATCACTATTGGGTCAGTATGATGTCGTAAGACACATTATATATTTAAATAAAATTTAATTTTTACCCAAAAATTCTACAACCTCAAAAAATTATGAAAAATTCACTGTTTTTTAATTTTGAAATCCGGATTCCAAAAATAAAATTCATTTTATCTAAATAATTTTTTAAATATGTGAATTTCTTACATTTAAAATAAAAACTAGTAATTAACCAAAATTCATGTGTTTTAACAAAAATAGATTTCAAAACATAATAGAAACTACAATTGCATTCATAAAATTATACGATGATTTACATTTAATAAAAATTAATTTATAATAATAATATTTTATTAAAATAATATTTAATTCAAAAATCAATTAATTTATCAAAATAGGTTTTTTAGTTAAATATTATCTAAAATACTATTTATTCTTTAAAAACTATTTACAAAGTAATAACAAAAAAATGAATGCACATTCTTTATACCAAAATAATGTACTATTCATATTGCTAGGGTTTTGTTACATAACCCATTATAACACACACATAAGACAAACGAGTAAGGTGTGCGATGATGACAGACTCTTGGGGTGGCTTGAAGAACATCGCTCGGGTGGTAATCTCTATTAACATCCACTACTACCATAGTTGGTTTCTCTTAAGCTTAACGTGTTCATGCTCAGCTTGGGATTTGTTAAGAGTGAAGCCCAATGACCCCCCTCCTTTCCGAGCTCTGACAAATGGGCTTCATATAGGGAAAGTCAAATAGATGAGGTCATCACTTCCTTTATATGAGGAAATTGGATTTGTTAAAGCCCTATATTTATACTAATCATGTGATCGATGTTCAATGGCTATATTAGAAATGATCACAATTCATAACGGTATTTTAAAATCCAGAAACATAAAACCAATGAAGTTCAAATTTAATATAATGATAAAAAACATTTAATTAGATCAATAATAATTTCCATTAATAAATGTTTGGGTTGTTGAAATCATTCCACCTTAAGTATTTTCGCCCTAAAAATTTCCTTTTCCCACTCTTAAACAAATGAGGGTAACTTTACTTCATCACTTCCTCTGATTCCCATGTCGCTTCTTCAATATTTTGGTTTCACCGAAATGCCTTTATGTGGGGCATTATCTTATTTCATAGAGAATTTTTATTATGATTTACGATCTTCACTGGTTTCTCCTTTTATGAATGATCATCCTGAATTTGTACTACCTCTGAAGAGAGGTTATGTGAAGGTTCTGGTATGTACTTCCTTAAGATGGATACCGAAAAGAAATCATCTACATTGGCCATGGCAGGTGGAAGTGCTAGTCGATAGGCCAAAGCCCCAACTAGATCATGAATCTCAAAGGGGCCTATGTACCTAGGAATTAACTTCCCTTTATTTCTAATCCACATGACCTTATTCGATGGAGATATGTGTAGAAATACCATGTCTCCAACTTTAAACTCAAATTATTATTGATGGTTATATGCACAACTCTTCTGTCAACTCTGGGCTACCATGATATATTGCTGAATGGTTTTCACCTTCTCCACAATTTCATCGACCATTTCTGGTCCTAGCAGCTTACTCTCACCAACTTCATCCCAAAATACTGGTGTTCTACATATCTTCTGATATAGGGCTTCATAAGGTGACATTCAGATGCACAAGTAGAAACTATTTTTGTAATTGAATTAAACCAGTGGAAGATGTTGATCCCACCCTCCTTTGAAGTCCATAGAACAAGATTTTCACCTATCCTCCAGTGTCGGAATGGTTCGCTCAGATTGGCCATCCGTTTTGTGATGATAGGCCATACTGAAGTTTAGTTCAGTTTCCAGAGCATGTTGAAGACTCTTCCAAAACATATAGGTGAATCTTGGATCTTGATCGGATAGAATAGGTAGTGGTAATCCATGAAGCCTTACCAATTCCATGATATATATATGTTCCATTTGATCCAAGGAGAAATCCTCTCGAATTTTAATAAAGTGTGTAGACTTTGTAATACAATCCACAACAACCCAGATTGCATTGTTTCCTTTGGATATCTTTAGAAGTCCGGTGAAAAATTCCATGGTGATTTTCTACCATTTCCATGCCGGTATGGGAAATGGTTGCATCATCCCCTTAGACATCTGCCTCTCGTACTTCACTTGATGACACACCAGGAACGTTGATGTATACTCAGTGATCTCCTTCATCATATTATCCCACCAATAATTCTCTCAGAGATCTCGATTCATCTTTGTGTTTCCTGAGTGAATAGAGAAATTTGAACTATGTTCATCCTTAAAAAGATCCTTCTTCAGCTCTGGACATGATAGAACACATAGTCTTTTCCCAAATCTCACAATTCCTTCTTCATTAACATTGTACTCAGAGGATTTCTCTTTTCTAATAGCTTTCACATTCTTCTGAATTCCCACATCATCCTTTTGAGCATCCTTTAACCATTCTAAAATATACGGTTGAGAAATAATTTGTGAAAGGATTGATGTTGTTCCATTATTTATTATTCCCATGTCCATCTTATTCATGTCTAAGAAGATTGGATCCTTCTAAATTCTCATCAATGATAGAATCGTTGTGTCCTTTCTACTTAGAGAATCTGCCACCATGTTTTATTTACCAGTGTGGTAATGGATTGAGCAGTCATAGTCTTTGATCAGCTCTAACCATATTCATTGGCGCATGTTCAAATATTTTTGTGCGAATATATATTTGTGGCTTTTTTGGTCCGTATATATTTTACACTTCTCCCAAAAGAGATAGTGCCACCAAAATTTTTAATGAGAAGATCGCAGTAGCCAACACCAAATCATGTGTTGGATAATTCTGCTCATCAACTTTCAACTGCCTTGAATCATAGGCAATGACTTTTTCATTTTGCATCAACAAAAAGCCCATGCCCTTCTTTGAAGCAACACTGAATACCAAAAAAAATTCTCCACCTGTGGGTAATGTGAGCACGGGTGTAGTGATAATCCTCATTTTTAACTCCTTGAATCTTTCTTTGCATTCATCACTCAAAGGAATCGTTATTCCCTTCCGAGTTAGCTTGGTAAGAGGAATGGAAAATTGTGAGAAATTTATAAAAAATCATCGATAATATCCAGATAACCCCAAGAAGCTATGGATATCCGTTACCAATGTTGGCCTTGTCTATTCCACAATTGTAGTTGTCTTAGAGGATCTACAGATATCCCATTGCATGTGATGATATGGCCCAATAATGAGATATCCTTCAACCATAACTCAGATTTTCATTACCTTTCATAGAGATTCTCCTTCCACAAGATCTCTAGTATAGTTCTTAGATTCTCTAAATGATCCACATTGGTTTTAGAGTTTATCAAAATATCATCTATAAATTCAACCACAAATTTGTCGAGGTAATCCCTAAAGACTCTAGTCATCAAATCCATGAAGATTGTTGGAGCTTTAGGGAGTTTGAAAGGCATTACTATGAATTCATAGTGCCTGTATCTTGTATGAAAAGCAGTCTTGGGTATATCATCCTTCTTTACCCTTACTTGAAAATATCCCGACCGCAAATCCACCTTGGAGAAGTATTATTCTCCATGCTGATGATCGAACAAGCCATCTATTCATGGGAGAGGATAATTTTTTTTATTGTGATTTTGTTAATCACACGATAATCGATGCAAAGGTGCATTGACCCATCATTCTTCTTGACAAAGAGGACTGGTTCACCCCATGGTGCAAAACTTCGGTGTATAAACCCTTTATTCAGATTCTCCCGTAGTTGTTTCTTTAGCTCATCATGCTCTACAACAAACATTCTTTACAGATTATTGGATATTGGCAACTCCCCAAGTATAAGATCATTTGAGAATTCAACATCTATTATAGGAGGAAAACCATACAATTCCTTGGGAAACACTTATGCAAATTCCCTCACAATGGGCATGTATTTAGGAACGGTTGATTCTTTGGACTCAATTATTTGAGCCAGATATGCATTCTTATAGGGTAGTAATATCCACTCTTAATATGATGGAGCTAATGAAGATTCATCTTCCTCCTTGCTCTTATATAGAATCAGGGGTTGATTCTATGCATGGAGAGTGATTTCCCTCTCACGACAATTTATTTAGGATCTCTATATAAAAATCCAATCCATGCCAATAATTGCATCAGGTTACACTAGAGGGAGTATGATGAGGATTTATAGGAAATTTAATCCACATATTATGACAAGGGAGGAGTTATATTCATGGGAAGCAATGATTTACCCATTTTCCGTACTCACCGACATCATTACTTCCATGATTTGTTGTGGTGTTGTGATTGTTCTACTAAAATTATGGGATATAAAAGAATGTATTGAACCTGAATCAAGAAGTATATTTTCTATTCTTGAATGAATAACTAGCATACATGTCACCACTTCATTTTAAGGGTTCACTTTGGTAATAGTGATGGCAAAACCTCTCCCTTTCTTCCTTGGAGGTTTTTGGTTACCTATAAAAACCCTTGGCTTAGAGAACTAATTTCCAAGATGTCTTAGTTCTTTGTAGTTGTATCAATGAACAACACGTTGAGGTTCGAAAGAAGTTTTCCACTCCTCTTTTGCAACCGTAGGTTTTTCTTTTCGGCAGTTAACAGATAGGTTCCCTTATCTTCTACACCTAAAGTATTTCCTCGTCCCCTTTAGGCAATTTCCAGGGTGCTTTTTTCCGCACATTTGGCAAGTGCGTGCTAGATCATCTTATCACCGTTGGATTTTTTCATTGGATTTCCAGCATTGATGTCCAGATTATGCTTCTTATCCCCATGATACCCCTGATATTCTCCAATCTCCATTTCGACCTTGATGGCACATCAGACAATTTCTTCATAGCTTTTGATGTAACACTCCAAGCTTTCACGATACGCTTCTCTTTCAATAATGCCAAAGCTTGAATTGTACGCAAGTTCGAGTACTAACACACCGAAAATAATCAAAGTAGCCGTTATGAATAGTAATACCTACTTTTTGAAATATATTAAATTTTATCTTTCCAAATGGACTTCGTTTTTGTATTCAGAATATCGAAATTATCCTAAGTTGAATTTTTTGTAATTTTCTGAGAACTTCCAATTTTTTTATGAATAGTGAAAAATACTTAAAACAAATTTTTTAATAAAAATAATTTATAGTGATAAATTATAATATTGAGTGGTTTTAAAGTATAATTAGAATATATTTTTACCATTTTATCCAATGGTGGACATTAGAATTAATTTAACATTGAAATTAGACATAAACAATTGTCAATCTTTTGATATATATTGTTTCTTAAAAACACGCTATTTGTTGTGACATTGGGAATTAATTATAAAATTAATTAATTAAACTTATATGATTGGAATTTTGTAAAATATAAATCATTTTTTGAATTCGTAATATCAATTATAGCTTAGGGTGAAATTTTGGCATTGTTCTGAAAAACTTCAATTTTTGAAGAATAGGGAAACAACTAAGTGGTAGTTAAAAAACTAATTTTTTGTTTAAATGAAACATTACCACTTCTGTGATTTGATTTTAACAAATCCGACATACATTGTTGTCATTAGGAAGCAAAATGTGGTTCAATGGGCTTAAAATAATTTTTTGGTGATTAGTAACTTTTAAGTTTAATTAACCACGATTAAAGGTAATTAGTGAAATTTAAGGTAAAAATGATATTATAAAAGCATTAAAATACCTTTACACTTGTCCTACCCCTATTGTATGAGTCATGGCCGACCAAGAAAATCCATGGGTCAACTTGGGGACCCCATGGAGCTACTTTGGTAGGAAAATGACATTAAAAACTTTTTATTTAATGTCAAAATAAAAATGTCACAAACATGAGCTGGTTCACTAAAACAATTTTTAAATGGGGTCATAAAAGTAATATTTTTGACTATAAATATTCATTATAAAGATAAAAACATTTCCTACATCATGATATTTTTTTTATAATTTTTATATATTAAATAAATTAAATTATTTATGACACCATGATGATGCAGCGATTACCTCATTAATTAACGATTTAAATAAAATAAAAAGATAATGTAAAATATAAGACTTAAACTTGTCAAAAACTTATTGGATGGGTATATTTATAACCCTTATCTCCTTATACTCTAAATATATAAGTGTGGGACCTTTAAAATCCGAAACTCATTATATAATAAAGTAACATTTTATTACATTCCAAGAGTGCCCCTCCTCTCCTCTTATAAAAGGCCCCCACCACTACCACCTTATTCACACCTTCAAAGCCTTTTGGCTCGTCCAAAATCTGACCAAATACTCTCTAAACTTCCCTCTATTACTCCTAGAAGCCTCAATTTGGGCATAATTATTCCCAAGTAAGCCTTTGAGCTCAAATCAAAAAGAGTTACCCATTTTAAAGGTAGTGTTTTCTCTTGTGTTCTTATGTTTTATTTTGTTTCTCCAACCCCCTAAACTCTTTTTATTCATTTCTTTTGTAACAAAACCATTATAATAAATATACTAGGTTGTTTTTATAAGAAGTATTATAGCTACACTTACACACACTTACATCTAATGGTTAAAGAACATACTGTTTTTGTGCATGGCGAATTTCTGCCTCACGAAATGATGATTGTTCAACACTCATATAACACCTTCAAAGGCGGCCATTAAGATGTCACTATATTTATATATGATATATAATATTCTTATGTTTTAATTAAGCTTCTGTATTTTTCATTTATGGCATATCTTTATGGTTTCCATTATGGGTAAACATGATATTGTCATTTTAGAAAGTGCGGACTACCGCCCCCTCAAAGTGATTTGAATCGTTAATGCCATATGTGGGATGTATAAAGGATGGAGTAAATGGTATTATACATTATATTATACTGGAATTATATTATACATTAATATAATTATAACTTAATTCCATTAAATAGGAAATATAAATGAAAGTAGCGTTCATGCGTACATACGGCTTACCATCTCCATGAATGGTGCATTTCATTTCGTACCTCTAAATGTTACATAATATTATGAATGAATGTATATAATGGATATATATATGATATATATGATATCTACATCATGAATATAATTCTGGATATAATGGATATTTTACCACAAGAACAACTTTTAATTATAAGAAGTTTATTTTTGACTCAAGTACCAAAGATCGACAAAACGACCGTTATTAACATAAACGACTACATAATTTTCGTAAGATTGTAATAAGTGATATAAAAGGGATAATTAACTTGTAAAAAGTTACTAAGAAAATAGAAATTAACTATAGTTTATTATTCAGGATGTTAAAGAATGATCAAGTCAAGTCGGACATGTGGTAAGGGAACTTCTTAACCCAATTTCCATTCTTTGGGTTAATCTCCTACTTTCAAATTATATCATGATATTATTATGTCCTATCTTGTATTTGTACTGTATTTATGTGTACTTATATTGAATACACATAATAGATCTATTTTATTTAAAAAAAATGATCCTTGTAAAAGACTTTGTCTCAATCTCCATTCATTGAGGCATATTTTGTTTTATACAAAACTTTCTTTTATACGGTGTATAAACTCTTTTGACTTCTATGTTTATTCAAAAGGAATATTTTTTATACGAAGCGTTTTATTAAAAGACAAAAGGGAATGTTTTTTTTGTCGTACTTATGCGGCAACAATGACTTCTCCACCGCTGTGACCATTATTTGAATTTCGGCTTGCTCTACAAGCCATAACATTTTTTTAAATGAAAAATAAATACCACGTTTTAATTTTCTTTTATTTTGATATTGAAAATGGTTTTGATAATGTTTTTATTATATAAATGTGTTGTATTGATATCTTGTGATTGAAATGTGGAAATGTTATGTTTCCTTTATGCATGTTTTATGTGATACGATTATGTTATGGTTTATGATATGTTTAAACCTGTTCATTTGAGGAATGCATTGGAATTAATAAGTGATGGGTAGAGCCCACTATAGCCCCTCGATGCATCGGCAGGTCTCATGAGACAAACTAGTGTCTTGGAATGAGGCCTTGACAAAATCTTATTTTTAGTATTGGCACGAGGCCTTGGCTACGTGGGTATGATAGTCTGGCATTATGCATTCAATCATTAGGAAATTGGTTATTGATATTTCATGTGATTATTCGACTAGTAGAATATCCATGTGAATAAGTAAATGGAATTATCTCATTTTACTTTTTCCATATTATGTTGAAGTTCAAGTTTAAAAGGATTTTGTTTTAGTTATACATTGCCTTAAATGTTAATGTTTATTTATGAAAGATTCTGCTATATTGTTATCCTTACTGAGTATATGAGCTCACCCCTTCCAATGTTTTAATTTTTCCAGGATGTGAAGAAGTATATTATGAATGACCTGCAGGGATAGTATGAGGGGATATGAAGACAAGATGTTGTTGTAGTTTTGTTTTACTTTATGATGTAATGTAATACTTATGAATGTATCTAGTGTTTCCAAGGCTACTAAACTAATCGGTCTTTCGAGACTTGATCTTTTGTGATCATGCCAATGTTACGCAATAATGCACCGACTCTGGGTAACTGGGGTCGGGGCATTATATTTGATGTTATGGATCACAAGCAGATTCCGTAGAATAGGTTTCAGCCCACCAAAGAAGTGGTCAGCCTTGTATTCGAGGGTAATGACAAAGACAGAGGCATATCATACAAGCCTTGTGATGTTTTCCTCATACACTCTAATAGATTCATTGACTTTTTGTTTGATGGAAAGGAAGTCCCTTTCCATCTTAAGATAGAGGGTGCTCGTAAATTATTTATCGAAAATAAACTTATGGAAATCCTTCCATTCCAATGCCTTGATCTCCCCCTCAGACTTCGTATTTTTGATCAAAGTCCAACATTGATATGCTTCATCCTCCATATGATAAGTATCCAGAATAACATTATCTTGTTCATAACATTTAAGGATGGAGAAGATCCTTTCAATGGATTTGATCCATTGTTCGATGATTGAGGTATCAGATGATCCATTAAAAGTAGGAGGACTTTTTATCATGAAGCTCTAGATAGTGTCTTTTCCTTTCTAAGGGGGGTTGAACATTCCTCTTGACCCATGTTTCTATTAAAATCATGAGTTAACTGATAGAGAAGTGTTACAAAGTTCGCGATTCCCATTCCAATCGGATTGGGCATCTCATTAGCACAGTTGTCACATTGATCTTCACATCGGTTGTTAGCCTGAGTCCTCCTATTTCCGGTAATTGGCTGGAATAAAAGGAAATTTAGGGGTAACACATAAAGGGGAATCCAAGGACAAGACTGATGAATTATAAATAACTTTTATTTCCTTAACTTATGAATCCATAGGCTTCAATCTATGCTATTCATGATCTACTTTCTAAAATATATTCTTAGGGGCATTTTTTCATTCCCTTTATAAGGTTTTATTCTATGCTTGTGAATTTACCAAAACATATACCCTAGGAGTGTCGTAACCAAGAGTGAAGTAAGGCATGTTTCCATGCACCCGTTCCCATTTTAGTTTAGCTCAAATCAGTGTTTTTAGGTTTTACCCCTATGATACATCTATACGAGAGCCGCCTCTATCTGCTTGTATCCAGAAAGGGATGTATTTTCTTGATAAACTACTTACTCAATACTCACCAATACTTAGGGATGTTTTTATAATACTTAAACTTGTCTCTATGTCTTTACTAGGGTTTTATAATCATAATCCCAAAAATAACTTAACCTATCCTTTGATACCAATTATAACAAACCTGCTTTTTATTACACACTTAAACCTGATTTATTACATAAAATAGTCACATGATACAACATAGAATATGGAGTGGTCTAGTGTCTTTGGGGATTTGTAACATTACATAACACCTTAGAACATAAAACACACAACATCTTTACTGAAAAAATCCTTTACACGACCACTACATTCCCTCATACTTAGCATTTCATGGGATAACATGAGGACATGCATAAGAAAAGGGTGAGATATAAAGACCAGTAAGGGAATAAACATGGAATAACATGAGGAATAAAATACATGTTTGAAAATAGGAATATCAAGGGATCAGAAGAGAAACATGAACATAAAGGCATGATAAATCATGATAATCATAACATGGAAATGTGGCAACAACACTTAACATAGAATTAGCATGAGCCAAGGATCGTTGCACAGGGAGCATGAGTAAAACCTCATTGCACATGAAGAATGAGTAAAAACTTTTTGAACTTGAATTGTCATGATTAAACACCCATTTCACTTGACATATCATGATACTATACTTTACCCAATGCATTAGATAACAATCAGGGTGCACCCTTCTTAAACATTTTACTTCATGCATAAGTGTGCCACATAGATCATATAACAAGGAATCAATCAACATCATAAGTTATTCAATGAGCAAGTAATGTGGAGTAAATACATGAAAGTACCATTCAATGTGTATATGTTCATAATGTTGAATACCCTTGATAGAGACATGGGTATGGTATTCACTACACAATGACATTGGATTGAAAAAACGCGGTGTAATTTCGGAAGCATAACTGTGTGGCATAAGGATTCATGGAAACAGTTAATGAGAGAGAAAAGGGTGTCTCATCATATATACATGAAATGGATAGTAATGGGTTCATATAGATAAATTTACTAACAAACATAATAGAATTTAGATGCATAATACAAAATAATTACTTGGATGTAAAAGAGGAGAGAGAAATCCCTCACGGAATTTCAGCATGGTAACGGGTGTACATGAGAGTCATTAATGAGAGAGAAAGGGATCTCCCATCATCTGAACATAAATAGGGTAGTCCGGGGAAGGTACAAAATCATACCCCAAAAATTTTTAATTGAAAATAAAAGGGCATAACAATATTAAAAAACTTTGATAAAAAGAGAAATGTAGGAATCCCTTACATGGAAGTGTGATCTCAATGGCTTGGGAGAGGCTTGAGAGAGGCTTATTGGGAGATTGGGTCACCTTTTAAAGACTCTAGATAGATCAGGTAAGGTGTTAGTAAAACTCCAAGTTCTTTGGGTGAAGAGGAAGTGGGATCTTCGGTGATTTTATATAGGAAAGGAGAAGAAATTCTTTATTATTTAATTTTGGGACACCTGACATTAATCTAATGAAAACCACAAACCAGACCATGGATATTTCCCATGGTTTTACCAAAGGGGAGTGGAAAAAAATATTTTATAAGGCCAATATCTGAACTTCTTAAAATAATATGGTTGGTTATGTAGAGGTTATTTACCCTCTCAAGGAAAAAAATTTAAAAAGACAAAATGTTTTATAAGCCATGAAGGGTCCACTAAAGCTTTGTATATTAAATAAAACATACCCAAAATCACATTATTTTAATGGTAAAACATACATTGGCCTAAAATAATGTTTATAGTATTTTATTACATCACTATTGGGTCTTTATGATGTCAAAAAACACATTACATATTTAAACAGTATTTAATTTTTACCAAAAAATTCAACTATCTCAGAAAATTATGAAAAATTCACCATTGGATAATTTCAACATCCTAATTCCAAAAATAATATTCATTTTATCTAAATAATTTTTTAAATATTATAATTTTTTACTTTTAAAATAAAAACCGACATTTATCGAAAATTCATGGGTTTTGACAAAAACAGCTTTCAATCCTTAATAAAAATTACAATTTCATTCAAAAAAGTATACGATAATTTATATTTAATAAAAATTAATTTTATAATAATAATAATATTTTATTAAAATATTAATAAATTAAAAAATCTATTCATTCATCAAAATATATTACTTTGTTGAATTTTAACTTAAAATACTGTTTGTGATTTAAAAACAATTTTCTAAGAAAGAATAAAAAAATTAATGCACATTATATATAAAAAATAATGTACATCGTCATAGTGCTAGGGTATTATTACTTAACCCCTTATAACACCCACATAATACTGAAGGGTAAGGTGTGATATGGTGATAAAATATTGGGGTGGCTAGGATGACATCGCTCAGGTGATAATCTCTATTAACTTCCACTTCTCCCATAGTCGGTTCCACTCATGCTTAACGTATTCAAGCTCTGCTTTGGCTTGGTCAAGATCGAATCCCAATGACACCAACTCCTTTCCAAGCTCTGAAAATAGACTTTGTAAGGGGAAAGTCTACAAGATGAAGCCATTGATTCCTTTTTCTGAGTAAATTGGATTTCTTAAAGCCATATATTTATACTAATCATGTGATCATTGTTCAAAAACTATATTATCAACGGTCCCAATTCATAATGGTATTTTCAAAATCCAAAAAACCAAAAACTCATGATGCTCAAATTTAATATAACCATAATAAAAATTAAATTAGATCAAGATGAATTTCCACTAATGAATGTTTGGGTCGTTACAATCATATTTTCATTTATAAGATGGATAAATATTATTTACACCTTCCTGGTAAAGGTTACAATTTACATGGATGATTTCATATTTATAGTGTTCATATTAATATTCATCTGGTTAACATTACTATTAATTAGAGTTTGTTACTATTCACCAAAAATATGTTTGTCTTATCGGATTCCATACATTTTACAAATCATAATATTGTATGCTAGATTTTTGAAATTCAAACCAGAGAAGTGTCAATATTTTTTAAAGGTCACCTAGTACTTACTAATTCATTATGTTTTGATTTCATCTAATTATATGACATAATTATATGAAGGGAATTTCCATGGATTAATCTTTGGGTTGTTACATACTTCCACTTTATGTATTTTTTTCTTGGGACATAGCTTTCCTTTCTTCCCAAACATCCTGAACTTCTCCAATAGATATATGTAGTGAAATACCATGTATCCTACTATGAACTCAAGGTCTTGTATATGCTGGTTTGCAAATATATTTTTATGGCTTTGGGGTACTATGACCTACTGTTGAATGGTTTTCACCTTCTACCCCATTTCTTTATTCATTCCAGGTCTAAGAATCATACCCTCACTGACTTCATCCCATCAAACTGGTGTTCTATACTGTTTGCCATAAAGGACCTCAAATGGTGTCATTCAGATAATTGAATGGAAACTATTATTATACAGGGATTTGACCTTCGAAATATGTTATTCCCACCCCCATTTGAATTCCACAAGACATGCTCTAAACATATATTCTATTTTCCAAATAATTCTTTCATAATGGCCTTTAGTTTGAGGATGATATGTCATACTAAAGTTTGGTTCAGTTCTTAGATCATGCTAGCGAATTTTCCAGGATATTGAGATGAATCTTGGATCTCTATCAGATATAATATATATTGCATCTCCATGAATACTTACCACATATTTGATATTTATCTAGGCAATTTTATCCAATGAGAAGTCCTATCAAATTTCGATAAAGTGAGCTATCATTGTAAGACAATCTACAATGACCCACATAGCATGGTTTCCTATAGATGTCCTTGGAAGTCCAGTAAAAAAGTCCACAATGAAGTTCACCCTCTTCCATTTTGGTATGGGTAGTGATTTTATCATAATATTATAATTATATCATTTAGCCTTCACTTGTTGACATAAAATAATTTTTTATGTATATTCAGTATTCTCCATCTTCATATTGTCCCAACATAAGTGTTCTTATATATCTCATTACATATTTTTGCTCCCTAGGTGAATAAAAGTGATTCATTTTAGTTATCCATTCAAAAGCTCATTATTTATCTCTAAATCATATGGTATAGATTATCGTGACTCAAATTGTACAACTCCTTCATTTTCAATATTGATCTCAGAAAATTTACCATTTCTCATAGCTTCCAACCTTTTCAAAAATTCCACAACTTTTTTATGAGAATACTTTATTTTTTTCAATATGGATGGTTGAGAATTCATTTGAGAAAGTATTGATGATATTCCTACCTTAATAATTCCCATGTACATCCTCTATAAATATATGAATAATAGATCCTTTTAAATTCTCCACATTGATACAGATTCATGATCCTTTCTACTTAGAGCATCTGCCACCTTATTTATTGTACTGAGGTGGGATTTTATTGAGCAGTCATAATATGTAATGATCATTAACCATATTTGATGGATCATATAATAATATTTCTATGTTAATGTATATTTGAGACTTCTGTGATCAGTATATATTTGACACTTATCCCCACAGAGATAATACTGCAAGGTTTTCAATGCAATGATCATATATGCCAACTCTAGATCTTGCGTAGGATATTTTTTCTTAGGTAGTTTCATATACCTTTAGGCGTAGGCTATAACATTATCATTTTTCAACATAACACATCCTAATTCATTATATGAAGCATCACTGTACCCCCCAAATATTTTCCCAGTTGATGGGAGTGTGAGTACTGGTGGAATGATAAGCCTCTTTTCAACTCCTTAAAATAGTATACAAATTCTTCATTCTAGAAGACCTTACTCCATTCTATGTCAGCATGGTCATTGGGATTGAAAATTGTGAAAATTTCTTCACAAATAATCGATAATTCTAAGATAGACCCATAATGTTTTGGTTCTCAATTATAGATGTTGGCATTAGACACACTTCAATTACCATTGTTTTGGAATGGTCTATATATATTACGTCGCAAGTGATAACATTCCCCATTAATGATACTTTCTCTATCTGAAACACACATTTACTATAAATTTCATATATCTTCTCCCTTATCAATATCTTTAACACAATATTCACATTCTCCCAATGTTCCTCCTTTCTCATGGAGTATATAACGATATCATAAAAAAAATCTAAAAATTAGTCAATGTAATATATAAAGCATATATTCATTAAATAAATCAATATTTCTAGTGAATTATTGAGTCAAATGGTCATAATTATGAAATCATAGTTTTTATACTTTTTCGAAAGGTTGTATTGGGAATATCATCCTTACTGTCCTTAAATTGGTGATATCCTGACTGAAGGTCCACCACAGATAAATAACTAGTCCCACGAAGCTGATTGAAAACGTCATCTATATGAGGGATGTGATACTTGTTCTTTATTATTATTTAATTAAGCCCACCATAATCAATGCATAGGCCCGTTGACCCATCCTTCTTCCTGACAAAGATTACTGGAACACCACACGGTGACACACTAGGGCATATATAACCCTTCTCCGGATTCTCCTATAACCACTTCCCCATATCTTCTATCTATTTGGTGGCCATTATATAAGGTGTATATGATACACGCAGGGATCTGTGAATTAGATCAACTGAGATCTCAACCTATTGATCAGGAGGAAGAATAATAAATTATTCAAGGAATAAATTTGTGTAATCCCTCAAGATGGTAATATATTATAGAAGTAACATCTCCTTTGTCACAATAATTTTAGCAAGACATTCTTGATCATACGGCAGTAATATCCACAATTGAGACAATTATTCTGAAGGAGATTCATCTTCCTTATTACACTTGAAAAGAATTAGATGATATTTCATAATGTGAAGAGTGATCTCCCTTTCCCAACATTTGATGTTGTATTTTTATAAACATATACAATCCATGACCAAGATAACATCGAACTCCACATAAGAAAGTATTATGAGGTTATATGGGAGGTTTAATGCACCAAAATTAACTTAGGAGCAGTTATATACATGGGATGAAATAATTTCCCCATTCTCTATTCTCACATATATGTTATGCACCATATAATTATGTGGTTATTAAATAGTTCTTATTAACATAAATTATCTGAATGAAAGAATACAACCATAATAAAATAGCATGTTAAATATTTATAAATGAATAACTAGTGTACATGTCACCATATAATTGTGGGGATCCACCTCAGTAGTAGTGATAACATAATCCCTTCCTTGTTTCCTTTTAGGTTATAGTTTATTTCCTCTAACAACCATTGGATTAGGTTAATTGCTTACGTAATTCCCATAATCCTTGTAGTAGTAACACTTCACTACATGCTGATTATTGATATGAATATTAATTTCTACTTCCATGTTAGGGGAATTCATCATATCCCTCTGGAAGTTCATATCTAGATTTCCCATTCTTCCACATTTGAAGTAATTTTTTTTCCCTTTTGACAGTTCCCAGGATGCCTCTTCCAATAATTTTGAAATATGGGATATATGGCCATATTTCCATTTGGGGATATATTTATCAAACAAAACTTATTAGACACCATCTTCTGATTTCTATCAGCGGGCCCACAAGTCCACTAAAAGAATCTGATCTCCATTTCAGCCTAGAGGGAACAACGGGAAATCTCTTCATAATTATGAAAGTCATGAATCACCAACACTTTTCATAAAATTGACTTTAGTATTGTAAATAAGTGATCTACCTTTATTTTGGTTTTCATTACAAGGCCTAAGTCATATGTCGATATCCTTGTCATTTTTGTTTCATAATCCCCAATGGAATCATCTTTTATGTTCTTGAATCCAAGGAAATACCATTCTATATTGAGACTAAGAGTTTGGGGAAAATATTTATTGAAAAATATTATCTTTTATTCCTCCCAGTCCATGTAATCAATTTCCTCATTAGACTATGTGTTTTTGATTAGGTTCCACCACTAATCATCTTCCCCATAAACATGATAGAATTCAAGCACAACTTTCTCCCCTTCTGATAATTAGTGGATAGAGAATATATTTTCCATGGAGTTAATCAACTATCCCATGAGGAGGGGATCAAAAGATCCAGTAATCATGGGTGGACTTTTCTACATGAATTATTAAAGGGAAACCTTCTTTTTCTATAGAGGAGGGTGTTCCAAAATATTGATGTTATTATTCATAACTTGAGGAAGATGTGAAAGTACTGTCATGATGTTTTGAGCACCCACTCCCATAATATTTTTCATATCATTAAGTAAATATTCTAATTCTATATTACATTTATTATTGTAACATGTTCTTATATTACTCACCATTAAATAATATAAAGTAATGTAAAACCATAGGGATTTAATTTTGAGCTGTTAAGCATAAAAAGGAAAATTTAAACATAAAAGTACAAACTCTTAATATAAAAGTATATCTAACTTGTGATTCCATAGGATTAAATATATTTTATCCATGATATATTTATTACTTATATTATTATTGGATCTTTTTTTATTTCATTAATAATGCTTCATAGTGATCTTATGAATTTACCAATGCATATCCCCTAGGAGTGTCAATCCAAGAGTGTAGAGAGGCCCATTTTTGTGCACCAGTTCTTGTTCATGTTTAGATCAAAGAGGTTATTTAGGGTTTTACCCAATGAATTCGAGGACTCTCTAGACACACTAATCTTAACATGATCATGAATATGTTTTTCACTTTAAAAATGATACATAAAAAATTATACATAAACATAAGGGTACCCATGGAAGTAAATGGTTATCATAATCATGCCATAAAGCCTAATGAATGGGAGTATCATAAAATTTCCCATGAAAGAATGGAATTAAAACATACACGGAAATTAATTAGGTAAAATAAACATATTTCATGTTAAAAATATTGGTTAGGTTTTACTATCCCTGTAATCCCTTGATCAATACATTGATTGGTATCTCGTTCTTCTTAACCTTATAATCCCACTATCGTATTCACAGAGGTGGAATTCACAAAGAATCTATAAATCAATTTCTTAAGGAGAAAACCTCACAATGTTTCATTAATAAGGAATCTCTATAAAGAAATACTAGAGACTAAGAACTAGATATTCATGCTTTGTAGGCTTTTGAAAATTTGAGAGCGAAATTGAGTCAGCCACTCCAAACTCATCAAATGACCTGGTATTTTTAGGTAATCCTTACAACGGTCATCTTGATCCCCATCATTTATATTTTCAGAATGTTATTTAGGAGGACATGGACACTAGGTACTTCAATGGCTATATTATAACAGAATGTATGATTTCATTTTGTGATACATTATCACAGTGTTAAAGAAAATTTTCCAGTATAATAAAATAATTTTCGGTATTCAGGATTTAAAATAAATTCAACTACATGGATTTATTTACACATACCATTGTGACGATCATTCTGGATGTGGATATGATGTTTTATCTGTTTTGATATAAGTCTGTTTAAAATACATTCAATATGGAAGACATGATAGAATTTTTAATAATTGTATTGACAAAAGATAAATCTGATAATTTTTTTGGTTCCATACTCATTACGATAATCATAATGGATAAAATGTGTTTAATTATTCAAATAATTTAGAGATATTTAAAAGTATGGTAAATTTTTATGTTTTTCTATAAAAATAGTCTAAAATTATTTGGACATAAAAATTTAGAAGTCACGTTCTTAATAAAGGGATTGTGATTTCCAAAACAAAGGGAATGGAAAAGTCATGAAGAAACTTTTGGCTCAATAGACTCCCCCCTTCTGTAAAGAACAAACAACAAGAATTCAATAAGAAATAAATATCATATTATTTAGTTAACTTTAATTTAGGTAGATTAAATTCAGAATTAAACATTAATAATTATCTCCCCCTGAGTTTATAACTCTTTTGAATATAATGATGAATATAATTAACTCCCCCGTAGGATAAGAACTCTACCTAAAGATCATATTGTTTTCCATAAAGATATTTTTTCAATTAAATACAACATCTCCGATTTCTATAAAATTATCCCCCTCTGTATTTTCAAAAAGGAATTGGTAAAATTATTAAAGTACCCAAAAAAGGGTTTGAGAAAGAGATATACGATACAAAATATTAAAGTACTTGATCATATAAATTGAATGAAACAACATTCAACCAATTATGAATTGGAATATTTTCTAACAATTTGTGAATTGAGGAAAATGCCTTTCATTGAATATTGGATTTACAACAGAGTTACAAAAATAGTTACATAATAATAATATTTCATCTTTGTCATGGATCTCAGGATAATATTCATATTTTTGAGCTCTTTATTTTCTTCCAAAATACTTACAGCCAATTCATCTTGAGATTTGTTATTATCTTCCTAAATCTAATGTTTTTCTTCCAAAACATCATTCTGATTCTTTATACTGATGATTTAATCATTTTAATCATTCAGTCTAGAAAACTATTAGATGGTGTTTTTCTATTTCCCATTAAAGTCATTGATTTATTTAAACTATAAATATTCTATGGACTTAATCATATCTTCCATACTTTTGGCTAATCTATTAATGTAATTAGTGGATTATTTCAAATCCTTCTTCACATCATCAAAATTGTCATAAAAAAAATTGAGATCGGAATTTACATTAAGTGACCAATGTATAGGTTCTCTTTAATACTATCTATGAGCCTACTAATTTTCTTGATGAGTCTTCCAATCAACTTCATGTATGGTCACATTTTTTGTCATAGTATTTTTTCAGTCTGGCCTTTTATTGAAAGTATCATAAATCATTTGTCACCAAGCCTCAAGATTGTTAAAATAAGGATTATTTCCTCCAATGATTTTTGATTCTTGAACTATATAATAACCCATTCAGAAGAATTTTTTCCTAAATGAGTTATATTGGTCTTATTGTCTAAAAATATGAGATTTGGGATAACTGGTTATAATTTAACTTTATTTTACTTTTCCTTTATTATTTTTCTTTGAAAATAACTTCTCAAATCTTTGTCCTTATTTATTTCCATCTTAAATTCGAATTAAAACATCATCATAATCATTTATTTTATTGTAATAGCTTTTATCATCTTCAGTTATGTAATTATTCTCTTTGAATTTCATTTTTCATAAAGATTCTACTTCTTTAACTGAAGGGGATATTTTTTTCTTATGAATTTTTTATTTTTCTTTTTCGTTTCTTAAATAAGGAATATGGACTAAATTATATTGAGAAGTCTTTAAGGAAAAATTATAATAATAAAGATATGTTTCTTTTTCATTATTCTCATGATCACCTTAATCATGTTCATCTATATCTTTTTCATTTTCTCATTCATCTTCATTAAATTATCCTTCATTTTCAAAATTAGAAACATATTTTTAAATTTGTTCATTTTAATTTCCTTCTTCAGTTTTCTTATTCTTGAGCTTCATAATCTCCTTCCTCAATTTCCTTTCAAACATCCTCATGATGTTCACCATCTATTCTTAAATTGGTTTAACCAGTTAGAATCAGTTCAACTGATTTTTGTTAAGATATAAGAGATACCAATTCATCACTAACCATTTTCCTTCCATTATCTACGATAGAAGGAACTTGGGTATGAACAACAGTTTTTTCTTGAAAATAAAAACCAGTATCAAGAATTTTTATTTCGGTTTGAGTAAAAGGTAAAAAAAATTGATGATGTTTTCATTGCTTCTTTCAAAAAATTATCACATAATTGTGCTTCTAATAAATTATTCTTTTGTTTTTTTCCTTTTCTTCTTTCTGTTAGGATTCGGCACTGTATATTCTTAATGTGAAGGAATCAACTTTCTTGATTTTGAATGGAGGATATCCTTTTTCTTTTCTGCTAAATGTTTTTCTTTATTCAATTGCTACTTTATCAGATACCTTTTTTATTTCTTAACTTTTTAAGTCTCTAAATATTCTTTTTTTTCTTTTTTAACCTTTATTTCAAGGATCATATTTATATTTAAATTTATTTAATATTCTTCTCCACTTTCTTCTTCTTATTTTCAATATTTTAATTCATATTTTTAGAGGATTCATCTTGGGGATCTACACTAACTGGCTGATAAAAAATCATTCATTTCCTCCTCAAAAACATATATAATATTTTCAAGTGTTTAATCACATACCAAAATGATTTTCATTTTCATTTTCTTTGACTTTAATGAATTATTGATGGAATTCATGCACTTAAGTAAAAATATTGTCAACATAGCTGGAAAAATAATAATTTTAGTTTTTATATAATGGTTCTTTAACTTACTAATTGTGAGAATGATGTATCCCATTAAATAAATATTTCTCATGTTTATAAGACAATACAAGATAAAAATAGCTATCACTATAATAGTATCATAGTTAATTTTTCTCAAAATTAGGAAACCTTTAATCCATAATACTATAATCTGATTTTCAGTTATAAGATAATTAACTCTTTTATACTTTTAATAATGATATAATTGAGAATCCTCATATTTTTCTTTATCCAAATATCCAAGACTATCAGGAATTTTTTTCGGAAGGACAATTACCTTATCATTTGTTGGAATTTCAAGAATAATGGATACTTTTCTATAAGGCATATAATTACATTTTCCATAGATCATGAAAAATATTTTTTCGTCTTCCATATTCCTATAGAAACTGAACTGATATATAAAACTCTATTATAATTTCAAGAATAAATTGATCATGATCATTATTGAATTTAGTTTCAAAAACTGATACCCATCCTTGAAAATTTATGTTATTTTTCAAAATATAATCATACCTTTCATAAAAAATATTTCAACTAACCTCTCCTTAAAGGAAAAAAATTGCCTAAAATATTTTTTAGCAGACATCGTATCCTGAGAAAATGCATGAGATTTTGAAATCAAAACTGAGAGATTTAAACTGGGTTATTTTGAAAGGGGAATCAATTTAGGGAAATAATATTAATGATTTATGATGTGGGAAATGGGTTCCCCGTCTTTATATAAGAAACTGATGTGGCGATTTGAATTCCAGAAACAATATAATTGTTAATATTTTATCCTTTTTATCTTACGATGGATATTAATCCAAAGAATATTTTATAAAACTCAAACTATTTAGGTTATATCATATTGGGGTTGAATATGATAATTTTTTTTAAAATAAAACAATTTTTTTTGAATTAAAAACATAAAAACATCAAAGATAAAAAATTTAATGAAATTTTTCACAAATTAAAATATCTGAATAATACCTTTAGGAGTTGGATAGTTTTATCAGTATGATAAGGATTTTTTTATTGAATTTTGGGTTAAAATATTTTTTCAAAGTATTGAATATGATAGTTTTAATAAAAATATATGGAATAAAATTAAAAATAAAGTATATATTAAAACAATAATATGAAAAAAAAAATAATCTTATTTAGGTTCTGATGATTAATTTAAGAATATTTGATCAAAAAAATTATGAATAAATCTCACTCATGTAATCTTGTTATGAAAAAAAATGAGAAAACTAATATTAGAAAAAAACTATATTTTTTATTTAGACCAATAATATTTACTCCTCCTATGAAATAGACTAACTTAATATAAAGATATGTTTTAAAAAATAAGTTGATATGAATTATTACTTTGCATTTTCCATTCCTACATTCTTTTTAATGTATACAAATCTATTAAAATATAAGGGTTTTGTGAAAATATCGGTAGGTTATTATCATGTTCTGATAAACCTAGAAATGATATCTCTTTAATATGTTTGATCCCTAAGAAATTGTTTTTTAATATATATGTGTCTTGCATGAGGGTGATGTGCAGGGTTTTTAATTAAGGAAATGAAACTAGTTTTATAACATTGTATTTGAGTTTTTTTAAATATTGTCATAGTCTATGATTTTGTGTTTCATCCCTAACTTCATGATTCCACATATTTGGAATCAAGAGTATAAATTTCTAACAAGTTTTGTTTCTAAAAATACTAAGAAACTAATGAATCTACTGAGAAATGACAACTTCCATGAGTAATTTTCTTATCAATTCTACAACTACTAAAATTAGAATCTCAAATAATTTATAGTTGAAAAAAATATCTAAAAAATATAAATGTCATAAATCCATATTTCCCTTCAGACTAAAAAAATAGTTAATGGGATGACGTCGTATTCTCATGATAACGTAAACATAATATTAAAGAAAACATTAGTTCTGGATAATTTCCTATTAAGTATAGCAGGCTTCCTATTGTACCTCTATTTTTTCATCAACTGGTTTCCCAACCTCATCAAGATCATGCGTATTTTTGGTACCAATGGGAGAACTATTACTTTTAGTATTATCATATCCATAATTTTTTAGAATATATTTTATATAATAATGTAGAGTAATATATTATACTCTGGTTTTTTAGAAATTAAAAAAAAAGGAAAAATGTTAACTCACTCATCATACTCATCTCAAACACATATTTTATATGATCTGAAAAGAAATATGTTAATGATTTTTTAGTTAACCCGAATATTATATCATCAACATATATTTTAACAATGATAATATTTTTATTAACAATATTTATAAAAATATTTGGATCTGCGGTTCCATTAGCATAATTTTTTTGTACCAAAATCATGTTAATTTATCATACTAACCTCCAGGTGCATGTTTAAGGCTAAATAAATATTTAGTATGTTTATAAACATATTTATGTCCTTTAGTATCTTTAAAACTAAGGGTTTTTCATTATATACTTCCACCTAAAAATATCCATTAAGGAAATAACACTTCACATCCATTTAAAAATGTTTAAAATTAAAGAAAACTGCAAAGGCTGGTATAATATGAAAGGATTCTAATCATTTTATTGATGCATAGGTTTTTTTATATTCTATGACTTCTTATTTATTACAACATTTTTCCACATTCCTTGATTTATTTCTAATTATATTTTTCATTTTCATTTCATATGTTTTTTAGTACTCATTTTACTACAATTATAGAATTTTGTTTAGGACTTTCAACCAAGGTCTAGAATTTTTTAATTTCGAATTTATTTATATCATCTTGCATTATCATAATCTAATCCTCATCTCCTAAAGATTCACACATATTTTTTTTCAAATTGGTAAATAAAATAAAGATGTTCTACTTCATTCCTTAATGGAACTTCTAGTCATAATTGGTTGATTATCAACACCAATGAAACTGTTAGTATGATTAATCTTAAGAAACAAAATACTTGGGTTTTTTAAAGCCTATTTGTCAATATAAAGTAGTAAGTATTCTTGAGTAAATGCTTCAAAAAATGTATTGAGTATTTTCCTTATAAGAAGAATCATCCAAAAAAGTTTGAGGATCAGTTTTTCAAAATACATCTGAGTATTTTGGTTTGGTTTTTTTAAAAACAAAAGGGTATGTTTCATAAAATTTATCATTTTCTGTTTCATAAATTGTACAATATTTTTAAAAAAACTCTCTATTCCTTATTAATAGTTTAACATCTTCAAAATATACATCCAATGGATTTGGTTTTGAATTATTGTTATTTATATTTCATATTTAAGATGAATAATTTGCATCCAAATACTATAAAATAAGAAACATTAAGTTTTCGGCCTGTCCACAATTCAGAAGGATATTTATTAATAAAGAGTCTCATCAAAACATGATTTATATTATAACAAATAGTATTTTCCACTTCATCCCCTAATTTTTTATAAATTGAGGATTCTCTCAACAGGGTTCTTTTTATTTCTAGAAGAATGATATTTATTCCTTCAACAAAATAAATTTTTAAAAGTTAAAAGAACCAAAATGTCATGTTCAATACCTTTTTAATGTAAAACGATTCAAAATTGGAATTTAAAAATTCTCCACCATGATCATTTGGATTATTTATCATGATAAGATATTTGTCATTTTTAACTTGGGAAAAACATGTTTTGTAATACAAAAAGGCTCCATATTTCATTGCTAGAAGATAATCCTATGTGCGTATATTGAAATCATCAACTAAAAAATTGCATATTAAATTATGAAAATACTTCTAGTTTCTTTAGGGACTAATAAATACTTTTTCACTAAATATAAATAATTTTAATTTGGTACTTCAATAATATATTTAAATCATGACCTATGTTTCTTACTGTATTGACAATAGTCATAGATTTTTAAATAATCAAACTTTAACTCTCGTAAATACTTAACAAGTAATTTCTTAGCTATAATAAATAAGTTTCTAATGTTATAGTGTCCTAAAATTATATTTCATAACAAATATTGATATTACATTACACTAATTCAAGGTAATGTATGGATCCTAATGTCAACTAATTTAGTGTGTATAAATTCTCATACTTATGGGAAGAGAGAATGAATTCATCCTTGGAATTGTATATTATACATTTTTTATTCCTAATATTAATAAGGTAACCTAAATCACATAATTGAATTAGGAATATAAGTTTGTTCTAAAGACCTTTGAAAAAAACTTTTGATATTAAATATTTTCCATGAAGAACAATATTACATATACTGATAATCTCTCCTTGAACATTATCTCTAATGGTGACTTCTCCACCTTTCATTTTTATGATATTTTCAAAGAAATATTTGTGTCCAATCATATTTCTATAACACTTATAATTTATTTACCAAGTATACTTTTTGTGGGTACATCTTTTTTTATCGTCAAAATAAAACAATTAGTCTTTTTGAACCCAAACCCTATTGTGTCTGTAAATGTTAGAAAACAAAATTTTAGGAATCCATAATTATTTTGAAAAATTGTCTATGTAAAAACCTAGATATTGAAATTTATTTAAGAAACAATTTTTATACCAATGACCACCACATTATAATGTTTTACAAAAGGGTTCTCCCTTTAGAACAAAGTAATTAATACTAAAAATATGTTTTATATTAGTATACCCTATTATAGAACTAGTACCATGAGGATGTAAATTTTTATAAATTTTATCAAACCCTTCCTTACTATAAGTAATGTTTGAAAAATATTTTCTTAAAGAAGAAATTTCATATTTTAGTTTGATAACTACATTTTTTCCCCTTGAGTAATCATTTCATAATTTATTGTTTCAAAACTATTTTAAAAACTATCATTTTCAAAAATTACTTATTCTATATCTTTATAAATAGTATCCTTTTAAAAATTTGTTTTATTAAGATATTTGGATAAAAGTTATATTTCATTTGATAATGTATCAATTCCTGAGTTATCTTTTTCAAGTTTTACATTATCGTTATCATGTTTCTTACAAACATTGAAATTTTTATTTTCTAAATGTTTTTAAGGAAATAAAGTTCTTCATAAGAAGTTAAATTATTATCATCACTATCTTAGTATGATTCATCATCTGAAGAAATATAATTCCTCTCATCAGGATAATTTTCATTTAATGATGTATTGGTTATGTAATAGGTCGTGTGTAACTTCTCCATAAGAAATTAATTTGAAATCGGAACTCCTTCAAGTAGAACTACAATCGTCTGATTTTGACTTTAATTATCTAAGGAATTATCTATAGAATCACCTCCACTATCACTATAAGTGTCATAAGACTTAATAAAATTTATTATTATATATATATATAATTTATTTTGATTCATATCAGAATTTATATCTTTGATTTATTATCATTTCAACTTTTGATAGTCAGGTCAAATATGTTCAACTATTTTACAAACATAACAAGTGACTTTGGAATCGTTCTTTTCAATCCTCTCACTATTAATTATCATATAAAGATATTGGAAATCATTTTTACCAAAAATATCATTAATTATTAAATAAATATTTTCTATTTCATTCTCAAATTGTTCAGAATCACTTGAATCATATTGAATAATAACTTTCTTTATCTTTTTTTCTTAAAAAAAATATTAGTAGTCTGATTTTTTATAGAATTTGAAGTATAAGTAAAATAAACTCCATAATTCTACATCTATACTTTCTATTCCACTATTTTAAATCTAACCTCACATTGAAAAATGGTTCCTAATAAATCATCAAGAGTGATATTTGTTATCTTCCTCGATTCATCAACATATTCTCTTAGATTCCCACTCATTGGGAATGATATCAATTATCTATTCAAAAAGGATTTCATATTCTAATCATTTTTCTCCCATATATTATAGAAAATTAACTATTATTATAATCCTTTATTGTACCATTGCAACCATTTCACCAAAATGGTATAAAAATAATTTATATTCATCTCTGATCAATGCTCTTCTACCTTCAACAACATTTGAATTTCTAAAATGAGTAATCTCTAAAATCTTCCAAATAATGTTAGTGGATTCACAAGAACAAATTTTACTATAAACGATTCTATTCATAGAAGATAATATAGTGTTTCTACCTCTGTAATTCAAATGATACTCTTATTTATCATGATTTGTAAAAGTAGTCACCTCATTGTCAGGGATCTTATAATCTATGGTTAACATAAATAAATTTTCAACTCTATTATTTATAATCAATGACTTCATTCTATCTCTCCAAAACTCATAATCGGATCTCTAAGAAATAGGGGGTCTATTTGGATTGATGTTATCTATTGAATTGACATTGAATTCGACCATCTTAAAAACATATACATAAAAAATTCTATTCTCCAATACATGTTAGTGTAACAAAATTTAACTAAATTAAAATATTAAAGAGAAGATAAAATGTTTTGAAATTTTTTGAGAAATGAAAACCACCTAGAATACCAATTTTTATATAATAATGTATATGAGGATCTATAAAATTAATATGGTGGTGAATTTTAGGTATAAAAACATTTTATTATCCTTAAAAAACATAGTTTAACATGGTTAACCAAATTCTATTCAAAGAACCTCTGATGTATTTAAATTGGAATCATACTTAAACATTGGTTCCAATAACAAGAACATTTTAATCAAATAAATTCTAATATTTATGTTATAGGTTGTATTGAAAAATTAATTCTACTTTCATAGTATATAAAATCTTAATTAGTAAGCAGTGGTAATGTAATCATAGTTTAATCATATTCACAGAAGAAAATTGATACAAAATATATTTTATCAGAATGGTTCTGGTATATCGAAATAATAAATAAAATCACAATGGATATGATATATCATAGTAATACATTATTTTGTTATTCAATCTTAAAGAGTATAGAATTGTAATCAAAGTAAAAAAATATATATCGTAATCAAAGTGTTTGTGATAAACAGTACACAAATAGAAATATGAATATGAAAGTATCATTTTCTATTATATGAAGAGAAAATTAAAAATATGTAATAAAATAATAAATACTAGTGAATACACTTATTTTATCCCAAATGGTAGGGTATCTAATAAACAAGTATAAAAGTACCTTGTTTTGTACTTAAAAGAAAGCTTGTATTTCCCTTACTATAGAAAGCGCTTAATATGATTATTGGTATGTCTGAATATCCCTTTAAGCCCCCAATATGATAATCGAATTATGTCACACTATCATCGTGTGCCCTTAATAAGAAGATCGGTTTTTTATTTCTATCCCCACAAACCCTCGATCAGTAGGGTGATTGTTTTATCTTTATTTTTGACCATTGAATCCCTCAATCATATTCACATAATCGGAACACACAAAGTAGTTATAAATAAATATAATAAATAGAAAACATGACTAGTTTCCTTAATAATTACTCTATAAAAATTAATATAAGAAACTAAGAACAATATTTTCTCACTTTGTTTAATTTATAAATTTTGAAAGTGAGATGGAATCATCCACTCCAAACTTTTAAAATGTCATAAAAGTTATAGTAAATCCTTCCAATGTTCATCTTGATCTCCAATGATCATATTTTCTCTATTTTTTTATGAGGACATGGACACTTGACACTTCAATGGCTATATTATAGCAGAATGTCTAACGCCATTTGGTAATGCACCAGCATTGGCTAAAATAAAATGATCCAGTATGATTAAATAGTTTTCATTATTTAGGATTAAAACAATATCCAATTTTATGGATTTATTTATACATATCATTATGAAGATCTTTACAGATATATATAAATGATTTTTTATCAGTTAAGATGTCAATCTATATAAAAAATGGTCTATATGAAAGACAAGATAGAATTTTTTATAATTTTATTGACAAAATAAAAATCTAATTTCTTTTTGGTTCCCAACTAATAAATATAATCAAAATATATAAAGTTAGTTTAAGTCTTAGAATACATTATTGATATTTAAAAGTATAGTAAAAGTTTATTTTTTATATAAAAGTATTCCAAAAAAATTTTTGGACATAAAAAGTAAGTAGTCAAGTATTTACAAAGAGTTTGATTTCCAAAACAAAAGGAATGGAAAAGTGATAATGAAACTTTTAACTCAAGAGGATGAGCACAAAAACCTTGGTAACAGATATGAAAATAAATACAACTATTATTTGAGTGACAATAAATAAATATTTATAATTTTTATCTTTATCTTAAAAGATACTTAAGTGTATGGAATAAAACATTTCACATGAAAAAACATAATTTTTCCTCAAATGAAGCCTTCAAAAAACATATAATGAAATTAAAAACCATTTTTAGTGACTTAGAGCATCATATTCATGGCCCATTTCAAATGTGTGTTAGAAGTAACTAGTTCCAATTTAAATATAGAGGAGAAGCCCACAACAAACTCCCTCTTTATTCTTATTAATATAATGAACATTTCTACATTTATTTTAGTGTTATCTTGGAACATCCATCTTTTATAATATAATGGTTTCACCCAAAACTATTTCAGATTCCTCATCATATAAGTTATAACAAGAATTTATTGATCTATCTAGGATACCCCATCATATAATCTATAATATGATCACCCGACATTATCTGGGAAAACCCATTCCTCATGCATAATTATCATGTTACCTATCACGAATAAAATATTTTTAATATTGTACATTTTTATCAAATTGTTTTGATTAAATATTTTAAAATCCTTAGAAAATCAATTTTTGATACAAAAATATACATTTCATTTAAAAAATTGTTTTCAAAAACAAAACACTCTTTTCTTTGAAAACCCATTTACAAACCCAAAAAACACTTTTCCTTGAAAATACATTTTTAATTCCAAAACACCAAAATTGACGTAGTTTTTTCTTTGATGAAAATAGGAAATATTGTAAAGGAATCTAGAAGTAGAATAATGGTCATGACAGAGGAAAAGTTATTGTCTCCATATAGAACATTATTTTTGTCATTTTTTAAAATGTTCCATATTAAACATGTAAACATAAACCTTTTTGAAATAATTGAAATAAATTATAAGATACATAAAATGTATATTATAAAATATTTTAGGTACATATTAGAACCATCAGAAAATCATTTTAAGAAACAATTTTATAGAATTTTAATATTTGGAAGGAAAACATTTAAGGAGTTTTTAAGGAAAAGTACCTTATCACTTTGGAATTTTTATAATAATAAGCCCCATTAAATAATAAGATTAAAATAACTTAAATACTTTTAGTGTAGGTAAATTCATTATATAACCTGAAAAATGGTCTGTATATATACCTTTTATGAGAATATATGAGCATAACATCCAGATATGCCTCAACAGATGGAAATTTATATGAAACCTATTACCTTGATTCTAAATTGTATTGTATTTCATTATATTCCTTAATAATAAACTTATTTTAATTAATTAATTAGTTAATAACATTTTTAGAGTTTATTATAACTTTTATTTCACTTATGATCGTGTTATATATTATTACATAACTAATTATGTCAATGTGGGATGCCCGGATGATATTTATCTTATGTGTCAAAAATGACTATGATATATTGGATATGGCCAAACAGAAAATTATTTAAAAATATACAAAATAATTATCTAAAAATAATTAAAATATTTATACATATATTATTATTTTAAGAACAATCATGAATTTTTGGTTTTATAAATGAATTATGTTGCAATCATGGAGACAATAATTTGTACATACACATGAGTAATGTTTCCATTTTTCAAAAATCAATATGGAAAGGTGGTAAGTATTATTTTATCTTCCCGTAATGATAATAATACAATATATAAAATAATATTTCTTTAAAATTACTTATATATATCATCAATGTGGTGGTGATGAAAAAAGATTCATATCACATCGTAAAGGTGGTAGTGCACATGTACACGAATGACGTTATCACTTTTTTAGTGAGTTAAAATGTTTGAAATAAAATGATAAATTATATTTTTATAATGATAAATATTTTATTAATTTAATAATTATTTCATTTATATCACATTTATTAATTATCATTACACTTATTACAATCCATGTAATGTATTTTTGAAAAATGTATCACATCAAGTCATGAGGCGGTAGTATTTCATACCTACGAACGCCATTATTTTGTCCCCTATAGAATGGAATGTAAAAATATGTATGTGATGTAATGACTCCAAAGGTATAATTATGTTATAATTATCATATATATATAAATAAATAGTTTATATACCTCATCATACCCAACCATGAGATGTGGAGATAAAAAAATGAAGGAAATCAGTTCGCGAGATAGTGGTTGTTTATAGACATGAATGATGATTTAATAACACTTTTATAGAAGTGAATATGTATAAATATTAATCAATAAACATAATAAAATATCATTATATGAAATATACTTGTTTTATTATATTTTTAGTGATAATACATAATTGAATGTGGAAAAAGAAGAAATAAAATGAGATAGCTTTGTTAAGAAAAATACAATCTATTAGTGAAACATCCTTCAAATATACTATTAAAGACCCAAAGGAAGGTATTTTGATCTGAAATAAAACCTCAATAATTTGAATATGGATTTGGGGGATGTTTTCTATAAAGACTTTATATAGAAAAATGTCTTGATATGTGTTAATAAGTGATGGGAGTGAGCTCCCTTTTATAATTAGGGAGGAGTGATACTTTTGTGTATACACAAATGTGTTATATAATGCATGGTCACTCTAAACCCATGTGCCAAAAAATAGATAAATAATTTATGGTAGAGATTATATGGTCAATATAAACATCCATCTCATAAAAAACACATTTTTTAATCATGTTGTTACTTAGCCTCTAAGTTTCCTTACATTTACCATTTTGGTATTTTACTATGGTAACTAGTCTTTTTAACCTAGATAATTTATCCTTTAAGATAGAAATAAAATGAGTCTTCTAAGACAATTTTCAACTCCTTAATATAAATATTGACTTCAATTTTTCAAATAATAAATATATTTTTGGTGAAAAGTAATTTTAACACAAATGCATGTATCTTGTGAAAATAATGCATTAACCTTAACTATGGAAAAAACATTTTTAATCGTTAGGGGTAAGCATAGTCATTATAAAAGAGCAATTGGTTCATGAATTGAAAATATTTTACATTTATAAACATTTTAAAAAAACTTTTCAGAATATATGATTTAAGTAATTTTAAATCATTTAATAAAATATGATTTTTTTATTTTTCAATTAATTAAATAATTACTACATTGGTGATGCTTTGGAATTTAAATTAATTATATGTATAAAAAAATAAAAAAAATAAATTCACATAAAAAATTTATTTCAATATTCATAAAATTACCATCTATATTCGTTCACATATTTATTTTTTTCTATGTGAATTCATGATTGAAATTTAAAATCAAGAGGGTGATATTTTTTCTTGTTCATTAATTTAATTATAATATAGCTAACATTAATTGGAAAGTGAATAAAAAAACAGAAAAATATATAATATAGAGACTAATTTCTAAATATTTCCATATAATTGGTATTGTATATGATGGTATGTCATTGTTTCCTTTATCTATTAATTATAACCCCATGGTAAACATGTTTTTACCTTAATTGTGGCAATTAATTTATATAAGTTTTCACTTATTATTTTAGTAAAATATTATGTTAACCCATTTAGACTATAAATTATGAAATTTCCAAATAGAGGATGAATTTATATAATTTTAATTTACATATGTGGAATATTTTAATTTAAAATTCATTCAGAAAACGCAATGAGAAAGCAGATTTTCAAAGAGAAAATGCTCAAAAGTTTATAATTTTTATTTCAAAACTCAATATGAGTAAGATTAATTGATCCTAAATTGGATAGAAATATATATAATTGACCTAATTTTACTTTAAACTTAATTTAACAAATAATTTTACTTTATAAATACTTTAAATGAAATTAGATTTTTCAATTAAAATTTAAATTTTTCCAATATTCATCCAAAAATGAAAATTTTCAAAAAAACCCCAAAAATTTACACTAAGATAATTTTTGATATAATGATTAAAAAAAATTAGTTTTATCAAATAAAGTTTCAAATTTTTTTAAAAAATCATCATAATATTTCATTACAAAAAAAAAATAAAAAAACCTTTTTTTAAGAAAACATATTTTTGGAAGAATAAATATACTTTATTAAAAGTTGATTTAGTATTTACTAAGAAACTATCAATAATATATATTTATTAAGAAATATATATATATATATAATAAATCAGGTAATACTATTCACACACACATGCTTAATGTATAAGGTATAATAGTTATATATTTGGTGTGTCGTTTAAGCTCAGTGTTTCATGTCTTGCATGCTATAGAGAATTAAAATCTTGTGGTTTCATGTTCCAAAATCTATTGAAGAAATTAAACTCATTCAAAAATAAATATATATAAATGTCTTGGGATGTTACAGTGTCTTCTATTCGTTGGTTATGTGTCATATACATTATCAAACCTAATTTTATTCTTTAAAAATCTTAGGGTGTTATTTTCCCCCCATTGACAAGTTATTTACTTTAAATATAGACATTATATACATAATTAAAGGATGAAAATTTGAAAATAATTTTATTTAATACCTACATTATAAAATGGGATAGTAAAAAACCTCTTCAAAAAAGTTAAATTGATGTATGAGGGATATCATAAATAACACAAACTAGGTTTCCAAATAGAAGTGCATCAGTGGGAGGTGAAGATTTGGAAATTTAATAAAATTTTAAATAATTATAGATAGTGATTGAGTTTATTGATCAAAATAAGTTGAGTGGTCCATGTAATGTTAAGGGCCCCAAAACCATACATCTATAATGACTTAAAATACCATCTGATTTATTTTATATGAATTTTATAGGATTCATTTTTTGTTACAAGATCCTTTTAATAAAGTTTATTAATTATTTTACATATAATAATTTAAGGAAATACAATTAATTGATAAATTTTTATTCGTTATGTTCAATTTTATCCTTTGGTTCTTCTTAGATAAATTTCCAACTCATCCCATATTCTAGGAAATGAATATCTAAAGATAAATTTTTTAATCCTAATGCACTAAAATTTTCTTTTAAAATATCATAAAATCTATTAAAGAGTGACAATTTATTAAATATATCTATAACTATTCTAAAAAATAAATATAGTTAGCATAATGTATCCAATATAATAAATTATTCCCTAAAACCCAAAAGTAACACTAATTTTTATTCATTAATATTTATTTTTCAAATTTATTAACTTAAAATAGTGTCTTATTAACCAAGACAACACATAGTTGTGTGTTTAGTGTTTCAGCACAATCGAACTTTAGTTATAGGTTCAATCCTCATGTCCTTTCCATTTGTGATGGTTTATCACTCGAAATTTGAGCTATAATTTTTTATAAAATTTCATCTTTATAATTTTCCTTGTAATAACGTTATCATCTTTAAAAAAATTAATAATAAGTCATGATATAAACCATAATGTTTATCAATACCTAAAAATTAATTTCAAAAAAAGAAAGGTAAATGAAAACATCACATTAATACAAGTCTTACTTTTATATAAACAAAAAAAATACCCCAAAGTTCCTTTAATAAATTCTAGATATCATCACTTAAAACCTAAAAAACAGTATCCATAACATTGAACATATTATTACCCATGAAAAAATACCATTCCCCTATGAGCTATCACCACTCCACTAGATGGACCAAAATCAATTTTAATAATAGAAAATGACTTTTCCATATCTTTCTTTTTTCGATCATGATTATTTATAACTTGTCCAAAAAACATTAGAAAAATATTTTCATAATGACCCAACACATTGTAGATAAAATATATCTATATTGATTGGATATATGTTATCTCAGTCAATGAATGTTTTGGACTCTTTTCTTTAATGTGATACACCTTGTGACAAAACGTACCACACCAGTAACACTTTATATATCCTAAAATACCATCCCCAAAATGTATTTGACCACACTTGGTGCATATTTCGGTCTTAACTCTAGGATTCTTAGTTGTTTCTTTATTTATTTCCTTCCATTTTATCCATTTGTTACACTACATATCATGAATCATAAGTTTCATAGAACTCTATCTCAACATTATCGTCACTAAAAACAACTCTCTCATAACATATAAATTATTTTTTGTCTAAATAACTTTGTAAGATTCGTTTTAATCCTATGTAAAATAATGTAAATTTACAATTAATTCCATAAATAAACTAGTTCATCTCTGGCCAGAATTTTGATGTTTTCTTCATACACAACCACTAAATCCTCATCCATTTTCTTAAACTCTGCAATTTTTTTCTCCATCCAAAGTAATGACACCATAGGGAAATATTTTTAAAGGAATATATTTTTGTGTATTTCCCATTCCATGGAATCAATATGATATTTCGCACTAGTATTTTTTTTACCAAAGACCACCATCGATCCTATTAATTTTTGAAATGATAAAGTTAAAGGGTTATCTTATTATGTTATGTGAATCCCATGACTTTAATTATATTATCTAGGTAATTAATCCATTTTCAGATACCAATGAGTCAAATGATCTAATAAATGATGGCAATGTTCCATCGTGAAATTTTCTATTATAAATTTTTCCGTTATAGTAAATCAGGTTTTTCTATATCATGTATACCAACACCATTAATTTCATATTCCAACTAATCCATCACTATATCAAACTGTTATATTCCAATAAAAACCATCCTATAATTTTTATATAAAAATATATTCTCCTCTCAGTGCCTTCCAACTATTGTTTTCCTGTTTCCACTATGAAAAACATTCTCAAAATACATTGTTTAGATAAAGATACATAGTAATATTTAAATGTTATATCATTATAACTTATTCATAAGTTAAAGTCATTCAAGGTTATGTTATTAACACTATACTAACCTCCAATTTTTTCAAAACCATCCACTAATACCCATTATATGGAACTGGCATTAAACATTACATAATCATTATTTTTAAGTCAATAATTCATTCCCTTATATTTTAGGATCTTTTCAAGTTTAGTGTTTTTGATAATTTTCCCATAACTCATAAATTATTAAACCATAAAATAAAAAGTTTACTCTCCTAATTAGTATCCATTTTTCCTATAATATATTACATTAAAAATAAAAAATAATTTATTTTCATTGAAAATTTCCATAAATATCAACTAAACTTCATCTTTTCCTTTAACCATACATAGGTCCTATGAATTTTTTTCTGAAATAATGGGATGATTAATAAAATTTAAGTATGTGGTATAAAGAAAATAAACCCATTAATCCATGGAAAAAATGAAACTCTTATAACCAATATCGTTATCTTCAAAAGATATTTTAGGGTATGGAATAAAACAATTTCACATGAAAATAATACACAATTTTTTCATAAATTTATCCTTAAAAACATAAAAATAGATAAAAAAAAGTTTTTGGTAACTTAGAGAATCATATTAATAACCCTTTTTAAACATGTGCCACAAGTAACTGGAGCCCTACTAAATAAATAGGATTTTCCATTTTATAACTCCCTCCTTTATTCATGTTAATATAAGAAGAATTACCTAATTAAGTGGACAATTATATGTGATAACCCATCATTTAAGTTATAATGGGCTCACCTATTGTTGTCATGGATGCCCCATTTTATAATCTAAAACAGTATCATCTGATATTATCTATAATGCCCCATATCCTTATTTATAATTATCAAGCACCATATCATGAATAAAAAAATTATTTTTTTACTTTTACTCATATAAATTTTAAATAATAATATTTTGAACTCGTAATAAAATAACATTTGGAAGTAAAAATACATGTTTCTTTTAAAACCCCATTTTTAATACCAAAAACACTTTTCCTTGAAAAATAATTTTCAATACCCAAAAACAATTTCCATTGAAAACCTATGTTCCATTCAAAAACAACCCAAAAGGTGAAATATGGTTTTTTAACAAATAATTTAATCTTATAAATTTATATATAATTAAAATAATGGTTATTGAGGTGGAAAAGTTATTATCACCATATAGTACATTGCTTTTTTAGTTTTTCAAAAAATTCTATATAAAAATGTAAAAAAGATTATTTTTTTAAAAAAATTATAATGTAGTAAAATAAATATAAAATTTAAATTGTAAAGCCTTTTATTTTCATATAAAAACATGGATAAAATCATCTTTAAAACATGGACCTGGAATATGAATAATTGGAAGGGAATAACTAAAAGAGGATTTTTTTTAATGAAATGTATCATACCACCTTTTAAATATATGCATCTTAATTCAAATGAGAATAAAGATTAAAAACATTAAATACCATTCATATAGATAAATCCATGATATAAAATTTCAAAGGGGCTTTTTATACACCTCATAAAATAATATAGGTGTGTAAAAACAAAATATTCCTCAACGAAAGGAAATTGAGACAAAGTCCCTTACATTGAGACTGAAAAGTCATGTGTGTCATTATAATTTTGAATAATAAACTTATGTTAATTAATTACTAGTTTTATAAACTTTATTAATAATATTATTAATTTTATTTCACTTATTATAATTTTATACATGAAAATTTAACTAATTATGTTTACTTCGGATATTTCAATGATGTGTCTTATAGGTCAAAAACGAATTTGGTATGTGGAATATAGTTAAAGAAACTATTTAAACATGTACATAATAATCATAATGAAATAATTATCATATTTATATGTCAATTATACTTTTAATACCAATAATTATAGTTGTTTTTGAGAAATTATGTACGTTACGATCATGGAGACAGTAGGTCATACGAATGCCTGAGTAACATTTCCATTTTCAAAAATCAATAAGAAAAGTAGATAAGTAATATTCTATCTTTAAAAAATGAAATTAATATTATATATACCATATATTTTCTTTAATTATACTTATATATATCATCTATGTGGTTTGGTGATGAAAATAGAGTCACGCCGCTTTGGGAAAGTTGTAGTCCACACGTACACGAACTACATTATATGTTTTTTAGTGAGTGATAATGTAACAAATAAAATGATTTAGTATCCTTTAATAATAATAAATATTACATTACTATAAAAAATATTTCATTTATATCACATATTTTCATTATATTTAACTTTATTACTTTCCATGTAACGTGTTATTGAAAAATGAATCACATCGCTTAATGAGACTACGGCTCACCAAGCCCAAGAGTGATGTTGTCGTATCCTCTACATAATGAAATGTAGAATTTTATATGTCATATAATTATTATAGAGTTATAATATTTCATAAATATTATATATATAATTTTTATACATTACCATACCCCACAATGAGAGGTGGTAATGAAAAAACGAATGACATCAGTTCACGAGGCAGTTGTCCGTTATACAATGAATGATTATTTTTAACCCATTTGACAGAAGTGGATAAGGATAAATATTATGAAATAAACATAATAAAATCTAACTATATGTATTATATTATATTTTAAGTGTTAATACATAATTTAATGATGAAACATAAGAAATAAAATAAGAGATCCCTGTTAAAGACAATTACCTTTTCTTATAGAAACCTTCTTTCGATCAGCTTTTAATGACCGAGGGGTCAGTCTTTTAGTATGAAACTAAACTGTAGAATGTTTATAAGGATGTTTTGGAGGTATTTTTTTATTTTTTTATATAAAAAGGGCTTTGGATGTTTGAATAAGTGAGGGGAGTGACAACCATTTTCTAATTGAGGATGTGTAGAATTTTTGTAAATGCCTAAAAGTATTCAATATTAGGGGGTAAATCATGATCCATGTGACTAAAATATGGATAAATAATGAATTTTAGATATTATATTTTATATCCACACATCAAAGACACACACAAATTAGTTTTTTAAACTTTTTTTCATTAACTTCTAAGTTCCCTTACTTTTACCATTTTGCTTTTCCACTATAGTAACTACTATTTCTTACCTAAGTAATTTATCAATTATGATTAAAATAAAATTATCATTATTAGATAATTTTAACCCAAATATTATAAATTTAAAATAAAATTAATGAAATGATATTCTTATGAATTTTCAAAATTAATTTTAACACAAATGCTTGTCTCAAGTAAAAACACTACTTTAACCATAATTATAGTAATAATTTTTTTAATATTTTAGGGGAAAAAGTAACTATTGAAGAAAAAATGGTAAATTAATGTAAAATAATTTATACTTATAAGAATTAAAATCTCTTGTAAGTATATTTTAATTCGTAATCTATAAATCAACCATACCCCACCAAACACCAACACCTCCAAACCCCTCACAATACCTACACAAAACCAAAACTACCAACACCCACCAAACCACCCCACCCCAAAACCAAACAACAATCCAACTAACCCACCAACAATCCACTTACAAACAACTCCAAACCCTACCAACACATCAACAACCTAAAACCCCCCAACCCCCCACCACACCCAAAACCCACCTCATCCCATCCCCACCCACCACCATCCACATAAAATACAACCACAGAGCCCCGTGGAAATTTTTTCTTTTTCATTACCTAAATTATTATACAGGTAACTTTCAAGTAAATATGTCCAAAAATTCATAAAAATATATCATAATTATATAAGTACATAAAAATATCCAAAAATGAAATTTTTTTACATGTTGTTAGGTCATATATTCCTTTATTATTTAATTTTAACCCCTGCTAACCTCATTTTTACATTAATCATGGAAATTAATTTTAAACTATTTTCACTAATTGTTAAAGTCAAAAATTAAGTATAAATTTTTATATAATATAATATATCCATATTGAAATTATTGAATCTATTATTTCAAATTCTATTAATAGAATTCTCAAAATTTAATTTAAAATTACTCCCAACAGATGTGATAAGAAAGTGTGTTTTCTGAGAGAAAATGTTCAAAACATTACAAAGTTTTAATATCAAAATTAAATATGAAAATAACTATAAATACCTAAAATGGATTAATTCATATATAATTGAAATTATTTTATGAGAAAAAAAATTTATCATATAATTTAACATTATAAATAAGTTAAATAAAAAGGATGTTTTCAATAAATATTCTATTTTTTCCACTATCTATCATAAAATTACACTTTACAAAAAAAATAAAAAATATTAAAACTGTTATAATTTTGATATGATTATTTTAAAATTTAAGTTAATTTTATAAAATAAATTTTCAAAATGATACAGAAATTAATAAAAAATCTTCCCTAAAAATCAATTATATATTGATTGTTTAAAGAAACCCAATTTTTGAAGATAAAATAATTGTACTAAAAATTGTTTATTATTTTCTACAAATTTATCAATAATTTAGATTGATGGGGAAATTTATATATATAAATTTCATAAATTATTTAATATTATTCTTACCCATGGATTTAATTGATAGGTTTTATTGGGTATTTATTTCAGGTGTCATTTAAGCTCAATGTTGTGTGTCTTACAAGCTATCAAGAATAAAAATATTGGGGTTTCATGTTCTAAAGGATATGAAAGAGATTAAATTTATTCAAAAATAAATATATCTTAAGGTATTGTGGTGTTATATTCTCTTTTATTCTTGTTGTTGTGTGTCGTATATATTGTTGAACAAAATTTTATTCTTTTAAAATCTCAAGATGTTACACTATAACCCCAAATAAAAGTACAAAATAATTGTCAAAGAAATAAAACATAAACCATAAACGTTAATTATAGTACACTAAATAAGAAAAAATATCCATCAATGATAGATGATGTGGATATATGTATTCATGTATCTAGATTGATCATCTACAAAGACAATCATATATATAAACAAAATAATAAAAATATATTGATTTGATACTATATTCTCAATCCTCTCCTCATAAAAATCACCAATCCCATTTGATTATTACTACTCTATAATTTCACGTCAATCCTCAACCCAACCTAAACCTATAGTCAGTGAAGTATTCTCAAGTACCCATGTCCTAGGTTTTCTTATATAGGGTGTGACTATTACTCGATAGGGAACTTCCAACATGGTTCTATAAACCCAATAAATTCTGGGTTCACACTTGTGATATGTTTTACTAATTAAATAAATATAATTATTGAAGCATTGATAAATAACAAATGTTTACCCTTGGTTCCTTCATAACAATTATAGTCAAACCAAACATATTTTGGTTACTGTATGTGTTTCTCTAAGAACACCATGAAATCATTGCAAATAATTATAGGTTAAAATAAAAACCCATATGAGGCCAACATAGGTGGTATATAGTAAAAAAAGAATTTCAGTCCCTATTTGGATAACCCTGAAAAATATGTAGTATCATCGGAACTATATCTGATTCATATGGGATAACCCTATGTAATTTGGTAAAATCATTAGGGTATATAGTCTATTAATCGGTGGGGTGACACTATGCAATATAATAATATCAATATCAAGGGGGAAGGCCCAATAAAATACAATAATATAATCAGTCTCCATGGTTGATTCTTTGTTAGATAACCCTTACACATCTAATGAAATTATTGTCAATTTTTTGTTCCTAGGGGTGGCCCTATATAATTAAATAATTTTTTTTATGATCCATATTCAATTATCAAGGAAATCAATCTAGGAAATTCAATGATATCAGGAAAAGTATTCAATTATTTGTGGGATGACCCAAGGTAATATAATAATGTAATTATACATGATCAATGATTCCTAGGGGGTGACCCAATCCAATATATATAGACCTACATGGATAGATCCTAGCATCCTGTGCATCTAATCCCATTCATAGAGTGTGTGGACTTCCCTTCCAGGAAAACAATACATGGTATTAAAAGGCTCAAGGATGAGCCCCATGTTATATATTGGTCCTTCTATAGTCTTCCATAAGAAATTGCAACCCCTATGAGGTGATCTTATGCATTCTATCGTGTAAGGAATGAATGGTAAATCCAAGGAAACCATCAAAGGAATCCCATCAATCCAATATATCATGATGCAATGTATGTCCCACCCAAACCATCTCATAATTCACATCTAAACATGTAGGCCATCTTTCTAAACCCATCCTATAAATATGGGGTCATCAAGTCTCAAATAATTGATCCAAGTTCTATGATGACACATGAGATCAACACTACCCATTTCCCATACACATTCCATTAACATGGTCAATATCTTTTTGAGGTACCCACTATGATTTCCTAGGTCTCATCATAGTAAAAACACCCTTCTTGGGTTTCCATATCACATATAAGACTTTTGGGTCCACATTTATCACTCAGAGGGAATATTATCCACCAGTATTATTAATATCTCATTAAAGCCTCATAAGCATCCTATGAAAATATCATAAGTGAAATAACATTAATACCATTCTATTTATAAGTCACTCTTCGTCGATTTAAATGAATAATCGATCCATTATTCTCATCAATTTCTACCCAAACGGGTTATCATGACTTGGTGGGGGAGGATTTCTTGTGCCACTATCATCTTACAAGACATATGGATTTAATGTACTACTTAGTTATCAAATAGTATACTCATACTAAATAATCGAGCTCATTACCTCCCTCTACTTAAAAGTCACCAAGGGAACCTTTGATAAGGGACACAACATCTCATTAATTTCATCTCAAATTTAATATTCCCTAATTAGGGTTCAAGAATATAAATTCATAATAATATGATTAAGGCCTCATCTATAGGTGGATGAGTAATCAATCAAATGAACAAGGGTCCATTGATTCCCTTGTCACTTTGTGTAATCCACAATAAATTAATTTAAATAATAAATTTCAATTTATTTTTAAAAGGTTTAATTACCCTGGGCAGTGAGACCACACATCATATTCCATAAATAAATTGAATAAATATCATAGTGTTGTATACAACAGACCATCTACCTTAGAAAATTAATCTATCTTTTAAACTGCATCCAAAAAAACTCACCCAATCTTTCATAATTCTAGCGGCAATTATACAAACATATGGGGCCTTAACTCACACCAATCCATCCAAAACAATTAATTATATAATTTATAATTTAATAAAAAATATTGTGGTTAAGAATAAATTCATAAAGTATCTCTAGGAACAAGAATATTAAGAAAACACCATGAAATAGGTGTATCATACACCCAACACACTCCAATAAAAATCCATACAAAGAGATAGTTAATATCACAAATTCAATAGAAAATTTCCCCCAAATTCACCAAGGAAACTATGGAGAAATAACTTCACTAAAAATAAAAGTGACTATATGAAAAAAAAAGTATCATGAGTCATCCTCTATGAAAGTTAGAGAAAAGCATAATCCATCTCAGTCCATTCCACCATACTTTGGTGGAATCAACACTGAAACCCAAAAAGAAGTCACATGAAATTATTAGTTATCAAGGAAAATTATAAATGAACAAAAAAATTACAGAGATTTTCAAATAAAATATATAGATAAATATCCAATATCAATACAATAGTAGAGGATATATAGCCATTAAACCAACATTTTCACTATTCATTGTCCAAAAAGAATAACGGAGATCCCACTATTTTAATTATAAAATATAACAATAAAAAATTCATGGAATAAACAAATTATTTAATCCGTGAAACACCTATGAAAGGAAACACTATCATATTCCCCCCAAAAAGAATATTATTAACACATTTCCCACACCATGAATGGTTATTGCAGCTATTTTTCAGCAGCCCGGGCCTCCTTCCCTTCCTCGGACTCTCTTAGAAACACCTGATTTATCTCTAGAGCCTTAAACCCTATCCAAAAACAAATATTAATTATTTTTATACTCTTATAATATCATCATAATTACCAATTATCAATATTATCTCTCCATAAAATCAAATATTAAAATTCCCCCAATGATTTCATAACCTTTCTATTCACAGGGTGTTACAATACCATATTTTCATATAAATTCCATTATAATGTTGATTTATCTAGTAAATAGAGTATTTATAGGTTACTTTGATCAATTTGTGGTAGTTATTTTAGATGATGTTTTTATATATTCTAAGACAAAGTAATATCATTAAGATCATTTTAGGATTGTGTTGTATACCATAATAATGAAGAAATTGTGTGGATAATTTATCAGGTATGAATTATAAATATAGAATGTATAATTCTTTGTTTATATAATCTCACTTTAAGATATGTCTGTTGATCCTTCATAGGTGGAGGTAATTGAAAAATGGCCTAAACCAACCATTTTAATATAGAAACCTAATTTTTGTTGATTTTTAGGATACTATTGATATTTTTTTGTGAAATTTATCATGATTATAAAATCATCTAACCATGTTAGCTCAAAATGGTTTCATTTCATTAGAAAAAAAATTGAAAAAATATTCCAGGAGCTTAGAAGAAGGTTAGAGACTAAACCTGTACATGCACTACCCTATTGAAGATAATGGTTTTTGAAATATAATGATTCATAAAGGTAGGGATTTTCATTTTCCCTGTAAACAATTACATTGTGGAAGCATATTCCTCATGAAAAATGAAGATTCAGGATAAAAATTACTCAACACATGATTTAGAGCTAACAACGATATTATTTACATCATAGATATGAAGGCATATTGGGAATAAATTTATGTGACTATTGAAAAACTAAAATTATTTCTGGTATGATGGAAAACATGGTTTTATAAGTATTACCCAATATAGTAAGGTTTCTATCTCATTAGAAATTATATCGTGAGTCATGACTATGCAATACCCTTATCAATTTCCATCAATGAGAGAAAATAAATTTACGATGACACAATTTGTTTAAGGGGAATGTAACATCCAAAATTTAAATATGCATTTTATTTCTATACTTTTGTTCTATTATTCTGTATAATGAATCAAAACAAAAGTATGAAATAATTCGTATAATAAATGAAAAAATTGATGAAAAAAAACTATTTGATCATAATAGAGAATGAAAACAAATGTATGTGAGACCATGGATTATTACATCTCTAAAAAGTGAATGAATTAAGAGGTTACAATAAATATTAGTGATTAATATTTATATAACTAGAAATCCATTAGATTATATTTACCCCTAATTATTTATGTCTGTAGAAGAAAACCTATAATGAAAATAACATCATGAAATGTGACAATTTGATTTAATATCAAATTTTAAAACTATAGGAATTAGTAGTGTGGTTTTGAAAGTTATAACAGAATACATTTAGACGATGAAATGGACATAATAAATCCATTATATGATAGTTATTTAAGAGTATATAGTCATTAGGTATAGAATTGGTAAATATCTTACGAGTTTGGAATTCATGGTATATATATGAGATAGATAAAATTTATTTTTTTTTCTAAAAATATATAAATTTTCACGAAAAATAATTTCTTAAAAGTAGAATAAATTATTTTTCAATTGAGTTAAAATATACTAATTCAAATCAGAAAATATCATTGATTCAAAAGAAATTGTTTTTAGGGATTGAAATTTTTTGTTAAATTTATTACTTTTAATGAATGATATCAACAAAATGTATTGATGAAATTCATGTAATTATCAGTAAAATAATTGATTAAAATAAAATAAATAATTAATTTACTATAAGTAATACTATTTTAATTATTCATGGTTAAAAAAATTAAGCATTTTTTTGTTACACATTATACTTTTTTATTTAAAATTTGTATTTCTAAAATTTTAAGTATGAAATTTATTATATATATATATATAATGAATAATCATTCATGTATTGATTATTGATAATTTATTAATAAATAAAAAATCATTTATTGCTAAAGAGCCCTATTTTTTCACAGGAATGTTTTTTATATATGTTTTTTATTTTCATTTTAATAAAATAAAATCATATTTATTGAATATATATGTTAATGAAATTAAATATTTGTATTCATGTATAAAATAATACATCTAATGATTATTATTTGATAAGAAATAAGAATAAAACTATATTTTGGGTTAAAAATTTATTTTTATAAAAAAAATTATACATGTTATATGTTAAATAGTTTAAAGTTAATTAATGTCACATTTATAATTTAAAATAAATAAAATTTATTAAGACTTTCAATCATCATGTTTAATTTAGATAATATGGTTGATTTAATTTTTACACATAATTTTATTTTAATTATGTAAAAATGGAGTTACCATTGTAATGGTAAAATGAGGTAATTGGGTTTAATTAAAGATAAAAAATCATAAATCATAAATATTTATCATTGAATGGGTCTATGTAGGAATTTTTATCCTACCCTCATCCATTATATATTAATTTTCCTCATTTAATATACTTTCTTTTAAAAATTAAAACATTATACATAATGATGTTATATTAACATCATTATTATTTTTTATAAATTGATATTCTTATTATATAACTTTTTACCCTTACACATTTTTATTATGATGTGGTTGTATTTTGGTCGGTTCAACCACCTATATGAACGAAGATATATTATATTCATAATTTCCAACTTGATTGAGCATCAAGAAATAAATAATGGTAATATATGATACTAAAGAGTAATTTGTTTAATGAATATATTTTTGTAAGGATTGAAAAAATAAAATGATCATTATAAAGAAACTTATTATTATTAGTAAATTTCCCAAACATGTTCATTAGGGGTTCCATTATCACAAACCATACTCGCACCATTCATCAAATGAATAAGTAAAATTCGCTAAACCAACCCACCATGTCTAAACTATAGTTCCACATGACCTCATTCATTCCTCCACCTACATAAGAGGGTGTCAACTGGTAGTGAGGGTCAATTTCCATTAGTGGGAAACTATACCTTCATTATCATATGCTCCCAAAAATAATAATATAACTGAGTAAAATGAAATATAATGATCAGAGTAAAAATGAATACACTATTTATATAGAATACCAATAATTAAAATAATAAAATAGGGCCACCAATTTGAAAAACCAATTTAAATTATAATTTTAATCAGATAAATAAATAAATAGCAGTATTCTTTAGAGTAAGTCGTGGTAATTCTCTCATCTCAACAACTCTTCAGTCAACCATTTTCTAGTGGGGCATTTTCCTTTCATGAATCCCTATACATAATGTCTACATGAATATTTAAATGATTGTATTGGGTTTGAGTAATAACACCGAGTATGACACCCACAATGTGTCGTTAATAAATTTTTAAATGTATAATTTGTATATTCCATAATAATAATTAATTTGAAACCAGGCATAATAAACAAACATGATCATGTACTAACTGGTAATGGACTAACCAATATATAACAGACCCCCAATCATACCTTCTTGAGCTCCATGGTTGAATAATGGTCAATGGTATTTGAAATTATCAAGAAGTATCCATAAGTATGGTGACATGTCTCCTAGTGTCATAATGTATCAATTTGTTCAGGCTACTCAGTATACTATGGGAATCATGTTATGAAATGTCCATAAGTATTCTAAAGGAATAATGTTGTATTTGGGATGCAAGTCTATTAGGCTTCTACCACATTTAATTGTTAACCATATTCATTGTTGCATGTCATGCACACACACCCTCTAAGGTTTAATCATACCACGATGGTCAGGTATCACATATACCAATAACTGAACCTTTAAAGATAATATATTACACAACAAGGAAGATCATGAAATCATGAAAACATAGTGACATCATATGATGAAAAGTGAATCAAAATCAAGTATGATAACATGATACTCTAGAAAACTCATGGAATGAAGAATCATATCATGTAAAATGAGCTTCATATACACCCAAATACAATTAATATCAAGCACTAAAACAAAATGCTAGAAAAATAATACATCCATGGAAATTATATTATACAAGTTCCCCAAATGGTAACTTCCTACCTCAAGTTTGTTGATGAATAAATATCATTTTTATCAAGTATTAAATGGAAAAAAAACACCGCACAATGTGGAGAAGAAACTCACATTAATGGGTGCATAACATGAGATTTGGTTGTCATGAAAGAGGTTTAAAATTAGACACAAGTAGATTGCAAGTCAAGAAGTTGGTTCCAGAATGACATACCTCATGGTGTCCATTAACATAGTCAAATCTAAGGTATATCAAAGGAAGTAATTCTAATTCACTTAATTCTTTATTGATCAAAGAATGTATTGTGAATTAATTTATGATTATAGAAAAGGCCAAAGTTCAAGATGATGATTAGTAATCCATAATTAATTATTCAAAGGAAAAAAATGGATTTTGTATGAGATTCCAGATTAAAGAAGAATCGTAATTATCATTCAAAGAAACTTTCCTAGAAAAGTCACCATTCATGGGAAATTAAGATTTGGTCAACAATAAATCATCCACGGGTCGAAACCCCCCAAAAATATACCTGGTAATTGTCAATGAAATAAGGTTATATCGTAAAACCATTTTGAATGAGGGTTCTATAAATGTGATTCATAAATACATACCTAAATAAAAAAATGTATTCGTTGTTAGATATAGGTTTTATCCTGTAATGATTTTAAATTTCTAGATTTACCACCATTATATATTGAAATGATAATTCATCATTAGAACATGATAGAAAATATAGTTCCATCATGGATCTATGATCATCTCATAATAAGAATGAAGGATCTAGTATAGAACTAATGAAATATCACCATTCTAACTTCACTGAATCAATCAAAGGTTGGAGAGGCATGAGAAATTAATGGGAGATATTTTAAAGTAAATTTGGTGGTCTTCAATTCAAAATGGGTAAAATGGGGTCATAATTATATTATATAGAATTGTATAAACATTTTGAAATTAAATCCCATGGGTTTGATTTGATGTGCACCTATACAAGGTGCACTGGCCAACTGGTGGGCCACACTAGCAGGATGGTGACTAGCCACCAGCTAGCCAATGTTCCTGGAAGAATACCGTCCATTACCCATTTCCCACTGACTAGATGATGGGGTATAGAGAAACCTTTATACATAAAAAACTCCACCGGTGACTAGGTGGAAGTCTTCAGTGGACATTTATCAAGACCTCCTCTTATAATTTTCACTATAATAACCCAAATTCCTATCATATAAAAACCATACTCTTAAACACCTAAAACGGAGATGAAATGTTAGAAGAATAGAGAAATAAAAAACTTTACATATCATACATTAATGTAATGTGTCGATATAACAACATGTGACCAAATAACTAATTCAAACACAATGACAACACTACCATGACCAATATATGAATTTTGAACTTTCTATAAATTAATTAGTTTAAACATCTCCATTATAAAACATATGTGATATAATAAAAATTAGTAAAATTCGATTATGAAAATAGAAAACCCCTAACTATGAAATGTGTAATTAATGATTATAATGGATAATAATAAAAGTTAATTTAAATTAATAAGGTTTTTAAATAATTTATTTCATTCTTTATGTTTATTATACAAGGGTTACATATCCTTCATAGAATTTGATATTAAAGGAAAGGGTTTATTTTTTTATATCACTTTGAAGTAGAGTTTTTTTATATTTTAACATCCATTGGGATAAATTATATATTATATTTCCCTAAAAACCCATTTATTTTCTTATCCTTTTATTTATTCAGGGTTTTAGAAGTCGTTTTACCATTTCACTACCCTTTGGTATCAAAAGAATATTTATACGTGGAGTTGAACTTATCAGTTCTTTTTTAGTTGGAATATTTCTCTTCCTTGTCGATATTATTTATATTTTGGTTTTTATTTACTTATATATACATCAATGATTTGTTATGTTATTTTTCAATTGTTTGTGACTTTTTTAAAAAAATAATGAAATTCATCACTTTTTAATGTTTTTCACATATGCAATTTTCTATAGTAGTTGGACTTCATTGAAAAGTGTGATAGGAATATTATTTAAATTTCTTCTGTATGGAAGCATTTTCCAATCACCTTGTTTATATTTATTTTTAAAGCTTCCTATCAAATTGTTTGAGTATTTACAATTTTATTTCTATACCAATTTTTTTTAATCTTTTTGACTTTAAAATAAATTCTATAATAAGTTACATATATTTATTATTATTTTTAGAAGAAATTTTATAATTATATTATAAAATTTTTATCATTTAAATTATTATCCTTGTATGTTTATTATGTTTCATTGTAGGTATTCTCTAATGTTACCATGAACCATCTTACTATGGTAGATTATGATCATCTATTTTGAAATTCTTCATTAAACACGTTTCCATCACATGAAATAATTAATCTATAAAGGAATTATGAATTTTTCTACGTTCATGTGAAATATATACTTATGGTTTATGATTATGTAATAGGTGGATCAAATATATACCATAAAATATAATGGATAAATTTTAATATACGATTAGATAAAAATGGGATGTGAGTGGTTAGAAAAATATCCTAAAGGTTATAGATAATATGTGGTTATACTAAGTCCAAAAGTTTATGTGATGTGGTTGGTTATCTGAAGTTAAAATGGATTTAGGGAGTAGGTGATTATCCCAAGTCTAAAAGGTAATGGGGAATGGGTTGTTATACCATTTCAAAATGTTATGGGATATGGGTGGTTATCCAAAATCCAAGATGTTACGGGGGAATAGTTGGTTACCCATATTAAAAAGTTTATAGGGAATGAGTGGTAACCAAATTACACTATATTATGGTTAGTTTTTTCTCCTATTACATTATTATATGAATTCCTTGGTGGTTACCATTGATATATGTTTTTTTGTTATTATGATTATGTTTTACCAAATTATTATGTTTTGAAATGTACATATATCATGTTCTCATGACTTGTGATTATTGAATCATGTTTCCAAACTCTTATGAATCATGTATTATGTTACTATAAAGTACCTACTCCATGAGGTCTGATTTATGATCTATGTTTTGCTGGGTAAGATTTTATTATTTTATATTTATACATCCTGATTATGTTCTCAAAACATTATGTTTATATTATACTCATGAGTGGTCTTTGATTGTCATCTCTCATGATTACCCTTACAAATCAACTAAAATAAAAATATATTTTGTTTTCATTACCTTGAAAATGGAGAGTACTATTATGTCTGTTATTATGATAAAAATATATTGTGATAAGAATTTTGTGGGAACTGGTGAAGACTTATTATAAAATAATAAAATCATATAGTGAATCTCTAAAGACACAAAACCTAATGTTTTTGGGGAGTGGTTTATTATGATATGTAATGAAAATTTATATAAAATTATATAATATGTATATATATTAAGGTTGGTCCATATAGTTTTTTAAGTATTTTATAGATTAGTGTGGTATTCCTTTAAAAAATTAATGACCATTTGAAAAGGAAATTTTATAAATGTATTTAATAGTATATCCATCCAATATTTATCAAATTTGATTATTCATAATAGATAATTTTCTCATTTAAGTGCAATTTTTTTAGGATCATTCCTTAAATGATAATCTCCCATAGTGGTCTGATAAAATCCTCTGGATTTGGATTCATGTATTATGTGGGGTAGATAAAGTTATTTTAATAATTGAATAATTATCATCATAAAGAATTTTTAGGGGTAGAATGTGTTATAGTGGGGATAATTATAACACCTTCTTAGTCTTTTCATCTTGTATTTTAGTTTTTATTTATTTTAGATTTACTTTTTGAATATTGGTATCTAAGTTTATAGATTTTGAATATTTTTCATCATTTCATGGTCATGGTGGATGGACTCTAGACCATGTAAAATGACTATGAAATTCGAATAGTAGGATGTAATAGTTTCTCTATGGTTGGAAAATGTTCTTGAGGTAAAATGTAATTTGTTTTTACAGAGGGTAAGATTCAGAGGTAGTATCTTCTGAATTTTCATTTCATGTTCAAGAATACCCTACTTGTAGACCATGTCACCATTTATATTTTGGATGTTTTTAGTATTTTTATATTAAATTTAAGATAGGGATCACTTATTTCAACTCTATAATTTTATAGAATCACTAGGGGTTTCTACCACTCTGACCTCCTCCTCTCCCTCTCTTATTTCCTTTAATATTAGTTAATATCCATATAGATATAATAATTCCATTAAGTAAGTGGTTATTATCATCTATATTTATCTTCATCATTATATATTCCTATTTTTTATTCACCATAGACATAGTGAATAGGGATTAGACCATTCATGACTTCATTTTTGGGTCTCATTATCTCATGGTTCTCAGTTATCCTCTCATGTTTTCCTTATTTTCTTCAGTTGATTAGAAACTATAGTCAAGGGATTCAAGAAATTAATGTCGGTGGCTCAATATATTCACCTTTAACAATAAAACAATGAGTGAATTTATTTTTAATATATGTTTTAAATAAATTATTTTTTATAAAAAACCTCTACTAAAATTATTTGGAAAGAAACCCTTCATACATGTCTATTTTTTCTTGGGACATCAACATAGTTTTTTCTATGATTTAATATTTAAGTTTTGTTTCATAATATATATGAAAAATAAGTGTTTCTTCAAATTCATATAAAGTATATTATTTACTAAATTGATTATATTTTATGGATGGATTTATCTTCAATTATAACAAATTGAGATCATGTTTTCATAATGTATTTAAAAGTTATTAGGTTATGTTTCTTTATTTGAATGATAAATTCCATTAGTAAAGTATGAATATATTTTAAATGTTTTAAAATGTATAAATTTTTTTAGTAAGATTTAAAATGTTGTATTAGATGGATTTATTCAAGATTTAAAATTTTCATATCTCCATAGAAATTTTCTTAGAAATGATTTTATTATTTTATACCCATGAAGTTAATCCATTTTTATTGTTAATATTTGGGTGATGTTTTCATGTGAAAAGAAAATGTTAGTATATCAGGTTTATTAAAAAAATATTTGTTGATATATCATTTAATTTTTCAAAAAAATGACTTGTTTTGATAAATGGAGTTCAAGGGTTAGGGTGAGATTGTATTTTAGTTTTTTTATTGTTAAACTAATATGTATTATTTTATATTTCTCAACTACATTTATATTTCATCGTAAGACTTGCATGGATAGGTTGAAATTCTTGGTATAAGTGATCCACTACTAAGAATGAGGCCTTTTCGTGTGAATCCTAGTTAAGACCATGCTCTATTGATGGTGTCTTGCCACTGATTTAGTCTATAAAGGATAAAACTAAGTGTTTTTATAAAGTATATTATTTTAGTAATTCATATTATATATATTTTTTTATTTTATTCTTCTCCATATTCATTTAGGTTCCTAGATTGTTAGAGGATAATTATTTAGGATTTTTTATGGTTATTGTATTATTTTTCACTATCATTTCATGAATTTGGACATTGTGTTTATAAAAAATATGGTTTATATAAAAGAATTTTAGGGTATTTAAATTTTATTAAAAATTAATGAGTATTTTAAAATGGTGAATATCTCCTTCAAGTAGCCTTGAATTATTAATTATTTAAATTATAACCTTGGGTAGTTATTTTATTAAAAGCTTAATCAACCCCTATTTCATCAAATTAAAGTCATAAATAGATTTCCCTCAATAAAATTCACTCACTTTTCCTTTGAATTGGAAGTATTATATGATTGTGAAATTAATTACTCAAAGAAAATTAATAATGAAATATTTCATAAGACGATCTCATTTTAATTGTTTAGTAAAAATAAAAAACATAGATTTATATTTTTATTTGAAACTAAAATATCAAGGATTTATCTTTGAATGTTATTCATTAAAAATGGTGAAGATACCAAATAGTCATTATTAATCACACCTTATGTAAAAACCAAGTGTGTGTCTTTGTATCCTTGATTTCATATGATACACATTTTTGAAAATAAACGACTAGATATTGGAATAGATTAATAGCATGAGGTTTTGGTGTTGTATAGGTGGTAAGAGAGCCTTTTCTCTCTCTATATGAAGATGGTATTTTGGATCAAATTTTGGTCTCATATTTGATTATATATCTCGATACACCTCGAGATTTATTCCATATCATCATTCTATATCTTTCATTTCTTATTTGATGTTCGGTTATCATTATATAAAATCTTAGTTATTATGTTTTATGATATTTTGGTTATATTTATTTTTAAATTCTTATAATTCAATGAGTATATTAGAACATTATAACTCATTTCATATGCTATTAATTTTTAAAATATTTATTTCATATGTTTGATCCTATAACTTATATAAAGGTTATACCAAATTTATTTTCGGATGTTCCCTATTATTGTTTTTTTATTAGGATTAATCATCCCCACTTTTGTACGGTTTCATTTACAAGTACATATTATTCATCCACAGTGATCAAGAACATACCTCATATATTGTAGCAACCTATATCTAGTAGTAGTCTTGAATAGGTAGGATTGTTTTATTATATTTTATTATGGTCGTCATTGATTTTTATTTAAATTGTTTCCACCATATTTCTGATTCCACGGAAAATTTAAATTCTTTTTTTGATTCACTGGTCTCCATTATTTTAAGGTACTCTAGAATTTTTTTTTGGGTTGTTTTTAGCTCATATAATTGAAATATAATAGTGGTTTGTCTTTTTATCCATCTTAAAACCCATTATATGATTTTTTTTACCTCCAAATATCTCAAAAAATTATGAAATTGTAGTGTTTGTTGGGGATTAAGGTTGATTAAGTACTATTAGTCGAAAATTCTATTTCTTATTAGAAAATCCTTTTATTTTGGAGGATGAGTGGTCCCTCTCATCTACTTGATGAATTTATCTCTATGGCGGTTCTATATTAATTTTAAAAATTCTCTAATTATGAGATATTTCATCAATGAGGTCTTGTAGAACTTTGCCAGTTTTCAATATATTTCCTCCTTTAAATAAATCACTAATCATGGATCAATATTTCTGTTGTAAACCATTGTTAAAAGTTTCTATTTAAAGGAAAACATTATGTTTTTGGTGTGGAAAATTATAAAAAAACTATTTGAGTGTGATCCATTATTTAAAAATGTATTTTAAAATTTTCTAAACAAAGTTTTGAATTTAATTTCAGGGATTTACCATCCTCACCAGTGGAGAATATTTGTTTAAGAACATATTTTCTAACTTATCTAGAGTCATGATAGAACTAGAAAAAAACATTTCACCAAATTCTTAAGTGAAAATGGGAATTAAATCAACCTTATAGCATTAATAGAAACATTATTAATCTTGAACATATCTCCATGAAATTGTATATGTTTCCATAAATATATTCATGCTTTATTACTCTAAATTATCCCATGTTTTGAATCATTTGAATAATTATAGGTTTAATTTCAATTTTATCCACCAATGTCAATGGTCAATAAATACTAAAAGGATATCAATGAAAGGATGGTATACCATTATCCTTTTATTGGAATCCCTTATAATTTTGTTAACTACTTTTTGATTTTCCACATTGGTCATAAAACTAATAAATTCATCAATTGAACTAGGGTGTTTATATTCTACCATTATTGATCATTGACAATTTTAGAAGTCTCTATCAATATCATTAATTTTCTCTATGGATTATCCTAAATTAACACAAAATTATCAAGTTATTATAGTATTTATTATAAACCAATAATCCAGTAGATAAAAAACCAAGTAATTTTTTTTTCAAAAATAGAATAAAAATAAAAATAAAAATGTGATTAGAAAATTTTTAAATTAATCAAAATAATATTTTTTACTCTTAAGTTCACCTCTAGACCCTATATATTGTTCCAGAAACATAAACAACATAATAGAGTCAATAATTATGATGTTTTACAAAAGGTGAGTACTTTATATTTGATTAAACAGTAACCAATCTACTATAGAATACAATATATTATGTTTAATATCATTCCACTATGGTTAAAAAATAAAATCATAAGAAAAATTTTATAATTTATTATTATCCCTAAAATTAAAAACCTTAATATGATATATTTACTTAATAAAAAATATAATATAATAAAAATAATAAATTAAAGGAAAAAAGGTACAAAATAAATTTCTAATGATGGTTAAGAATATTAATTTTTACCTCCTTCATTGATAAATCAATAGAATTGATTTTTTTATAAGGTTTTCCAATGGTAATCAATTTTATTTTTGTCAAGTCCCTTAATTTATCCTAATTTAATTGAAATGTATCTTATATTAAATAGATACACCATTTTATTTTTTAGAAAATTTAAATTTAAATGAAAAATCCAAACTATTATTTATAATTTAACCATCTCATTCATTTTTAAAATCATCACTTAATAAATTTCACTGTCAAAAACTTATTAAATAATGAGATAGGAATTGAATTCCTAAAAGGATTATAAGTCAAAAAATCTAGTATGGTTGACTATAATAAAAAAATAATGTTCTATTTTTTTTATTGATGGATTAATCCTTAAGAAGCTACCCACTCATAATCAAATAGTGTTTAATCAAGAATAAAATTTTTTTCTTAAGACCTAAGTATAAGAATAAAAGAATGATAATAGCTAAATAATATTTAAAAACTAATAATAATCAAAAATAAATAAAATTTATTAACTTTTGAAAGAAAATATTGGAAATATAATAGTTTTTGATTGAAAATAGTAACTTAAAGGACTAAATAGGTGAAAATAAAATTGATGAAAAATGTATAATTTAAGAAAATGATCGTAGAAAAAAAATTTATAAAAAAACAAGGTACTATGGCTAGGTAGAATATAGAAAGTTTTTTTACCTTATATAGAGATAAAATTTATCAAATATATTCTCTTTACTCTTTAAAATAGATAGATTTTCTTATATCCTGAACCATGGTCACTGAACAAGGCCTAGTATAAGCATATCCCCTTATTTTGATCAAATTTCCTTAGAAACTAGCTCATAAAAAACTAGGGGAAAACCATGAATATATTTTTTACTATTCATATCACAACCTTCTAAAATAACATATCCATCATCACCATGGCATAATTTTTATTTTGGTTTCCTAGTGTAATTTAGTGTCGTACATTAACCATGGTATGAAGCGTTTTTCATTAATCCTCTTTGAATGGAATCCAAAAACTATTGGCTATAGGGTGAATGAAATTATTTTTTTAATGTAAAATCAATATATACCATAGATAGGGTCCTTAAAAGTACAATTCATTTTGGTATCCCCTTGGATTCGTCAATCAAACAAATCACAATGTGGTGAAATAGAACTATGCCATGGTTTCTCTAAATTTATTTATTTCATCTCCAAATTTCTCTAAATCATATCAAATTATTTATTCTTCCTAAAAACATCGTAAAAATGAAACAAGATCTATTATCATTAATACCAAGTGAAATTAAACATATAAAATTATTATAAAAAAATAATTGACTTTTCAATTTTATCTTCATTTTAATGCATGAAGCTCTTTCCTTCATATCCATTTTATTAGGTTGTATACAGACCTTTCCTTGGTTAATTTCATATGAAATCATCACCATTTTAGTACTAATATAACATCTAGATTATATTATAAAAATAGTATCATATATTGAGTTTTCCTCTTCTCTAGGTATTTCATTGCATGAGGAATCATATAACTCATACTTGCGAATAATTAATTAATTTTATGAGATGTTCATGTTGTCTCCAAACACATTACAACTTCTAATTTAGTTATAAATTCTTTTTCATGGATTATTTAATTTTTCGAGAGTATGAAAAAACAATTTTATGTCACTTATAAAGATTTAGTGTAGCATCCCAGGTAAATAAAGAATATTACTTTTCATATTTATTAATTTTTGAATTAAATATTAATTTTACTTTAAAAGGGTTTCTATGTTCGATAGCGTACCTGATACGCAACAACAGGTTTCATTGAACTCTTATGTTGCACACAAATAATATATTATTATTTTAAACGGTAGTTAACTCCATGTCGTAGTATTGGCGGGAATGAACGAAACTAACTACAATATTATTATACATGTTTGTTAAATGTATTTACTTTTATCCAATAAAAATTAGAGGCTAAAAATGTGAATGAATCAAATTTTAAGCATAATTTACATTAAAAGGCCGATTTATCACCTTTTAATGGTGAACAATTTTTAAATATAGTTTTGGTAACTTTAATACATTTTATTTGACCAAATAAAATCCTTTTTTATAATGGGGACATCAAAATTTACTTTGTTTAAATTTTTGGAATTTATCCGATAAAGTTCATTTTTTTAATGAATAGTGAAAAATATTGTATTTTAATTCAAATGTGCCTTTTAATATAATATATTTATAAGGTTATATTATCTTTTTAATTGGTTTTAAAGTGACATTAAAATATATTTTTACCATTTAATCCAATTTTGGTCATTGGAATTAATTTCAATTTGAAATTGGACAAAAACAAGTATCAATATTTTGATAGTTAGTGTTTCTTAAAAACACGCTATTTTTTATAATGGGAATTAATTTGAAAATTAATTAATTCCACTTCTGTGTTTTTAATTTGTACAAATTGACATCATTTTTGATTTTGGAATATCAAATATAGCTCAGGCTGAAATTTTTGGTATTTTTCTGAAAAAATCCATTTTTTGATGAATAGTGAAACCACTAAGTGGCAGTTAAAAAAACTGACTTTTTCATTTAAATGAAAGTTTACAAATTATGTGAAATGAATTTAGAAAATCCAACATACATGGTTGTTATCAAGAAGTAAAATTTGGTTCAATAAGATGAAAATAATTTTGGGTGAATAGTAACTTTTGACTTTTTTTACAGCGGTTAAAGGTGAATAAGGTAATTCATGGTAAAAAGAATATTATAATAATTCAAAATTACCTTAAAACTTGTCCAAACCTTATTGGTTGAGTCATTTAAGACCATGGGAATCTTTAAGTTGATTTTGGGACCCCATTGAGCCACTTGGAAGTGATAATGTCAATTTAGATTAATTAACATAAAGTAATGGTAAAAATGACAAAAGAAAATATCTTTTCGTAAATTTATTTTTATATGGTGTTATATAAGTCATATTTTAGACTAAAAATATTCTTTAGAAAGATAAAAATATTTCCTACATGGTAGTATCTTTTTTATAATTTTTAGACATCAAATAATTTAAATTATGTATGGCACAATAATGATGCAGTGCTTACCTCATTAATAAGTCATTTAAATAAATAAGATTATAAAGATTGAAATATTATCCAAGACCTATCCAATTCTTATTGGATGATTTTATTTAGACCTTGAGTCATCTTATCTTTTACTATAATGATTTTTTGACCATTCTAAACCGAATATCAATATATAATAAAATAATGTTTTCACACTTTCCTAAAGAGCCCCTCCTCTCCCTTATAAAAGGAGACCACTTATAACCAATTACACACACCTCTCAAGCATTTTGGCTCGTCCAAACTCTGCCTAGATAAGATCCCTAAATCCCTCTCCTCATACAAGAAGCCTTAACTTAGGTAGAAGGCACTTGAAGAAGTCCTTCGGTTCAAACCAAAGGGAGTTACCCAAATTAAAGGTAACGATTTCTCTACATTTTTTTTCTTTTATTTTACTTCTGCAACCCCTAAACTGTTTTATTACATTATTTTTTAACAACACTAGTGTCCTCAATATAATATAATTTTTTTATGAGAAGTATTTTATCTACACTTACACACACCTCCATCTAATGGATGAAGAACATAATGTTTCTATGGATGAAAAACTAACGCCTCACGAAACTACGATTGTTCAATTATCTCAAACCACATCTCATGGTGGCCATTGTGATGGAAATGTATTTATATATGATATATATTATGTTTATGTTCTCTTTATTCTTCTGTATTTTCCATTTATATCACGCCTTTATGGTTTCCATAGTGGGTAAATACCATAATCTCATTTGAGGAAGCGCGGACTACCACCCCCTCAAAGTGTTGTGACTCGTTAATGACTTATGTGGGATGTATAAAGAATATATTTAATGATATTATATATGATATTATAATTTAATTATAATATACCTATGTATCATTATGTTTTAATTCCATTAAAATAAGAAATAGAAATGAAAGTAGCGTTCACGCGTACGTATGACTTACCGTCTCCATGAACGGTGCATTTAATTTCTTACCTCTAAATATTATTTATGATTATAAATACATGTATATACTAGATATATATGATATATATGATATCTAAATCATGAATATCATTCTGGATATAATTAACCATTGACCACATGAACAACATGTAATTATAACAAGTCCATTTTTGGCTCAAGTACCAAATATCGACAAAATGAACATTATTAACTTAAATGATTAAAAAATGTTTATAACATGGTAAAAAGTGATATAAAAGGAATAATAAACTTGAAAAAGGTTCTTAAGAATGTATAAATTAAATTTTTATTATTATTCAGGAGATTAAATAATGATCGAGTCAAGTCATACACAAGGTAAGGGATTTCTTATCTCACTTTTAATTCTGTGATATTTCCATTGTTCGTCACTTATTTATTACATGTGGTGTAATTTTTACTGACATTGATATATATTATCATGATTAGATTTATATTCATGGTATTCTTTGATTCATTTTGTGGTTATTAACTTTTGGTCATACGATTCAATTTTAATACAATGATGTAAGGATTTTTCATCTCAATTTGTATTCCCGTGAGATTCATGCTATATTTTCCAATATTTCCTTTTGTGTGGTGTATGTAAATCCTATGATTATACACTTTGTGTAATATTATTTATTTTATGAGTATTTAAAACTTCATTGAATGAACTTTCTTTCATGTGGCGTATTTTTTTGTAAGTTACCAAATTGGTAAGGGAACCGTTCACCCTCTTTTTTTTAAAACGTTTTCTTTTGTTATGCCTTTTAATTTACATCTTATTATGTTGGGATATGTTATTTAATATCCTTATTGATGTAAAATTTATGTACATGTTATGAGATACCACTTTTATCTCATCAACTCATTTTCTTAATTTTAAAGTGACGTCGTTAGGCTATCGAAATTTTACAAGGGAACTTCTTAACCCAATTTCAATTCTTTGGGTTCAACTTGTACTTCTTTAAAATGTCGTCCTATGAATATGTGTGAATGACCTATGATTGTTTTAAACTTAATATCCACTTATATTGTGTGTATTTATATTTTTCACACATAATTATGTGATTGATTTATCCTTAATTTAAGGATTCCATCTTTATAAGGGATTTCATCTCAATTTACATTTCCATTGAGACATCATTGTTGTTATGCACCAATTAACTTTTATGTGGTGTATATAATTTCCTTTGGAATAATATATCATGAATACCTTTATTATCATGATATTACAATTTTTTGATTAAATTTTATTCCTCATTTATTTGTATTCAATAATCTCTCCCTTTTGTTAAAAAAACTCTTTAACTAAAAGATCATTTTCAATGTTTTAAAGATTTATTCTCCTGAAGACTTCATATTAATGTCCATGTTTTCAAAATGAGTTTTATGATTTATTTACAAGGAAATTAATGTTTTCAAATGATAATTCATTTAAAATCATCAAAGTGGAATGGCACACTTTGATTCAAAAATCTCTTTTTAAATGGTTTTGAAAATGATTTGATAAAACAATGTTTATTTCAATATCTTCATTCGATATTTTTTAATGTGGAAATTTTATATTTCCTTTATACATGTGTTATATGTTATGATGATGTTATGGTTATTGGGCATTTTTTCATATATGGTTGGTTCCGTGATGAACCTAGGGTGGGTGAGCCCGAGATAGCTCTCTAATGCATTGGGTAATGTGATGGAGGTAAACGTGATGTTTCTCCTAATAGATTTAGGGAATATACTGTGATGGGTATTCCAAGTGTAACTCCCTACGTAGCTGTGATAACTACAATGTAAGTTTGATATGGATTCCATAAGTGACCTTTATGATTTATGATTTGTGTGTGTTATTCATAAATCATATGATTTCGTAAGGTATGTTATGATTGAAAAATATAGTTTCATTGATTTGTATTTATTGATGGGATAATGTTTTCCTTCCTTATTTTATAACCCTTACTGATCTTTTTATGATCATTCCAAGTTTTTGAAATGTTTTCCATATGAATTAATGATGAATAGGGTCAAGGATGGGATCAAGGAAAAGTCATGCTGTCTAAAATATGGAACTAGACATGTTTCTTTTTATGAGTTTTTATTTTATGAAAAAATGGATATTGGGTAGTAGTGTCTACTTGTAATATTCAAGTTGTTATGTAATAGTTATGGCCTAATTATCTAAAACTCTAAACCCGAAAATATCCTTAATGTGAATTGTTTAGTTAATTCAACATTATTTAATGTTATAAGGTCTGGTCTTTATAGTTGGTATCAGAGGTCGGTTTAGATAACTTTAGAGGTTAGGGAATTCTTTAAGCATAAGTTACATTACCATAATTGTAAGGATTTTAGAAAGAGTCATCATTTTTTTAGATAAATTAAATGATTTTAAGATAACATTAATAATTATATCTTAGTGTTTACCCTCCTTATAAAATATTATATGATGATTTTACTGATATACTCACACTGACCTTTTTGGTTTTAGTAAATAGATGGATCTAGCAGGCACCAAATTAACAGTGGATGTGAAGAAAACAGTGATGGTTTTCTGAATGAGTAATGAATGATATGGGAGCTACAATGAGAACACTTGTGGTTATTCTCAACCAACTATCTAGTGTCATGATTGACCACTAGAACCTTAGTTATCTTTATAAGGAAACATATATGCAAGAAACAAATCCCAATGGAAGTTCAGGGAATAATCATAAAGGTAAGTGTGTTCAAAAACCTATGTGTCAATGATGTGGAAAGAAATACCTAGGAAAATGTTTCAAAGGGATAGAAGGATGCTATAGATGGGGAAATTAAGGCCATAAAGCAAGAACCTGCCATGGAAAAAGGAATCATCTAGTTGACTTTAGGAAAGGGAATGACATCCTTTCCGAGGGATCAATTGAATGTTTTAAATGTGGTGTGCATCGTCATTATGAAAACACATTTCCTACGAAAAAGTTTTGGTAATCGGATCACCAGGATCATAAAAATATTCATTTACTAGTACCTAATGCCATTCCAATTGAGGATGAAGAAACTGACAATGACCAATGAAAGGTAGGGATTATTTCTTAACATATGTTTTCCTATTATTGAAATCATAGGATATGATTCATGATTTTGTTTGTAGGAACAATTTATTTAAGAATAAGTTGGAAAATAATGGTTAATGGATCATGAAGAATGTTGAATGAGTAAGAAGTCAACATATAATGGATTCAAAAGTTATGGTAGAATTCAAGATGGTGAAATGCTTAAAAGTATTAAGGCGTTTCTGATGATGGGATTAAATTAGATGAATTATTATAGTATGTGTAACCCTGATGTTTGATATATGAAAATTTTATTCAAGGAATAATTATCTTCTCTTTTGTGGATATAGTTATAAAGAACCATTTGGGTGTATATGATCCTTAAATTAGAGGCAATTATCGGTTAATAAATTTTGGGATGCAAAATGAAAGTTATTGGATAACCTTTGTGGTTAAAATATATTATGGTTATTTTTTATGAATTCATCTCCTTTTTGGAATGTTATAAAATTATGTAGTTTTTGAAAAGGGACAACACGTAAACCGTGTGACAACCCATCGTGTTGAACGAATCTGTGGGAATGGCGCCCACACCAAAGTGGGACTGGTATTTATCGCCTACCACTGGACTACGTGAAGTCCCACATTAGTATGGCTAATTTTTTTTAGTTAGATGATATTATGAATCATGAATAAGTTGATTTTGGGTCATCTATTGAAATGATTAACCTATCATGGAGGATATGTTATTAGGTTAATTACTTTTCAGTATGAGACTTTAAGAGTAACTAATGTTATTTGGAGAAAAACGTTAAGATTTACCTTGGAATACCATGTGATTAAATCCTTCAGATATTTGGGTTTCATCCTTAGTTTGGATTACGTTGATGAATTTTAAGGATAACTGTTTATTTAATGGTTTGTCTTAATCCTTGGGTTCTTTTTGTTGAGTTTTAGAGATTAAGAGTAGTATTTTGCTTTATAAAGGACTATAATTTTGGGGATTATCTGATCTTGTAATAACAATTTTGATTTTAGTTGATGTCTAAATACAAGGGAAATAGATTGTTGTCCTTTTGTGGATTATGTGATTCTGTAGAAGATGATTCTTGTGCTTTTGATGTGACCAAGTCTTTTTAAATGCTCATCGTTTAGGGAAATGATTATTTTTGGTAGAAACTTATTAAAAGATGAAACTCTACTTGAAGGTAAGTATATTTCTTTATGTTTTTATTCTATGTAGAAGATGAATTTCTCAAAATTATGAAAAGGAACGTAAAAGAAAAACGTTGTTGGTTTACGTTTCATACTGGGTAATCAAAGACCGTTTACACACATCATAAGTTTGTGATTTTCTTGTGGTTAACTTTCTCCTAATCATGTTTCCAATCACTCTCCATTAGAACATTAACCTTTGTTTTCTCCTCCATATCCATTTTTTCATGGAATCATAGTATGGGTTAATTTGGGTGACCATTTTACTTCACTTTCTTTCTTTTAATGTGATAGTTTTACTGACTCTTTATTCCGATATGGGACTTTCAATAAAGTTTCCGAGCCCAAATTGTAAAATTGCGAGGACGTAATTCCCAAAAGGGGGGAAGGATGTTATATCCCAGGTAAATAAAGAATATGAATTTTTCATATTTATAAATTTATGAATTAAATATAAATTTTACTTTAAAAGGGTTTCTTTGTTCGATAGTGTATCTGATACGCAACAACGAGTTTCTTTGAAATCTTACGTTGCACACTAATAATATTATATTATTTTAAATGGCATTTAACTCATAGACATTGTATTGGAAGTAATGAACAAAAATAACTAAAATATAATTATACATGTTTTTTAAATGTATTTACAGTTATCCAATAAAAATTAGAGGCTTAAATGTGAATGAATCTAATTTTAAGCATAATTTACATTAAAAGGCCGATTTATCTCCTTTTAATGGAGAAACCTTTTTAAATATAGTTTTGGTCACCTTAATACATTATATTTGACCAAATAAAATACTTCTATAGAATGGGGACATCAAAATTTACTTAGTTTAAATTTTCAAATTTTTCCAATAAAGTTCATTTTTTAATGAATAGTGACAAATATTGTATTTTAATTCAAAAGTGCCTTATAATATAACTTATTTATATGGTTAGATTATCTTTATAATTTGTTTTAAAGTGTAATTAATATATATTTTTATCATTTAATCCAATTTTGTACATTGGAATTAATTTCACTTTTAAATTGGACATAAACAAGTATCAATCTTTTGATAGTTATTGTTTCTTAAAAACACGCTATTTGTTTTGATAACAGGAATTAATTTTAAAATTAATTAATGAAAATTTAATGTTTTGAATTTGGAAAAATAGATATCATTTTTCAATTCGGAATATCAAATATATCTTAGGCTGAATTTTTTGGTATTTTTCTGAAAAACATCAATTTTTGATGAATAGTGAAACCACTTAGTGGTAGTTAAAAAAACGGACTTTTCCATTTAAATGAAATTTCACCACTTCTATGAATTTAAATTTGAAAATCCGACATACATGGTTGTTATCAATAAGTATAATGTGTTTCAATAAGATGAAAATAATTTTTTGCGAATACTAACTTTTGACTTTTATTTACCGCGGTTATAGGTAAATAAGGTAATTCAAGGTAAAAAGAATATTACAATAATTCAAAATTACATTAACACTTGTCCAAGCCTTATTGGTTGAGTCATTTACAACCATGAGCATCTTTGGGTCGATTTTGGGACCCCATTGAGCCACTTCAGAGTGATAATTACAATTTAGATTAATTAACTTAAAGTAAAGGTAAAAATGACAAAAACAAATATCTTGTAGTAAATTAATTTATATATGGTGTTATATAAGTCATATTTTTTACTATAAATATTCATTATAAAGATAAAAATAATTCATACGTGATAGTATTTGTTTTATAATTTTTAGACATCAAATAATTTAAATTATTTATGACACAATAATGATGCAGTGTTTACCACATTAATAAATCATTTAAATAAATAAGATTATAATGATTAAAATATTATTCAAAACCTGTCTAATTTCTATTGGATGATTCTATTTCGAACTTGAGTCATCTTATCTTTGACTATAATTATTTTTTGACCATTATAAACCGAATATCAATATATAATACAATAATGATTTCAAACATTCCTAAAGTGCCCATCCTCTCCCTTATAAAAGGAGACCACTTCTAACCAATTACACACACATCTCTAGCCTTTTGGCTCGTCCAAACTCTGCCCAATTATTCTCCCGAAATCCCAATACTCCTCCTAGAAGCCTTACCTTAGGCAGAAGGCACTTCGATAATTCGTTTGGTTCAAACCAAAGGGGGTTACACAAATTAAAGGTAACGATTTCTCTAAATTTGTTTTCTTTTATTTTACTTCTCCAACCCCTAAACTCTTTTATTACTTTCTTTTGTAACAAAACCAATATCCTCAATATACTAGTATTTTTTATGAGAATTATATGAACTACACTTACACACACCTCCATCTAATGGATGAAGAACATAATGTTTATGTAGATGGAAAACTAACGCCTCACGAAACGATGATTGTTAAAATATCTCCAACCACCTCTCATGGTGGACATTATGATAGAACTATATTTATATATGATATATATTATGTTTATGTTTTCTTTATTCTTTTGTATTTTCAATTTATAGCATGCCTTCATGGTTTCCATAGTGGGTAAATACGATAATCTCATTTCAGGAATCGCGGACTACCACCCCCTCAAAGTGATGTGACTCGTTAATGCCTTATGTGGGATTTATAAAAGATAGAGTTAATGATATTATATATGATATTATACTGAAATTATAATATACCTATGTATCATTATGTTTTAATTCCATTAAAATAAGAAATAGAAATTAATGTAGCGTTCATGCGTACATACGGCTTACCGTCTCCATGAACGGTGCATTTCATTTCTTACCTCTAAATGTTTTGTACAATTATAAATACATGTATATACTGGATATATATGATATATATGATATCTAAATCATTAATATCGTTCTGTATATAATGAACCATTGACCACATGAACAACATGTAATCATAAGAAGTCCATTTTTACTCAAGTACCAAATATCGAAAAAATAAACATTAATAACTTAAATGATTACATAATTTTTATAACATGGTAATAAGTGATATAAAAGGAATAATAAAAATTAAAAAGGTTCATAGGAAAGTATAAATTAACTTTAGTTTATTATATAGGATATTAAATAATGATCGTGTCAAGTCGGACATGAGGTAAGGGATTTCTTGTCTCGCTTTTAATTCCGTGAGATTTCCATTGTTCGTCACTTAATTATTACATGTGGTGTAATGTGTACTTCCATTGATATATATTATAATTATTAGCTTTATATTCATGATATTATTTGATTCATTTTTTGGTTATTAATTTTTGGTCATACGATTCAATTTGAATACAATGAAGTAAGGGTTTTTCATCTCACATTTTATTCCCGTGAGATTCATGCTATATTTTACACTATTTCATTTTGTATGGTGTATGTAATGCCAATTATTATACTATTTGTGTAATATACTTTCCTTTATGAGTATTTACATCTTCATTGAATGATCCTTCTTTCATGTGGCATTTTTTTTGTAAGTTATTAAATTGGTAAAGGAACCTTTCACCCTCCTTTTTTTTAAAAGTCTTCTTTTGTTATGTCTTTTAATTTACATCTTATTATGTTGGGATATGTTCTTAAATATCCTTATTGGTGAAAAATTTATTACCAAGTGATGAAATACCATTTTTATCTCATAAATTAATTTTCTAATTTTTAAAGTGACATCGTTAGGCTGCCAGATTTTTACAAGGGAACTTCTTACCCAAATTTCAATTCTTTGGGATAAACTTGTACTTCTTGAACATGTAGTCCTTTGAATATGTGTGAATGAACTCTGATTTTTTTACACATAATATCCACTTATATTGGGTGTATTTATATTTTTCACACATAATTATGTGATTTATTTATCCTTAATTTAAGGATACCATTTTTATAAGGGATTTCATCCCAATTTACATTTCCATTGAGACTTCATTGTTGTTAAGAACCAATTCACTCTTATGTGGTGTATATACTGTCATTTGGAATAATATATCATTAATAACATTATTCTAATGATATTATAAATTTTTTATTAAAATTTATTCCTCAATTATTTGTATTTAAGAGTCTCTCCTTTTTGTTAAAAAACTCGTTAACTAAAATATCGTTTTAAATGTTTTAAATATTTATTCTTATAAATATTTCACATTAATGTCCATGTTTTCAAAATGTGTTTTAGGATTTATTTATATGAACATTAATTTTTTCAAATGATAATTCATTTAAAAGCTTCAAATTGGTATGGGACACTTTGATTCAAAAATCTCTTTTTAAATGGTTTTGAAAATGATTTGATAAAACATTGTTTATTTCAATATCTTGATTTAATATATTGGAATGTGGAAATGTTATCTTTTCATTATATATGTGTTATATGTTATGATTATTTTATGGTTATTGGGCATTGTTTTCATATACGGGTGGTTCCATGATAAACCTAGGGCAGGTGAGCCCGAGATAGCTCTCCAATGCATTGGGTAACGTGATGGAGGTAAACGTGATGTTTCTCGTAACAGATTTAGAGAATATACTGTGATGGTTATTCCAAGTTTAACTCCCTATGTAGCTGTGACAGCTACAATGTAAGTTTGATATGGATTCCATAAGTAACCTTTATGATTTATTATTTGTGTGTGTTATTAATAAATATTATGATTTTGTACGGTATGTTATGATTGAAAAATATAGTTTCATTGATTTGTATTTATTGGTGGGCTAATGTTTTCCTTATTTATTTTATAACACTTACTGAGCTTTTTATGTTCATCCAAAGTTTTTGAAATGTTTTCCATAGGAATTAAAGATGAATAGAGTCAAGTATGGGATCAAGGAAAAGTCATACTGTCTAAAATATGAATCTAGACATGTTTCTTTTTAAGAGTTTTTATTTTATGAAAAAAATGGATACTGAGTAGTAGTGTATACTTTTAATATTCAAGTTGTTATGTAATATTTATGGCCTAATTATATAAAATTCCAAACATGAAAAGATCCTCAATTTGAATTATTCATTTAATTCAAAATTATTTAATGTTATAAGGTCAGATCTGTATATTTAGTTTCCATCATAGCCTATTATATATTTTTTATCAACTTATTTTTTCATTAAGGATTTTTTATAAACCATGAAAAAAATATTGAGTTATTTTTTTAAATCATTAATAAAAGTATTTTCTGTTTATGATTTTTCTAAAACACGTATAAATAAATTATCAATGTTTAACATCATTTCAAATTTTAAAATCAATACATATTATAAGTTAAAACATTTCATATGCATTCAAATTTAATATTTTATAAATAAAAATATGGAAAAAAATAACATACCTTAAATAACTCATTTAGAAAGATAATTTCTAATATAAGAATCTTTAACCACTATTCATTAAGAATAACTCTAATAGTAATATAAATTATATGTTTAATATTATAATTAATATCATGTAATATTAATATTCAAAAATCATGGAAATAAACTTTAGAAAATTAAAGATTAATAAGCCCCAAAAAAATAATATTGGGATATCAACAAAAGATATATATTTGATATAAATAATCAATAAAGATAATCTTTTTCATAACATAGAATTTTTTTATAAAATTAGAGAGAACCTTTACATTGATATTTATGATGAATATATATGAATGATAAATTGATCAAAGGGACCCATTATCTTTGATACTAATTTAAGTAACTGAATAAATGTAATAAACTCTAATGGGGGTAAGTCAATGATCTACATTTATTTTACCACCTTATTCCAATTTCACCTTTTTATGAGATTTTACCTTGTCTTCCTTATATACATAAGGTAAATCAGTAACACAAGACACTTATTAATTTTTATAAGGTTCTACACCGATGTATATGAATGATTTTTGCCTTAGAAATATTATAATCTAGGTAATATATAATTTAAAAATATCTTAAATTTGATTATAATGGTAAAGTTCTTATCCTTATCCCTGTATAAATAATTTTAACTATCCATAAGTATCCTAGATTATATATAATAATCCATATTTCCTCTTTAATATACTAGAGTAAATTAACAAAAAAAATAACCCCTCAAAAACTAATATAGAACTACTAATAATATTAAAATTAATATCTTTTATGGAGGTACTTACAATGGATCACTTTTTAGATATATAGTTCAAACCAATTATTAAATTAATAGAATAATATATACCTTAAATAATAGTCAAGAGATCTTGATATCCTAAACTATTTGACTCTTCTTCATACTCAATCAGTTCTTCTTTTTCCTAGATTCCTTCTTAAATATATATATTTCTCTTAGTGGTATTGTTTTTCCGTTCAATGATGCTACACTTTGACACATTTTTACTTCATCTCTTACTATTATTATTTTTTCCTATTAATCAAAATTTCCAATAAATTAATATTTCCATTTGAATTTATAAATATTAGACTAGATATTCTTACCTTTTTTATCCTCCAAATCCATCATTTTTTAGTATTAATATTTTATATCATGATCATATCACTAAAAATCTTAGATAATATCTCTATTTCCATACATATTCAAATATTCACTTTTTTCATTGTGTGCGATAACTCTACTACCTATGGTGATATATGTGGGTTATGCAGAAATATAGGTGTTTACATAAGTTACTATTACATTATATTTAGTGAAAATAAACTGTGTTGTGTAACTCTATTATATTTTTTACAAAAATATGATATATTGAGTAACTTTTGACATTTTTCTTTGGAAAATAATTTCTTTATGTAATATTTTTTTGTAAATTAGTTGTATTGGGTAATTTCCATCATTTTTTTCAATTAATCTAACTTTCACTGAATTAATCCACATTTATTACCCATGAAACTATAATAAATTAAATAAATATTATTTATTTATTCCATAAAGGACTTGGTTTATTCAATGAAAAAATACTTTATAAATTGGACTCACTTGTGTTGGAAAAATTCTCAAAACATGTTTCATTCAATATAATGATTTCAGTAAATTTTTCACATTTAATTTATTTCAATCATCTATAAAGGTAAAAAATCTCATTCTAGTTCATAAAATTTATTTTTTATTTATTTTATTAAGTAAATTTGAAACTTCAAATTCATGAAACATCCATACATTTCCATTTTTCAAGAATCTATTTATAAATTTAATCTTAGAGCCTCTTTATTATTCCAAAACACATTTCATCCATTCAAAATCATCACTATCCATTTTTTGAAAATAAAATAAAAAAATATAACTATAAATTGTAACCTGATAGTAAATCAAACAAGTACATCGAATTATATAGGTCTTTAAAAAATACCATTTAATATGACTTCAACACTATATTGGTTGGTCTTCACTCTGGAATTAAAGTGAATAAACACAAATTAATATTCATTATCATCATGTATTAATGATCATGAAAATATTAAAACTTTTGCAGATATTATTATTCATTATTTATTCAAGTAGATTACTCTTATACTTTTCATATAAAACCTTCTCCATTCCTCAACTGAAATAGATATTCTCCTCATCACAATAATGATTCATTACTCATCATGGAATGGTGTGATTTTTTTAATGATTTCAATTATATTGATTAATCTTTATTCTATGTGTGTTTTTATCAATTATCCCATATTTCAAAATCCATGTCACCCACCCCTGAAATTTTACATAATATATTATTTTTCTCATTTATGATGCTTCAAAAATTCAACTTATCTTATTTGTGATGTATTGAAAAAATATATAATTACATTATATGGTTATTAAATCCTATAATTTATATACTCATATTAAGTACCTTTAAATATCTCCTTGTTAGGGGCATTTCATGTTTTATCCTTACTTACACACACCCTAAAAAACCCCCTCAACTCACCCTTTTCAAAAATACTCTACATCAAAAATTATTAACTCTAATATTTATATCAGATATGCTCTCAAAAATTTAGTTGAAACTTGTTTAAATTGTTAATAAAAATTATAATTTTATTTATTATTTTTTATAGGGTTGTTAAAGTTACTATTAATCCAATGATAAGTTATATTTTAAAAATAATGATCTATAAAAATATTTTTTGAATTAGATAAACCCACATCATAAATTGTAATACATCAACTATTAGGTTTATATAAAATATATGAATTCGTTTTAATATTATAATCAACATAATTAAATAAAAAATGATAATTACTGTAATTTTATCCTACACAGTTATGGTCTCACTATTTTTTTTAATATCATGATGAAATGTAATGTGTTCTAAATATTTTTATATTATTTATTTTTAAAAATATATTCTTTGTAGTGGTGTCATTTATTTTTAAATTGAACTACATATTAAATAAAAATAAAATACTCTAACACAAGAACCTACCACCTCTACCAAAATTTTTTACTTCGATCAACCTCATCACCCCATAATATATATATTTCATTAAACAATAAAAAGATGCATCATGAATCCACTAAAACTACTATAATGTTACAGTGATGTTATATTTAGATTTAATTAAATTTCATGGTAATATAATTAATAATTTTTATATATCTTGTTTTTTGGATTTTTTTGAGGAAAATTCTTTTCCAAGAAAAATTAAAATAATGAGTATAAAATTATTTTATAAGATACAACCATGTTTTTTTAAATTTAATGTCAAATTAAGAACACGTATACATTTTTTCTCATAATAATACTAAGCCCTTGTTTTCACACATGGACAAAGGATATTACAAATAATATACTAATATAATTTTTACTTTAAAATAATCCATGATATATATGAATATCCTAATTATTAGGAATGATTTATCATATACTCATGGACTTCTGAAATATTTAGGTTAATGAGTTGAATGAAATGCGAGCTATAACTTAAGGAGTTATACAAATATTTGAATTGGATTCTCACACAATAATTATTATTTAGTATTTTTCAGTCATAAATCCCTTTAAATAGGACTTTAAGTAAAATACTTGGTTATAAATGAATTATAAACATTTATCAATAATTTTTTAATTTTCCATTGTGTTACAACTTCACATAAAATTTTGTTTAACCTTCTTCTTACTAGTTAATGTTTAATTAATTTATAACCATTTGGAAAACTCCTTAAATATCATTTCATTATGATATTTTGGATGATATAATATAATTAAAGATGGTTGATATGTGTGTTTTCTCATAATATATATCCATTCAAAAAAACTAATATATAGTGGTCTTCACAACTATATGGTTTTCTTTAGAACAAACCATGATGTAGTAACCTTCACCACACAATGGTATTGAATTACAACATATTTCTATCAATATCATATTTTTTTGTAAATCCCGATAGATAAAATTAATTTTCACTATATATCACATAATATTTTAAATTTTTTCAAACAACATACAAAACTATTGTTTGATCTTCTCTAATACTCAATTTATATATTTCATCATTATGATCTCAATGTTTTGTAAAAAAATTATCCAAACGTATCTCCATTAAAATAAACACTATAATTCATCTTATAACATCCCCAATACTGATACATAATCTGTACCCAAAAAAGGTTATCATCAACCAAAGGTGAATTACCTAATATCCAAGGTCTTGTGGGTAGCACTTCAGGTCTCACTTTATCCGTATGAAATGATTTACCTACATAAAATAATAATGTGGTTCAATGTCATATTCTTCCAAAAATATAGCATTGACCATTTTATAAAAATAAGAGGTTAAATCATAACCCTATGAATAAAAGAGACTCAAGGTGCTAGTCTCGAACCTCTAGAGATCATGGAATGGTCTTGGGGTTAGGGAAATCCTTGTTCATGTATAGTTCACCAATCTAGATTTAGGACATTGAAATGTTGTAATAGATTAGTGATTTAGGTTTTTCTACAATTTTCTAAACAATAGATAGTATGTCATGACATAAAGGGTATACCTTGAACATGTATGTCCAAAATAGTAATGGTGGAAGTAAATGTTTACTTGGTTTTTGAGGTGTTAATTATAGCCACCATAGGTGTGACTGATATTTCTATTTGAGTATCATGGGGTGGAATTATAGAATTATAAAAGTGGCATATGACTCAGATGAGGAACCATGTCTTTATTTATTCGTGAATTGTTTAGTTAGTGACACATATAACAAGTCCATTATGTTAAAAATGATTATTTTATGTTAAGGATTTTAATTAATAATAAGTAACTAATAAAACAATATATGTTTTCCTAATAACCTTATTAGGAGTGATGTAATTAATTAAAACAAATCACAAATAATTTTCTTTTCATATGGATAATTTTTTCCCTTTTTTGTAATATATTTTTGTAATTTTTTATAATTTTAAATCTATATTATTCTACGTATTTTTTCATTTTCATTTTTATATGATATTTATGTCAAAATATAAGAGATTTATGTGCAATATTTTATTATTTTGAATAGTGAATAAGTTTTTTAACAACCTTTTCTTATAAATGAAAATAAAATATTCAAAAAGAAACTAAAAAATTTTCTCTCAAATTATATTTTCAATATAATTAGATTTTAAAATAAAATTTAACATTAATTGAGTATCGATTTCTCAAATGGACATTGAAATTTTTTATAAAACTAGTCTAGTAAATGGTTATATTTGATAAATCAAAAATCAATGAAAAATAGTAACATATAGTTCCGAGTTCATTATTATTATAGGTAGTGACATAATATCAATTATCGTTATGTACTTTTTTTTAGTGTTTTAGGTCTATAAGAATGGATTTTGTGTATTTGAAAATTGGGTATTTAGTGATTTTAATTGATTTTGGGATATTCCTATTAGAATATTGTTGGATGGTTTGGGATTTTTATTAAAAAATTATCTATAAATTGATGTTTATGTATGGTATTTTGTTTGGGATAGGAAGTTGTTTTGGATTTTTTGGGATAAAAGGTGTTATCGTGGGGATTTTTTATAACAACCAAGGACTTAATCAATTTAGTTGAAGGTGAAATTACACTTTAATTTGGAAATTAATTTAATAAAAACATGTTTATGCATGAATATATTGAATTAAATAAATTATGTAATCATTTTAGGTATTTTCGGATGTTATGGGTGAGTAATTAGAGGATATGATATGAGTGTAAAATCTTGGATTTTACAACTTCGTTATTTTAGAGTAAATGTTTTAAGGGATTGGTTACAGAAATCCACTAGATACCTAGTAGAGTTCAACCTTATACCCTATGACTTATTGAGTGATATTGGAGATACTATATAGATATTGTGAGGAAAATGGGATCACATTTAGTACTCAATAGGTCACCAAGTGACTGGTGATGTTTGGTCAAGTACCTTGTGGAGCCTAGATTTATTTTTGAAATTTTATAATGGAAAATTTTTATTCTTTTTTGATTTCATAATTTAAACCCATAAATTGGATTCCTTATAACTATTATTCATCATGAAAATTGAAAGCAGATATAATTCATTCTATTGTTTTCCTTCCTCCCTCCCACTTTACCTCTTTACAAAGGATATTTTAGGGGTGTTTTATCTTAACAGTTCAAGAAAATATTCTAATTATCTCTTTTCAGCTTCTATATTCCCCATTCATCTTTTATCATTAAATTAATGAAATTATGTATTTTTTTTATTTCACTAATACAAGGTTAAGTAACTTTTTAGGATATGTCTTATTTAATTTATAATTAAAGGAAGTTTATATAGGTTCTTTCTCTCTATTGGTGCTTTTTTAATATAATATTGTTAAGGGATGGATTTATTATAGGGTTTTAATTTTTTTGATATAAAATTATAGAATTTTAAGTTAAAATTGATTGATTATTTTGTTAATTTTAATATTATGTTTTTGTAGGAGTTATTAAAATTTATTTTCATTAGGTTTTTGTTATTTTTAAATTATATCGATTTATTAATTTGGATTATTTAATTAGGGATTTTATTTGATAAATTTTTTGAATTTTATAACTTCAATTGATGTATTCTAAGATTTACAATAAATGTAAATGAAAGGTGGTTTCAACCCACTATGTATTTATTTGGGTTCTTCTAGTCTTGAGACGTCCACTTGATTTATAAATAATTAAAAAATCATGAAAGGCATTTTTGAATGTATTAAAGGGGAGTTTTAATTGGTTTTTTTAATTTTAAACAAAATGTTTTTTATTTATATAGGACAACTATATTATCATTTTCTTTTTTATTTTTCATTAACATCCTTGACTAGCCTCACATGTCTATAAAATTATGGTTCATTGATAAAAATAAAAAAAATTGTTTTCTCTTAGATCATCGAGTCTAATGCTACTTGTTTACATTATTTTTAGAAGAATGATGGAAAAGAATGTTGTTAATTGTATCTCTATGTTAATAATCATGTGAGTTATTTTTTTTTTCAAACAAGGTTACTTAATTGATATTAAAATCATTATATATTATCCAAGTTTACTTGATATCTTTATATTGATGATGAAGGAAATTCAATCCCTATCATAGCTGACCTGGATGAATCATAATTCAATGAAGAACCCTTTTTTAATGTTAGTGATCCCTTCATTTATGATACTCTAAGGGACTAAAAAATAAAATAAAAATCAATGAATATGAGGAATAGGGGTTCCAATTCTACCCAATATTGAAATATTCAATATCTCAAAAGGAAGGCCACAAATATTGAAAAAACCATTATCTTACACGACCTTATTTGTATGATCTTCCGCAATTTTATTAGCCCTTTAATACACATGTCAAATTCACAAATTTATTATACTATAATAAATTAAGAATTATTCTTACATCACCATCAATATCTTTAAAGAATCTAAAAGTTTATCTCTAAAAACATAAACCAACACCAATGATTCATGATTGATTTATATAGGCCTCCATGCAACATGTTTTTTCATAAGTAAAAGTTCAAGGAAACAATCAATCTCATTATATAAATAAACTAACTTTCCATAAATATTGTTAAATAATTTCACAACAGTTCTAATTTCATTAATAATTAATTCTCCACAATTTATTAGATCAAGTCTACACTTATCAGCACAGTCCATTTTTATCTTTATCCAAACTATTGGGTGACACTTACAAGAAACAAAAAAAAACATTTATGTATGTAATAAATTTTATAAATTCCTATATTATGAGTAATTGAGAGGTCATGCACTGAGTTAACAAAACACTTTTTTGAGGAGTATTGTATCTTATCTCTCTATCCAAGATATGTGAATTGAAAATAGTGAGGGGAACCTTGCAGTAGCTATAATTTACAGAATGGTGATTCTACTAAATAATATTCTGATTATCAGAAAGATAAAACATAATTAAATTTTCATGATAGGGAGATAACATTAAATCAAAATAGTAGAAAAATAAAATCCAAGATCGTATATTAATTTCAATAATAGACATTAAAAATATAAAATATGTAATTAAGAATACTTAAACTTTCATTAATTTTTTCATTGGGTGAGGTAATGGATTGGTTTTTCATATTGAAAAGGTGAGATTTTTTCTATTAATGTCAATAATTATTTCTTTTAAATTATTAATGTTTTTCAATAATGTGGTTTAATGTTCCAAACCTATGATTTTTAATAATCATATATAATATTTGGAAACATTTCCAAATAATTTATATCTCCCCCACTCCTCAAATACTTGGTTAAGATATTATTCCCATGTAAATACTCCTAATTATTCTATTAGATGCCTTTTAACTATCTTTAAGTTAACTAGTTGATTTAATTTCTTCTTGACCATTTCTCCTTACATAATCTTTTAATTGTTTATTATATATTTGGAACTTCCTAAAATATATTTTTGTTTTCAGAAGATGAAACATTATATTTGGCATTATATTTTCAAAATTGGTTATTAGATAGCCAATATTAAAACTCACATAGATTGAGTTTTAATGTTAGTTATTAAAAAAAATTAAAACCAAGTTTTGAAAATTTATGATTTGTTAACTGAGGTTAAAACCCTATTTGTATGAGTTTTAACATCATTTATCCAGTAATCACTATTTAAATTTGAGTTTTAACATTAATTATCAATTAATTGATGTTAAAACCTAGGATTTCACATAATTTATTTGATAAACAATGTCAAAAACTTTTGTAAAAATTAAAATACATGATTCTATCATCTTATATCATTCTTTTGATAATATTTTTTTGGAACCCTTACCTCAATGACTCGAAATATTTATCCATATTCCTCCATCAACAATATTTCTCTTTCTTTTTACATCATTTTTCCTATCGCATGCCTTATTATCCCTATTTTACTCTCATTCGACTAAAATCTCACACATTCCCACCACTATAGATGCATTTCACTTGTCTTGATAAATTTCAACCATTGTCAACCTTTGATATCTGTTTTTAACATCATTCTTGTTTAATTTCATTAAATATTAACTCTATTTATTGAGGTTTCAAATATCATGGATGAATATCTTTTCTTAAATATTTATCTTTTTGCATTAGATTTTTTTATATCTTTATAATATTTATTAATTCTTTGTTAGTAATATATTTTTCAATTTTTATTTAATTATTTATTTATAAAACTTTTCTAGATATAAATGTTTAAATTTATAATTAGTTTCTTGATAATTTTTTTTTATTATTATAAATTATTTGTGACTGTGAATTTTTGTTATGAATGTTTTTTTATAATTATATTTGTATATAAGTTATTTAAGGTTGTAATTTATTTCTATTTAAATTTTTTAAAAATATTAAATTTCTTTTTAGTTTTAATGTTTTTAAAATTTGTTTATGGTTTTAAATTATATCTATTTTTTTATTTTTTTAGATATTATTTTTTAATTATTAATTTTTTATGAGAAAAAATTTTATTTTTTTATTTGTTTCAAATATTAAAATTAATAAGTTTTCATAATTATATATTTTATTTTTATATGTTTATATATAATTTTAATCTAAATGTTTTAAATGTATATATGTTTATATATTTATATATATTATATTTTATATTTATCTATTTATATATATGTTTAAATATTTATGTTCTTTAATGTATTTATAATTTTTACTGTTATTTTAGGTAATTAATGGAACAAAATTTGATAAATACATGAAGAACTATCGATAAATATGAGAAATGGGTTAATGATTTGTTGAAATTTTATAAATCGAATCTTAAAACAATAGATATGTTTTTATCACTACACAATGTGATTTAATATGAGAACTTAAATCTCTATAAAAATAAAATAACATTAGAATTTCTATCGATTAATCGTAGTTATATGTATTGACTTTCATAGGGTGAAATAAGAGAAACATCAAGATCTAAACATGATGAAGATATTCAAAATTCTATTGAGGATTGACATGATGACTTAATTTATAATATAATCATTGAAGTAATTGATAAAATAGAGATTTTGGGATGATTGTTAGGGAATTCAGATAAAAAATTATCCCAGGATTGTAAGAAATTTTAAGTGTTATCAACAATAATGAGATTGGTTAAATTAAAACCAACAAATGGTGGGTGGGACAAAATTTTCACATAATTGATTGATATTTTAATAGAGTTACCTTTAAAATACAATGAGCCCTAAAATTAGTATTATAATGGAAAAAAATACTATTTCTAATGGGATTAAGATATAAAAAAATACATTCTTTTAAAAAAATGTGTTTTATATTAGAAGGAAAATAATGGTTTATAAAAATGTCTAAAATGGGGGAAATAACACTATAAAATGGGTTTTAGATAAAACTATGATTCATTCTCAAGGATGATAAGAAAAAATATATTATGGAAATATGATATCATATAGTAATTCCTCTTCTAAATAGTTTATTTAAAAATTAAAATGATGAAGATATACTGAAATGACATTAGGATGAGTGAATATATGATGAAAATGTGTGTCACATAGTTGATTCAATAAAATAAGTGATAATTGATAAAAAAACGATTTTAGAAATAAAGTTAGAGATTCCATAATAGAACTTTTCATTGATGTAAGGGATTCATATCAATCCCTCGATATCCAACATTATTCATGGCCTATTATATTGTGAGTTTATAACCAATATCCGTTGATATTTATAGGGAAGAAATATGTTCTGATGAGATTGTTGAATTTTCAACCAAAATATTATAAAATTGATATTAATGTGTATTTTCCCCTTTTATTAGTGATTTGAAATTTTTATGGGGGTAGGTGTTAAAGTGTCTGATGCATATAGGAAATATTATTTTATTTTGTGTGTCATGGTAATTTTCATTATGAACATCTTTCCTACATATGTAAACTTATCTAGATATAGTTTTAAGGGGAACAAATATATTTGGATTTTGGAATAAAGGACTTCATATCACTAACAATATAATGGTAGAAGTATAGTATACATTGTTCATTAGATATTTTTACCAATAGATCACCCTTATCGAAGATTAGAAAAAAGTAATTAAACAGTATACAAGAATACGATTTTCCTCTACAACCATTTTCAACCAAGGAATTTTACAACAACGTTAAAAACATTGATTACACACTTCGAATGAAAAAAATTGGATCATAATAAAATACATGGAAGGAATAGTTCATCTTATTTGATCTTCCTTATAATATATTTTGAGAGGAAAAACATAACAATGATGTTATGTGTGTTCTGAAAAATATATGTAATAGTGTAATCGAAACATTGTTAGACATAAAATTAAAGACAATATATTTGTCTCATAAATGATTATAAATTATTATTTATAAGTGTGTTTATATTTATATCCCACTATAAAAGGAAAAAATAATATATTTACCTTCATTTTGTCACACATTAAGAAAGAGTGAAAAGATAAATTTAAGTAAATGTTTATATGGAATTAAGGTACCTAGTTGATATTATTAAAATATCAAAATTTTGATATCATTGAAGTATTTTGTGTTTATATGTATGAAATATCATGATTTTCATGTATTGATGCAACAAATAATTCCTATCACATTATATGGCTTATTTCCAATGCCTGTTAGAAATTCTATCGCCAAATTGTGCTACTTTTTCAATTCCATTTGTACAAAATTCATGGATCCGAATTTTTTAAATATTTTATAGAATGAATCTTTCCTCATAATTTTTAAATTGGAAATATATTTCCCACTATAGTTTTTTGATATAACATTCCATAAAATTATTCATTTGGTGTTAGATATATGGATATGTGGGCATGTATATTAACATTGTATGTATCAATTTCAATGATATAAAAAAAATTCAAGGTAAATGTTAAAAAATCACATCATCGAAGAGCCTCAATTTTCCAAAAAAATTTACCAAAGGACATGGTTGTTTCTTGTACTAACTACTTATATGAAGTGATGAATTTTGTTCACCCTTTATCTCAAATGTTTTAGTCAATAGTGATGGTAACTGGATCCTTATATTAGAATTAAATTAAATTTCATGTGATATAGTGGTTTTGTCACATTTTTTACTTTTTGGAACACATATGTGAGTTTCAACTATATATATCATCCCATATTACATGATTTAAGTTACAATGTTTAAAAAATAAATAAAAAGTGGTTGATGAATGAGCATAAAAACATTTGTTTCGTTATTTAAGAAGAAATTCAACACTTATTCTTCTATGGTAGAAACCTCAAAATGTTTGGTTGGAGGACCATGTGTTAATATGATCAATGGTCTATTTTTGAAATTATTGGTTACGTATTGTATATAAAAAATATTGAAACAATAGTACCATTAAAAGTACTAGAGAAATTATCATTGTTAAAGTAGTGATATTTTTTAGTGAAAAAGGTAAAAAACAATTATTCAAAAAAAGCATAGTTTAGAGTTTTTGAGGATATATGGTAAAATTATTATAAAAAATTTTGAGTATAATTTTTTTAGTGTAATTTTTTTTAAAGAAACAATTATTTAAATCATGATTATTATAGATTTATAGTAACAAATCTGAAAAGATTTAGTTTTAAAGAGGCTCTATTTCTAATGTTTATTCATGTAGATATTTTATGTTATTGAACCATCAAATAGTCATTAGTCCATCATTTTTAAAGTGGAAAAAATTGATTTGTATGATGAGGGTAATGATGGTGTTTTGGACTTATGTGAGGTTTCTTCATCTATGATACAATTATATGAGGGTAAAAATGGTTGTGATTTATACATAGTAAATGCTAAATGAAATTATCACATAATAAGGATATGGGAAAATAAATTATTACTCTTAAAATTATTCATGTAAATAGATTTTGTTTATAAATATTACAAAAGTAAAAGCTCTATTTTTTAACTTGGATATTTAAATCTATAGATGATGATTATTTATTTCATTTTTTTATTAAATTTTATATTATTCTGTTTTAGTTAAAAAAATTAGTTAAAAAAGCTGTATATAAAATTTTTTTTGTTAAACATACACATGTAAAAACAATTATTTTTAAAATGGGTTATTTAAATCAATATATGTTGATCTATTTTTCAATTTTTTGTACTAATTTTTATATTGACCAATTTTTTTTAAATAATTTTTTTAATTGAAAGAATCTGCATAACATTGTATTCTTTTAAACCTTACATATGAAAAAAATATTTTTTAATAAGATATTTACATCTATGTATATTGATCATTTCTTCTATTTTTTGAATGAATTTTAATATTTATTAGTTTCAATTACACATTTTTTGTGGAAAAAGAATGAAACTATTTTTTTTATGTGAAAAAAACACATATAAATTTTCTATTTCCATATCTTAGATATTCAAACATATAAATTTTTGAAATCTATATGATATTTATATTATGTTTTATACTCATTAGTTACAATTACCCATTTTATGATTGAATAATCTTTAAATCATTATTTTTTGTGATAATTTCATTGAATTCATCATTTGTAAATATTTATGTTTTTGTGGCTAGTGTCATAGCTGAGTGATACTAATCCACTGTAATGAACATATAATAAGTCATGGGTTCAAGCCCTAATTATTTAAATAACTATTATAGTACTATAAAGGCGGTAATGTAGAAGATGATACTTGTAGATGCGGATGTAGGCATTGTGTCGCGGGTAGAATGGTATGATGTTATACTAGGCTGTTGGGCCATGTAATGAGCCACTTGGAATTGGAACTATGGGATATGTAATGTCTCTCCATCTTTTCATATATAAATTGTAATTTTCTTTCATAATAAAAATGAGGTTTTCATAATACTTTTTTTAAATGTATGTTTCATCAAATGTAGTAGAAAACATATTAGATATAATTTTATTTGTATTATTAAAAATTAAGTTTATAAATACTAACAAAAATTAAAATTTAATGAAACATAGGTAAATATATTTAATTTAGATTCATATTTTTAAAAATTATACATAAATGAATAAGAAATTTTATCATATTATGTGTGAATTTTTTAAATATTAATATACATGTAGAAATGAAATTATTTATGTAAATTAAAATATTTATTGTCAAATTTATTTTTATTACTATTGTTGAACCTACTACGGTATAGATTTATTATTTTATAGAAAATATGATACCTATAATTAGTATATATTAATATCAAACATTCAAAAAAACATTCACTTACTTGTGGGGAGAAGAGGTTACAAATTGAATTTGTTGATGATAATAATTCATTGTCCTAAATGCAGTGAAATTTTAGAGTTTTTTAGCCATTAAAAGAGATTATTAGACTATTATTTTATATCTTGATTGGAGGAGCATTCACCAAATGGTGAAATATCATTTATTATAGTGCTTAATGATTAATAATCTTATAGAAAAATGTTAATTTTTCAAATATTATATATTTCACATGAATCATATTTAATATATCTAATTATTGATGACCTTAAACATTCATGATATAGTTAAAATTAAGGACATGTGGATATATTTGTCGAAAATTAGATGGAGGGGTTTTAAATGAAAATTGACTATGGTTTATATTTTTGGGAAAGAATATAATGAAGAACCATTCCATAAATATGGGTTTTTAAATAGGGATATATGGCAGATTTTTTTAATTAAACTATGATAGGAACCCTTTATCATATGAAAATTTCTATGTGAAAAGAAAATTTTAAAAAATAATTATTAATTAATTTATTACATATTAATTTATTATTATTCAATATTCCTCTATGATATTTTACTAAAAAACATATAGTCTCACAATGTATAGATGTATACTTTATCACATAGAGGGTATCCTTTACTGGATAAAAAAATAATTGCAAAAAAATTGATGAATTGAGAGCTAAATCTTGTAGAAACTCTGATGAGGATCGGTTTGGCCCTTCATTTCTCCCATTCTCCATAAAAAATAAAAAGGGTTAGGATGAAAAAATGGGGAAGTTTCTTATCGATCCATCATAACAGTTTAAAGATAATATTATAAGAAATTAATTATGATTATTTTAATTATTAAAATATGGTAAATTTATCAGATTAATATGACATTTACATATATCATTTTATGATTTCCCTCCATCAGAAGTGATGTGGGGGGTTACCCTTGACATTTGGATGTAAATTCTTGCGAGTGATTTGGGAATTCAAGTAAACCCAAGTCGTGTAACAGGATATGAGTTGGTTTTCAGAATTATAAAATATTTTCTCCTTCCTAGTATGGAATTTTTGGAGGTTTAATACATTAAAAAAATAGCCTCATTGAAGGATAATATGTGATATATGAATTCATTTATATATAGAAAAATTATTTTACATGTATAAGCTCTATATTTATAAATTATAAGATAAAAATATTTTGTTCATCCTACCTACCAACATCCTCCAAATCCTCATTCAAAACCAACTATGTATTGTGAGTTACATATTGGGGATCCTCAATTACATAATATAGTGTTTTTAATCATATATAATATATGGAATCATATACCTCATTAAATTATATATTCTGATCATGTAATATTAATGGTACAAGATATTATTGTTCCAACGACTTTATTTTCATTTCCTATTTAGGAGTTGTCCATAGATTGTGAAAATATGGGTCATTTTTTCTCTATCCAATTTTCCTTCTTCATCAATTGAAATATGAGTAATGTTTTGTTTTTTATTTTTTATTTACATTTTATTTCAATTTTCAATTTTTTCTTAAATTTATATTTAATAGGATTATATAATATATAACAATTCATTAAAAAATAAAAAACTTAATTCATGAACCAAAACATTCAGATACTTCTCAGGTTTCTAATGGGATAAGAAATATGCCCTATGTTATTTTATGATTGTGTATTTTTAGGATTTTCTGATGATTATTGATTTTATTTGGAGAGAATATATAGTATTAATATTTTTAAAACATATCATAGAACTTTTTATTGGTATTATCACTTCATACCCTTGTTTTAGTTTTTTTCATTTTAGAAAATTTAATTATTAATTTTTGTTTCATTAAAAAAATATAACTTCTAGAGAAATAATTAGTTACATATCTAATTAGGTATCTCCAAACTCTATCCATATATGACTATAAAACATATCTTTCTAGTGAAATTAAAATTTGAAACATTTCAACCATTAAAAAATATGCAGATAAGGATGGTAAAGATAAATATATGTCTAAAATATTGTCAAATATATAGATTAAGTGTGGGTTTCTTCCATTCCATGACATATAAGAAGACATATATAATTAGGAATTATTATTCCTTATAATGCCATTTTTTTGAACTTATTATATTTTATTGAAAATTGGATGTTATAAAAATTCATCCCACATTAATGCCTGAAATATTAGTAAGCCATTTAATAGGTGGAGTTTATAAAAAATTTCAGTATTTATTGAATTCAAAATTATTATTTTATTATATTAGTTATTTGATATTATATTTTTATTGTTAAATTTATTTTAGTTGTTAATATATAAAAATACTATAATTCATAAAAAGGGATCAACAAGGTTCTACTTTTTATAATGAATCTATGTTAAATTATTTATGTGATAGCGCATGTGGATAACTTTTATATTAGTTAATCCTTGTTTTTATTAAATATATTGTGTTTCTTATTTTAAAATTTTTATTTCATAACCATAGTTTCATTATAAAAGAGGTAGTTTTCAATATGGTTATTATTTTTAAAGATTTATATTGGAGATAATCATGGTCGAAACAATGATATATTTTCAAAAGGTGGATTTCATTATAACTCTTATATTTAAAAAAAACATGTTTTATATTCAATTTTAAAAAATTTATTATTTTTTGGTTTATAATGATATTGTATTTGAAAAAAATACTTAAAAAACCTTCATTGTTTATTTGAAAACTATTTTATAGGTCTTTTTAATTTATTTATGTATTCTTAAAATATTCATGTATGTGTGTTTTTTTATAAATTATGTTGTATAAAAGTTTCATTAATTTTTTTACTATTATTTTATGTTGTTTATTTTCATTTTATTTTATTTGATGAAATAATAATTGACGTTTTATGTCATTGGTTATTGTATTTTATTATATTTTAAAAATTGTCATTCGGATTTAACATTTGTTTTTGTGAAAATAGAAATTTAATGTTTCTTCCATATTTGGTTTCCAAAAAACATCAATGCTGAAAGTCACTTTATATTTATATTTATTTTGGATTTGAACATCTTTTTTCAAGAAAACTATTATAAAACTAACTTATAAAGTTATTTCAATAACAACATTCATAATAATAGATAATAAAATTCCCTCTATATACATAATCATAGAGTGGATTTCAATGTCTATTTTTCAGTAAAACTAGTATTAAAAGAGAGTTTCAATATCTTTTTCCAAAAAAACAATGTTTAAAACCACTATATTTGTAAATTTAGAGTTGATATCAGTGTCATTTTTTATATTAACCACCATCTAAAGTGATTTTAACAATGTTTTATAAATAATTGATGTAAAAAAATTAACATCAGATGTATTTACATCCCTTCTTAACTGAATATAAAATTGAAAAATAACTAACATTAAATGGTTAATTTCTAGTATTTTTTCATTAAGTGATATTTTAAATCAATTGGGATCATTATTTATATTATTACCTTTCTTTTGGATAAATCCATTAATAAACTCTATGGATTATCTTATTGTTTCTCATGAGAAGGATTTAATGTATATTTCAATAGGGGAGATTTTTATAATCTCTCTCTTATTTCGAGATAGGAAAATCTAGGTTTTCTTCATTAGATCCTTGTGGTTATTGTCTTAAAGAGTATCCATATGAGTTTCTTTAAGAATAGTTCTTAGGGTTGGTGTTTTGAAAAACCTATGAAGTGTGTGAAATGATACATTTAAGATATTATAGAAATGAATTTGGTGAGGTATTATGTTTTATTTTATATGTAATGTTTATAAGACACATTATGCGCTATAGTTAGTATTATTATAGTGATAATTGGGGAATTTATAAAGTCTTTTTGGGTAAAACATTGTCTGACATGAAAAAATAATTTAACTATAAAATATTTTTTCACTAAAATGACATTTATTAAACTACAATTTTCATATAACCCTAGTAAAAAAATTTATTCATGTTTATATAGTTGATGTTAATTATTTGATATGATTATTGATTTGTTTCATCATAATTTTTTATTTTGTAGTAAACTAGTTAGGTTTCATTGATATTAAAAATCAATTAAACTGTGTTAAATATTTATATAATAGAGGACAATTCCTAATCCTAGTGTGTTAAATGCATTAACAAACTTATTTTTAATATTTTGATGATATATGATACCTAGTTTTCTATACATTATTGGGGTTAAAAAATGTAATGGAAACAATTATTGATTATATTGTTATATTTCTTTCATTCTTCTGTATTTCTTATGTAGGTACTTGGGTATTGAAAATATCTCCAATGTCTTATATTTTTTTATGCTATTGATTTATATATATGATTTGAATATTTTATATTTATCTAATATATGAAATAGGTGATAAATAGGTTATATCATTTAAAAATGGTTGGGAAAGGGTACCCCAACAACCCATGGGCATCATCTCTCTATTTTCTCATTATATTATCCATAAGTGTATATATAGTACGCCCAAGGAAATATTGACCATAATTTTTTGTGTGTTTGGTTGGCCACGGTGTGTCATAATGGGCTATGGTAAGGATCCTAGAACCCTCTATAAACATTCCAATATATAGATATTACACTACTAAGAGAGTTTCAAGGTATTCATTTGACTAGAAAACCACATTAACTTATGTCTCCTTAAACTATTTATTAAAGTTACAGCGTCTATAATCCATAAAATTCAATTACTCAATGTTTTCCCTCTAAATCTGAAAGAACATAGTCGTGGTTTATTCATTACATATATATTTAGTTATGTTTACCAATTTCATTCATAAGATTTACATGTTAATTAAATTCACACTCAATTAGGGATGATGATAACACCATACACCTATTTTTGTTGAAATCTAAATGATGGAAGATATTGAGACTTAATATTTCATATAGGGTTTTATTATATTAATTTTTTATGAATGAAATAAGTTTCTATATGATAGTAATATACTATTTGATCACGCTCATAACTAAATCATGCAGTAAATTAAAAAAACATTAATCTCATCTTAAATTTATTTAAACTATTCATCATATGTTTATCATTTTATGCGTTCTCATAAACATTAACATTCACAAAAAAAATAAAAAATGTATGAATTAAATAAACTATCTGAATAATCTTGATTATTTGTTATTGTTTTATCCATTTGAACTCAATAAAAAACCAAGACCCAAGAGGTATAATACTTGAGTCTTGTCTAACTCGTAACACAACTCGCACCCTAGTCTAATGTATCACCATATCATCTATAATACAACATCATCTTGGCATGGTCCACATCTTTCAAAAACCTCAACATAAATATAATGAAATTTTACATTTATTACAGGTTTTACTTGTGAATTTTTTTATCGCTTATTGTGTATATGGTTTTTCATATCTCTGAGTTTAGTATTGCATGTGTATTACACATTCCAAATACCCCTTCCCTAGCATGTGAGTATAAATAAAAATGACTTTTCTACATAGTTACTAATTTATAATGTGTCATTTATATCGTATTTAATAAGATAATGTATATAAGGGTTGGAGAACCCTTTTGGGTATTTAATCCCTACTATATAATAAAAGGGGGTTATTTATGAGGTAATAATTGTAAAATTTATTTTTATATCTCTTATATCCTCTTTTATTAATCAAAGAGATATAAATAATCCTTTTAGGAAATCGATCCAGTCACACAATTTTGTATCACGGAATAGGGTCATTGTGATCGTAGGAACATCAACAGTTCCATCAGTACTCCACACTAGCATAAATATTATAATACATATAATTAACATAGAATCTTGAATCATGTGGGGAAGATCTATAGGGGTTTGACTTTTTATCCTTCATGAAATGACCACTGGTGATGAGCCATTCATGAACACGCAATCAATCTGAACAACGTAATCATATGTTTGAATTTTTATACTTAAAGTTCATCATGGGAGATCCACGAAATTTGTACTAGGTTGTTCTTAACAAATGATTATGTAGTTACATTAATATTCAATGGAAAATTTTAAATCCACGACCCATATTCTTTCACTTCATGCCTCGATACCTTTAGGATAGGTATTCACTAGACTAATATTTCGTATATAAACATCATTGTATAATTTTGGAAGTATAATGAGGGTACATGATGATTCATGTAGGAGTATAATTATAGTTATATGGCTATATAACCACTTGAAAATCTTAATTATATTAAGAGGTATGTGTAAAAAATATCTCAATTTAAATAATTGGGCATCAAAAGGCCTAATAAAAAGGAGGATCTTGAATAAAGAGGAGAAGGATAGGATCCCTTACCTTGAGAGGGTTCTACAGAAATATTGGGAAGATCTTATTAAAAGAATGGGGAACCTTAATAGAACTATATAGAGGGAATGGAGGAGTGAATTTATGTTACAATGGTTTTTAGTGACGTTCAATTGTAGGTTGGGTGGGTTTTTATTGCAAAATGAATAAAGAAATTATTATAAATTTCTAAACCTCAATTTATTTCTCTATATGGTAAATTAATACAAACTATACTATGGTTTTTTAGAAAAAAAATTCGAAATAGTAGTGTATTTAATTATTTTATAAATCTAGGAACTGAAATTATAAAAATAATATCCTTGGTGATGTGTAAGTGACTCATGTTTATAAAGAATATATTTGAAATCCTTAAAATATAATATAGGTTTTGGAGGGTTCATTAATGGTGTATAAAATTAATCAAATAACTCAAAAACATTATTTAAATCCTAAAACATAATTTTATTCATGGCTATAGTTAATATTATTTATTACATCACTTTTGGGGTTTTATAATGTCATAATACATACAATATAGGTATACCGTATTTAAGTTTTAACCCTAAATTTGATTGCCTCTAAAAACTATAAAAAAATTACAAATTTATGCATTGGATCAGATTATTTCAAAAATATTGTTTATTTTATCAAAATAATTCTATACATATTAAAATTTATTCTTTTAAATAGAAAACCACCATTAATTGAAAAATAGTGGATTTATTATTATATCATTTTATTTACCCATATAAAAATTTTATTTTAATTCATAAATTGTATTATCTTTTTTATTCAATATATATAATTTATTAATAATATTTTATTAAAATATCGTTTATTTCAAAAATTCATTAATTCATCAAAAAAATTGTCTTCTTTGGAATAATATATTTTCCAAAAATACAATTTATGTTTCATCATATGAAAATATTATTTTTATCAAACATGTTATTTAATCATTATAATGTAATAATGAAATATAAATATAGTAATTAATTTATAAAATAATAAAAAATCATAATGTTGGGTTCTAAATAAATGAACATTTTTTAGACTAGTGAATTTCTAATGGTTAAGGTTTGTGACGATGAGATTTTATTATGGTGGTTTAGTGAATATGGTTTGGTCCATGATATTGACGAGCTTTAACTTCTCCCATAAATGGATTCCCACATTCTTTGGTTATTTAATATCACCTTGTCCTAGGTTAATATAAAATCCCATTGATATTATCTAACTCAAAATCTCTAATAAAGGGGAATCTTAAGGTATGGACCTACTAGTTAAGCCAAAAACGTACATTATCTATGTCAATTTAGATACATTATGGATTAAATATGAATGTATTTAATAGGAGTGGTTTTAGCATCTGATGTGGTATTGGATCGCAATATTTCAATGGATATAGGATGTTGTTTTTTATATAACAATTGTTTTCAGTTTTTATTTTAGTTTTTAGTTATTTATTTATGGACTATCATATATATATTTTCTCAATATAGTTTGTTTTTTGATAAAATCATATATAATTTAGTTATACTATTAAACTTGGTACCCCAAATAGATATTTACATTACCTAGTTTATAGATTATGTTTTTGAAATTTTTTGATTTATAAGCAACTCATGCATAATTTTTAACAAAATACAATATCAAACTATTTTTTTAAGTGGTTAAACCTTTCCCCAATGATAAAATGAGAACCACAGTGCTAATAGATGGCCCCTAAATATTTGGGGCTATAATTAGGGTCGTTGATAACCCAGTTTAGGTACTACTCGAGTATCTAGGTCTGGGATGTTATAAGCCCCATGGGCCTTTGTAGCATTGATAATGAATCTGAATTTTATAATCATTAAATGTTATTAAGGAGTGGCCACTAATAAATAATAAACACTACACAAGATAAAAAGATATTTCTAATGATATCCATCAAATATATATATCTCAATACTTATTTCAACCATATGTATTACATATATTATACATAATCATATGATCTATTTGTCAAAGGAATTGGGTGACCATGAGAAACAGCTATTTCAATCTCATATAGATAATTTTTTCTTAAAGTATAGACTTAATAATAAGAATAAACACATATCATTTATTTCATCCAAGTATATGATAACATCACATGTCACTAACATGAATAAATAATCGCATCACATGTCGCTTATCTAGGCCAGAAAACTCTCTTCCTTGATCATTAACAATCATGGTTATATATTTAATAATTTTAATAAAAGAAGATAAATCCCATAATAATTAATAAAAAAACTATCACATGATTTGAATCATGCACAATCACCCTAGATTAGTTCTGTCTTAATTATACCATAAGTAGGATATCAGAGTATAACGTTTTACACGTATGAATGACATATATAATAAAAAAATAAATCATTGCATTATATATAGTACTTAATCACTCTAATATTTTAGAATAAATTTCTCATTAAATAATTTTATTTATTTGATATTTTGTGTTACATGTAATATCTAGTTTAAACAAATCATGATATACTATTAAAGTATTGTTATGTGATAGTCATAAACTAGACATTATGTTAGGGAGTATGAATAGGATTACCTATATTAGGGAAAATTTATAGTTGCATATGTATAAAATTAATTCATTGGCCATCACTTAATTTGAAATTAAAATAAAAATCATTTGAAAATAAACAATATGTTTTTCATAAGAAAAAAATTGTTTTTATGCTTATAACTTATTTAAATAATAATTAAATAAATTAATCAATAATTTTTATTAATTTTACTGAAATTTATATACTGAGTATTCATTCAAATTTTTTAATATTCATATAATATTTTTTCTAGTCATTGGATAATAATAAACAAAGTTTTATTATTAAAATTGTATTTTCTGAAAAATATGTTTTCATTGAATTTGGATACTTATTTTCAAATTATGTTACATTGTTTAAAGATATTTAATCTATAAAATTTGAATCTATATTTTTAATTAGGAGTTATGAATTTTTTAAATACGTATCTATTATATTTTCTATTATGAATAGAAATTGTGGTAAACTTTATCACATTGGTAAAGGGTAAATTGTGTTAAACCAAATAAAAACTAAATGTTAAAATAACCATTTTTTATATTAATTCTTATTTTATAAATTTAATTCTACACTTATCACATTAGGATCAATATTTAATTTTGTAAGGGTTATTTTTTAATGAAAATTAACTATATAATATTAAAATCAATGAAAAATAAAAAATCTCACACTCTTACTTTTAAAAATTGATTATATTTTAACATAGGGAAAAAAGAAAGTTATAAATTAATATAGATGTATTTTTTGATAATAATGAATATTTTTCATATTTTAAATTTATTTTTTGTTTTTATTTAATATATAATTACCTTAAATTATTATTTCACGCCAATATAGTATTTCTCTAATTATTAGAAAAAAATAAATGATTTTAATTTTAATAAAAGTAATATAATTTGAACAATTTATAGTGCTACATGAATTTTCTATATTATTATGAAATATCATTTTTGTGTTAAAGGATTATATTTTAATTCAAACTTTTTATTTATGTCTTTTATATCAAATAAAATTATTTATTTAAAAATTGACAATAATGATATTTTATTAAATTATATTAAAATAATAAAAATATATAAATTGGAAAATATGGAAATCATATGGTCTATAATTTTATACATTTTCCATTTTGAAACCTATTTTTACCTACTAAGTAAAATTAGAACCCTTTAAAATTGAAAAAGACGTTATCACGGTTAAGGTTAAAACAGATTGACTAAGTAGTTAATGTAAAAGATAAGGATTAAAATGACACAAAAACCTATATAGATTTTATTTCATGGTTCCTTCTAAACTCCATAATACATTATATTATAACACCTATTTATTTTAATCATTTTAACGGAGAATTAATATATATTATTTTAATCTTTAATAAATCTCAAGAGTACCTCTCTCATTAATTTTAAAATGGTTCCCCTCGTTTTTCTACATCACACAACTTTGGTCCTTCTATAACAATAAAAAACTAAGATATTATATTATATTTTATCCTATAAATATTTTAGTGTGTATTTTCTTTTAAAAGGATGGAGCCTATGTTACTTATGAGAATATCTAAAGAAGTTGTTTCAAAGAAGAGATAATTTCCGTAAACAGTCACTTTCTTTTTAATTATTCATTTACCTTCTATGAGTATATTATATTATTTATAAAATTTTAAATTATGTTTCTAAAATATATTAAATGTTTTTATAGTTATGAAACCACATTTTTTTAGTGTATTTTTATCAAATAGTAAGTTAAATTATTTCTCGTGTGTATATACGTCTTATTATCTCCATATAGCGAGACAATTTATTTTTTGTTACCATATTTCATGGATGATTGTTATGATGAGATTAGAGTTAATATGTAATATTTTTGAAATAATTATTCTTCTTAAATGATTGTATCATATATAACTTCTTACCTTCCAAACCATTTGAAAAAATATAATGTCTCTCTTGAGGAAGTGTGGTCTACCACCTCTACAAAAAATTGTCATTTCTTTTTCATTTGAATTTTACATGTATGGTAATAAGGATGGGATTAATTAATATATATGATATATATTATTTAATAATAATTATTTAATGTTTATTTATTAGTTACCCTTATTTATTTACACCTAATGAAAATTGAAAATAATGTCCATGCATGTATATATCCTACTATCTCCATGAACGGTGTAATTATTTTTTTATCTCCAAATTTTATGAATGATTATAAATATTTATATAATAGATATATATTATATGTATATATTTATTAATATATTTTATATTATGTATCCATGATCAAAATAAAGGTAATATACATACAAATCCCAAATTCTCTTGAAAGAAGAAACAGTTAACACCTAGGAATGAGGATTTTAAAAGGGGATTAATAATAAAAGCGGTGTTGAAATGTTATGAGGGGGTCCTATATGATGTTATAAGATTATATATAAATTTTTAATAGAATTATAATAAATTTAAATTTATTATACATGAGTCTATAGTTCTTTCTTTGAAATACAAACATGAGGTATTTCTTTTTTGTTACAATCTCATTATTTATTAGGATTATTTATGATTTAGTTTTTTATGATCAAATATTATTTTATAATTCTTAAGAAACTAATTAATTTTATTTTCCACTTTTTATTTCTTAAGAATACATTTTTTCATTCATTCTCCTCTCCTAATGTACTCAAGAGATAGAAATTTCATTTTTAAGAAAAATTGAATTTATTCCCATATTCGGTAAAAAAATATTTTTATTCCATTTCCATGCTTTCTAAAAAAACTTAATAATATTTTTAATATTTTATATTGATTTTAAATCCATTTTTACCCATTATTTATTTTTTCTTAAAAATTTAGATGTAATCTTATTTTCGTTTTTTGGATTAGTTAATTTATGACTTTTTCCAAAAAAAATTATGGATGAAATGTATTATTTTAAATTATAAAACATGAATGAAATATCCTGCCATCATAAAAAATCACTTATTTTAAGAAATATTTACATTTTTTCATATTTATATTAAAATAAAAAAAACTACTTAATATTTGTTAAAATTTTATTCTTTAAATAAGTGGTTTTAAAGTGGAAAACATATTTTTTCAAGAAATGTTTCAATGATATTTTAATGGAATTTATCATCCATGATAAAATTATTGTGGTTAATTATTCTTTAATGTGGAAATGATCCAATTATTTCATCTACATTCATTCTATTAATGGATTGTAATGATTTTGATTTAATAATGATTCTATTAAACCCATCTCTTTTCCATGGGTTAATTAATATTCACCTATTTCTTTTTCACAGATTATGCTATAATGAAATGATGAAATGTTTATGAATCTCATTATATATTATTGGGTTATTATATTATGAGTTTTTTATAATCTTATGGAATATATATGTCTGATTTTAATTATGTGATGGGTTGGATTTGAACTATGTAGTCCTCCAATGGATTCTATAAACATGGATATCTCATGAGATAAACATGAATGGAATTTGAAGTGAACCGAGTTTAGTAAGTGACTTTGTCCACTATAATTGTCATTGGAGTGAACCTTGACAACTATTATTGTTTGGTGAGTGAACCCAATAGTCTTGGTATTGATCCTTAACTATTGAGGAAATTAATTTTCTATTCTTATGTGTATTCCATAATTCAATGTCTTATGCCAATGTAATGCTATCACGGTTCATATTATTTGATTCTATTCTGATTTATGTCTTTTGAACTACTAATATTTACTTCATGAATAAAAATTATGATCTATAATATATTGGGTATGGTTTTTAAATGTTAATATCATGTTCTCATATGCATATGTTCATGTTTTGAATATCTGAACACTGGTATCTATTTTGTTTTCCCTTTATAAGAATATGAGCTCCCCCTTTCTTATGTTACCTTTATCCAGGATATATGATGGATTATATGTATTATATGTATGATAAGTATTCTAGTTATGAAGAACTTAATGTAAGACTCTTATGAATAAGTTATTTATGTAACCAATTTTCTAATGATTCTTGACCTATATGATTCTGACTAGGATCATAATTTTATGTAATGAATATTTATCTAATAATATATAATATATATTTATGAAAAGTATGGTTCTCTATAAGTATACATACTGGTTAATCTAGATAAAAACTTATTTTTTTCTTCATGAGTGAAAATTAGTATTTCTATCCAAAACAAGAGTCATGTTAATCATTACATGTTGTCACAATCAATAATTTTTTATGAAATCCATCAGTTATAAATAACTTAAATTTATATATTTATGGTTTATATATTTATTTATACCATGAAATATTCCTCCCACGTGAATTTATTTTAAATAATAGTTTCCTTTTGTATAAGATGTCACATTTTTCTAATTCATAAAATCCTTTTACAATACTATAAAAACAATAAGTGTTAATATTTTTCATATTCAATAGGAAAATACCAAAAAAATTACATTTTTTTAAATTTTTAAACATTTTGAACATGTTACATCACAATAACAATAGTCAAATATAAAAGTGACATTTTATATATCTCTATATATAAATTTAATAAAATCATCCTATTATAATCCTTTAGTATGATAACCTCGGTGAAGAAAAATAATTAGAATAATGGTGAGATTTTGAATTCATAAATATTATGTTCAATACAATAATATTATATTGAAACTTATTTTCTTCAAAAAATACAATTTTATAGTGTTAATGAATTATATTACATAAAATTTTTAAACTATTATAAGATTTATAATATTATTATCTTAGAATCGTCCTATTCAAATTTTTCTTTGAGATACTTTTCTTAATAAATTTTAAATATATCTCTTTATATTAAAATATTCATTTACCATTATTTACTATGCACTATATTATATAAATTTTATTCAATTTTTAATTACACAAGTTCCATTTATTTTTTTTATTTTGAACTTATCTACGTTTATAAATACTATTATTAACCTATTAAAATTATTTGTTCTCAAAATATATCTATAAGGAGCATAGACACCGTATGTAAATAAAATAACACTAATTTATTTTAGTGGTAATATTTAACAAATGAATTACTAATAGTCATGTCTCATGTGTAATGTTATGTATTTAGATAAGTATTCTTGATAAAAATCCTTATTTGTTTTGATATACCATAGATGATTGGATGAAACTCTTTACCTCTTATTTGAATAAATAACTCAGATAAAACACTTTTATCCTAGATAAAACTCAATTTATTCATTCATTTTTAACTATGTTATTGGTTTTATTAAATTGTAAACCATAGTGGAAAAAATCCTCTCATTTATTGAAAAAAATATTTTCCTACATATACAATTCTCTTATCACATCAAAGAAAATGAGATGAATATACACATCAAATTTTATAATTTCAAAATCTTCAAAACATGATGTATTTTTTTCATTATATTTCTCCATTATAGAAACACTTGTATTTATAAAGACATTATAGTTCATAAATGATTTATTTAATTCTAGTTTCCAACACATATTCACAATAATCAATTAGTACACTACTAGGATTATATACCATTAAAAATCAAAGAATTTATTTCTATAAACTCAAAACATATCATCGAATATTTAAAGAGTTTTACGCACCCCTATAATTATTCTAGGAAATTTTATCTCTGAAGTATAGGGAATTTACAGTTTAGGAATTAACCAACCTTCCTTACACCAATTATATATTTTAATGACATAGACCAATTATTAGACCCTCTAATAATTCAATTTTCAATCTTAAACTTTTACACTTTTATACTTTTATCATAACACTAGACCCTAGACATATAATATTATTCTCATTTATCCTCAACATATTAGGGATATGGGGTAAACATTTTTTGAACTCATTCATAATGAGTTTCATAATAAATTAGTGGAACCATTCTAATAGTATTTATACAATGAAATATTAGTTACATATAGACATAAATGATTTTTTCCTCTCTAAATCAATAATATACCTTATAAGATTGATTCTATTAGTACAAAATAAATTTATATTTCTGATTTTTCATCTAAAATATTCATTTCGAACAACATATCACCCATTTTTATCTTTTTAATAATGATATCATTAAATGTTTTCTCTAATATTGAATGCATCCATATTCCAATGATGCTTTTGTAACTTAGGATCAATGGATACAAGATTCATGGTATATATTTTACATGAATCCTTCTTATACATTATATAAGTGTCTAAATTTTTAAATAGCTTCACCAGTAAGATAATCATAAAGTTATTTCATTAATATGTAAATTATTTACTTTCATAAGAACCACTCTTTAGTTTGTTTACCAATATAAGTAATTACTTACATTAATATTTTCGTTTTACCAGATTGATCACAAATATATGTCTGATGATCATTCTTTTTTCAATAATATATTATTTTATTAAAAGATCACCGTGTTTTAAAATAATTTAATACAGACTTTTATTGAAAGTTTATTCACAAAAATTATTACCACTTGATTTTACATCAAATTTATTATAATAAAAAAAACTATATTTCTTAATGAATATAGAAATAAAATCTAAAAATATAGTTTGTGGTTATATATAATAGTTAATCATGTTATTTATATTATTTAAATATATTGGATATTTATGTCGTAAAATCATTTAAAAAATCTATTATATGGTTTATTTAAACCCCATTTCTCCATAATATTACCCACTAGGGTTTTATTTCTAAGTAAAACCTACAAATTATTCCAAAAATATACACTTAACTATAAGGTTCATCTATATCGTACTCACCTAAAATAAGAAAATAAATGGGAACCTAACTATTAGGGTATCTTGTATTAAATGATCAACTTCTTGATGAGTATTTGATTTAGAATAAATCCGGAACTTCTTATTTTAAGGGGGGTTTAATATGTCACCACCTTATCTAATGCATTACATTCATCTATACATGATTGAAATGATTTAGTTTCGTATCATATGACTTATACCACATTTATTCATTCCCAACATATTAATGTATACAACTTTATATAACTAATTATTTATGTTACTTATCCAAAATTATATCTAATTATATCTACATGTACTTAGATGTATCTCATTAAGGTATAAAAAATCAATTTTAAATTCCCATAATTTATGAATACTTTACTTTGATTTTTACATGTAATGGAGGTGTGGGGGAAATGTCTAATTTAAGAAAGTATTAGTCTTGGATGAAAATTTATCAAGATTTTAAGATTGAACCTTGAATAACATTTTTGTTTTATGATATGTTCGATTAAGAATTTGGGATATTGAATTATAGTGTATTTCACAATGATTAATAAAGTTTTTGTATGATTTTTTTGTTGTAGTATAAGTCTTAGTGTATTATATTTTAGTTTCATTTTTCCTAGTTGTGGGAAGGCAGTTGCATATTGATGTTTTTCATTACGACATTAAGAGTTATGGGTTAATCTTATGTAAGTTCTATAATATTATATTCATTTGCTTATAGAATGGGGATATTCATTAGGACTTGGGAGTATTGGATATTGGATTGTATGGTTCTATCATTATTGTAATCATTGTGATGTGGTTGTGATCATTTTTCCATCGTGGTTGTGTAGGAGTGATTGGGTTTATGGGATAAGGCTATGGTTTGTGTACATATTCATTGGTTTCAAATAATTTTGCTGTAATGATATCCATTAATCACGAACTTACTTATTTATATATATTTTCAATTGTTTGAATCCCCATGATTTGGGTAGAATAATGTCTTTATTTCTAGATCAGGTCACCATTTAGGTCTAACAATTCTCATCAGGATATGATATCATATTTCAATATTTAAATAATAAATTCATGATTTATTTCCAATTATCTTCAATTCATCCAATGTCCAATGAACCTAGTAATCGTTTGGATCTATTTTGGGTGATCTTTTTCATTCCTTTGTTAATTTTAATCCTTATCTTGGCATAGTTGAGATCTTTTGATCTCACATGTGTTTCTCTTCCTCATTTCATATGTAATTTTTTATACTCTTATTAAATGAAATAAAAGTATTATTATTTAATTTTTTTTGTGAATTTTTATCATGGAATTGATGATGTTTGGTCACACGTAGAATTTTTCATAGACCCTTACAAGTTTAATGATAGTTGATCTTCATTTGCATCTTATTATCACATGGTGAATTATTGAAGATCCAATTGAGTTAGTGTATTCCAAAGTTATCCTAATTTTATTTCATTGTGAATTTGGAATTATCTTGATTTTGATTTCATTGGGTGGATGGTTTCAATAAAAATAACAATTATAATGAATAATATTATGCATAATTAATATAAAAAGGTTGATTCACATTTTTATATTGGATTTCATGTTATTCCTTTTAAATCAAACCTTTTTGGTTGATATGGGACACAATAGATCTTTTTATATCATTTTTTATGAATAGTCACCATAATAATTGTATAATCACATAAATAAGGTAATGAATTTGAGATTAATGAAATAAATGCATAAAAATATTCTTGGTTATACAATAGGAGTTGAATGAATATTGTAGTATGCTTAAGGGAGATTATTTTCTATGGTTCATTATTGGATTTTTATTATTTTCTATTTTATGTAGATTTATTATTATTTTGGTTAGATAGTTATGTGTTAGTGTTTATATCTTATTTTTGGGATTTTGTTGTGTGGCTTTTTTCATGGTAGTGGTATGGTTGGTTAATGTAGAAATGGGGTGATATTGTAGTTGTAGTTGTATTGTTGACATTGTTACTGGATGGGATTATGTGTTGATAGATGTGATTATGAGAGAGGATAATATAGACATGGTTCAGTTTCCTACTATATTTGAATGTTTTTAGAATAAATGAAATTATAAATGGGTGATTAGATGAATATGACATACAATGGGTTTTTTAATAAAATTTGAAATGTGATCTGTAAGATCCCAGACTTTTTTTGTGGTAGGTTCTTTTTAATTATTTATTAAACTCACTTTTTAACTTAAATAGTTGGTTCTAGGGTTCATGAGTATTCATAGGTGTGTTTAGTTGTTTTTGGATGTGAAAAAAAGTAAGTGAGTCTATACATGGAAAGGTTTGTGGTTGCACACTATTAGTAGAAACTATACGCCATAACCATGTAACCTGTAGGGGGAGGGTGCACAATTGAAAAACCATGCTCATGGGTTCATGTAAATCATAAAAAATTGGATACATTCATTTTCCAAGAACACTGCATGAAGTCTCAATCCATTAAAACTCCTGAAATACAATGAAACCTATATCCCCATTGGAAGGATGGTAGAGCATGGTTAGCACATGGTTTGGAAAATCATACGGCAAAACCGTGTACCTCATTAAATGGTGTGAATCTCTAGTTTTACCCCATTTGGATTTAAGGTATCTAACCCTAATTTATCCCCCATTATTCTTATATCATCCTTACTGATGAACCAAACCCTCCCAAACATCCGAGGGGTGGTACTACCTCGATTCTAATCCATTTTGAATTTCATTGGGTGTGGATAGAAGATCCAAGTGAGTTTAACACTCTTATTCTTTCTATTTTTAGTTAGGGTATTGTGTAGTTATTATTATCCTTACGAAGCCTTAAATAGTTATAATCTAGCATATTTCTAGGTTGGGTCTTGAAATGGGATTTTATTTTGAATAAAAGGCTATGGTTAAGTGAGATTCCATCAACAACCTTGAGGTATGTGGTCTATAAGTTATGTCTCATAGTCTTGATGCCCTATTGAATGTGTATGTGGTTGTGTTGGGTTATGTTCCTACTGTGAATTTGGTTTCCATGGGAGGAAATTTGATGAATTAAAACCCTCATGATCCCCATGGGATCCTATTAGGATGATTTTTCCAGGCCTATGGACACCCAAACATATAGACATATCATTCCATATTGTTTTCGGATGGTTAGACGTGGTGGTCTGAATCTCGGTCTGATTCATGGACTAAGGATCCAAGTTTTCTAACCAATGACCCTTTTTGATGCATGGATCAAATTACTAGCACAATATGAAGTAGGTTTGATGAAAACAGTTTCATCATGGAACAATGTAATTAATGTAATTAATATAATAAATGATAAATGATGTAACTTGTTTTCTTTTTCTTTTTTCATTATTACCTTCACTCCTTCAAACACTATATTTTACTAGATATTTAGTATACACTATTGGTGGTGGCCTACCATGTTATACTCAAAACATACTTTAGCCACAATTGAATACCTTATAAGACTTCATAGATATATGTTAGGAGAAGGTAAGAGTCACTATGTTTGATGTTTTACTTGAGGCTTAAGGATGTACCTGGATGAGTGGACCAGACCTGGTGTTAGGACACATTTTTATGATTCTTTAGCACATATTTATTTTGGGTTTACCTTAAACGTGGCACTCAATGGTATTAAATTTCATGGTTATTGTTGGTGGTGGGAATTTATATAGATTTGGGAAGATATTTTAATAATTCATTTTTATCGTTTATGTAGATTATTTTTTTCCTTATTAATCATGTAGTACCCTCGGTTTCTGGTATGTAACCCTTTCTTGATACTTTTAAGGGTTTTAAAGTAATGGGCGATGAATGGGAGAGTCGGGAGAACATTAAATGGTGTTTTGTGGCAAATGGGAAGTCGCAAGGGCAGTGCATGGTTTTTATAAACCGTGCGTAGTTGGTCTTGGAGGCAGTAGCTTCCACACAGGAAGAACACGGTTTGTCTAACCGTGCAGCCAAACTATGCGTGGAGGCTCTGCCAAGGCAGTGTATAACCCACGGTTATCGCACGATTTGTCTAACCATGCAAGAAAACTGTGCAGCTACTTAAATGAGATCCTATAAAGGTGGATCTCACACATTTTTGACTCTATGTGGCTCTTTATTCCTCCTAAGCGTCCCTAACTCAGGATTTAGCTACTCCTAAGGTCAGAGAAGGTTGTCCCATTATTCCAGAGGCAATCCGAAGGCTTCTCTTGGTGAATCGAAGTCGGATTCTTAAGGTATGTGATCGTTCTAAATCATTCTTGATCAGTTTCATAGATCTACTTAGATCTAATTCTCCTCTTCTCACGGTTTCTTAAATTTACACCTTTAATGGGTATATCTAAGTGTGTGGATACCAAATTGGATGATATTTGGTCATTATCTAGCTAGGAGAAGAGATCTAAGGGGGGTTTTGGAGAATCGACCTGAGTTTCTTGAGCGATCTTCGACCATTGTGGTTTCCATCAAAACCTTTGTGGTAGGATGCTACACTCTTAACTCCTCTCATTAGAATTGATTGGCTTAGTTTCAAATTGGTTTATTTTAATTGTTTTGATTGTGAAAAGCATGGAATAAATCTTTTTTAGTGATGATTTATGGTTTTGATGTAATTGTGAAATCTTGGTGAATTATTGTGCAAACTGATTTCACTTCTTTAATTTAAAATGTTGATTTTAAATTATGATTTCTGAGATTTTAAATGTTTTTATGAAAAAAATGTGTTTTCAATAAAAGGGTGTTTTATTTGTATTGTTCGTGATTGAAATGACATTGATGGATTTGGTTTTCAATAAAAATGGTGTATTATTTAAAAGGTTTGGAATTGAAATAGTTTGAGATTAAAATGACTTTGATGGATTTGGTTTTCAATAAAAAGGGAGTTTTATTGAAATGGTTTGGAATTGAAATTTTTTTGATGGAAATGTTTTTCAATAAAAAGGTGTTTTTATTGAAAGGGTGTTTGTCATGACTGTTGGGAATATGTGGTGTGTGTTCGTTTTTCCTATACTGGTCTTGGTTGAAATATGACCCTGTTCTCGGTTCCAAACGTTTAATGGCACAATGGTAACTATATATGCGAGGCTTGGTTGAAATATGACCTTGTTCTCAGTCCCAAAGGTGTAATGTCACATGGGAAACAATTACCTTGTGACAAATTGGTAGATCGACGAGAGACCACTCATGAGTATGGAACCTTCATAACAAATCATGCATGGTTGGTAGCATGGGTTGGGAAATAGTTGGTTATGCCAAAAAGAAATGTTCGTGAAATGGGTTTTAAGCATTTTTTGTTTTTTTTCTAGAAAATTAATTTGTTGGAAAATTGGTTTCAATTTATCTAGGAATGCCTTTGGTTATGAATGTTTTTGGAAACTTGTTTATATTTAGTTATAAACTGCTTTTGAGAAAATGTTTTATATAAACTGTTTTTATATAAATGTTGATAACTCATCTATCCTAGTGGAATGAGTAGGGAATTCATTGGGGAAACCTACTAAGTTTTATACTCACCTTTGTGTTGGCACTTGGTGATTTTGCAGATGTTGTATTCTGGGACATAGATAAAGGTAAATCACCTTATTGCTAGTGGCTCGTGGTGATTCTTGGGAGATGTTGTGGAGCTTGGAGCATGTAGAGCACAAAGTCATGGTGTCTTTTGAGATAATTGAGTTGTTCATCCGGTGTACCTTGATGCATAGTTTGGTCTTTTGTTGTTTTGTACTTTATGTGGTTTAACATAAATGAAGATGTTTAGTGGTCATTCATTTGTTCATGCATCATTTAGGGAATGTTTGTTTATGCTTGGTTGGTTTATGGGTTATTTGATAAATGGTAAATCATCCCCCACTTGTACTTGAGACCCTTCAGCATGTACTTCTAGCCTTTGTCACCTTGTGGATGTCGCTTAAATTCAAGTAATTACTGGTGGTACTCTCAAGCCAATGAGAATTGGCAGGTCATTACAAATGGTATCAGTTTGTTTGGTTCATGCCTAACAAGTAGTCATTGGTGTTCTAGGTCATTGAGTTGAAATTCATTCTTGTCTATTCCTTGGGTTGAAATATTAGACAAGATTAGGATTGTTGTAACATGAAATGTATAGCATAAAAGGATGTAGCTAACCCGTTTATGTTGAACTTCAAGTTACCATGGTGTTGGGTATATAAGTGTTTTGGATACACTTCTATAATATGGGTAATCTCATTGTCATGGGTTTAGCCAATGAGATGAGGATGACATGCATTGTAGAGGAATAACTTCCCACTGGGATTGAAAATCTCATTGTGAGGAATGAGTAAGTATTTTTTGCAAGGTGAAAATTTTTGAAAAATACAGAAATTGTTTTCAATTATAAGATTTTGAAAACAGGGTATTTGGTGTATTTTTAAAATGGGTTGAATTTTAAGAGGAATGTTTTCAAAAATGTTTGAACATGGGAAGAAGGTCACTTTGAAAACAATTTTTGATAGATTATGTGATAGAATTTTAAATGATAAGCCACGGTTTCTAGAGAGTGATATTGACGGAGGTTGTTGTTGGTTTAGAAAATGGAACCCAGTAGGTGTCGTCGGATCCAACCCAATGAAGCTGTGAAGAATGTGGTTTCACCTGAACCACATGTGAACCAAGAGCTGGTTCAGAGTATCATCCAAGCTTTTCAAGCAGTTGATATGGGGAACCAGAGGAATGAACCAAGGAATGTGGATCATACCATCTAGTCCATGAAGCAGAATCCACCAAAATTTTGGGGTAATGCTGAACCAGAGAAGGGGGGGTGTGGATAAGTATGGTGAATCATATCTTTGATTTCATCGACATGCCAGTAGAGCGGAAAGTAAAGTTGGCGACGTATATGATTGGTGATCTTTCATGTTAGTGGTGGGATTTAGCGGTGGAGGCTAAATTGGATGAAGGACTTACAGGGGAGGATTTTGAAGAATTGTTAAACAAACAATTCTATCCTCACATGTTCATGAACCAGAAAACAACATACTTCTTCAGTCTGAAATAAGAGAGTCCCTCTATCATAGATTATGCGGAAATATTCATGAATTTAGCCCGTTTTGCACCAGAGGTTTCAGCATGTGCGTCGTTGAAGGCACGCATCTTCGAATCGGGTCTAAGGAAAGATACTCGGTCGAAGATTGTGGTTCTCCGTATTAAAGATTATATAGAGATGGTAAACAGAGAGACTATTACTGAACATGATATCTCAGGATCGATAGGAGGGGGAATGATGATACCAATGGGAAATGGTGGGAACTCAACTGCTGGGAAAAAGAGGAAAAGGCATACATATTTCAATGGTGCGAGTGCAAATCAGAACCAGACAGCAGGATCAATGAACCTTCCTCCATGACCCCAGAGCAAAGCAGGTTGCTTTTAATATGGTTCTACTGACCGCATAAAGAGAGAGTGTACGGTGCAACCTAGAGCATGTCACAATTTCATGAAAATGGGGCATCTACAACGCTCTTGTAGAAATCCTCCGAGGTCGGGTGCGCATGACACATCCCAAGCGTCACAAGCATCGTATGATTCGACAGGATGAGGATAGATGAATCATTCTAGTTTGTATAACAGAGCTAGCCATGGGGATTCTTGAAATACCTTGACTCCTCAACCAGGGCAATCTTAGTAGGGAAACAAGGAGAACAGTTCAGCAACGAAGAAATTGTATGGAGATGAGTAGATGATTGTTGATGATTAGGCAGAACCATGAATAGTTATAGGTATGATTCTTTTGAATTATACCCTTTTTCAAGTGTTCTTTGATACTGGAGCATCGCATTCCTTCATTGCTTCTCGTGATGTAGACTTTCTATGTTTAAAACTTGAAATGATGTCTTCTGTTTGGAAACAAAAAACACCTCTTGGTGAAAGAGAATGTCAAGTCATTATATGTAGATCATGTGCTATAACTGTTGATAGAGCGGATTTAAAATGAGACTTCTCGATATTGGACATGTATTTCTATGATTTAATCCAGGGAATGGATTGATTGATAATGTTTAAGGCTCACATCGACTGTTATAGGAGAACAGTTAGTTTCACGACTGAGGATGGCATCGACCATCTCTTCAGAGGAGAGAGGATTGTAAAGAAAGGTGCAAAGAGCTTGTTGGAACCAATGTTGGGAAAAATCTCTTACCAACAGGTGGAGTTGACTTTTGAATCAATGAAATAGATTGAGGAAAATATTTTTCCAGCTATTGTGGATAAATTCTCATATGTCTTTCCCAATAACTTCTCAAGGTTATCACCTCTAAGGTAAGTGGAGTTTATGATTGATCTCTTTCCAAGGACTAGTCCCATTTCCTGCCCATATTATAGGATAGAACCAATATAGTTGAGAGATTTTAATGTGCAGTCAAAGGAGCTAGAAAGAAAAGGGTTTATTCGAATAATTACATCTCTATGAAAAGAACCAATTTGGTTTGTGAATAAAGAAGATGGAACTCTTCGGTTTTGTGTTGATTATTGTAAGCTTAACCAAGTTACGATAAAGAAAAGATATCCAATTACACACATTGATGATCTGTTCAATCAATTAAGGGGAGATCAGTGGTTCCCCAAGATTGACTTGTGATCAGGATATCACCAATTGAGGTTTTCGGAAGGAGGATATTCCAAAGATAGCTTTCAGAAGTAGATATGGCCACTATGAATATGTATTAATGCCTTTCGGTCTAACTAATGCACTAGTAGTCTTCATGGATTTGATGAGTTGGATATTTCAATGATATCTGGATTCTTTTGTTGTGGTGTTTGTGGATGATATTTTTGTCTATTCAATGACAAGGGATGATCATGAGGTGTACCTGGAAACAGTTTTAAAAATCCTGAGAGATCATCGCTTGTATGCAAAATTATCAAAGTTCGATTTTTCGATACAGGAAGTATGTTTCCTTGGACATTTCGTTTATGAGAAAGGCATTTTTGTTTATCTTGAAAAGACAGAAGCTGTTATCTTTTGGAATCCACCGATGGATGTGTTCGAGATACACAGTCTTCATGGTCTAGTTGGTTACTACCGACGCTTTGTGTGTGATTTCTCATGACTAGATTCACCAATGACAGCTCTAACTAAGAAGAATTATCTCTTCCAATGGGCAGATAAATGTAAGAGATCCTTTTAGGAACTGAAAGTATGCCTTACATCGGCACATATCATGATCTTGCCAAAATCGGGAGAGGGTATGTGGTGTATTGTGATGCATCAGGATCAGGGTTCGGTTGTGTTCTCATGCAAAGAGATCATGTGGTTTCTTATAGTTTAAGGAAGTTGATAGTTCAATAGAAAAATTACCCAACACATGATTTGGAGTTGGCTGCAGTCGACCATGCTTTGAGAACATGGAGACATTATCTCTTTGGTGAGAAATTTTTTGTGTTTACGGATCACAAAAGCTTGAAACACATTTTCTCACAGCGAGATTCAAATCTGAGGCAAAGGAGATGGATGTATTATCTCTAGATTCTTGACTTTGACTTGATTTACACACTAGGAAAAGGGAATTCGGTGGCGGATGCATTGAGTATAAATTCATATGCTCAGTTGGTGAAAGAAGCTTCAGCCGAATGGGATTTGATGTCGGTATTAGCCGACATGCATGTGGAATGTGAAGACTGAGGTGATGTTGCTATTTTCTTTTCAGCTACAGTAGTTCCTAATTAAGTGAAGATGATCAAATAAGCACTAAACATCTGATGCAGAATGTCTGGTTGCAAGTTCAAAACTTAATGGTGGGGAGACCATTGATGTCTAGAAACATGATGGGGGTCCAGTTTCGTTTTTCAGAGATCGGAGGGTTGTACCTATGGTTTGTCTAGAATAACTCCTTCATGCTTACCATCATTCAAGATGGGATATACATCCAGGTAAAAAGAAGATTTATAAGGAGTTGAAGGTGCAATTTTGGTGGAGTGGCTTGAAAAGGAAGGTGGCCGAGTTCATCTCATGAAGCTTAACTTGTCAGTAGGTTAAAGCATAGCATTAGAGACCAGATGGTATGTTACAATCTTTACCTATCCTAGTATGGAAATGGGATCAGATAGAAATGGATTTTGTTATAGGTATTCCATGAATGGTCCAGAAACACGATTCTATTTGGGTGATAGTGGATCATCTAACGAAGTCGGCCCATTTCATCCCTATTCATGAAACCCATACAGTGGAAGATCATTCAAAAATATATATACGAGAAGTGGTAAAGAGTCATGGTGTACCAGGGCCTATAGTCTCAGATAGAGATCTGAGGTTCACATCTCGTTTTTTGAAATCATTACAGCAAGCCCTCAGAACTCAGTTGACTATGAGCACGGCGTATCATCTCTAGATGGATGGGCAATCTGAGAAGATGATAAAAACATTGGAAGTCATTTTGCAAGCATGTGTAATGGATTTTTGTGGATCATGGGAGGAGAATATACCCGGGGTGGAGTTCTCATACAATAACACCTATAAAGCCTCGATACACATGGCTCTGTTTGAAGCATTGTATGGGAGTCCTTGTTGTTCTCCACTATGCTGTGCAGAAACGTGTGAAACTTCACTAGTCAGACCAAGATTTGTCCAAGAGACAATAGAGAAGATATAGTTGACTAGAAAGAGGATGGAGACGGCTTAGAGTTGTCAGAAATCTTATGCAGATCACTGTCGAATAGTGTTGTCGTTCGTTGTGGGTGATCATGCTTTCTTGAAGATCTCTCCAAGGCCTGGAAATCATTATTTCGGGAAGCAGTACAAGTTATCTCCTAGATACATTGGCCCTTTTGAGATACTGGAATGAGTTGGAGAGGTGAAATATTGGTTGTAATTACCACCATGGTTTAGTTTGGTGCATAATGTGTTCCATGTATCTCAATTGAAAAAGTATCAACCTGATCCTAACCATGTGATCAGATGGGATCACATTGACCTAGAGCCAGATGCTTCCTTGAAACATATCCTGTTATGGATTGTGGATAGGAAATTGAATCTATTTCATGGAAAAAATCATCGTTCTAATGCAGGTTTTATGGAAGCATGGTCATATTCAAGAAGAGACATGGGAACGTGAGAAGGAAATGAAAGAGCAGTGGCCAGAACTCTTTCAGATGGGTGAAGGTTTTCTACTTTCTGAGGATGGAAAGACCAATGGTGGGGAGAATGTAGTACCCTCAGTTTCTATTATGTAACCCTTTATTGATGATTTTAATGGTTTTAATGTTATGGTTGATGAATGAGAGAGTCGGGAGAACTTTAAATGATGTTTTGCGGCAAAGGGGAAGTCACACGGTCGATGCACGGTTTTTCTAAATCGTGCGAAGTTAGTCTTCGTGGAAGTAGCTTCTGCATGGGAAGTGCATGGTTTGACTAACTGTGTGGTCAAACCGTGCATGGAGGGTCTGTCAATGCAGTGGATAACACATGGTTAGCACATGGTTTGTCTAACCGTGCAAGCAAACCGGGTGGCCACATAAATGAGATCCTATAAAGGTGGATCTCACATGTTTTTGCCGCTAAGTGCCTCATTTTTTCTTCTAAGCGGCCCTAACTGGGTATTTTACTTCACCTAAGGTCAGAGAAGGTTCTCCCATCATTTTGGAGGTTATCTGAAGGCTTCTCTTGGATAATCAAAGCTGGATTCTGGAGGTATGTGACCGTTCTTCATCGTTCTTGATCGGTTTCTTAGATCTACTTAGATCTACTACTCTTCTTCTATCGTTTTCTTATATATACAGTTGTTATGGGTATATTTAAGTGTGTGGATGCCTAATATGATAATATTTGGTCTTGATCTTTCTAGGATAAGAGATCTAAGGTGGGTTTTTGGATAATCAACCCGGGTGTCATGATCGTTCTTCGACCATTGAGGTTTTTGTCAAAACCATTGAGGTAAGAGGCTTCACTCTTGAATCCTATTGTTAGAATTGATTGTCTTAGATTAAAATTGGTTTATTTGAATGGTTTTTATTGTGAAAGGTATGGAATAAATCTTCTTTAGTGGTGATTTATGGTTTTGACGTAATTGTGAAATCTTAGTGAATTATTGTGCAAAGTGATTTGGCTTCTTGATTTTAAAATGTTTATTTTAAATTATGATTTCTGAAATTATAAATGGTTTGATGAAAAAATGGGTTTTCAATAAATGGGAATTTTATATAAGTGGTTTGATATTGAATTACTTTGATGGATTTGGTTTTCAATAAAAATGGATTTTTATTGAAATGGTTTGGAATTTAAATGGTTTGAGATTGGAATGACATTGATGGATTTGTTTTTCAATAAAATGGGAGTTTACAGAAATAGTTTTTATGGAAATGGTGTTGAATAAAAATGTATTTTTATTGAATGAGTGTTTGGAATGACCATTGGTAATATGTGGTGTGTGTTCATGTGCATGTACGAGGCTTGGTTGAAATATGACCTTGTGCTCGGTGCCAAATGATTAATAGCACAATGGTAACTATATGTATACGGATTGGTTGAAATATAACCTTGTGCTTGGTTCCAAAGGTTTAATGGCACATGGGAAACAATTACCTTGTGAAGACTTGGTAGATTGATGAGAGACCGCTCATGAGTTTGGAACTGTCATAACGAAGCATGCATGGTTGGTAGCATGGGTTGGGTATTCCAAAAAGTAATGTTTGTAAAATGGTTTTTAAGCCTGTTTGGTTATTTTTTCTGGAAAAATAACTTACTGGAAAATTGGTTTCACTTGCTCTTGGAATTCCATTAGTTATGTATGGTTTTGGAAACTTGTTTATATTTAGTTATAAACTGCTTTTGAGAAAATGTTTTATATAAACTGTTTTTATATAAATGTTTCTAACTAGTCTATCATAGTGGCGTGAGTAGGGAAGTCATTGGGGAAAACTACTGAGTTTTATAATCACCCCTTCTTTGGAAATTTGGTGCTTTTTTAGATGTTGTTTTCCAGGGCACAGGTAATGGTAAAGCATCTTATTGCTAGTGGCTCGTGGTGATGCATGGGAGATATTGTGGAGCCTGGAGCTTGTGGAGCACAGAGTTGTGGTGTCTTTTGAGTGTCTTGAGTTGTTCATATAGTGTACCTTGATTCTTATTTTGGTCTTACACTGTTGTGTATTTGATGTGGTTTGAAATAAATGAAGTTTTTTAGTGGTAATTCATTTGTTCATGCAACATTTAGGGAATGTTTGGTTACGATTGGTTGGTTTATGGGTTATTTCATAAAGGGTAAATCTCCCCCCACTTGTACTTGAAACCCTTCGGAATTTATTGCTAGCCTTTGGCACCTTGGGGATGTCGCTTAAGTCCTAGTAATGACTTGTGGAACTCTCAAGACAATGAGAATTGGCGGGTCATTACAAAACATCTATGGATAACTACGAATATGCCTATATAGTCTCCCCAGGTTATATCTTTAACCCTCACTACTTTTCGATATCTATTGTAATAGGGGAATGTGTGCTTATGTTTTTATGGAAAATCGGCTCGAGAAACTGGTTATAGTGGCACATGGTTTGAGGTATTATAAATTTATACCAAATTGGTTGTTTTTAATTATTTTTTTATATGGGAAAGGTAGAATAGAGACTAGGATGTGTTGGGTCTCAAAAAATGTACTCATTCATGAGATTATCTAACCCTTGTATGTGGGAAAACCCAAGCACTGAGAGTGGGATTGGTGTTCTTGATGTTTTTCTATATTTACATATTACTTCACCTTGAGTGGGGCACTTATAGTGTGATGTTAATAATTTTTTATATTTCATTTATGACCCAGCATGGAACAATGTAATACATGAATGAATTATTCTAGAAACTTATTGATACATGTGACAAACCTCATGTTATTAACACGTGGTAAAATGGTATTGTTAGGTAGGGAAAATTAAAAATAAAACTTTACCTATTGTAATTTTAAAATAAATTTTTCTGAATAAAAAAATTGTAATCATAAAAAATTCTAAGGATGGTTATGAAATGTTTAAAGATGCATTTAATGAAAAGTGAAATTTTGGGAGTCGGTTTAACCCTTAATAAAATGACATGTGTTATTGGTGTTTGAGAGTTGGTGTTTAGTTAGGGGATATGTTTTTTAGAATTGTATATATGGAGTTGGTTGTTTAGGGTATTAGTGAGACATCTTTTGTTTAAACTGTGGATACCTATATTTATGTGTTTGAGGCTTGTTTTTGGAATTGTAGAGATATTCCACCATGATGAAGTCTACTAGTTTGGAGAAAAGGGGGTATCATCAACAGTTCTCCTCTAGAAGCGGAACAACAATCCCTATTGGTTCTAGTTAATGGAGGTGAGGTTCATTTCCATGATAACCAATCATGTTTTAGGTAGTTTACCAAACAATACCCAAGGAATTTTGTGCTCAGTATGTTCAATTTTATAGGAGGGTTTTATATGTGACACACTCCAATGTTTTCTGAAGAGGTTGGACCTATGAAAATAGAGTTTTGGATTGATTCCATCCTAAGGATTCTCGATCACATGGACACCCCACCCCAAAATAGTGTTTAGATACATACTTATAATTTTTGGGGATCAATGAATAATTTTGGGAATATATGATCTCAGGATGACTATACATAGTTAATTTTATGAAAGGGATTCCAGGAAAAGTTCCAAGAACACTTTCAACTAGAGGCTTCAAGGAAGAGGAAGGTTGAATATTTTAGGTGCTTGACTTAGGGAAGCATGATGGTGATGGATTTTGATGAATTATTCCATGTTATGTATCATTTTTCTCAAATTTGATAAGAGATGACATAATTATGGCTAGTTTATTTCAATATAGTCTTATATTAAATATTAAGTCCCAATTGAATATCTTCCTCTTGAAAAGGTTTTCTAAGGTGGTGGACAAGGCTCTTGTTTCATTGGGGAACATAAACAATGTTTTTGGTGGAAAATAGATTTTCAAAGTTGGGAAATATGGTGGTGAATATTTTAATAGGATAAAGTTATGATGTAAGAGATTTAACCTGAGTTGGGGTGGAAATAATAGTATGGGGAAAGGAACTATCTCCAAGGGGAGTAGCTCGGTCCTTTTCTATAATTGTGGTAGGACAGAAAACAAGCAATGAAACTTCCTGCATCTCCTAGTGGAGTGTCAGGCATTTAGTATGATGGTTTATATGAATAAATTCCATATGAACCCACTACATGTTGGAAGTAATGGAGGATGTAGTCTAGTACATAGCACTGATAGGGGGTCAACTACTCTATATTAGTCTGGTAGTTGGAGTTACACCATCTGCACCATTTGGGGTGGGGGTGCTTCACTTCAGGGAAAGAGAGTCCCTAACAGTAGAGTAGTGAAACACTGTGAACATAGACTGGATCCCTGGGTAGAGGGGTAGGTCAGCTTCATGTAGGTCAGCCTACTTCGGGATGTGGCAAGACAAGACCTTCGGCTGCTTATGTTACGATTCATATAGATTTCACACTTTCTAGGGATTTATTATATAAAGGAGACCTGTATTATTTTTTATATGTTATTTTTTAAAAATATTTGGTTTTATAGGTCGATCACATGTGTGGGGTTATATCAATTGACCCACCATTGGGAGTATGATAAAAAAATATAGTAAGGCAAGGAGTGTTCACTTGTTGTTAATGGTTACCATATCCTTTTGGAATTATTTATGCTTGTGATGTTAGGTCTTGATTTGATATTGAAGATTGAGTATGTGGTGGTGTTTCAATCCAATATCTAATATTACCATTGATGGGAAATGTTTATGTTCCTTGAGGGTGACACTTATGTTCACTGGGAGGAGTAGAATATCCAGGTGGACCATCAAAATCTGGTCTTTTAGTATATAGGTGAGCTCATATATCAAGTGGCATGTCTTATATATGATGATGGGATATTTGAGCAGGACCACTTTCCTTTGGTGGTGGATCGATTCCAATATGTGTTTCCCAAGGACTTACCAGGGCTGCCATCTAATAAAGAGATCGATATTATGAATTAGTTGATGTTATGATCTAAGACGATTTCCATTCCACCATATAGAATGGAACAATAATAACTTCAAGATCTCAAGAATCAACTATAAGAATTAGTGTGTAAGGTATTTATCCACCCAAATACATAACCTTAGGGGTCACCCGTATTTTTTTCTAAGAAGTTTGATGGTTCACTGTGTTTGTGCTTTGACTTCCAAAATTTGAATCCGATAATAGTTAAGAACTCATATCTTCTTCTCAAAATCGATGACATTTTTTACCATTTGAGAGGTTCTTATGTGTTTTAAAAAATAGATTTTTGGTTAGGTTATTATTAGATGAGTGTGAAATCTTTTTATATACCACAAACTAAATTCAGGATATGGTATGGTCTATATGATTTTTTATGTATTTTGGATTAAAAAATGCTCCAACGGTGTTTATGGAATTGATGATATGGATATTCCACCCGTACCTAGAGCATTTTCTCATCATTTTTGAAGATATAATCTTTTTTTACTCTCAAAATCGTAATGATTCTAACAAACACATTGAAATCATCTAAAATACATTGAGAGAGAATCTTCTATATGCCAATGTATCCAAGTGTAGATTTTAGATCGAAAAGGTAAATTTATTAGTTCAGTTAATTTCCAAATAAGGTGTGTTATTGGACCTAAAAAAAGTTAAAATATTCATATCTTGGGAGAATACCAATAAATTATTTGAAATCACATTCTTTCATAGTTTGGTAGGTTATTACTGATGTTTCATCATGGACCTATATTATTGGTAGCACAAATTTCAGTATTGACCATGAAGTGTGTCATGTTTGAATGGTCTAGTGTGTAACGCCCCGACCCTAGTTACTCAGAGTCGGTTCATTATTACATAACATTTTCATGATCACAAGGAAATAATTTCTCAAAAGACCAACAAGTTTAGTATTATTGGAAACATGATTCATACACAAGTTCAACTTTACAACTTGAAAAGAAATAGAACACGAATTTATTCCATTAGAAACATCCAAGCCTCCTAGATTATTCCAGCATGTCACTCATAACTAACTTCTTAATATCCTAGTAAAATGAAACATAAGATTGGGGTAAGCTAAAACGCTCAGTAAGGGTACGCAATACAACATAAGATAATATAAATATTAAGCATGGTGAATAATTGAATCCACATGCCTTTACCAATAATAAATGTGAATACTTTTATGGCAGAAATATGAACTGAGTAAATAATGTCATAATAAAACATAATCATGGGTATTCTACTAGTCTAATGACCACATGAACCATCAATATTTTTTTCATAATGAGGTAATGTATAATTCCATACATTCTGAAACATTTTGTCAAGGCCTCAGCCAAGACATCTAAAAATGATTAAAGCCTCGGCCAAAACCACATATCAAATAGGGAATGGGCCTTGGCCAATTCCACATCTAGTTGTCTCATGGGAGCTACCGATGATTCGAGGAGCTATAGCAGGATCCATCCGTCAATTACTAAGTCCAATACATTCCTCATATGAAAAGGTTGAAATATAACATAAACATTCGTATTAAAACTAGAATATGAAATGTCAATACATTAACCATAAAGCATGAATGGTATGAAAATAGCACATACAAAGTCAAACATATCACAAAAACTTCAATACAATATGGAAGTTTTGTATAATAATAAATCAACTTCAAATAAATTTAAAATCCATCAAAGGATGTTGACATAAATGAAATCAAACCCTTTTTTAGAGAAATATCTCTCTCTATTTTGAAATAATTTAAGAGTCTCATAATTATAAAGAAAAAATATTTTGAAAATATTCTTATAAGCTTGTAAGGGAAGCTTTGATGATGTTATAACGGTATAAAATAGCCACACCTGCCGTATAAGTTAAATAACATTCTTACCATAAATTTGTCGAAAAGGACATAAATTACTTTGTTTGGAAAAGATGCAAAGATTCGTTTCAAAACATATAAGGGTATAAATGACTTTAACCCATTTTTTAGTAAAAAGTAAAAAAGTTTTGAAATAAATTTTTAAGAAACAAGGATGTGGATCATAAAGAGGTCCCAGTAGATACTTAGGTAAAATAACCTCGAATAGTAAAGAGGTTGTGAAATTAACCCTTACCTTGTACTTTTCCTTGGTTGAGGGTAGGTTAACATCCTGTATAATGGTGAAATAATTGTTATTAAATTATACAAGAATCATATACATTAATATGATATCATATATGATCTTTTAACATTACTTTGTTAATAATATATTATAATTATCGTCGTTTTGGGTGTTAACTGATTTGTTTTCCTTTATATTATTTGTTATGTGAGTCATATTTTTTATCGATGGGGTGTATCATATTCATATCCGGAATTATATCAAGTCTTTAAACATTATTTTTAATCATCAAATGAAAATTACTCTTGAATGGATACGATGGAGAATAAATCGCATCGCGTTCGTGGAGACGGTAATCCATACGTACACACGAGCGACAATATTATTCTTTTGATATTAAAATGATATATAATTTGATGTTATACCATATATACAGAATCATTATCATGTTATATTTATTATTTACATCAATTACACATCATTATTATACCCATCCTAATAATAATATGTTGAATAAAAATTACACCCCGACGTGGAGACGGTAAGTTGTACGCACACACGTATGGTGACATGTCATTAAAAGGATGGATAGAATAGTGAATTTGGTTGTACCATATTTATAATAACATCAAAGTATATAGAATATAATTGATTTATTATTTTAGAATGTAAAAAACAAAGAAAGAGGAAGTGGAAGAAGAAATGAGCATGAAAGAGGTGATGAAATATTTACATCTTCTTCGGGTTCTCCCTTTTGATTTGATCAAAAGGGCTCATTAGTTTGTCTTTATAACTAAAGTAAGGCCTCTAGGATGAAGGTAGGACTATTGAGAGGGTATTTGGGCCGATTTTGGCCAATCCAAATGGATTTGAACATGTTAATTATAGAGAAGATGGAGTGCCCTTTTATAAGAGGGGTGAGGGGAACCTTAGGAAAAGATAGAAATATTATTTTACAATAAAATACGTTTCAGTTTATAATGGATAAAAGGTGTATTATTTAAATTATAAGGTGGTTATTGGTCCAAATACACTCAAACAATAGGTTTTAGACAGGTTTGGGTCACTATATTAACCTTATCATTTAGATTTAACTCTTAGTTAAATAGATTGACATTTACCATGTCTCTTTGTATTTTTATATTATATGGTTAATAAACTTACTATAAACTTTCAAGCGAACATAAAGTGGTTCATTAATGACAAACCTATCATTATATAAGTCCTTTGGTAGAAAATTATATTTTTAGGAATAGAATATCAATTAATAATATAATATTTGTTTTAAAAACTCTTTTATGTCAATTTTGAGATTATTTAATAATTGATTTTTATTAAAGTCCTAAAAACATTATTACTTCAACATAAATACATTTAATCAACCATAACATGTCATAGTAACTTATAAAATTTATTTATGGCATCAAAAATTTCAAATTATATTTATGTTAGTATTTAAAATATCATTTAATTGATTCATTCATTAATAAGGAAACTACTACATCATCATTGTGTCATTAATAAATTTAATTATTAAATGTCTAAAAATTATAAATAAAATATCATTATGTATGAAATTTTTTTATCTTTCTAATTAATATTTATATTCAAAGAGATATCATTTATAACCTTATGTAAAAATTGTTTTACTAAAAGATATATGCTTAAGTCATTTGTGTGTTTACTTTAACTTAATTAATATAAATCGTCATTATCACTTACAAGTGGCTACATGGGGTCCCAAAATTGACCCAAAGATGTCCATGTACAGACATATATCATCCAATAGGGTTAGGACACGTTTTAGGATAATTTAATATTATTATAATATTATTGATTACCCTTATTTATCGGATTTACCCTTTAACCATGGTAAATAAAATATTTACTGACGTAATTATTCAAAATGTCAAAAAATAAAAGTTACCAATATACACAATTTGTACCTCCTAGTTCCAAATACAGAATCCATTTTTCTAAATTCAAAATATAGAAGTGGTTGAAATTAATTTAAAATTAATTCCCATTGTCAAAACAATAAGCGTGTTTTTATGGAATAATAACTACCAAAAGATTGAACTTGTCTATGTCAAATTTAAATGGGAAATTAATTATAATGACCTAAGTTGTATTAAATGATAAAATATATTCTAATTATACTTCCAAACCATTCAAAATTCAAAATTTATCACTATTAATTATTTCAATTAAAAAAGTTATTTTTAACTAAATTTTAGTAATTTTCACTATTCATCAAAATATGATTATTATCAAAAAAGTACCAAAAATTCACCCTAAGATAATTTCGATATTCTGAATCTAAAAATGAAGCCCATTTTGAATGATAAAATTCATGAAATATCAATGTGGGTATTACTAGTCATAACGACTAGTGTGAGTGGTTGTGGTGTGTTCGAAATCGAAGTTGCGTATAACACACGCTATTGTATTATTCAAGGAGATGTGTATTGTGTAAGCTTGGTGTGTTACATTCTCCCCTAATTCAGTAAATTTTCTCCTTGAAATTTATGCTCGGTGTTGGAAACATGGGATTCACATTTCAAAATATCTTATTTGAAATCCCACATCGAAAAATGGATTAATGTGGCCTCTATTTTAAAATAAAGAATGGTAAGTATGAAGGTTACTGAAAATAAGACATACTAGGGTTCCATGTAGGAAAACATGGATATGTAAGAGAAAAATAATCATCAAGTACTGATGGGGAGTGATCGAGAATATTATTACGAGAAAGTTAATGATCTGAAAGCCATAAACTTGTGATGGGTTGAAAGGTCTTTGATTACCCCGTAGGAAAAGTAAAATGACAATGTTTTTGTTCTATGTTCCTTTTCTTAATGATGGGTAATTTATTTATGAGATTGGATAAGATCATAAAGAGATATACTTACTTTATAATTAGAGTTTTATCCATTAATAAATGTCTACCACAATCTCATCTTTCACTCCAAAACATAATAGAACTAAAAAATACTCTATTTATCCTAATCGTATAGGGTTCAAAATATAAAAATATACCATTTAAATGATGAAAAATATTTTTTACCAACTAGGGAATTCTTGTAGGATAGTGGTAGGTAATAAAGTCATGTCTCACTTTGATTGTGGGTTTGATTCCTGCAGATTTGTCCGACACGACAGGTTATTGCCTAACCTGCAGCTTATCCTTTTCCTAAGACTATAGTATTATAATATTCCAAAAATAATCATAATAAATGTTTTATCTTTAAACAATACTATCCAAAGTTCTACTTAATACATTAAAAACATTATAGTTATCAAAAATTCATCTGTCCAGACTCTCTGTAAAAGGTATCTAAATTCCAAAATCAATTGTAACATCAGATTCCCCAAACAAAGTAAGGGTTCTCTTATTGCCACATACTGAAAATATGATTACCTTAGTCATATTAAAACCTTAATGAAAAAAACAAGTACTACCATACAATCCTTATATATATCACATTATTCTTATAACTATAATATAGTTCTTGAATCCAAAAACAGAAATACAATAATTATTCAACTTCAACTGTAGTAACTGCATAAGCATGGCCTTGCTCCCTTGGCCTTTTCTAAGATAAGTTTCCTTGGAGCTTAAGATATAATTTTGAATAATGCCCCATTTCTCTAAAATTATAGCATTCAACATTGACAGCAACTTCCTTTCCCTTTCAATCATGAGCTTGGTGTCCTTTTTCACCACACTTGTAACTGAATCCCATTCCTTTTAGGCAAGTACCACGGTGTTTCTTCCCACAATTATCACATAATGGAAAATACTTCTTTCCCTTTTTCCTATTACCTGTCTCTTGCTCCACCATTATCTTATTCTCTTGATTTACTTTATTTTCATAAGATTTAGAGAATTCATTTTCTGTCTTGATAGCACATGAGACAATATCTTCGTATGACGATAAGGATTGCGATACTAAATCTTGATGGAGAAATGGTTTTAACCCATGAAATAAACGATCAATATTACTTCTTGGGTAACATATATAATCTACAGCATGCCTTGCTAACCTTGTAATGTTAGCCTCATACTTTGCAACATTCTCATCCTCTTTCTGCCTCAGACTGAGAAATTGTCTTTCTATATCCGCTCGATGGTCATGAGGAATGTATTTCTCTAAGAAAATCTCTTTAAACACCCTCAATTCCATACTTGATACTTATTTATCCTCCATTGTGTTTTGAATCAATGACCACCATTGATCAGCATCTCCAGTGAGGTGATAAACTACCATGACAACTTCCTTCCTTTAACAACTCCCCAAAGCCTAAAATATTTTCTCTAGGGAACTTATCCACTGCTCAGATACCAATGGATTTGTATTCCCATTTATAGTTTATGAATGTTTCCTCATGAAATAATATAACATTGATCCTCCGCATTGTGGATCAGGGTGCTTAATACGGGTAAGGTTATTATGCATAAGCTGAGTGAGTTTTCCTAGTATGGTGAAAAGATGATCAGCACTAGTTGTATCACCAGCTCCACTATAATTATCTTGAGTAGGAGGTAAATCCCTACATGGAGTACATGAATTGATAAGATTTCCATTCCTTCCACTAGGTTCCATTTCTAAATAGTGGCATAAACTATATTACTTTATGAATCAAAATAAATAATTCAAAACTTGTAAAATACCTAACATTAATTGAACTGTTTATGGATATAACCCATAAACATAAAAATGTTTTCTTTGAGGAAGTATATACTCATAAACCCTACATAATGGTTTATAATGAAAATGATAATTATCATAATAATATTGTAACCTACCAAGTAAGTAATTAATAATAGATATTTTTATCTATGTTTATTAATGAATTAGATTGTGTTTTAGAGGCTTAAAATGAGAATAAATCCAATCTTAAGCATGGAATACATTAATATTTTTAAAAGATTGTTTTACTGCCTTTTGATGGCAAACCATTTTTAAATCAAACTTTTGACAATATTATAAGATCTATTTGTCAAAATAAACTTATTCTTTATGATTGGTGCATTGAAATTTACTTTGGGTAAATTTTTGGTATTTTTCCGATAAAGTTCATTTTTTTAATGAGTAGTGAAATGTTGTATTTTAATTCAAAACATCTTTTTAATCTAATTTTTTTATATGATTAGGTTATCTTTTGAATTTGTTTTAAAGATCAATTAGAATATATTTTTACCATTTAATCCAATAGTGGTCATTGGAATTAATTTCACTTTGAAATTGGACTTAAACTAGTGTCAACCCTTTGATACTTATTATTTCATAAAAACACGCTATTTGCTCTGACAGCGGGAATTAATTATTAAGTTAATTAATGTAACTTATATGTTTTGAATTTTGTAAAATAGATATCATTTTTGAATTCAGAATATCAAATATAGCTTAGGGTGATGTTTTGGTATTTTTCTGAAAAACTTCAATTTTTGATGAATAGTGAAACCACTAAGTGGTACTTAAAAAACTGATTTTTCGTTTAAATGAAATTTTACTACCTATGTGTTTTGAATTTCAAAAATATGACCTACATGGTTTTCATTAAGAAGTAAAATGTGGTTCAATGATATTAAAATAATTTTTTGGTGAATAGTAACTTTTATGTTTTAATCGCGATTAGAGGTAATTAGTGTAATTTAAGGTAAGAATAATGTTTAAATAATATGAAATGAACTTGACACATGTCCTACCCTTATTGGATGTGTCATGGACGACCAAGACAATCCATGGGTCAACTTGGGGACCCCATGGAGCCACTTTGGAAGGAAAATGGCATTAATATCTTTTTATTTAATGTTAAAGTAAAAATGACACAAACATGAGTTGTTTTACTAAAACAAATTTTAAATGGGGTTATACAAGTCATATTTTAGACTATAAATATTCATTGGAAATCTAAAAATATTTTCTACATCAGAGTATTTTTTTATAATTTTTAGACATTAAATAAATTAAATTATTTATGACACCATGATGATGCAGCGATTACCACATTATTTAACGATTTAAATAAAATGAAAAGATAATGTTAAAACTATAACTTACACTTGTAAAAGGCCTATTGAATGAGTCTATTTCGAACCCTTATCACCTTATCCTCTAAATACATCAATGTGGGACCTTTAAAACCCGAAACTCATTTGAAAATAAAGTAACCTTTTATAACTTTCCAAGAGTGCCCCTCCTCTCTTCTTATAAAAGGCCCCCACCTCTACCTCCTTACCCACACTTCCAAAGCCTATGGATCGGCCAAACCCTGTCCATTTTGTCTCTCCACATCCCTATCATACTTTTTGAAGCCTCACTTAGGGCAGAAGTCTTCCCAAGGAAGCCTTTGAGCTCAAATCAAAAAGAGTTACCCGATTTAAAGGTAGTGTCTTCTATTGTGTTCTTATGTTTTATTTTGCTTCTCCAACCCCCTAAAATCTTTTTATTAATTTCTTTTGTAACAACACCAGTATCTTCCATATATTATGATTTTTTTATAAGAAGGATTAGAGCTACACTTACACACACCTACATCTAATGGTTAAAGAACATACTGTTTCCATGGATGGCGAATTTCTGCCTCACGAAATGATGATTGTTCAATATTCTTTTAACACCTTAAAAGGTGGACATTAAGATGAAACTATATTTATATATGATATATAATATTTTTATGTTTTACTTAAGCTTCTGTATTTTTCATTTATGGCATACCTTTATGGTTTCCATTATGGGTAAACGCGATATCTTCATTTTAGGAAGTGCGGACTACCACCCCCTCAAAGTGATTTGATTCGTTAATGCCATATGTGGGATGTATATAGGATGTAATTAATGGTATTATATATGATATTATACTGGAATTATAATATACCTTTATATCATTATGATTCCATTCCATAAAATATGAAATAGAAATGAAAGTAGTGTTCATGCGTACGTACGGCTTACCATCTCCATGAACGGTGCATTTCATTTCTTACCTCTAAACGTTATGTAATATTATAAATGCATGTATATACTAGATATATATGATATATATGATATCTACATCATGAGTATAACTCTGGATATAATGGATACGTGAACAACTTGTAATTATAAAGAGTTTCTTTTTGACTCAAGTACCAATGATCGTTAAAACGACCGTTATTAACTTAAATATTTACATAGTGTTCATGACATGGAAATAAGTGATATAAAAGGAATAATGAACTTGAAAAAGGTTTTTAAACAAGTAGAAATAAACTCAAGTTTATTATTCAGGAGATTAATGAACGATCAAGTCAAGTCGGATACGAGGTATGGGACTTCATCTCAATCTCCTTTCATTGAGGCATATTTTGTTTTATACACAACCTTATTTTATACGGTGTATAAACCCCCTTTGACTTTTAAGTTTATCCAAAGGGAATCTTTTTTTATACGAAGTGTTTTACTAAGTGACAAAAGGGAATTTTTTTTGTCGTGCGTATGTGGCGACAACGAATTCTCCGCCGCCGTGACCATTATTTGAGTTTTGGCTTCCTCTACAGGCCATACATTTTTATTAAAAGACAAATAAATACCCTGTTTTACTTTTCTTTTATTTTGGTATTTAAAATGGTTTTCATAATGTTTTTATATCAATGTGTTGTATTGATATCTTGTGATTGAAAAGTGTAAATGTTATGTTTCCTTTATGCATGTTTTATGTGATACGATTATGTTATGGTTCTTGGAAATTATTATGAAGACGGGTGGTTCCGTGATAAACTAAGGGCAGGTGAGCCCGATGTAGATCTCCAATTTATTGGGTAACGCGAAGGAGTTTAACATTAAGGTTTCTCCGAAGAGATTTAGGGAATATATTGTTATGGGTATTCCAAACGTAACCAAGAGGGTTACTCCCTATGTAAGAATGTTATGAATTCCTCAAGTTACCTTTATGTCTTATGATTTCTATGATTTATTCATGATTTGATGAGGTACGTTAATGTGCTTATGTTTTATGAGTAGACTATGATTTCATTGATTCTTGTGTATACATGTAATCATGTTTCCTTTCCATATTTTTATATCCTTTACTGAGATTTTTATGCTCATCCCAAGTTTTTGAAATGTTTTCACAGGTCAAGGGAAGGGTACATGATATGATTATAGTGTTAAGGAAGTGTCAAGAACTAATCCATGTTTTATTTTAAATATGTTTCCATTGATGGAAAAAATGAATACTATCTTTTATGTAACCACTTTGTTTAAATGTGGAATGTAATGCAAGTTTTATTATCTAATTATCTAAAACTCTAAACCTGAAAAAATCCTCAATGTGTAATCTTGTAATAACTCAAGATTAAGTATGGTTTAAGGCTGGGGACTTATAGTTGGTATCAAAGGTCAGTTTAGATAACTTTAGGAGTTAGAATTTTATTAAATTATTATCCGAAAATATTTTTTTTTGGTAAAATTGAAATGATATAGCATTTGAAGATTACCATATTGCTTCATCTAAGACATGTTTTTTCAGAATGGTTTTCCGTAGAGGAAACAGGGAAGCAGTGCTAGGAAAGAATACAGACGGAAATAACCTTCTGAATTAGCATCTTGAGATGGTTGGAATTGGAACTGAATAGTTTGTTGCTGTAATGGTGTAGTTGACTCAAGCGATAAATGGAGGAAGTATCCATGCACGAGATCAGCCAGATCAACCGCAGAGGAACATGTCAGTGGTGGAACATTTCATGAGGCAACATTCCCCATCATTCAGAGGATCATCTAACCCTGTGCTAGCTGAAGGGTGGACTAAATCACTGGAGAAGATTTTCAATGTCATGGGGTGTTCAGAAAATCAAAAGGTTAGTCTTTCTATTTACCGTTTGGAGGGTGAAGAAGATTAGTGGTGGTCGATGGTTAAAAATATTAGGGACACTGATGAGATTGATGCTCTCTACTGGGATGAATTAAAAGGTATGTTTCTTGAGAATTATTTTCCTAAGGCTGTTCGACTTAGGATGGAAAAACAATTTTTGGAATTGAGGCAAGAGGAAGACTTCATGGATGCCAATGAAGAGAGGTTCACTCGATTGGCAAGGTATGCACCAAATTTTATTTGAGACCTTGATAGTAAAATCAATCGTTTTTACTTATTATTAAAGCCAAAATATCAAAGGGATTTAGCTTATCGGGAGTTCAAAAGTTATGAAAAAGTTTTTTGATGTGCTGAGAAGGTGGAAATGGAGTTTTCTGATGATCAAGTGTTCTATAATAACCAACAGAAGAAGAGACCGAGGTGGTAGGAGAAAGGAAAGAATTCTTTAAAAAAGTCTGATGGTAAGAAAACAATGTTTCCAGTTTGTGATAAATGTGGTAAAAGGAATGCTGGGGAATGTCTTCTAAATTCTGTAAAGTGATACCGATGTGGTAAGATGGGACATATGGCTCATGATTGCACTGAAAAAGATCAAGGTGAAGGTAAGTCCAAATTCGATTTACAGTTAGTGAAATGTTTTAAGTGCAATGAGATGGGTCACTATGCAAATGAGTGTCTGAAAAAGAGCTTGAGTTATGGGAAGAAGTTAGACTATAAGCATAAAGGGGTGGTGACATCCTTTGAAACTACTTCAGCAGATGTCGGGCCATCAAATGAAGTTGTATCAAGTACTTTGTTTGTTTTTTCAGATTATTCCAGCATGTTGTTTGATCTGGGGTCTACACATTCTTTCAACTCTGAAACCTTTTCTAGTAAAATGGGAATACCATCTCAAGAAATGACTCCTGAACTTGTGGTAAAAACACTTGGGGGAAATTTTGAGGAAAAAAGAATTTATAAGAATCTTCCTATCCTTATTCGTGGAAAGAACCTACTTGAAAACCTTATTGTTTTACCTCTAATAGAGTTTGATGTTATCCGGGGTATGGATTGGCTCTCTATTTACCATGCTAAGATTGACTGTAGATCTAAAGAAGTTTCTTTTCAAAAAGACTTTCAGTTTGTGTACAAGAATGAACCCTTACTGTTGATAACTTATCAACAGGCCGAGAAACTTGTAAAAGATGAAAATGAATGTTACCTTGCACATATCATTGAAAATAAAGGAACTATTCAGATTAATGATGTGCCAGTGGTAAATGAGTATCCTGATGTTTTTTCTGATGAGTTTCCTGGAATAATACCATATCGGGAAGTTGAATTTACTGTTGACTTAGTTCCTGGTGCTAAGCCAATTTCAAAACCCCCTTATCAAATGGCTCAAACTGAACTTTTAGAGTTGAAGGAGAAATTTCAAGATTTATTAGAGAGAGTTTTCATTCGACCTAGCACATCACCATGAGGTGCTCCTGTTTTATTTGTTAAAAAGAAATATGGTTCTATGAGACTTTTCATTGATTATAGAGACTTGAATAACATCACTGTTAAGAACAAATATCGTTTGCCTCATATCAATGATTTGTTTGATCTACTCCAGGGAGCTCAGTATTTTTCAATGATTGATCTGAGATCGGGGTACCATCAGTTGAAGGTAAAGGAAGCAGATATTCCGAAGACCGCGTTCCGTACAAGATATGGCCATTATGAATTTTTAGTAATGCCTTTTGGGATAACCAATGCACCTGCTATATTCATGGACTTAATGAATAGAATTTTCCATGAGTTCTTGGATATGTTTTTGGTTGTTTTCATTGATGATATTTTGGTGTTTTCTAAAAGTAAAGAAGAGCATGAAATACATTTAAGGGTTATTTTTCAAACCTTGAAAGAAAATAAATTGTATAGAAAATTCAGCAAGTGTGAGTTTGGTTGCAACAAATTTCTTTCCTTGGTCACATTGTTTCAAAAGATGGGATAACTATTGATCCTGAAAAAACAAAAGTTGTGGAAGAATGTCCAAGACCCACAAATGTAACTAAGATTCTTATATTCCTTGGTTTGGAAGGCTATTACCGAATGTTTGTTAGAAATTTTTCTCGGTTATCTAGTCCAATGACTAAGATAACTCGGAAGGGTGTTATGTTTATCTAGACAAAAGAATGTGATGATTGTTTTTAGGAGTTGAAAAGAAGATTGGTGAATGCTCCATTTTTGGCACTACCTTCCAGGAATGTTGAGTTTTTTATCTACAGTTATGCTTCATTGAAAGGACTAGGTTGTGTCCTAATGCAGAATGATCAGGTAATTTCTTATGCTTCACGTTAGTTGAAAACTCATGAGGCCAATTATCCTACACATGATTTGGAATTAGCTGTTGTGGTTTTCTCTTTAAAAATTTGGAGGCATCATTTGTATGGAGTAAAGTGTGAAATATATACTGATCACAAAATTTTAAAGTATATATTCACTCAGAAAGAATTGAACACGAGATAGAGGAGATGGCTGGAATTAATCAAGGATTATGATTTTACAATTCATTACCATCCAGGAAAAGAACATATATAGCTGATGCTTTGAGTCGAAAAAGTAATGTTTCATTAACAATGTTGTGTTTGGAATGTGATCCTTTGGTTAAGGATTTGATTAACTTTGGCATAGAAGTTTTTGGTGCAAGATTTCCTTCTTTTTTGTTTCAGGTATCAGTGAAATCTTCTCTATCAGACAGAATCAAGCAAACACAGAAGCAAGACAGTCAGTTTCAGAAAAAGGTAGAGCTGGTTCAGAAAGGTAAGTTGCCTGAATTAAACATTCATAATGATTGTGTTTTGAGATTTGGGAAGAGATTTTGTGTGCATTGTGATTCACAGTTGAAGAGCGAGTTGTTATGTGAAGCTCATAGTTCTCAGTTTTCAGTTCATCATGGTAGTACTAAGATGTACAGAGATCTGCGGGAGTATTACTGGTGGGATGGAATGAAAAGAGATATTGCTGATTTTACTCTAAAGTGTTTCACATGTCAATAGGTTAAAGCACAACGGCGGTTACCGAAAGGGATGCTTCAGCCTTTACCAGTGCGAGAGTGGAAATGGGAGAATATATCCATGGACTTTGTTGTGGGATTACCAAAGATATCTCGAGGTAATAATGCAATCTGGGTTATTTTTGATCGCTTGACTAAATATGCTCATTTCCTTGCTATATGAGATACTTTTTCCCTAGATCAACTTTCCAGTTTGTATCTTAACGAGATAGTCAGGTTACATGGAGTTCCTCTCTCCATTTTATCTGACCGTGATCCCAGGTTTACTTCTAACTTTTGGAAAGGCCTTCAGAAGTCATAGGGTACTGAATTAAATTTTAGTACATTTTTTCTTCCTCAGTCAGATGAGAAGTCAGAACGAACAATTCATACATTGGAGGATATTCTACGTGCTTATTCGATGGATTATCAAGGATGTTCGGACCAACATCTTTCCTTGTTTGAATTTTCATATAATAATATTTTTCATTCCAGTATACAGATGACACCATTTGAGGTGTTATATGGTAAGTGGTGTCGAACTCCAGCTTTCTGGGATAAAGTCGGTGAAAAGAAGCTGATGGGACCATAATTGGTAGAAGAGTTGGTAGAAAAATTTCAGCTGATACAGAAACACATGAGAACAGCTCAGAGCAGGCAGAAGAGTTATGCGGACAACAGGAGAAAGGATCTCTCTTTTGAGGTAGGTGATCATGTTTTTTTTCAAAGTCTCGCCATGGAAATGTGTGATGTGATTTGGTAAGAAAGGAAAGTTGAGTCCAAGGTTCATTGGACCATATGAAATTTTGGAGAGAGTTGGATCAGTTACATACCGAGTGTCTTTACCTCAGAGTTTATCTCAGGTACACAATGTTTTTCATGTTTCAATGTTAAGTAAGTACATGCCAGATCCATCTCATGTTTTGAGTCCAGAGGTAGTTCAGCTAGAAGAGAACCTATCTTATGAGGAACAATCGGTCCAGATTCTAGACCACAGGGATCAAGTGTTATGGAATAAGGTGATACATCAGGTAAAGGATTTGTGGAAAAACCACATGGTTGAAGAGGCAACATGGGAATCTGAAAATGCAATGAGGGATAAATACCCCAACTTATTCGATAAGTAAATAAATTGTGGGGACACAATTTTCTAAAGGGGGTAAGGATGTAACATCCCAAGTAATTAATGAATAATAGATATTTCTATCTATGTCTATTAATGAATTAGATATTGTTTTAGAGGCTTAAAATGAGAATAAATCCAATCTTAAGCATGGAATACACTAATATTTTTAAAAGATTGTTTTACTGCCTTTTGATGGCAAACCATTTTTAAATCAAACTTTTAACAATTTTATAAGCTCTATTTTTTAAAATAAACTTATTCATTATGATTGGGACATTAAAATTTACTTTTGGTAAATTTTTGGGTTTTTTCCGATAAAGTTCATTTTTTTTAACGAATAGTGAAAATGTTGTATTTTAATTCAAAACATCTTTTTAATCTAATTTATTTATATGATTAGATTATCTTTTTAATTGGTTTTAAAGTTCAATTAGAATATATTTTTACCATTTAATCCAATAGTGGTCGTTGGAATTAATTTCACTTTGAAATTGGACTTAAACTAGTGTCAATCTTTTGATACTTATTGTTTCATAAAAACACGCTATTTGCTCTGACAGCGGGAATTAATTATTAAGTTAATTAATGTAACATATATGTTTTGAATTTTGTAAAATAGACATCATTTATGAATTTTTAATATCAAATATAGATTAGGGTGACGTTTTGGTATTTTTCTGAAAAACTTCAATTTTTGATGAATAGTGAAACCACTAAGTGGTACTTAAAAAACTGATTTTTCGTTTAAATGAAATTTTACCACCTATTTTTTTTGAATTTAAAATATATGGCATACATGGTTTTCATTAAGAAGTAAAATTTGGTTCAATGGGATCAAAATAATTTTTTTCTGAATAGTAACTTTTATGTTTTAATCGCGATTAGAGGTAATTAGTGTAATTTAAGGTAAGAATAATGTTTTAATAATATGAAATAAACTTGACACATGTCCTACCATTATTGGATGTGTCATGGCCGACCAAGACAATCCATGGGTCAACTTGGGGACCCCATGGAGCCACTTTGGAAGGAAAATGACATTAATATCTTTTTATTTAATGTTAAAGTAAAAATGACACAAACATGAGTTGTTTTATTAAAACAATTTTTAAATGGGGTTATACAAGTAATATTTTTGACTATAAATATTCATTGGAAATATAAAAATATGTCCTACATCAGAGTATTTGTTTTATAATTTTTATACATTAAATAAATCAAATTATTTATGACACCATGATGATGCAGCGATTACCACATTATTTAACGATTTAAATAAAATGAAAGGATAATGTTAAAACTATAACATACACTTGTAAAAGGCCTATTGGATGAGTATATATAGAACCCTTATCACCTTATCCTAGAAATACATCAATGTGGGACCTTTAAAATCCCAAACGCATTTGAAAATAATGTAACCTTTTATAACTTTCCAAGAGTGCCCCTCCTCTCCTCTTATAAATGGCCCCCACCTCTACCACCTTACCCACACTTCCAAAGCCTTTGGCTTGGCCAACCCCTGTCTATTTTGCCTCTCCACATCCCTCTCTTACTCCTTGAAGCCTCACTTTGTAAAGAAGTTTTCCCAAGGATGCCATTGAGCTCAAATCAAAACGAGTTACCCGATTTAAAGGTAGTGTCTTCTATTGTGTTCTTATGTTTTATTTTGCTTCTCAAAACCCCTAAGCTATTTTTATTAATTTATTTTGTAAAAAAAAATATCTTAAATATACTAGGATGTTTTTATAATAATTATTAGAGCTACACTTAATCACACCTACATCTAATGGTTAAAGAACATACTGTTTCCGTGGATGGCGAATTTCTGCCTCACGAAACGATGATTGATCAATATTCTTTTAACACCTTCAAAGGTGGCCATTAAGATGACACTATATTTATATATGATATATAATATTTTTATGTTTTACTTAATCTTATGTATTTTTCATTTATGGCATACCTTTATGGTTTCCATTATGGGTAAACGCGATATCTTCATTTTAGGAAGTGCGGACTACCACCCCCTCAAACTGATTTGATTCGTTAATGCCATATGTGGGATGTATAAAGGATGTAATTAATGTTATTATATATGATATTATACTGGAATTATAATATACCTTTATATCATTATGATTCCATTCCATAAAATACTAAATAGAAATGAAAGTAGCGTTCATGCGTACGTACGGCTTACCGTCTCCATGAACGGTGCATTTCATTTCTTACCTCTAAACGTTATGTAATTTTATAAATGCAGGTATATACTAGATATATATGATATATATGTTATCTAAATCATGGGTATAACTCTGGATATAATGGATACATGAACAACTTGTGATTATAAAGAGTTTATTTTTGACTCAAGTACCAATGATCGTTAAAACGACCGTTATTAACTTAAATAATTACATAGTGTTCATGACATGGAAATAAGTGATATAAAAGGAATAATTAACTTGAAAAGGGTTCTTAAACAAGTATAAATTAACTCAAGTTTATTATTCTGGAGATTAAAGAACGATCAAGTCAAGTCGGATACGGGTTATGGGACTTCATCTCAATCTCCTTTCATTGAGGCATATTTTGTTTTATACACAACCTTATTTTATACGGTGTATAAACCCCTTTGACTTTTACGTTTATCCAAAAGGAATATTTTTTTATACGAAGCGTTTTACTAAATGACAAAAGGGAATTTTTTTGTCGTACGTATGAGGCGACAACGACTTCTCCGCTGCTGTGACCATTATTTGAGTTTTGGATTCCTCTACAAGCCATACATTTTTTTAAAAGAAAAATAAATACCATGTTTTACTTTTCTTTTATTTTCGTATTGAAAATGGTTTTCATAATGTTTTAATATCAATGTGTTGTATTGATATCTTGTGATGGAAAAGTGGAAATGTTATGTTTCCTTTATGCATGTTTTATGTGATACAATTATGTTATGGTTCTTGGGCATTATTATGAAGATGGGTGGTTCCGTGATAAACTAAGGGCGGGTGAGCCTGATATAGCTCTCCAATGCATTGGGTAACGCGGAGGAGTTAAACGTTAAGGTTTCTCCGAGGAGATTTAGGGATTATACTGTGATGGGTATTCCAAACGTAACCAAGAGGGTTACTCCCTACGTAAGAATGTTATTAATGCCTCAAGTTACCTTTATGTCTTATGATTTCTATGATTTATTAATGATTTTATGAGGTATATTAAAGTGCTTATGTTTTATGAGTAGAGTATGATTTCATTGATTCTTTTGTATACATGTACTCATGTTTCCTTTCCATATTTTTTTATCCCTTACTGAGATTTTTATGCTCATCCCATGTTTTTGAAATGTTTTTACATGTCAAGGGAAGGGTACATGATATGATGATAGTGTCAAGGAAGTTTCAAGAAAGAATCAATGTTTTATTTTAAATATGTTTCCTTTGATGGAAAAAATTAATATTATCTTTTTTGTAACCACTTTGTTTAAATGTGGAATGTAATGGAAGTTTTATGATCTAATTCTCTAAAACTCTAAACCTGAAAAGATCCTCAATGTGTAATCTTTTAATAACTCAATATTAATTAAGGTTTAAGGATGGGGCCTTATAAATATCCCCTAGGAGTGTCGTATCCAAGAGTGCAGCAAGGCTCGTTGTCGTGCACTAGTTCCCATTCGAGTCTAGCTCGAAGTGGTGTTTTTGGGTTTTACCCCTAGGTACATCAGTATCGTAGCTGCCTCTACCTGCTCATATCTAGATAGGGAAGTACTACTTAGAAAACTCACAAAATCTCTACGATACCAAAATTCTATGAAGTTATTCTATACTAATTTTCAAAGTCTATCTTAGGGCTATGTGCTCTAATCAGAGTTTATCTAAATATTGCTTCACAGTTTGTACTAAACTTCCTATGATACCAACTGTAACACCCCGACCCCAGTTACCCAGAGTCGGTGCATTATTACATAACATTGGAATTATCACAAGGAAATTATGTCTCGAAATACTGATCAGTTTAGTATTATTGGAAACAAGATTCATACATAAGTTCAACTTTATATCTTGAAAAAAAAATACAACAAGAATTTATTCCATTAGAAACATCCAAGCCTCCTATATTATGCATGCAAGTCAATCATAACTAACTTCTTTATATTTTGGGAAAATGAAACACAAGAAAGGGGTGAGCTCAAATGCTCAGTAATGGTAATCAATACAGTGGAAGATAACATAAATACTAAGCATGGTAAATAATTGAATCCACATGCCTTTCCCAATAATAAACATCAATACTTTTATGGTAGGAATATGAACTGAGTAAATAATGCCATAACAAAACATAATCATGGGTATTATACTAGTTGAATGACCACATGAACCATCAATATTTTTTTCATAATGAGGGAATGTAAAATGTCAGACATTTTGAAACATTTTTTCAAGGCCTTGGCCAAGACATCTAAAAATGATTAAGGCCTCAGCCAAAACCATATATCAAATTGGGAAAGGGCCTCAACCAATTCCACATCTAGTTGTCTCATGAGACCTACCGATGCATCTAGAAGATATAGTGGGCTCCACTCGTCACTTACTAATCCCAATACATTCCTCATATGAAAAGTTTGAAATATAACATAAACATTTGTATTAAAACTTGCATATGAAATGTCAATACTTTAAATATGGACCATGAATGGTATAAAAATAGCACATCCACAGTCAAACATATCACAAAACCTTCAATACAATATGGAAGTTTTTTATCATAATAAATCAACTTCAAATAAACTTAAAATCCATAAAAGGATGTTGACATAAATGAAATCATAACCTTTTTAGAGAAATATCTCTTTCTATTTTGAAATCATTTAAGTGTCACATAATTATAAAGAAAAAATTTATTTTGAAAATATTCTTATAAGCTTGTAGGGGAAGATTTGATGATGTTATAATGAAAGAAAATAGTCGCACCCGCCGTATAAGTTAAAAAAACATTCTTACCTTAAATTTGTCGAAAAGGATAAAAAGTACCTGGTTTGGAAAAGGAGGAAAATATTATTTTCAAAACATATAAGGGTATAAATGACTTTAACCCATTTTATAGTAAATATTAAAAATGTTTTGAAATACATTTTGAAGAAACATGGACGTGGATCATAATGAGGTCCCAGTAGATACGTACGTAAAACAACCTCGAATAGTAAATAGATTGTGAAATTAACCCTTACCTTGTACTTTCCCTTGGTAGAGGGTAGGTTAACCTCCTGTATAATGGTGAAATAATTTTTATTAAATTATACAAGAATTATATACATTAATATGATATCATATATGATCTTTTAACATTGCTTTGTTAATAATATCTTAGTATTATCGTCGTTTTAGGTGTTAAATGATATGTTTTCCATTATATTATTTTTTATTTCAGTCATATTTTTTATGGATGGGATATATATTATTCATATAAATAATGATATCAAGTATTTAAACATAATTTTAATCATCAAATGAATATTAGTCTTGAATGGATACGATGGGGAATTAATCTCATCGCGTTCGTGGAGACGGTAATCCGTACGTACACACGAGTGAAAATATCATTCGTTTGATATTAAAATAATATATAATTGGATGCTATACCATATATAAATAATAATTATCATGTTATATTTATTATTTACATAAATTACACATCATTATTATACCCATTTAAATAATAATGTATTGAATTACAATTACACCATGATGTGGAGACAATAAGCCGTACATACGCACGTATGGTGACATGTCATTCATAGGATGGATAGAATAGTGAATATGGTTGAACCATATTTAGAATAACATCACAGTATATAGAAGAAACTAAAGTTATTATTTTAGAATGGAAACAACAAAGAAATAGAATGTGGAAGAAGAATGAAACTTGAAAGAGGTGATTAAATATTTACCTCTTCTTCGGGTTTTTCCTTTTGATTTGATCAAAAGAGATCCTTAGGTTGGATTTATAATTAAAGGAAGGCCTCTAGGATGAAGTTACGACTATTTAAAGGGTATTTGGGAAGAGTTTGGCGGATCCAAATGGCTTTGAAGGTGTGAATTAGAGAGATGAGGGAGTTCCCTTTTATAAGAGGGGTGAGGTGCACCTTAGGAAAAGCTATAAATATTATTTTATAATAAAATCCTATTCGGTTTATAATCGATCGAAAGTAGATTATTTAAATTATATGGTAGGGATGGGTTTAAAACCACTCAACCAATAGGTTTTAGACAGTTTTGGGTCACTATATTAACCTTATCATTTAGATTTGACTCTTAGTTAAATAGTTTTCCACTTACCATATTTCTTTGTATTTTTCTATTATATGATAAATAAACTTACTATAAACCTCCAAGAGAACCACAAGTGGTTCATTATATAAGTCCTTTGGACAAACCTTAGATTTTTTTTAATACAATATCAATTAATAATATAATATTTATTTTAAAAACTCTTTTATGTCAATTTTGAGATTATTTAATAATTGATTTTCGTTAGTTCTAAAAACATTATTACTTCGACCTAAATACCTTTAATAAACCCTAACATGTAATAGTAACCTATAAAGCTTATGTATGGCATCAAAACATTCAAATTATATTTATTTTAGTATTTATAATATCATTTAATTGATTCTTTCATTAATAAGGAAAATACTGCATCATCATTGGGTCATAAATAAATTTAATCAGTAAATGTCTAAAAATTAGAAATCAAATATAATTATGTAGGAAATATTTTTACCTTTCTAATGAATATTTATATTCAAAGATAAAAACTTTATAACCCTATGTAAATTTTTTTTTATTAAATGATATATGCTTATGTCATTTTTTTTGTTTACTTTATCTTAATTAATATAATGTGTCATTATCATTTACAAGTGGCTCCATGGGGTCCCAAAATCGATCCGAACTTTCCCATGGTCAGAAATGTATCATCCAATAGGGTTATGACATGTGTTAGGGTAATTTAACATTATTATAATAATATTTATTACCCTTATTTACCAGATTTACCCTTTAACCATGGTAAATAAAATATTTACCAAAATAATTATTCAAAATGTCTAAAAATAAAATTTACCTATATACACAATTTGGACATCATGATTAAAAATATGGAATCCATTTTTCTAAATTTAAAATACTTAAGTGGCAGAAATTAATTTAAAATTAATTCTCGTTGTCAAAACAAACGGCATGTTTTTATGAAATAAAAACTAACAAAAGATTGACACTTTTTTATGTCAAATTTAAATTTGAAATTACTTATAATGACCTAAATTGTATTAATTGATCAAAATATAATCTAATTATACTTCTAAACCATTCAAATGCATAATTTATCACTATTAATTATTTCGATTAAAAAGGTCTTTTTAATAAAAATTTAGTAATTTTCACTATTCATCAAAATATGAAAGTTATCAGAAAAGTACCAAAAATTCAACCTAAGATAATTTAGATATTATGAATCCAAAAATGAAGTCCATTTTTAAAGATAAAATTCATAAAATTTCAAAAAGTGGGTATTACTATTCATAACGGCTAGTTTGAGTGGTTGTGGTGTGTTAGAACTCGAAGTTGCGTACAACACACACTATTGTATTATTCAAAGAGAAGAGTACCGTGGAAGATTGGGGTGTTACATAGTTCATGTTAGAATTTCTTCCTGGATCTTAATAAAAATTTAAATATCATCTCAATTTTGAACCTACCCAATCTTCCTAAGGAATACACCTTGTTTTGTGACTCTTCCTGGGTCGAAAATGAAGTAGTGTTGATGTAGGGAGATCAGGATTTCGAATATTGGTCTTGATAGTTGATTATTCTTGATAGAAATTACTCAACATCTAACCTCGAGTCGGCCATGCTGGTTAATTCTTTAATGTGTTGGTGGAATTAACTATTAGGGGAAAGGTTTATTCAGTATTTTTACTATATAAATCGTGGCGTACATCTTTTCTCAATAATATTTAAATCTCCATTAACGATGATGGGTTGATTATAGACATCTATTTGATTTTTATTTGGAATATGCTCTAAGGAAATAGAATAGTTTTTTGAAACATTAAATATAATGACCTAGACCCATGCAATTTAGGTGTTTAGTTTAGAGTGCAAGATAGTGGATTTGTTGGTTAAGAAGAATATGGAGGTTTAAGAGGTCCTGGGAATAGTTACCCTTGAATATTTTTCACTTGAATCCAAAATTCTGAGTCATATCAAGGAGAGGTAATATGAAGATGAAAAATATTTTTCATTGAGAAAAATACTTGGTGGTGGGGAGATACCTTCAAACTAGACTATTGGTTATAATGAGATCATTTACATTCATGTTTAGATTGTTGTTTCCACATGTATATGGGAAGGGCTAATGCGTGAGTTCTAAGACTCAAAGTGGTTGGTTCATCTTGGTCTAACCAAACTATATCATGATATTTTTATATAGTATTGATGGCCTAGGATGAAGAAACTTGTTATAGGTTTTGTGTCACAGTGCTACACATTTCAGTAGGTCAAGGACAAGCTTCAGTGGCCAGGTGACTTGGCTCAACTGTTACCTATTCTAGAATGTAAGTTGGATGATGTCACCATGTACTTTATGGTGGTTCATCTAAGGAAACCTTAGAATAATGACACGATTTGAGTAATTTTTTATTGGTTGAAAAAGGTGGTGTACTTATTACTAATTTGAGATACTTTTAATGTGGATCAGGTTGGTGAATTTTATGTAAGAGAGATAGTGTGGCTGCATGGGTATATCATAGTATAGTTTTATAACATGATCAATGTTTCATCTCATTCTACTAGAAAGTCATGTAGAAGGTGCTTGGTACCTAGGTGCTTCTGAATATAGACATTCTCTCGTAGATGGATGGCCAACCAGATTGTTTTATTCAGGAGCTATAGGACATGTTAAGGGAATGTGTCTTAGACTTTTGAGGAAGCTTTAAAAAACACATAGTGCTTATTGTGTTCATCTAGAAAAATAATTATCGGGAAACTATTTAAATAGAACCATATGAAGGACTATATTTTAGGCTATTTAAATCCCATTTTTTTGGATGGAGTCCATGGAATTAGACTTTTCATAGATTAATATCATTATAGGATACCTAAAAGGTTGTTCAGTTGATTCGGAGACATATGGATATGGAACAGAGTAAGAAAAATTCATATGTGGGTCGATGTCATCAAGCCCTTGAGTTTGTAGTGGGTGATTGTTTTTTCCTCTTGGTGTGGTTAAGGTTGGGTCACCATCAGATACGGATATAGGGTAAGTTAGATCCTAGGTATGTGGGGCTATTTGAGATTGTGGATAGGATTAGATCGGTGGCATACAGATTAGCCGTTCATAATGGTACAGTGACATGAATACTATTTTTCATGTGTCACAGCTTCAGTAGTATCACCCTGGCCCTTCTCATGTGATCGTTGTTGATTATTTTGAGCTTGATATTAATGTGTCCTTTGAGGAGAATCTGGTCTATGTTGTCGATCGCACTAAGTAAACCTTTCAAGGTAATATTGTGTCCTTGGATTGAGTGTTTTGGAAGCATAATATCTTTAAAGAGGACACTTGAGGGAGATAGGAGGACATGATGATCAATTGGACCAATAATTTTTCCATAGAGACTCTGTAATTATTGGTAGTGTGGCTCAACGACTTGTCATTATAACATTGGGAGTTTGTAATATCCCTAACTTCTTTTTAGGTACGTTCTTGTTATTTTTTTAAACTCTTTTATTTTGATAAAAAAATTGGTTATAGGATATATAAGGATTCATAGGGGTGATTTGGAGGTTTGGGACATGAAAAAGAGTAAAAGATGATATACTAGGAAAGGCACATAGTTAGTGCATGGTAAGTAGTAATTGTTCTCCTTAAATGTGCACCCTATATCGGGAGGGTTTATGGTTGACAAACCATGCACGGGGGATCCTAAAAATCATATGAAATTTGATAGATCCTTTCCTCATTCCACCACATTGTCATTAAAACCATGTGGGATCCTAGGAGACTATCCAACCTAGATCCTATTTTGACAAAGGGTATTGAAAGATTGTCACGTGGTTTGTCCAACCATGCATCCAAACCATGTGACTCATTAAAGGTGATTAATTTTCTATTTTCACCACTTGGAATTTAAGGGATATAACCATAATATATCCCCCATTCTTCTTATAACATCCTTTTTGATGATCCAAACACTCCAAAAATATTAAGGGATGGCTCTCCCTTGATTATAATCCATTTGGAGTGTCGTCGAGTGTGGATCTTGGATTTGGGTGGTTCTAACACTCCACATACCTATATTTTCCGGTTAGGGGATTTTTTTAGTTTTACATCTCCTTTAAGGCCATAAATATTTCTTTTTTGTTAGATTTCATGGTTGGGGGTAGAAAGGGGTTTGTGTTTAAATCAAAGACCAAGGTTAAGTGATATTATGTCAATAACCTTAAGGCGGGTTGTGCATAAGTTATATCCCATAGTCTTGATTCCCTATTGAATCTTTATGTGGTTGTGTTGTGGTGGGTTCTTATTTTCCATTTGGTTTTGAGGGGTGGAAATAGTAATTGAGTTAATTTTTTGATGAATTGAAACCCTCATGATCCCCATGGTATTGGATGAGGATAAGTTGACTGGGCTTATGGATGCCTGTGGGGTGGACCAATTCATTGAACATGAAATGTTGATATATTTAATGATAAATTATAGGGTTTATGATATTAAACCAGTGGTAAATTTGATTAACCAGATAACATGGAAAGATGTAATGGTTGGAATAACATGAAGATTTAAGTAATTGATGATGGGTAAATGAATGGATATGGTAATTATATTAATGGGTCTTGGCCTCATTGTTGAATGGATTTTAAAAAGATTAAAAATGGTTGTGAAGTGTTAAATGTTAAAATGTTCTTGTATTGTAAATTTGAAACATAATTATTATAAATAATCCTAGAAATGTGATAAAATGGAAATGGTACACCTTTATTGTTTTCCTTAAGTAATGGTTAATGATGATGATACCTTGTGATTGTGATATATGTTGGTGGGATGTTGGACTGCTGTTCCACTCCCAAGGTCATGCTAGATTGATTTTCTAGGTTCCCCTATGCACAATAGTTATTTGGGAATGGACTTATGCTCCCAAACTGAGGGTTATAGACATGGAATTCCATATGGCGGTTGGGATGGTCAAACATGGAATATTGAGTCTCAATTGGATTGATGGATATAGGATCCATGTTTTCCACCCTATGGAACTTTTTGATACATGGATTAGATGATCATCCAAGGAATAAGTAGGTTTCAAGAAAATGGTTTAAACATGGAACAAGGGAACAAAATAAATTGATCTAATAAATTATAAATGATATAACATATTTAATTTTATTATTTCATTATTACCCACACTCCTGTATATACTATAGTTTACTGGATATTTTTTAGATATTTTTGGTGGTGGCCTACCGAGTTATACTCACACCATGATCAGGATAACATTGGGTACACAAGTGGACTTCATGGTTGTAGTTCGGAAGAAGGGAAAAGGCCTTATGTTTGAGTGTTTACTTGGAAATTAGGTATGTGAATGTATGAGGGTACCAAACCAAATGTTGAGACCTATTTTAGGGATTCTTTATTATGTCTCTATTTTGATTTTTCCTTTAATTTGGAACAGTACTACATTACCTAGCATGGTTACTATTGGATTTTGGAATATACACTATTTTGGGTACTAATTTTGTTAATGTGTGGTTCTCATTTGTGTTTATTTTTTTGTTTCTTATTTATATATTGTGGTTTACTCTATTAAAAAGGGTATAATCTCCCAACATTCAATCATAGAGCCTCACTTCTAGTTTTCATCCTCTATAATATAGGGAGAAACTCTTGAGTTCATGTGGAGAACTATCTTGGGTCACCAGTTATGGTGATTCTTAGTTTGAGGAATTATAGGATGGTTAAAATGAAATTATAAAGGCTGGGGGAAATAAAACCATGTTTAAAATAATTTAGTTATAGTAGATCTTGATAATAAATAAAACTATGTTTAGAATATAGACCCTAGTATATATTTTTTTGTGACTAACATATTCATTGTATTTTATATTATTTCTTAAACACCACCACTTAATTCAGGTAGCCTTAGTGATTCCCATAAAAAGTTATAGGTCTATGTGTTTTCCCAAAATCTATTATAGAGGTGACATAGATGGTTGACTACTCTACATTCCCCGCTTTATCATAAAAATATCATATATAAAGTGATGTACTAAGGTTGTGATATGTGTAATTTAATGGATTGAATATAGTGTAGATTTAATGGGATTGTGTTGTGGATTAATGGTAGGAGATGCATATGGAAGGTGGAGATCACGGGGTTGATATGCTTCATGTTCACTTTATCATACTATGATGAGGATTTCATTTGTATTTTTGATGTGTTGATATAAAATGTGGATGTTTTTTGGTTTCATTCAGTTGTATATATGATATGGAATGTGGTTATGTGGTAATATGGATATATAAGGGATAAGAGTGTCTTTACATATGAATTTTGGATGTGAGGGAAGTAAAATAAATGGGGAATTTGTTTATGGGATACCTTATTAGTACATTCTTATAATATTCTATTATTGTATTTGGTTGAGATATTGGTAGAGTGCTCCTTGGAGTAGTTGGGTGGTAGTTGAGTCAATACATGAGACCCATGTTGGGATGGTAAACACAATATACTGAAAATTATCACACAATGTGCACGCTATCACAATATAAATTCCATATATTTGTTCTTATAAGTTAAATTTATAAATTCAATAATTTATATATGATAATAAATTATTTCGTTTTTGAATTCATTATGAAAAAATTAGGATGGGGCTAATTTTTAATATTTTTCTAAACTAATAAATTTTTAGGTGAATACAGTTTTAACAAAAATCATAGCATTTATGAATATAAAAAGAAATAATTATAAGTTTAATACATATAAAAAGTTTCCCAGGATAAAATATATATTTAAGTAGTAAAACTATACATCTCAAAACACTATTATGAATTTATAAAACCAATTATTAACATTTTAGAGACATAAGTAATATTTTATAATAAAATAAATTATGTTTAGTATTTTATTTTAATTGATTTTTTTGTTAAAATTTGGGTTTTTCAAAATTTTAAAGTAACATAAATTTTCTAATAAACCAATTTATATTTGGTAAATATAAAAAATTGATAATTTTATCCTACATCATAATTTTAATATTAGAAATACACTTTTCTATAAATGCTCGTCTATGCATTACATACGCTATTGTTAATATTATTTTTTACTAAAACGTATAAATATTATTAGATAAAATGGATATTATATGTATAATAAGTATTTTTAAATTATTTAATAAATTATATTTTATTTTTAGTCATTAAAAGTAAACTACTTCGGTAAAAATTAATTACAATGGTAAAACGAAATATAGTAGAAGTGAAAAATATAAGAGTCGAATCATTGAAATAAGATAAAAAATTATGTAAAAATGAATGGTATATATTTTATAGGAATTACTCACAAAAAGGTAAATTATTTAAAACTTTGGATCCATTGACCTTGGAATAGTGTAATGCTATCATTGAGAAAGAAATCGGTATTTAGAAAACTGTCATTTTCTTCACTTGTAAAAGTGGATCCCTTCCACTAATTCATGTATGCCTATTACTCAGAATTTCCCGTTTAAAATTATCCAATTTATCCTCCTATAATGATATATCATTTAAATAAGGCTTTGGTCCCAATTATATTACCTTAGGCCTCCATTTCTAAGGATATTTCCAAGATAAATATTAAGTTCTCGATGTAAGTATTCTTACTCCTAAGCATTTTCTTCTTAATATTCCAAATAAAAAATTATTCTATAAATAATAATATTGTAAAAAAATATTATTAATATACTTAAATGTGATTATATTATAGGATCAAAAATTATTACCTCATTTCCATCAACTAATAAAAACAAAATCTCATCAATCATTTGTACATAAAGACTACTACCACTATGAAAGGATGTAGTTCATTATTCATCGCTACCTCTCATGATTAGTAGAAAGTATTTAATTTTTTCAATTCACATGTTTAAAGTATTACAATCATGATTCTAAAATAATAATTTATCATATAACTTCAATTCCTCCCATTAATTGAGAAATTTAAACGTTAATCATGTGAATGTGAGGACTACCACCTCAACAAATGATGGATTTCATTTCTCATCACCACCCTTCATGTATGGTTCCAAGGATTAATTTCTTAAATTTAAATTATATTTATTGAATTTTTAATCTTTTATAAAAGTTATATTGAAAATATATTAAAAAATTCCTTACTCATTAAATCATTATAACATTATCACAATTGGGATAGTCATAACATGTGAGATAATGATGTTATAATATTTATTTTTGAATGATTGATGAATGTTATATACTAATAATATCATTTAAAATAATTTAATAATAATTTTTCATTAATTTATAAATTATTTTTAAATATTTAATGTATCTATTAATATAACTCCTTTTAATAACTAAGCACACCAAAACTAGTTCTTCATAATTGACATTTTCACACACTATACCATTGTAACTAACCAAATGAAAATAGGTAATGTTAAATCACTGAAAACCCAGGATTTTAGTATCCATAATTAATTAATAATGATTAAATTTAAACCAATAATTAAGAGTTGACCCTATCGGTGTGGTTCTTTTATGAAAGAAATAATTGAAATTTCCTATGACCTGGTGATGGAAATAAACTATAACTAAGTAATATATTTGTAATATATATTGATAAAATAACTGAATAAAGGATTATAGATACTAATATATTTATAAATTAAATTATTAAGATAGTATTTTTTATTATTAAGGTGATTAAATCACTCTCATGAATGTTATGAATTATGGTAATGGTTTTTCATATCAATTTTTTATTCTTTGAGATATAATTGTTGTCCACAAATTTTTTCCATATATGGTGTATACATTGGAATGTTTTTCATTTTACCACATTCTAAATGAATTTCAAGGTATTTATGAGTCTATTTAATTATCCCACCCACATATTATTGTTACCCATGAGTTACCAAAACTATTATGAAACTAAAACATTTCCATGGTGGCATTCTAAAGTTTAGGTGAAGTGAAACTATTTGTAGATTCTTGTATATTATATACTTTTATAGATAATACCAACTGTATTTGACTATGTAATAGACACGCCTAGGGTAATCACCATGAAAAAATATCATTGAGTATCAACTCAATCTTCATTAGGTGACTAATCAATGGTCCTAAGACTATACACCTAGCTAGAAACTCTCAGGGGATAAACTTTAGATCATTCACAAACTATTATAATACATAAATATGGATTTACCTATCATTATTATCATATCCTGCAATTGAGAATTATTCAACTCAATTACTCTCTACTATTAATAACCTAATACATTGAAAGTACCCTTAACCACTATTATATCTTTATTTCTTTGATAAGGTCATTTTCCATGGAATCGTGAATTTTATTATGGTTAGATATTAACCTAGTGAGAAAAATTATTCCATTTAAAATTTAGATATTGATAATCGATATATCTATCATTCGTATGATAATAACTATTGAATAGTTATTGGTTAATATGGATGATTTTCCTTAGGGAATATCAAGATATATATTGTTTAACCATCCTCCTTCTTTCCCTAGATGGGTTATGATCATGTTATCCCTTTTATTAAAATAATTAAAGGTATTTATATATATTATTATTTTACTCAAATGTGGATTTTTTATGTAAATTTGATTATGTATGGTATTTTTATTAACATATTTCTAATGGTGAATGCAATTGACATAAACAAGTGACAGGTGGGGCTCAGGATTCTTTAACCCTTTGATGCATTAGTTGGTATCATGATGAAAAAGGTTTATATATTTAGTATATTCTTACCCAATGAAATAATAATATCTTGGTTATGTTCCTGATAGAAATAATGGTTTATTGGTTATTACCCTGATGATAAGAATAATTTACTAGCTAAGGCCTTGAAGGTAAGGATCAATATGTGCCTAATTATGCATTCCATCCCATAAATTCAGTTTTTGTTATCCATGTGATTATTTTCATTATTATGTTACCATGTATTTTTTTTCAACATGATATTAATTATATAACATATTTATTTATTATTCACTCTTACATAATGTGTATTAATATTATGAATTTTTCATTATACATATACCCCTACTGAGAATTTTATCTCACTATTCTTATGTTTAAATTTAATTTGGATACCAAGAAGTGAAAAATGAATAAATTTAGTGATGTTTTAAATTTAATAATAAATCTTCAAGAAGATTTTATGCATTATTTTTCAATTCCAATGTAATATGGAAATCATATAGGTATCTAGTCTCCCACTACTTTAAACTATCTGGTTCTTTGTGATATGAATCCTAGTGTCCTATACCAATGTAATAATGTATATTATTACTCATGGTTACTAGTGTTGGAATATTTTATTTGGTATCAAATAAAGTGTACTAGGATCCTCATGAATCCTATTTTAGGATAACATAGCTATATCAGGTGTTATGATAAACCCTTTGAATTCCCATGAAATTTAACTTACAAAATAATTTTTCTTATGGATTAATATTCACAATGTTATGAGATAATTAAGTACGTTTAATTGTTTTTATGTTGTCAATAATGGTAGGTATGGTAATTTTATCATCATCTATAATCAATATTTGGATTTCCTTCTAGAGAAATACAATATGTTTTGTGTTGGAACTAAGCTGATTATGGCCAGATTAGGGAATTTGACACAAGTTATGACTAATATACTTGCATGTGTAGAGAAACCTGACAATAAAAATCATTGAGAAACAATTTTGGGATTATTTATACAATAAAACTTCCACCATTCAATGGTAATACTAATACATTAGTAGCTAAATAATAGAACAAGTACCTACACAATATATTTATCATTTTAGGAAGTAATGAAATGGGGAAACTAGTCATGATGTTTTATTATATATGTAGATATATTGATCAATGGTTATCATTGATATAAAATAATAAGGAGTAAGATTATATAAAAACATGGAATAGAAGAATTTAGATGTGATATTATTATCGAAATATATCCATTGAGAAAAACTGGATGATATGGAAAGGAAATTATTTAATCTGAAGTAGAAGGAAGAGGAGACTGTTGCTGAGTATGAGGTTCATTTTACAAGATTATTTTGGTATGATATAGACTATATTTATAAATAGGAAATTAGGATTGACTGTTTTTTTGATGATCTTAAGCTTATATCTGAAGGGCACTTGACTCTGAAACTTTTTCATCAAATGATGATATAATATAACATACCATAAAATGGAAAAAAATTATCCAAATAATAAATTTTCAAAGGAATTAAGTATAATAAGTTGTAATATGAGAACCATAGACAATGAAATGTGGAAATAAATAAGAAGTATAATATAGGATCTTTACCATGTAATAATTTTGAAAAGAAACACCATCTTACTTTATTAAAGGGAAGAAGAGTTTGTTATAATTGTGGATATAAGGTCCATATTTCTCATGAATTCATAGAAATAAAGAATCCTCAAATACCACATGGTTAAACATTAATGATATGTGTAATTACTAAAACCAATGACCCAAGTGTCAACAGAATACACCATAGAAGAGGCCTAGGGGAAATCCCAAGATTATATGATTACCATAGGTGAATTCAATGTTCCTAAGGATTTTATATTATGTGTATTGATTATAAACTCAAAGATAGGTAATTATTTATTTATTCTAGATATATGTACTCTTTTATATACTATATATCGATAGGAATATTAAAACATTACCTAGAACCCTGATAATGAGTTGTCAACCAAGAAAACCAATGGAAATATAATTACCATAAGGGTATGTTAGTCAGTTCCCATTATGATACATAGACAAACACTACTCACAAACTATATTATCATTCCAAAATATGACTTTGACATAATCCTATATATGGATTGTATTTAGAAGTATAATGGTAATTAATTATTACCAATATAAGAATATTGTGATTCATTAAATGGGAGTGTTTTTTATATTTAAATTTAGGGCCTCGTTATCTGAGTTATACCCAGATACACCTTTAGTAGCTTACTTTAATGAAATACTTAGAGAATAAAAGAAGTTTCAACCTATTATTCGCAATGAAAACTTAAGAATATATGATGTAAATATTGTACATGAATACATTGATGTGTTTATTAAATAATTACCTAGTTATCCCTTAGAGTGTGAATTATATTTTTCTATTGAACTCATCCAAGAAGAAAAAAATATATCTAACACAATATATAGAATGGCCCATGTAGAATTAGTGGAGATAAAGAAACTATTATAGGATTTGTGTGATAAGTTAATTGTATTTCCCAATTTTTCGCCTTGGGATCTCTTATTTTTTTGTTAAAAATAAGGATAGGTCTATGAGATTATTTCTCAATTACATAGATATGAATTCCATTAATATAAATAATAAATACACTCTTCCATCCATTGATGATTTATTTGATCAACTTAAGGGAGATAAATATTTTCTAAATATCGATATTCACTTGGGTTATAACCAATTAAATGTAAATAAGGATGATATACCAAAGGTTTAATTTCACGTGAGTAATGGATATTATGAGTTTATAGTGAAACCCATTGTATTGACTAATACACCCTCTATGATTATGGAAATGATGAATATATTATTCAAGGATTATTTTGGTAATTTAATTATGGTATTCATTTATGATATATTGATATAAAATAATATCTATGGGAACAGTGATAATTATTTCAAACTATTCTTTATACTATTAGGGAAAACGAATTATATTCCAAATTTATTAAGTAAAATTTTTGGCTCTAGTATATTTCTTTTCATGGACATATGTTCTATAATAGTGGAATATATGGTGATACTTTAAAGATGAATGCATTCAATTAATGGCACACTCTAACAAATATAACTGAGATACATAGTTTCCTTAGATTAGTAGGATACCATCAATGATGTGTTCAAACAAATCTCAATTTCGCAACCTATTAACAAATTAGACATATAAAGTGGTGAAATTTACATTGGAAAGGGAATTTGATAAATGTTTTGAGGATATAAAAAGGATATTATAAAATGAACTAGTTTTGAATCTACCATTAGGACAGGAAGGATTTTTCATATATAGTAATGCATCAATTAAAGGATGGGTTTCATCTTAACACAAAATGATAGAGTGGTAACTTATTCATCAAGGAAACTGAATTTACATGAAAAAACTATCCAACTTATGATATTAAATTGGAATGTTCAATATTATCCATGAAGATAGAGAAGAACCCTCTATATGGTGAGATATGTGTAATATATATAGATCAGAGGTTTGTGAAATACATTTTATGAAAAAGATATCAACGTGAGAAAAATAATATGGTTGGAACTACTAAAGGAATATTATTTCTCGTTGAACTGCCACTGAATGAATGAAAACTTGGTGGATGATTCCTTACATAGAAAAGATCTGGGATTTCTTATCAATATTTGGATAGATAAGGGTTATATATTCATGGAGTTATAAATGTTGGATATGTAAATAATTAAGAAAGGTGAAACATTAATCATTTTCAAAATAATTTTAAAACTATATTTACTTGATAAGATAAATAAATTCCAACAGGAAGATGTGGGTTTGAAAAAGATAATTAAAGTTATAAATTTTGGGATATTAACATAATTCCCTTATAAATTTGGCCTGTTAAAGTTTTTAAAGAGACTATGTGTTCTATTCATACCTAAGATAAAAATAATATTAGTAAATGATTCATATAGATTAAATTTATATATATATATATATATATATCTTAGTAGCATAATTATATATAGGTATTTAAGATAACATTTTTTGTGGGATGGTATGAAGTGGAATATTACAGAGTATGTGTCTATATTTTGGGAATTTCATTACATAAAGGTTTCAGGACTACATCATAAATGATTTGTGAAACCTATCATATACCAATATAGAAGTGGAAAATGTTATAATGGAAATTTTCACTAGACATCTAAAAGAAATAATATTATATGGGTTATTGTGGATCACCTTAAAAAGTCTACACATTTAATAGAAATAAGGTAGGACTTACCCCTTTAATGACATTCATGACTCTATATCAAAAAAGTAGTGAGACATCATTGATAACCTTAATAAATTGTATATGCCCATGACCCTTGATTCACATTGAAATTTGGAATGAAACATCTTGATATTATTTACATTGACATACATTTGAGAACAACCTATCACGCTAAAACTAATGAGAATTTATAAAAGACTATTTAAACACTATAATATATACATTAATTTCATGACCAATTCAATTTAATGGTATATAGGATAAATATATACCTTTGATAGAATTTTCATATTATAATTGATTCTATTCAAGTATCTAAATGGAAATGTGTAAATCCTTTTATGGTAAGAGATATAATACTATAACTTGTTATGTTGAGGTTGGAGAGAGGAGGCAATTTGGACCCAAACTTTTTGGGAGACAATAATAAAAGTTAAAACTATTCATAAATGTTAAGTTAGATCAGAGAATACAGAAGAGATATGCAGATAATCAGAGAAAGGATCCAAATGTTTTAGAAGGTTTCGTGTCGTTTTAATGTAATATTGATGGAAAGAAGTTAAAATGTTTTGGAATATTGGGAAACTCAAGTCTTGGTAATTTTGACATTCAAAAATTTGGGATGAATTATATATTTGGGCGTAATTTCTTATATGTCCACCAAACCTCTCTTAGGTGAACAACATCTTCCATGTTACTTTATTGAGGAATTAGATCTTTTTCTCAATATATGTACTCAACCTTTATGGAATATAATTAAAACCTATATTATATTATATGTAGGACTCCATTCCAATTCTAAACACTATAGAGAATGTGTTCTAAAATCGAAGAACTTGACTGGTGAAATTCTTCAGAGAAATCATGAGTTAGAGGAGGTGACATGGGAAGTGGAGAAGGAAATAAAGAAGAATTACCCACATTTTTTATGATATATTGTATATCACATTTCAAGGATGAAATTGTTTAATGGGGTAGAATTTAATACTTGATACCAAACAAGATAATGTAAACCCAATATTCTAAAAAGCATCACACAATACACACTCTGTCATAATAGAAAGAAATTACATTCCAGTTTGTAATATAAATTAATAAATCTTAAATTTTATATTTTACCAATAGGAATTAATTTTTTTAATTCACCAATAAAAAAAATTTGTGGGTGAGTTTTTTATATTATTATAAAATAATTTATTATTAGGTAAATAGTGAAAATTAAATTTTTTACTAAAACTATGTAATTTATGAATATTACAATAAGTAAGTGAAACTTAAATACTTATAAAAAATTTTCCATTATCAATGATATATCTATGAAATAAAACCATATATCTTATAATACTATTATCAATTTAAAAAACCCATGTTTACAAATTTATAAATCTTTGTAATATTTTTTGATAAAATTAAATTTTTCTAGTCTTTTCTATTAATTTAATATTTTTTTGAAAAATAATATTTTGATTTATTTCAAGAAAAATAAATTTTATAATAAATCCATTTAATTTATTAAAATACAAAACATTGATAATTTTATCCTAAACTGAAATATTAATCTTATAAAATATTATTTTTAAAATGTGTTTTTATGCCTTGCATGCACTAATTTTAAGAATAAATTTCCTTACAACTAGAAATAATATTTAATTAAATATATATCATATTTATAATTTGTAGGTATGAATTGTGTAATAAGTATTATTTTATTTTTTTGAATTAAAATTAATTTACTTAGGAAAAAATTAATTTCCATTCTAAAAACCAAACATCGTAAAAGTGAAAAATCTAAGAGTAAAAGTCTTGAAACACATTCATATCATGTGTAAAAATGAATGGTAGAGTCTTCCTCAAGAATGGATTACTAGATACTTCATTATTTTTCAATTTAGAGACATTGGAAATTGAATAGTGTCATGTAATCATTGAAAAAGATGTAGGTATTTATAAAAATTACATTTTCTTCACTTATAAAAATGGATCTATAGTAAGACTACATATACACCTATTACTTATGATTTTATCCTAAAATTAAACCATTTGTTTACTTTGATATTACTATACCAAGTTTATAATCCTATACTCTCAGTTTGGTATCGTAAGTCCTCTATTTCCAAGGATATTTCCAAAAGAAATATTATATTATCAAAATAAGTATTCTTACTCCTTAGAATTATCTTATTAGAATTTATATTATAAAATTATTCTATGCACTATAATATAATCCTTACAAGTAATTTTTTTATTATTTTCAAAAATACATGTGTTGTGTAAAAGTGAGATCTCACACAAAGATCCACTATATCATGATAGGAAACCCTAAAAACTAGTAATCAATATAGTATATTTCAAATTATAAATTCGAATGAAAGGGAAAACCTAAAAATATGCTCCAAGATGTATTCCCTCATGCCTAGATCTATCACCCATCTTGTATTCAAACTCCTTGAACCATGTGTACTCACAGGTCACTATCTAGATAGAGAACCATCGATGATAACCACTATCATCGTCATCACTATACTATTGGAACCACTAACACCGATGTGAAAGATCTCGTTATCCATAGTAAATGTTAATATGAAAATCCTAAGGAATATAATTATTGGAAATATGATAACATTAATCAAACTAGAAAATATATAGATGAAAATTTAGAACCATAGCATAAAAATCCACATTTAGATCCATCGCTAACCTAATTCAATCCATAGTAGATCCGAACTCTAAAAACCCACATAGACTAAAAGAAAACAAGTGAAGAATAAATACAAAAAAGGGGATGATCCAAAAATAATGACCTACTATATAAATCCTTTAAATAGAGTCAAAAATATCATCACTTCAAAGAATACATCTAATGATCCATACATAAAATGGATATGAAGTTGAATCAATTCCTCCAAAGGGATGAAAGTCCAAAAAAGAAAATCCAATGAACATCACTGAAATTGGGGGATATAGTAAATAAAATATTTAAATGACACTAATGTGTAAGATATAGACCAATCCAGAATTCAGAAGAACTAAAATCATGGATTAGAAATAAAAAAACTATCAAAAATAGTGTGTGTGATTGAAATGACGATGAAGAGAAATGACAAAGGCATGAAGAAACTGGAGGCCAGTGGGAAAGGTAAAATTTTAACATTAATGCCTTATTCAATTGAGTGATACAATAGAGAAATACTAACTAATGAAATAAGATACATTCTAGACTCAAATTAAATGTAGTTCCCACTGATATGCAGTGAAGAAGGAATAGAGCCAAGAGGTAGGATGAAAACCCTAGATCCCTCTAGGAGGAATCCCACAGGATGGAGAGAATCATCCAAGAAATAATGGATCCATCCAAACATTAACACCCTAATATAATTTCACCATTATTAATAATCTAAAGTAATTTTTAAATAAAAATTGATCAACAATTATTCAATCCTTTCTATTTTTTCAAGAAAAATAAATAAATACTGATTGTACAAACGTGTGTACTGATTCCACCATGAAGAGATGGGGATTTCCTTCATCACCGCAACTCAGGATTGGTATAAATGATGTATTTGATTAATTAATATGTTTAATATTTCCAAGTTATGAATCTTAAAGTTTAATTTATTATATAATATCATTATATCCAATTCATTTAGAAATTGAAATGTTAACTATACAAGTTTGTGGAACCCCCTCAAAGAAAAAAGAATTTCATTTGTCATAACAACCATTCTTAGATGGTTATAAGAATGAATTTAATGATGTTAAATGATATTTATATAATATTTAATCATCAATAAAGTTCAATTAACATTATATAAAAACATTTTCTTACACATTAAATCATTATAACAAGCTCTCGAGTAGGTCTGTTTTACCACCTATGAGAATTATTGTATAATATTTATTTCATAAATGATTAAGGTATATTATAAAATGATAATATAATGTAATATAAAATAATTTAATGTCTTAATGCTTCTATAAATGTGTTTTTATATTTAATACATTTATTAATATATGACTTTTTGAACATTAAATGGGACAAAACTAGTTCTTAACCATTTCCTTTTTCAAAATTCATACCATTATCATTCACCAAATGAAAATGGAATATCATAAATCTTTTTAAAATGATTCTGGTATATTTAATTTTTTGGTAATGATGAAATTTGAACCAATAATCTAGAATTGACCCTATCATCATGGTAGTTTTATGAAGCAAACAATACAAATATCTAACAACCCAATCATAAAAATAAACTATAACTATGTAAAATATTTATAATAGATGGTTATAAAAAAATTAAAATTTTTAATATATAAATAAGATTATGAAGTAATTTATTATGATATTTATTTTTATTATTAACTATTTTCAAGTACTTTTGTGTAATTCATGAATTGATGTAAGGGTTTTATCATCTTAGTTTTGATTCATTGAGATATGGTTTTTATTAACCATTTTTTACCTTTATGTTGTGAGTATAAATAAATATTTTTAATTTGATAATATTATACATTAATTTAAAGGGATTTATTATTCAAAATCAATATCCTTATCTCATACTCTTTTGACTTAGAAGTTTACAAAACTATTATAAAACTCATCTTTTCTATAGTAGCATCCCAAGGTTTTGGTTATGTAAAAGTGTGAATACCTTCCTTGATATTATATCCCTATCTCATCCCTAGAATGTAGAAGATGATATGAGACATAATAAAGGGTAATAACATTGAAAATTTCTAATTAAAAATCAACTCAATCTTCACTTAGTGCATAATTAGTGGGCATAAGACTGCACACCTAAATAGACTTGCCTGGGTGATATGCTTTGGATTATTTACATGCTCTTAAAAATTATAATTAATTATTTTCCTACCATTTTTATTGTATCCTACAATTAAAAACTGTTGAAATCAATTACTATATTTTATTTATAAACCAACACTTTTAAAGTACCCTTCACCACTACTATGTCTTTATTTATTTGATAAGGGTATTTTCCATTGCATCATGAGTATTGTTATGGTTGGATATTCACTGAGTGAGCCAAATTATTCAATTGAAAAGGGAAATATTGATAATATATATCTACTATTCCTATATATAAAACAATTGACTATAAACCCTGAATATGGATTAGGTTCATTAAGGAACATCAAGATATTTATAGGTTATCCATACACATGGTTACTATAGATGGGTTATGACCATTTTATCCATTTTATTGACATGGGGAAAAGCATTGGTGTTCCATATTTTTTGTTCCAATACATAATTTTATACATTCAGGTTGATTATATAAGTCATTGTTGTTCATATCCTTCATATAGTGAATGAATTATACTTAAATAAGTGGTGTGTAGATAATGGGATTATATATCCCTTAATGAATTTGTTGGTCTTGTGAGGTAAAATATTTGGGTATTTTGTGTATGCCTTCCCTATGAAAGTATAATTTCATGAATATGTTCCTGATAGAAGTAATGACGTATTTGTTTACCTCGTTTAAAGGAATATTATCTTGTATTAGACCTTGATAGTGATTAAAAAGATGTCCATCATTATGAATTCTATCACATAAATTTTATTATTGTGTACAATGTGATTATTTTAATTACTATACTATACATGGATATTTTTCATTAATAATATAATGATTATATGTAATGTATATTGATTATTCACCCTTCCATAATGTGTATTCTTATTATGATATCTTTTATTATACGTTTACCATTACTGAGCATTTTATATCACTATTTTTATGTTTCTATTTCCCCATGGTAATAGGAAGTTAACTATGAATACATTCAAGGATGAACTAAAAGGATTAAGAGAGTTTCAAAAATATTTCTTTCTTTATTTTTATATTCCAATGTAATATGGAAATCATGTATGTATTTAGTCTCAAAATGGAACATGATCCTTAGCCCAGTCGGTAAGGACTCCGTAAGTGCATCTAGGAGACCTGGGATCAAATCCAAGAGGATACATTATTTCTGGCGTTGTAGAAGTACTATATCAGGCACTATAGCAGGAACTATGTAATATTGCAGCGGGTACTATAGTGGGAACTGTAGCAGGTACTGTTTGTCACTGTAGTTGTCAGAAATATGCCCATGTTTGGGACTTCGGCCCACCGATTTGGTTCTCAAGTCCTTTAAGGCCTTTGGACCACCCAGGCCTTCGGGTCAGTAAGGCCTTTGGTCCACCTCAAGGCCTTCGGGCCACCTTAAGTGCAGATGTAAACCAGATGACCTACATGGAACAAGCTCTACAAGGAGGATGAGCAAAGATATTTCACCACAACAAAAGTTAAATGGATTGAAAAAATGAGAGGGTATGGAACCTGCCATCGGGACAAGCCTGTCCATGAATGGGAACGCCTAGTCGAACAACCATGCGAAGGTGGAGAGATGATTTCACAAAGACGATGCTGGGGAGGAGTAGTTCAAAGTAGTTCGTACGGGTTGTATGTAATGTTTGAAGCCTAAGGGAAAATGAATTCCTCTAAGGCCTACGGGCCATGTAATACTTACACCTACGGGCCTTGTAAGGGTTCCACCTCACCCCTTGAAAGGTGGATTATCAAAAATCAATAAAAATGAAGGCCTTCGGGCCATTGGAGGTATTTAGTCACCAAATACTACTAAACAGTTCAGTCCTTTTTTATTTGAATCCTTATATCTTTTACCAATGTAATAAAGTAATTGTCAACTCTTAGTTACAAGACATGGTGCGCTCTGATTGACCAGGTATAGGTAATGAGGTAATTTTTTTTTGTATTCATTAATTAAGTAGTATTCTTCTTCCATATATATATGATTGGTTTTGGTGGGGATCCTACTAACTATAAAAGTAAACACACAGTTACACACACAAACACACACACATATATATATTTTACTAAAAGTTCCCAAGGGGTAGTTTGTGATCAAAATAGACCATACTAGCTCATGGTAATCATTCATTTTAATGGTTTTGTTCCATAGGATTTTTATTTTTGTAATTTATTTTGGATCCCTTTGATTATATATGAAATTTAACAGAATCATGGTATAATAAATTATATATTACTGTGTTATGGAGTTGATTGGTGATTTTAATCATATGTTCCTAGGATTCATGAGGGAAATGACTCCCATGTGTGTTTTTATACCCTCAGTGCAAGCTTCCAACCCATGGACCATTGGATGTGAGTTTTGGAAGCTACTCCCACATTCATTGTAGTCCTAGGTGTGATTTTAATAGAGGAAGGTCATGACACATGTCATTTATTTATTCAGAATCATTATAAACAAAAATCAACTCAAGGAAAAGTATGAAGTGATGGGTAGTCGAAATCTACATTTCAATAATAGTACCTATGATAATTTTTAATTGAGAATTATATCCAAAAGACTTATTATTTATGGATTAATACTCAAGAAAGATCTTAATTTCTATAAATTATAATACCTAATATATATGAATCATAAAATCTTTAGTTATTTAATTTATAACTCAATAAAAAAATTATTATTTTTTTAAATGAAACTAAATATTATATTTTTAATAGCATATAAATCCTTATATATATGATATGAAATTTATAAGAATAAATTTATACAATTTAAAATAAATCACACAACTATTTATAATATAAAAACATTATATTACTAAATAATAAAATAGTGATTAATAAATTAATAATTTAAAATTTAAAATATTTAAACTTGATATATGCATTTCTGAACATTTAATGATCAATGAAATTATAAATTGTATATAATTTAGACATATTATTATATAAATTTAAATATATATATATATATATAATATTTATATCACAAAAATGAACACCTCACATTACATGGAATTTATATGAAATCCTTCATATTTAAATGTTTGATTCTATAATAAATATAAACAGTTTATGTTTCCTAATATATGAATGATTCAAATTAATAATTTATAAATTTTACATTATATTAATATCATATATTTTATCTTTATTTAAACCTTTTATCAAATTCACGAGTATAATTTTTCCCATGTTTAAATAAATATAAAAAATAAGTCTTGTAGTATAAAAATTTTATATTGTAACCATATAAGATTACCAACCCTAATCAAGGATCCACCTAAGCCAGAAAAAAGTTAGATTAGAACCTGAAATCCAACTTTTTAATGTAAATAGGTTAGAGATTAGTTCTAAGTGTATACCATCAAGTTAATATGGAATTAATTTTCCTTTAGAAAATTAAATAGTACCTTCCCATGAATGATAAAATGAATTTCCTATCCACATTACTTGAATATTTTATATAAATACATGTCATGTTATAAAAATCCAATATACATAGGTAAAAAACCATAAGTTTATCATCACTTTTATACCTTTGGAAAGGTATAATACATCTTCCATATCCAAAAATTCTCTTATGTCCGGAGATCAGATCACCCGAAACCACCACCAGTAACTATATCTAGATAATATGAAAAAAATAGTTTTTATAAAGTATGTGTGAGAATATAAAAATATAGTGTATATTCCTCCCTCAAAATATCATCTATCCATGTTAAAAAATCATATGAATGTATTTTTGTATCAAATAAATAAAACAAAACAATAAATCAACATGTATCTCCCCAAAATCATCTAACCAAAAGATTCTATTCTATACTACTTCACCACTCTATATAAACCAAATCAGATTCTCTTTACATGTCATCATATAACCAATGTTAATTCAGTAACCACTACCAATCCATGATTCAGTAGTTTTCCACCCATAGGTACCTCACGATAATATTATCATGTGCTTATCCACCCATGGATACATTACTATAATATTTCCAACACCAACTAGTTATCCACCTACAAGAAACTCACTATACTTCCTACATCACCAAGTCGTTCTCCACTTACAAGAAAATAAATCAGCATCAATATCTATTTTTTCATTGTTTCCTCCTACAAGGACTCTCATTGTTTGTATGAGTGTCCACCATTAGGTAATATTATAACACCCCATCAAAAATTTCTTAAATTAAACCTGAAAACATGGTTCCATATTAATTTATGTCTGACTATTGATATTCCAAAGGTTGTTGACTAGCGGTAAGGGGGTAAACAAGTCCAAGGGAGATCGTGTCATCAAATAAATCCTAAGGAATAAGCCTGAATCTATTAAAATTTTAGAATAAACCACCAATATAATGGACCTCACAAAGTGTTATTGACAGAAAACATAGATCCAAGAAGACCCATATAGTAGAAAATAATAATCATTAAAAATAATACATTATTAATCATTTATAATATAAGAGAAGTTAGATAATATATAATATACAGCATCATAATAAATTAACTGAACACTAACCAGTAGGAGTTATGTACCATAATTAAAAAATTTAAATATACAGTATCCTTTGACCCAACACACATGATCATATCTTGTTGAATCCTTGTCCTCTAAGACCATGATCATCATAATTCATACTTCCAACTCCATGATAAAGCATGTTCCAGAAATGAAACATAATTATATACCCTTGTACATCAAAACCCGTGTTATTAATGTATGTAGTGGGTGAGTTCATTGACCCAGTAGGATTCTCCTTCTTTCCATGATACACTTAATATCAATAATCAAATGGATATGCATGAAATACATAGTATAAATTTCAAGTTAGTGCTTAGTATAAATCACTCATCTAGAAACATAACATAAGATGAACATTCAATCTACATATATGCCTACATGTATAAAATACACATGCACCCCATAGAATTATACTAGTGTTATCCAACTCAAGACATGACCTGCCTTCTTATATTTGATGACTCATATACTATTATGACCTAATGAAAAGTACCTCAATACATCTCATCCCATCAAAACTAAACACATGGAGTCGTATCTACCTTCACTAGACTATACATCATAGTTTATATTCATCCACCAGTTATCATGAACTAACGTAGGTCACCCAGAGTCTGGGGGTCCAAATATGGTCTATATAAATGCTTGAAGGATGTTCTTGATCCCCACAGTTAGGAAAATTGTGTCAAATATTAGACAAAACTCTCTCAATAACAATATCTCCTGATGAATTAATGATAATAAAATCACTTTCGCATGGAAATATGGCATAAAAATCTTATACATAAAACCACCACAACATATAAATAAGATATTTCAAACTAAAATAAAATCTAAGTTGATAGTAAGAAATACAAATTAATATCTTACAGAAAAATTGATAAATATAAGTACATAATAATAACATTCCAACAAGGAAAATGTAAGACCTGAAAAAATATAAGGAGACCAAGTAGGTTGATAAAATAGTGAATCCAAAATAATTAAAAGGGGAAACCCATATATAACTTATCTATGAGGAAGCATAACACCTCCAATTTCCACCACTACTTTACATGAACCATGAAAAAAATGATATACAAATATGCCCCAACTAAACCTGGATAAACTTATAATGATAGGGGTGCACATAATTTTTCAATATATAACCTCCCCACACACCTTTCATAACCATTCAAAATAAATCAATTTCATGATATTTTGAGATACATGTAAGAAGTAGGCTTGTATATTCCTGTTTAAAATAGGAAACATTTTATTTTCTATTAAAACTTCCTTTTTAAAAAAATTATTCTTTTCAAGTAAAATAATTATTTATAACATCATAAAAATAAAAACTTTATTATAAATGAATATAAATTTTAAGACTAATTTTTTAAAAAAAACCCAAAAGTACATGATTATGAAATAAGAGGCACCTTATAATATTAAGGAGAAATAAGTATGAATATATAATGAAATCTAAAACATCATTATGGTAACCATAGATCCCTTAGATAATATATAATATATAAAAATTAATACCAATAAATAAATACTGGTGTTGGATACAAGAAAACTTACAATAAAACCCAGTATTTTTCTATAATGAAAAATTGAGTGGGGAATCCCATAAGTTGAGTAAAATCTAAACTTAGGGACAATAGTTTGAGCATAATAATAAAATAGTGTACAAAGTGTTCTAAGATTTCCCACCTATCTACCTAAGGATTCCCATGATTTCAAAAAGTAGGTGATCATTTCAGTTATAGCATAATAATAATAAATCAATCATGTCATCTAATAAATACAATCACCCCCAACTCTAAACACCCTTTAAAGAAAAAATTATTTCTCTATCAATAATAATAAAAAATACATATATTACCCAATTATAGAAATATCTATTTTACATAATTTTATGTAAATATCACATAACATAAAGGGTAATTTTATAATGGGTTATCTGTTTAACATAAATCACTTTTTATGAAAGTTCCAACGGATCCCTTGCTTACCCTTTTAGAAAATCAAGTTAGAATCCATCTCAAAAATCAAACACATAAATATCCTAAATTATTTTAAAAACTTAAGGAATATTGAACAACTATTTCTATAAGGTCAAGAACATGCATCATTTTGAAATATTTTTAAATAGTTTGAAAATGATAAAATTTATTATTTAATTATAAAATTTTTTTAAATGTAAAATTAATCATTTATACAAACACTTCATGTGTGCGGGTTCCAAAAATAGTTTATAAATTAAAATCTAAATGATAATCCCATTTAATATTTTTAAATTACAAGAAGATAATATTTACATGATAAAATATAATATATATAATAACTATTGTTTATATAATACTCAAAAATCCCTCAAAATAAAAAAAAATATGGTTTTATATTTAATGTTTATGCAGGGAGAAACCTTACTTAAACTCTATTTTTTTTTTGAAAACTATGGTGCTTTCCCACCTAAACAGGCACCGTGAATGTATATAAAACCCTATGGAACCCTAATAAATAAAATCTTTAATTAAAATATAGTGATGAAAAACCATGGGTCATAGAATCCTAATTAGGGAAAGAACATAGTAGAAGGAGGAGGAAAATAAGGGGAGAAAAGTTCTAAATGGGATTACCTTGATTAACCAATATAAAACTTGAAGAAAACCATGTGTAATATATATGTAGAAGGGGAAATTTAAATGGTATATTCATACTTGTTCATGGGGTTGAGTTAAGAGAGAAATATGTAAAGGGGTTAAATCCATGGGATGGTAGTTTAGTGAAAAATTGAAAATTAAACACCTGGAAAAGTCACATGTTTTCTTTAAACTATTTACCAAACTGTGAACCATTTTATGTGATCTATTCCAAACAGACTTGGGAACAATACATGGGTAAGATTCATGGTCAAATTGACCTTGCACTAATCATGCAATCATTCACTGAAATAATCTAAATGTATGTACCATAATTTCTTCATGGTTAGTATTAATCATACAACATTCACTACACACCAAAAATCTCTAAATTTACTAAATATTTAATTTAGGGGAAGATAAATAGAATAAAATCAAAAATTAATAAAATATAAATAATGAAAATTGAGATTGTGGTGTAAAAATTATCCCTAAAATACCACTTTATCCCCCCTGAAAATTTTAAAAAAAAATAGGTTATTCAAGAATTGGAATATCATTCAGTTAATACATTAGAGGCTTGACTCAAAGAACTAAGAATGAAAAGACTATTTAGACTAATAGAAAAATACCTCTGACTAAGAACTAGTTGATTATCTCAAACAGCGAATCCCTCATGCATAGGAAAACATAAATAACTTTAATGTTTTATAAGGGTATAAATACCCATATGGAAACAATTCCAAAGAGTAAAAAATAATGTTTAATTCCATAAGACATGATCACAAACACCGAGGAACATCATGAACTTATGAATCAGCTAAACAAGGAAAAACAAGATATTTACACATGTCATTAGTAAAATTACATATAATGATATATGATTCGACCTTCAAGTGGGGTTAGGTTTTTTTAAAACCAAAAAAAGATTGCATCCACTCACAAGGTAAAGGTACACACATGATTAAAGATATTATAATTCTAAATGACACTCAACTATACCACAGTTAATAAAATTCAAGTAAGACACCATTTAATAAAAAAATCATTACCTATAGTGGTATGAACATCATTTTAAAGACTCTCTTAAGCCCCAAACCTTTAAAATTAAAAATATCCCAAAAAATATTAAAATATTGAATTCTAATAGATGGGCCTTTTATGAAATTTAATCAATGACAACAAATACTCCCAAATATTAACTACATATTCTAATTTAATGTCAATGAAACACCATAAAACCCCTATTTATCCAAATAAAAAAGATTAAACCTAGTAAATACTTATATGTTCCATGCATCAACACTGAGTTTATCCAGTTGAACCTGTGGATTATCCCAGAGAGTAGATTTGGTTCCAACCTTCTTTTGAGTAGCTCCTTTATACACCATTACAAGTAATCTAGATTAACTCATATATATAAAGTCATAATATTATTCCAACCTGAATACTACTTATGTCCTACCATTATACATTTTTTCACACTATGAAAAAGTTACCAGAAAAATTTGATGTGAAAAAATAATAAAGGCCACATGATACTGTTACTCAATTGATAAGTATTGGATTTAATTATATTTAATTTTTATAGATTCAACCACTACCCCAGATAATTGATGATACATCAATTGACTCTTCCTTCCATTATATGATAACCAAAAATATAAAGGTCCACTTCACTATCAATTCATAAGTGTTAATATTAATTGAAGACATTACTAGATGAATTTCCAGTTGAAGATCTCTTTTGAAATTCTGATCATTAAATAATTCATACATTGATTGATTTGGAACATACAACATGAGTTCAAAAAAATATTGAGAATACACCATTGCTAATAATATTCCTAGTTGGAGACCATACAATTCCCTGGCCATTGGTGCCTTTATAATTTCTAGGAAGTAATACTTAATGAACTATTCCTTGAAACCTTCCCATTATAGGTCCTTCAGTGTTTTCATCCATATAATGAACTTTGACCACATCCAAATTGGAAACTATATCAGAATGGTCACAGATTTATGTTTTAGAGACTCAATAATCTCATGCCATTATAATCTCTTCCATAATCTATAAAAATTATTTTTATTTTAGAGAGTATTTGTACCTAAGTAATTGAGGAGGGTTCAAATTTTCATTCTATTGAATGAAAACCCCATTGAACATGAATATAAAGATCACAATACACCATGATGAAATAAAATTTATTGGTCAACTCAGATATAACTTGAGAAACTAGAGGGTCAGTATGTGGTGAACTACCTATTTTCCCCTATTGAAACACATAAAGACTTGGTAAGGGTGTATTCTAAAATAAGTAACACAAAATAACATTAAAAAATTCTCATAAATCCAAATCCCTTAAATTATAGCCCAACCCAATAAATACATCTCATAAATTCGTTGTAATAAATATAATAGTTAAAAAACTCTTATAAAATAAATCAAAAAACAAAAAAATATTCATCAACACTTCAATAGGGAAAACCATTCATAATATTCAAGTATTTTCGAATTTCCCTCTTAATACTTTTACAATGGATTCAATAACCAACTCACTATATAATTTCAAAATGTTTAGATGATTAAATATTAGAAAACCCAAAATATTCTTATTAATAAATTCAATTTCACATGAAACCCATCCTTTATATCGTAAAACCAAAAAACGCATCAAAAATAATCATCATACTATAATTCAAATTACATAAATATCATAAAAATCTATTTAACTCTAGCTGAATCATGTATAAACGCGTTAAAAATAAATTGGGAACCGAAGGTGGTAAAATTAAATATTCATAAGGGATGAAGAACTTTGTTTGGTTAGCCTACACAGTTTGTAAAACCATCCTCCAACTATGTGACAGTATATTGAAAGTCACAAGATTCATGTGCATGGGATTCACATGGTTTTCTTGGTTATGTGAGATAATTTTGTGTGCTTAGTTCTCTTTTTATTGTAACCCCAAAACTATTAATACCTTAAAGCAACAAAAAAATTTACCATAGAATACAAAATTACTCATATAAAGACCAAAAATATCAAGAGAAACTAAGGACCATGCTCAAATTAGATACACAAACATATGATATATCCACGGTCACTAAATATTGATCATGATAATGTGTTGAATGGGAACCCACCAATGATATACAAATTTGGATAGGATGTTCTTATATAATTTTTACCAAACACCCCAAAATAAAATAGTGACTCAAGAAACTATGTCTTCTCAAGAACTTATGTTCTAATTCCATTTTTTCACAAACCAACATGGGTCACCCTAATTATGAGGTATCGATCTGGTCTGTTGAAAGGCATAGGGGTGCTCCCTATAAGGACCTAACCTCAAACATTACATAATATTTAGTGTTAAGTTAATAATTCAATATATTAAATTTTATGATATTTATGATTTAGAGTTTTAGAGGATTAGGCCATCACCCTCAGATAATTTAATAATATATCACAATGTTTTCACTTCCACCTATTATTTATTTCACATAAAAATCATTTGAGATATAATATGTTTTATTTTCATGAAAAATATTGACAATTTTTATATTTCACTCATCCATATTCATAAAAATCCTTTAAACCTATGGAAAAAAATTTAAAAAATGTTGGTTGACCACAAAAATCATAGAAACGGATATAAAAATAAATAAATAAACAAACTCATTATTCCATGAATACTTATAAAAACATTCCTTTTCAAAATACACATTGGGGATACAAATAAGCATTTTATTATGAAAAAAATCAAATTCCCTACCCAATTTTTTTCATAACAGATTTCAAAATAAATATTAAAGTAAAATTTAAACTCATGTAGTTTTATTTGTAGTAATAATAAACTCATAATAACTTTTTAAAAAATTTATTCCTTCCACCCTAAAAAAGTATAATTTATTTCTTTTACACTTAAGATCATTATCTTACCTTGATAAATCATAAGTTTTATATATAAAACCCTAGCAAGAATAGATAAAACATTTAGGTAAAATGTGGCATTATTTTCTATATTACTTTTATAAATTAAATAACCATATTTTTTAATTCTATCTAAAATGAATTGGAGGGATATTACGAACCCACCCATACTTGGTATATAACAGAACCACCCGTCCAAGATAAATGATGTAACAACCCATCCTTGGTTTATAATGGAACCACCGATAGTTGGTTTTTAATATAACTACCCATAATCATAAACAATTTCCAAGAGGAATAACATAATCATAAAACAAGGAATATTTTAATTTCATTATTACACTCATAAAAATATTCTTTTCATTCATAAGAAAATATATTCAGATTTTGAAATACCCTTTCCATTTTATAATATTTTTTGAATGTATCCATAACATAGGGAAGGAGGTGTTTTCATAAATTAAAAATAGAAGCTTATGAAGTAATTAAAATATCAAATAATGGTTATGGTGGAGGTAAAATTCATTATATTTTATACGATAAAATAAACACCCATTTTTCTTTTGTGAATAATGTCAAAACATTTAGTATAAAATAATAAAACGATTCTTTTTGAATTCCTTTAAAATAAAGTAAAAAAGATATATAAAATTTTATTTATTATTCCATTATTTAGATATATATACATATATAAAATAATTTTGAAAATATGTACATGGAATAATAAGAGTTTTAAGGGAAACATTAAAAGAGTATTTTTAAAATAAAGTCCCTTACCTTGAACCCAAGTCATCACAAACATTATTTATCTTCATGAATAAAAAATTGTGTTAATTATTAAATTTATTAAGTAAATTTTTCATGTTTATTACTATCTATTACATTATTTGTTATCATGATTTATTAAATTAATAAATTATATACATTAATGTTGGATGTTTTGATGATATTAAAATCATATGTACAAAATGGCATTGGTAGGTTGACTATGGTCAAATAGACCATTATTACATTATATAAAGAATAATTTTCATTAAAGAATTTTCATTTTTATACATAAATTATACTTTTAAGAACAATAATAAAATATGGTTAATCAAAATTAATTATGTTATAAACATGTTGAAAATAGGTTACACATATTCATGAGTAACGTTTCCATTTTTAAATGATCATTTTAGAAAAAATGTGTGAGAACAAAGTTTTTCACTGGGGTACGTATCCTTTAAATTTTGGACTGAATCTTTAACATGAACCTAATATGGATGCCTAATGATTTAGCAATGGTCTCAGGGGTTTGTAAGGCATGTTTAGATCCCAAAACACTTCTTTTTGGGGAAACTGGTCAATTCTCATGGTTGGCACACGGTTGGAAGATGGTCGGCACACGGTGGGTGCATGGTTTTCATAACCGTGTGGATGTTTTTTTTCTAGATAGATCCACCTCTCATGGTTGGAACATAGCCATGATACCTAACCATGAAAGTGGACATTCTTCCCAAGTAACCCTGCATGGTTAGCGCATGGTTTTTCAAACTGTGCGTACAAACCGTACGCATACCGTTTTTCTAGGTAATTTTACAATTTTTCCCTTAATGATCAAATTTAAACGTCTCTTCCTCTATAATAAATATTTCTATATGGCCCCAGCCTTAAACCTTACTTAATCTTGAGATATTTCAAGAATACACCTTGAGGATATTTTCAGGTTTAGAGTTTTAGAGAATTAGATCATAAAACATGCATTACATACCACATTTAAACAAAGTGGTTACATAAAATATAGTACTCATTTTTCCCATCAGCGGAAACATATTTAAAATAAAACATGGATTCTTTCTTGGAACTTCATTGAAACTATCATCACATCATGTAACTTTCCCTTGACCTGTGAAAAACATCTCAAAAACTTGGGATGAGCATAAAAAGCTCAGTAAGGGATATAAAAGTATGAAATGAAAACATTAGTCCATGTATAAAATCATACTTTACTCATAAAACATAAGAAATTTAATATACTTCATCAAATCATGAATAAATCATAGAAATCATAAGACATAAAGGTAACTTGAGGCATTCATAACATTCTTACATAGGGAGTAACCCTCTTGGTTACCTTTGGAATACCCATCACAGTATATTCCCTAAATATCTTCATAGAAACCTTAACGTTTAACTCTTTCACATTACCCAATGCATTGGAGAGCTATATCGGGCTCACCCGCCCTTAGTTTATCACGGAACCACCCGTCTTCATAATAATGACCAAGAACCATAACATAATCGTATCACATAAAACATGCATAAAGGAAACATAACATTTCCATTATTCAATCACATGATATCAATACAACGCATTGATATAAAAACATTATAAAAACCATTTTCAATACCAAAATAAAATAAAATTAAATCATGGTATTTATTTTTCTTTTTAAAAAAGGTATGGCTTGTAGAGGAAGCCGAAACTCAAATAATGGTCACGGCGGCGCAGAAGTCGTTGTTGCCGCATACGTATGACAAAAACATTCCCTTTTGTCGTTCAGTAAAACGATTCGTATAAAAAATATTCCTTTCAGATAAACATAAAAGTCAAAGGGGTTTATACACCGTAAAAAGAAGGTTGTGTATAAAACAAGATATGCCTCAATGAAAGGAGATTGAGACGAAGTCACATACCTCGTATCCGACTTGTCTTGATCGTTCTTTAATCACCTGAATAATAAACTTGAGTTAATTTCTACTTGTTTAAGAACCCTTTTAAAGTTCATTATTCCTTTTATATCACTTATTGCCATGTCATGAACACTATGTAATTATTTAAGTTAATAATGGTCGTTTTAACGATCATTGGTACTTGAATCAAAAATAAACTCTTTATAATTACAAGTTGTTCATGTATCCATTATATCCAGAGTTATACTCATGATGTAGATATCATATAAATCATATATATTCAGTATATACATGCATTTATAATATTACATAATGTTTAGATGTAAGAAATGAAATGCACCGTTCATGGAGATGGTAAGCCGTACATACGCATGAACTCTAATTTCATTTATATTTCGTATTTTATGGAATAGAATTATAATTATATAAAGGTATATTATAATTCCAGTATAATATCATATATAATATCACTAATTACATCCTTTATACTTCCCACATATGTCATTAACGAATCAAATCACTTTGACGGGGCGGTAGTCTGTACTTCCTAAAATGAAGACATCGCGTTTACCCTTAATGGAAACCATAAAGGTATTCCATAAATGAAAAATACAGAAGCTTAAGTAAAACATAAACAGATCATATATAAATATAGTTTCATCTTAATGGCCTCCTTTGAAGGTGTTATATGAGTGTTGAACAATCATCGTTTCATGAGGCAGAAATTCGTCATCCACGGAAACAGTATGTTCTTTAACAATTAGACGTAGGTGTGTGTAAGTGTAGCTCTAATACATCTTATAAAAACCTCCTAGTATATGGAATATACTGTTGTTGTTATAAAATAAATGAATAAAAAAATTTAGAGGGTTGGAGAAGCAAAATAAAACATAAGAACACAAGAGAAAACACTACCTTTAAAACGGGTAACTCTTTTTGATTTGAGCTTAAAGGCTTCCTTGGGAAGACTTCTTCCCAAAGTGAGGCTTCTAAGAGTTAGAGAGGGATTTTTAGAGACAAAATGGTCAGGGGTTGGTCCAGACAAAGTATTTGGAAGTGTGGTTAAGGTGGTAAAGGTGGGGGCCTTTTATAAGAGGAGAGGAGGGGCACTCTTGGAATGGTATAAAAGGTTACATTATTTTCAAATGAGTTTCGGATTTTAATGGTCCCAAATTGATGAATTTCGAGGATAAGGTGATAAGGGTTCTGAATATACTCATCCAATAGGTTTTTGACATGTGGAGGTCGTAGATTTTACATTATCTTTTCATTTTATTTAAATCGTTAAATAATGAGGTAATCGCTGCATCATCATGATGTCATAAACAATTTAATTTATTAAATGTATAAAAATTAAAAAAAATACTATGATGTAGGAAATATTCTTAGATTTACAATGAATATTTATAGTCCAAAATATAATTTATTTATACAAAATTAAAAATGTTTTACTCAGGTGATACATACTTTGTTATATTTAACTTTCTTAAAAAATAAAAAGATAAAAAGTCACTTTCACACAAAAGTGATTCCATGGGGTCCCCAAGTCTGGCACAAGGAATCCCATGGTCGGCCATGAGACAACCAGTAGCATTAGGACACATGTTGGTGTTATTTTTTATTATTATGATATTATTTTATTATCCTTAACTACCCGATTACTCATTAATCAAGATAATTAAAGATAATTACCGTCATTACAATTCATAATGTCCAAAAACAAAAGAGTCTTGATTACATTATTTGGAACTTCTGATTCCAAATTTGTAATCCATTTTACCAAATTCCAAACACATAAATTTCAAAAAATTATTTAAAAATAATTCTCGTTGTCAAAACAAATAGCGTGTTTTTTTTAAACAATATCTATGAAAATTTTGGCATTAGTTTATGCCCAATTCCAAAGTGAAATTAATCATAATGACCACCATTGGATTAAATGGTAAAATTATATTATATTTACACTTTAAAACCAAATAAAGAGATAATCTAACCATATAATTAAATTAGATGAACAAGCAGTTTTGATGTAAAATGCAGTATTTTCAACTATTCATTAAAAAATGAACATTGTCATAAAAATACAAAAAATTATCCATTGTAAATTTCAATTTCCCAATCATAAATAATAAGTTTATTTTGACAAATAGAGCTTATAAAATTTTCAAAAGTTTGATTTAAAAATGGTTTTCCATCAAAAGGCAATAAAACAATCTTTTAAGAATATTAGTGTATTCCATGCTTAATATTGGATTTATTCTCATTTTAAGCCTCTAAAACACTATCTAATTCATAAATAGACATAGATAAAATTATCTATTATTCATTACTTAATTGGGATGTTACATCCTTCCCCCCTTTAGAAAATTTTGTCCCCACAATTTATTTACTTATCGAATAAGTGGGGGTATTTAGCCCTCATTGAATTTTCAGATTCCCATGTTGCCTCTTCAATCATGTGGGTTTTCCACAAAACATTTACCTAATTAATCAACTTATTTCGTAACACTTGCTCCCTGTTGTCAAGAATCTGGACTGGTTGTTCCTCATAAGATAGGTTCTCTTCCAGCTGAACTACCTCTGGACTCAAAACATGAGATGGATCTGGCATATACTTTCTCAACATCGAAACATGAAAAACATTGTGTACCTGAGATAAACTCGGAGTTAAAACCACTTGGTATGCAACTGATCCAACTTTCTCCAGAATTTTATATGGTCCAATGAACCTTGGACTCATCTTTCCTTTCTTACCAAACCGCATCACACGTTTCCACGGTGAAACTTTGAGAAAGACATGATCACCTACCTCGAAAGATAGATCCTTCCTCCTGTTGTCTGCATAACTTTCATGTCTGCTCTGAGCTGTTCTCATGTGTTTCTGAATCAACTGAACTTTTTCTGCCAACTCTTCTACCAATTCTTGTCCCATCAACTTCCTTTCACCCACTTCATCCCAAAAATCTAGAGTTTGACACCGCTTCCCATATAACGCCTCAAATGGTGCCATCTGTATACTGGAATGAAAACTGTTATTATATGAAAATTCAACCAAAGAAAGATGTTGGTCCCAACTTCCCTGATAATCCATCAAACAAGCACGTAGCATATCTTCCAAATTCTGAATTTTTCGTTCTGACTGCCCATCTGATTGAGGATGAAAACCTATAATAAAATTTAATTCAGTGCCCAACGACTTCTGAAGGCCTTTCCAAAAGTTAGAAATGAACCTGGGATCACGATCAGATATGATGGAGAGAGGAACTCCATGTAACCTGACTATCTCTTTAAGATACAAACGGGAAAGTTGATCTATGGAAAAAGTATCCCGTATAGCAAGGAAATGAGAAGATTTAGTCAAGAGATCAACAATAACCCAGATTGCATTATTACCTCGAGATGTATTCGGTAATCCCACAACAAAGTCCATGGATATATTTTCCCATTTCCACTCTAGAACTGGTAAAGGCTGAAGCATCCCTTTCGGTAACTACCGCTCTGCTTTAACCTATTGACAAGTCAAACACTTCACTGTAAAATCAGCAATATCACTTTTCATTCCTTCCCAGTAGTAATACTCCCAAATATCTCTATACATATTATTACTGCCAGGATGGACAGAAAACGGAGAACTATGAGCTTCACATAACAAATCTCTCTTCAAATGTGAATCACACAGAACACACAATATCTTCCCAAATCTCAAAACACAATCATTATCAATGTTAAATTCAGGCAAATTACCTTTATGAACCAACTCTACCTTTTTCTGCAACTCACTGTCTTGCTTCTGTGCTTGCTTGATTCTGTCTGATAGAGAAGATTTCCCCGATACCTGAAACAAAAAAGGACATCCTACACAAAAAACTTCTATGCCAAAGTTCATAAAATCCTTAACCAAAGGATCACGTTACAAACGCAACATTGTTAATGAAGAATTACTTTTTCGACTAAAAGCATCAACCACATTATTTGCTTTTCCCGGATGGTAATGAATTGTACAGTCATAATCCTTGACTAATTCTATCCATATCCTCTGTCTCATATTCAATTTTTTTTTGAGTGAATATATACTTTAAACTTTTGTGATCAGTATATATTTCACACTTTACTCCATACAAATTATGCCACCAAATTTTTTATGTGAAAACAACAGCAGCTAATTCCAAATCATGTGTAGGGTAATTTACCTCATGAGTTTTCAACTGGTGTGAAGCATAAGAAATTACCTAATCATTATGCATTATGATGCAACCAAGTCCTTTAAATGAAGCATCACTGTAGATAACAAACTCCCCATTCCTATAAGGTAGTGCCAAAACTGGAGCATTCACCAATCTTATTTTCAATTCCAGAAAACAATCATCACATTCTTTTGTCCAGATAAACTTAACACCCATCCGAGTTAGCTTAGTCATTGGACTAGATAACCGTGAAAAATTTCTAACAAACCTTCGGTAATAGCCTACCAAACCAAGGAAACTATGAATCTCAGTTACATTTGTGGGTCTTGGACATTCTTCCACAACCTTTGTTTTTGCAGGATCAACAGTTATCCCATATTTAGAAACAATATGACCAAGGAAATAAATTTGTTGCAACCAAAACTCACACTTGCTGAATTTCACATACAATTTCTTTTCTTTTAAGGTTTTCAAAATAACCCTTAAATGTCTTTCATGCTCCTCTTTACTTTTATAAAACACCAAAATATCATCAATGAAAACAACCACAAACGTATCCAAGAACTCATGGAAAATTCTATTCATTAAGTCCATGAATACAGCAAGTGCATTGGTTAGCCCAAAAGGAATTACTACAAATTCAAAATGGCCATATCTTGTACGAAACGCGGTCTGAGGAATATCTGCTTCCTTTACCTTCAACTGATGGTACCCCGATCTTAGGTCAATCTTTGAAAAATACTGAGCTCCCTGGAGCTAATCAAACAAATAATCGATATGAGGCAAAGGATATTTGTTCTTAACAATGATATTATTCAAGGCACTATAATCAATGCAAAGTCTCATTGAACCATCTTTCTTTTTAACAAATAAAACAGGAGCACCCCATGGTGATGTGCTAGGTCGAATGAAACCTTTCTCTAATAAATCTTGCAATTCCTCCTTCAACTCTAAAAGTTCAATTTTAGCCATTCGATAAGGGGGTTTTGAAATTGGCTTAGCATCAGGAACTAAGTCAACAGTAAACTCAACATTCTGATCTGGTATTATTCCATGCAACTCATCAGGAAAAACATCAGGATACTCATTTACCATTGGCACATCACTAATCAGAACAGTTCCTTTGTTTTCAAAAATATTTGCAAGGTAACATTCATTTCCATCTTTTACATGTTTCTCGGCCTCTTGATATGTTATCAACAATAAGGGTTCATTCTTGTACACAAACTGAAAGTGTTTCTGAAAAGAAACTTATTTATCCTTATAGTCAATCTTAGCATGGTAAATAGAGAGCCAATCCATACCCAGGATAACATCAAACTCTACTAGAGGTAAAAAAATAAGGTTCGCAAGTAGGTTCTTTCCACAGATAAGGATAGAAGATTCTTATAAATTCTTTTTGCCTCAACATTTACCCCAGGTGTTTTTACCAGAAGTTCAGGAGTCATTTCTTGAGATGGTATTCCCATTTTATTATAAAAGTTTTCAGAGATGAAAGAATGTGTAAACCACGAATCAAATATCACACTGGCATAATCTGAAAAAACAAACAAAGTACCTGATACAACTTCATTTGATGGCCCGACATCTGCTAAAGTAGTTGCAAAGGATTTCACCACCCCTTTCTTCTTGTAGTCTAACTGCTTTCCATCACTCGAGCTCTTTGTCGGACATTCGTTTACATAGTGACCTATCTAATTGCACTTAAAACATTTCACTAACTATAAATCAAATTTGGACTTACCATCACCTTGATCGTTTTCAGTGCAATCATGAGCCTTATATCCCATATTACCACATCGTTATCACTTTCCAGAATTCAGAAGACATTCCCCAACAAGCCTTTTACCACATTTATCACAAACTGGAAACTTAGTTTTCTTACCGTCAAACCTTTTTGAAGAATTAATTCCTTTCTCCTGCCACCTCAGTCTCTTCTTCTAATGGTTGATATAGAACACTTGATCATCGGAAAACTCCATTTCCACCTTCTCAGCACATCAAACAATCTTTTCATAACTTTTAAACTCACGAGAAGCCAATGCCCTTCGATATTTTGGCTTTAATCATGAGTAAAAACGATTGATTTTACTATCAAGGTCTCGGATGGAATTTGGAGCATACCTTGCCAATCGAGTGAACTGTTCTTCATAGGCAGCCATTGAGTCTTCCTCTTGCCTCAATTCTAAGAATTTTTTTCCATCCTAAGTCGAACAACCTTAGGAAAATAGTTCTCAAGAAACATACCTTTGAATTCATCCCAGTCAAGAGCATCAATATCATCAGCGTCCCTGATATTTTTAACCATCGACCACCACTGATCTGCCTCACCCTCCAAACGGTAAATAGAAAGACTAACCTTTTGATTGTCTGAACACCCCATGACATCGAAAATCTTCTCCCGTGCTTTAATCCACCCTTCAGCTAGCACAGGGTCAGATGATCCTCTGAATGATGGGGGATGTTGCCTCATGAAATGTTCCACCACAGACATGTTCCTCTACGGTTGATCTGGATGATCTCGTGCATGGATACCACCACCATTTATCGCTTGAGTAAACTCTTCCATTACTGCAACAAACTGTTCAGTTTCAATTACGACCATCTCAGGATGCGGATTCGGAATGTTATTTCCTTCTGTATGCCTTCCTAGCACTGCTTCCCTATTTCCTCTGTGAAAAACCATTCTGAACAAACATGTCTTAAATGAAGCAACATGGTAATCTTCAAATTATATATCATTTCAATTTGACCATAAAAAAATTTGGATAATCATTTAATATAATTCTAACTCCTAAAGTTATCTAAACCGACCTCTGATACCAACTATAAGGCCCCATCCTTAAACATTACTTAATATTGAGATATTTCAAAAATACACCTTGAGGATCTTTTCAGGTTTAGAGTTTTAGAGAATTAGATCATAAAACATGAATTACACACCACATTTAAACAAAGTGGTTACATAAAATATAGTACTCATTTTTCCCATCAGCGGAAGCATATTTAAAATAAAACATGGATTCTTTCTTGAAACTTCATTGAAACTATCATCACATCATGTAACTTTCCCTTAACCTGTGAAAAACATTTCAAAAACTTGGGATGAGTATAAAAAGCTGAGTAAGGGATATAAAAGTATGAAATGAAAACATTAGTCCATGTATGAAATCATACTTCACTAATAAAACATAAGAAATTTAACATACCTCATCAAATCATGAATAAATCATATAAATCATAAGACATAAAGGTAACTTGTGGCATTCATAACATTCTTACATAGGGAGTAACCCTCTTCGTTATGTTTGGAATACCCATCACAGTATATTCCCTAAATCTCTTCAGAGAAACCTTAAAGTTTAACTCCATCGCGTTACCCAATGCATTGGAGAGCTATATCTGGATCACCCGCCCTTAGATTATCACGGAACCCCCCGTCTTCATAATATTTCCCAATAACCATAACATAATTGTATCATATAAAACATGCATAAAGGAAACATAACATTTCCACTATTCAATCACATGATATCAATACAACTCATTGATATAAAAACATTATGAAAACCATTTTCAATAACAAAATAAAATAAAAGTAAAACATGGTATTTATTTTTCTTTTAAAAAAGGTATGGCTTGTAGAGGAAGACAAAACTCAAATAATGGTCATGGCGGCGGAGAAGTCGTTGTCGCCATAAGTATCAAAAGATTGACACTAGTTTAAGTCCAATTTCAAAGAGAAATTAATTACAACAACCACTATTGGATTAAATGGTAAAAATATATTCTAATTGAACTTTAAAACCAATTCAAAAGATAATATAATCATATAAATAAATTAGATTAAAAAGATGTCTTGAATTAAAATACAACATTTTTCATTATTCATTAAAAAATGAACTTTATCGTAAAAATACCAAAAATGTACACAAAGTAAATTTTGATGTCGTGATTCTAAAGAATAGTTTTATTTGGTCCAATATAAAGTATAAGAGTGACCAAAACTATATTTAAAGAATATTCTCCATGAAAAGGCGATAAGTCGACCTTTAGTGAAAATTAGAGTATATATGCCTAAAATTTAATTTTTTTCGTATTTTAAGCCTTTATCCTTTATTGGATAAATGTAAAAAATATTTAACAAACATATATAATCATATTTTAGTTATTTATATTCATTCCCTCCAATAAAACGGCTACGTGTTAACTACCATTTAAAATAATATTATTTTATTACTAGTGTGCAACATAAGATTTCAAAGAAACTCTTTGTTGCGTATCAGGTATGCTATCGAACATAGAAACCCCTTTAAAGTAAAATTGATATTTAATTCCAAAATATTTATAAATATGAAAATGTATTATTCTTTATTTACCTGGGATCTTACATCCTTCCCCCTTCTGGGAATTGCGTCCTCGCAATTTTATTCACTTATCAAAATAAGTGGGGGTATTTATTTCTCATAGCATTTTCAGATTCACATGTTGCCACTTCAACCATATGGGTTTTCCACAAATCCTTTACCTGGTGAATTACGTTATTCTGCAACACTTGCTCTCTATGGTCAAGAATCTGGACTGGCTATTCTTCATAAAAGAGATTCTCTTCCAACTGAACTACCTCTGGGATCAAAACATGAGATGGATCTGGAATATACTATCTCAACATCGAAACATGAAAAACATTGTGTACCTAAGATAAACTCGGAGGTAATGAAACTTTGTATGCAACTGATCCTACATTATCCATAATTTCATATGGTCCAATGAACCTTGGACTCAGCTTTCCTTTCTTACCAAATCGCATCACACTTTTCCACGGTGAAACTTTGAGAAAAACATGATTACCTTCCTCGAAAGATAGATCCTTCCTCCGGTTATCCGCATAACGTTTCTGTCTGCTCTGAGCTGTTCTCATGTGTTTCTGAATCAACTGAACTTTTTCATCCATCCCTTACACCAATTCTAGTCTCATCAGCTTCCTTTCACCCACTTCATCCCAAAAAGATGGAGTTCGACACTGCTTCCCATATAATGCCTCAAATGGTGACATCTGTATACTGGAATGAAAACTGTTATTATAAGAAAACTCAACCAAAGAAAGATGTCGGTCCCAACTTCCCTGATAATCCATCGAACAAGCACGTAGCATATCCTCCAAAGTCTGTATTGTTTGTTCTGACTGCCCATCTGATTATGGATGAAAAGCTGTACTAAAATTTAATTTAGTACCCAATGAATTCTGAAGGACTTTTCAAAAGTTAGAAGTAAACCTGGGATGATGATCGGACACAATGGGGAGGGGAAATCCATGTAACCTGGCTATCTCTTTAAGATACAAACGGGAAAGTTGATCTAGGGAAAAAGTATCTCGTATAGCAAGGAAATGAGCAGATTTAGTCAAGCAATCAACAATAACCCAGATTGCATTATTACCTCTAGATGTCTTTGGTAATCCCACAACAAAGTCCATGGATATATTTTCCCGTTTCCAATCTGGCACTGGTAAAGGTTGAAGCATCCCTTTCGGTAACTGCCGTTATGCTTTAACCTGCTGACAAGTCAAACACTTCACAGTAAAATCAGCAATATCCCTTTTCATTCCATCCCACCAGTAACACTCCGCATATCTTTGTACATCTTAGTACTGCCAGGATAAAATGAAAACGGAGAACTATGAGCTTCACATAACAACTCTCTCTTCAACTGTGAATCACAAGGCACATTGAATCTCTTCCCAAATCTAAAAACACAATCATTATCAATATTGAATTCAGGCAACTTACCCTTCTGAACGAGCTCTACATTTTTCTACAACTCACTGTCTTGCTTCTGTGCTTGCTTAATTCTGACTGATAAAGAAGATTTCACTGATACCTGAAACAAAACAGAAGGTCATCCTGCACCAACAACTTCTATGCCAAAGTTCATCAAATCAAAAACCAAAGGATCTTGTTCCAAACGTAGCATGGTTAATGAAGAATTACTTTTTCAACTCAAAGCATCATCCACTTTATTTGCTTTCCCTGTATAGTAATGAATTGTACAATCATAATCCATGATTAATTCTAGCCATCTCCTCTGTCTCATGTTCAATTATTCCTGAGTGAAAATATACTTTAATCTTTTGTGATCAGTATATATTTCACACTTTACTCAATACAAATGAGGCCTCCCAATTTTTAGAGCAAAAAAAAACAGTATTTAATTCCAAGTCATGTGTAGGGTAATTTACCTCATGAGTTTTCAACTGTCGTGAAGCATAAGCAATTACCTGATCATTCTGCATTAGGACGCAACCAAGTCCTTTCAATGAAGCATCACTGTATATAACAAACTCTCCATTCCTGAAAGGTAGTGCCAAAACTGGAGCACTTACCAATCTTCTTTTCAACTCCTGAGTCAACTGAGCCATCACTATAACAAACTCTTTAGTTCTGACTCTGACCATCTTAGGATACTTATTTAAAAGGTCATTTCCATATGTATGCCCTCCCAAAAAAGTTGTTTTGTTTCCTCTACGAAAAACCATTCTTAACACATAAATATCTTCAGCAAAGCAACATGGTAATCTTTAAATGCTATATCATTTCAATCATACCATAAATTAATTTATAATTTAACAATTTTCTAACTCCTAAAGTTGTCTAAACTGACCTCTGATACCAACTATAAGGCCCCGGCCTTAAACCTTACTTAATATTGAATTAAATGAATAATTCACATTGAGGATCTTTTCAGGTTTATAGTTTTAGAGAATTAGATCATAAAACATACATTACATCCCAAATTTAAACAAAGTTGTTATAATAAAATATAGTATTCATTTTTTTCCATCAACGGAAACATATTTAAAATAAAACATGGATTCTTTCTTGACACTTCCTTGACACTATCATCATATCATGTACCCTTCCCATGACCTGTGAAAACATTTAAAAAACTTGGGATGAGCATAAAAAGCCCAGTAAAGGATACACAAAGATGGGAAACTATTAGTTTTTCATAAACAACAAGTGAACCATGAGTACTTTTCCAAAGTAATACTTTTCACCATTATGAAGTAGTGAAAACTCATCACTGAATAAAAGATCATTACATACCCTTTTGTAACCAAAATATTACCATAAAACCCATATAAAGAACACATAACATGTAAAGGTAACATGGGACATAAACATGCTTAAATGGAATAACAATACGGTCGACTTCCACACATATCACTTAATGGAATAGCCATATGGCTAACTTCCATACCCAATGCATTGGAGATTATAACGTAACCACCCGTCCTGGTATTCATGGCACCACCCGTCATATGGTTTATCACGTAACCACCCATCAAATTTCCAAGTACCATTATAATGTCATAAGACATAAAACAAATATAATGGAAAGAAAAAATTTCCACATTTTGATCACAATATATCACTTAAATATATTGACATAAAAAATCCATTATAAAAACCATTTTCAATACCAAAATACATAAAAGAGTATATGGTATTTATTTCATTTTAAAAGACATCACAACTTGTTGAGGAAGCCAATGACCAAATTATAACGCCCCGACCCCAGTTACCTAGAGTCGGTGCATTATTGCGTAACATTGGAATGATCACAAAAGATCAAGTCTCGAAATACCGACTAGTTTAGTAGCCTTGGAAACACTAGATACATTCATAAGTCTTATATTACATCATAAATTAAAACAAAACTACCACAACATCTTGTCTTCATATCCCCTCATACTATCCCTACAGGTTATTCATAATATACTTCTTCACATCCTGGAAAAATTAAAACATTGGAAGGGGTGAGCTCAGATGCTCCGTAAGGATAACAATATAGTGGAAGCTTTCATAAATAAACATTAACATTTAAGGAAATGTATAACTAAAACAAAAGCCTTTTAAACTTGAACTTCAACATAATATGGAAAAAGTAAAATGAGATTATGTCATTTACTTATTCACATGGATATTCTACTGGTTGAATAATCACATGAAATATCAATAACCACTTTCATAATGATGGAATGCATAATGCCAGACTATCATACCCACGCAGCCAAGGCCTCGTGCCAAGACTAAAAATAAGATTTTGTCAAGGCCTCATGCCAAGACACTAGTTTGTCTCATGAGACATGTCGATGCATCGAGGAGCTATGGCGGGCTCCACCCGTCACTTATTAATTCCAATGCATTCCTCATATGAACAGGTATAAACATATCATAAACCATAACATAATCGTATCACATAAAACATGCATAAAGTAAACATAACATTTCCACATTTCAATCACAAGATATCAATACAACACATTTATATAATAAAAAAATTATTAAAACCATTTTCAATACCAAAATAAAATAAAATTAAAACTTGGTATTTATTTTTCATTTAAAAAAAGTTATGGCTTGTAGAGGAAGCCGAAATTCAAATAATGGTCACGGCGGTGGAGAAGTCGTTGTCGCCGCATATGTATGACAAAAAAACATTCCCTTTTTTCATTTAGTAAAACTCTTCGTATAAAAAATATTCCTTTTGAATAAACGTAGAAGTCAAAGGGGTTTATACACTGTATAAAAAAATTTGTGTATAAAACAAAATATGCCTCAATGAATGGAGATTGAGACAAAGTCCTTTATAAAATCATTTTTTTTAAATAAAATAGATCTATTATGTGTATTCACTATAAGTACACATAAATATAGTACAAATACAAGATAAGACATAATAATATCATGACATATTTTTAAAGTAGAAGATTAACCCAAAGAATGGAAATTGGGTTAAGAAGTTCCCTTACCTCATGTCCGACTTGATTTGATCGTTCTTTAACCTCCTGAATAATAAACTAGAGTTAATTTCTATTTTCTTAAGAACTTTTTACAGGTTCATTATCCCTTTTATATAACTTATTACAATGTTACGAAAATTATGTAGTCATTTAAGTCAATAACGGTCGTTTTGTCGATCTTTGGTACTTGAGTCAAAAATAAACTACTTATAATTACAAGTTGTTCTTGTGGTAAAATATACATTATATCCAGAATTATATTCATGATGTAGATATCATATATATCATATATATCCAGTATATACATTCATTCATAATATTATGTAACATTTAGAGGTAAGAAATGAAATGCACCGTTCATGGAGACGGTAAGCCGTACGTACGCATGAACGCTACTTTCATTTCTATTTCATATTTAATAGAATGAAGTTATAATTATATAAAGGTATAATATAATTCCAGTATAGTATAATGTATAATAACATTTAATCCATCCTTTATACATCCCACATATGGAATTAAAGATTCAAATCACTTTGAGGGGGCGGTAGTCCGCACTTTCTAAAATGAAAATATCGCGTTTACCCATAATGGAAACCATAAAGGTGTTCCATAAATGAAAAATAAATAAGCTTAAGTAAAACATAAACATATCATATATCATATATAAATATATTTACATCTTAATAGACACATTTGAAGGAGTTATATGAGTGTTGAACAATCATCATTTCGTGAGGAAGAAATTCGCCATCCACAGAAACAATATGTTCTTTAACCATTAGATGTAATTGTGTATAAGTGTTGCTTGAATACTTCTTATAACAACATCCTAGTATATTGAGTTTAATGTTTTTGTTACAAAATAAATGAATAAAAATATTTTAGGGGGTTGGAGAAGCAAAATAAAACATAAGAACACAAAAGAAAACACTACCTTTAAAACGGGTAACTCTTTTTGATTTGAGGTCAAAGGCTTCCTTGGGAAGAATTATGCCCAAAGTGCGGCTTCTAGGAGTAAGAGAGGGAATTTGAGAGAGTATTTGGGCAGTGTTTTTCCGAGACAAAAGGCTTTTAAGGTGTGAATAAGGTGGTAGTGGTGGGGCCTTTTATAAGAGGAGAGGAGGGGCACTCTTGGAAAGTAATAAAATGTTACTTTATTATATAATGAGTTTCGGATTTTAAAGGTCCCAAACTTATATATTTTGAGGATAAGGTGATAAGTGTTCGAAATATACCCATCCAATAGGTTTTTGACAAGTTTAAGTTTAGATTTTACATTATCTTTTCATTTTATTTAAATCGTTAATTAATGAGGTAATCACTGCATCATCATGGTGTCATAAATAATTTAATTTATTTAATGTCTAAAAATTATAAAAGAATATCATGATGTAGGAAATCTTTTTAGCTTTATAATGAATATTTATAGTCAAAAATATGACTTGTATGACCCCATTTAAAAATTGTTTTAGTAAACCAACTCATGTTTGTGACATTTTTATTTTAACATTAAATAAAACGTTTTTAAAGTCATTTTCCTACCAAAGTGGCTCCATGGGGTCCCCAAGTTGACCCATGGGTTGTATTGGTCGTCCATGACTCATACAATAGAGTTAGGACAAATGTAAAGGTATTTTTATATTTTTATAATATCATTTTTACCATAAATTTCACTAATTACCTTTAATCGTGATTAATTAAACTTAAAAGTTACTATTCACCAAAAAAATTATTTTAATCCCATTGAACCAAATTTTACTTCCTAACGACAACCATGTATGTCGGATTTTTGAAAATAAAATCATATAAGTGGTAATGTTTCATTTAAACAAAAAATCAGTTTTTTAACTACCACTTAGTGGTTTCACCATTCATCAAAAATTGATGTTTTTCAGAACAATGCCAAAATTTTAACCTAAGATATAATTGATATTCTGAATTCAAAAATGATTTCTATTTTACAAAATTCAAATCATATAAGTTTCATTAATTAATTTTATAATTAATTCCCGCTGTCACAACAAATAGCGTGTTTTTAAGAAACAATATATATCAAAAGATTGACAATTGTTTATGTCCAATTTCAATGTTAAATTAATTCTAATGACCACAATTGGATAAAATTGTAAAAATATATTCTAATTATACTTTAAAACCACTCAATATTATAATTTATCACTATAAATTATTTTTATTAAAAAAGTTGTTTTAAGTATTTTTCATTATTCATAAAAAAATTGGAAGTTCTCAGAAAATTACAAAAAAATCAACTTAGGATAATTTTGATGTTCCGAATACAAAAACGAAGTCTATTTGGAAAGATAAAATTTGTAAAATTTTAAAAAGTAGGTATTACTATTTATAACGGCTACTTTGATTAGTCACGGTGTGTTAGAACTCGAACTTGCGTACAATGCAAGCTATTGCATTATTGAAAGAAAAGTGTATCGTGAAATATTGGGGTGTTACATTCTCCCCAACTTCAATAAATTGTGTCCTCGCAATTTGAAAATGTTCTTCAAAAATAAAAGGTCGAAAATAGAGAATACCTTTGTGGAAAACCCACATCAGAAATAGTGATAATAAAAATATAACATTATACGAAATAAAGAGAAGTACAAAGCTCACCCGAGATAGCCCATACTAGGATTCTATGAAAATATGGATATGGAGGAGAAACAAACCATCAAGGTCTGATGGAGAGTTTTATAAAACAGGATTAGGAAAAAGTTTAACTACAAGAAAATCACAAACTTGTGATTGGTTAAACGGTCATTGATTCTCCAATTGGAAAAGTTAACCGACAAATTTTTTTTTTAAGTTACATTTCATAATGTTGAGGAATTTATTTAAGAGATTTACAAAGAACGTAAGGAAATATACTTACTTGTCATGTAGGCTTTCATTATTTAATAAATTTTTACCACAAACCCATCTTTCACTCCAAAAGGTAATATAACTAAAAAATATTCTATTTATCATAATTGTATAAGGTTTCAAATATTAACACATACCATTTAGATTAGGAAAACTTTTTTGTATTAACCAGGGACTTCCTGTAGGCTAGTGGTAGGAAATAAAAGCCTGTCGCACTATGGTTGTGGGTTCGATTCCTGCTGCTTTGTCCGACACGACGGGTTATCCCCCGACCTGTAGGTTGTCCTTTTCCTAAAAGTATAGTATTATAATATTCCAAAAAAATCATCAGAAATGTTATAACCATAAACAATACTATACAAAGTTCAACTTAATTCATTCCAACCTTTATAGTTATCCAAAATACCTCTGTCCAGACTTTTTCTAAAAGGACATTAATTTCCAAAATCAATTGTATCATTAGATTCCTCAAAAAAATTAATGTTTCTCTTATTGTCACATACAAAAATATGATTACCTTCATCATATTAAAACCTTAATGAAAACAACAAGTACTGTAGTACAATCTTTATATATATCACATTATTCTTATAACCAGAATAAAATCCTTGAGTCCAAAAGCACCAATACATTAATTATTCCGCTTCAACTGTAGTCACAACATAAGATTGGCCTTGATCCCTTGGCCTTTTCTGAGGTCAGTTTCCTTGACTCTTAGGACATTCTTTTGTATAATGCCCCATTTCTCTACAATTGTAGCATTCAACATTGATAGCCTCTTTCTTTCCCTTGTAATCACGTGCCTGGTGACCATTTTCTCTACATTTATAACAAACTCCCATTCCTTTTAGGAAAGTACCAGGGTGATTCTTCCCACAACTATCACATACTGGAAAATCCTTCTTTCCCTTTTCCCTTTATCTGTCTCTTGTTCCACCGTTCTCTTCTTCTCTTTCTTTACTTTATTGTCATAAGATTTAGAGAATTCATTTTCTGTCTTGATAGCACATGAGACAATGTCTTCATATGACGAGAAGGTTTGTGAGACTAATGCTCGACGAAGAAATGGTTTTAACCCATCAAAGAAATGATCAATCTTACTTCTTGGGTTATTTATATAATCTGCAGCATGCCTCTCTAACCTTGTAAAGTTGGCCTCATACATTGCGACATTCTCATCCTCCTTTTGTCTCAGACTCAAAAATTTTCTTTCCATATCTACTCGATGGTCGCGAGGATAGTATTTTCCTAGGAGAAGATCTTTAAACTCCCTCCATTCCATATTTGATAATTCATCATCTTCCTTTGTGTTTTTAATCAATGACCACCATTGATCAGCATCTCCAGTGAGGCGGTAAAATGCCATGACAACCTTCTCCCTTTCACTACACCCCAAGGCTTGGAATATTTTCTCTCAGGAGTTTATCCATTGCTCATATACTAATGGATTAGTACCCCCATTAAATGTTGGTGGTTTTTGCCTCATGAAGCAGTCTAACATTGATCCTCCATGTTGCGGATCAGGGTGCTCCATACGAGTAAGGTTATTATTCATAACCTGAGTGAATTGTCCATGTATGGTGATAAGTTGATCAGCACCAGTTGTATCTCCAGCTCCACAATAACTATCTTGGGCAGTAGGGAAATCCCTACATGGAGTGCGTGCATTTATAAGGTTTCCATTCCTCCCACTAGGCGCCATTTCTAAACAATGGCATAAACTAGATTAGTTTATTAATCAAAATACATAATTCCATAATTGTAAAACACTTAACATAAATTGAACTATTTATGGATATATTCCGTAATCATAAATAGAAATGTTTTCTTTGAGGATGTATATACTCATAAACCCTTCATAATGGTTTGTAAAGAAAATGAGAATTATCCTAAGCATATCCCCTGGGAGTGTCGTAACCAAGAGTGCAGTAAGGCCCGTTGTCGTGCACCAGTTTCCGTTCGAGTCCAGCTCAAAGCGGTGTTTTCGGGTTTTACCCCTAGGTACATCTGTTCCATAGCCGCCTCTACCTGCTCGTATCCAGACAGGGATGTATTTCTCGGAAAACTCATAAAATCTCTATAATACCAAAATTTTAGGAAGTTCTTCTATACTAATCCTCAAAGTCTATATTAGTTCTATGTGCTCTAATCAGAGTTTATCTAAATCTAGCTTCCAAGGTTAGTACTAAACTGCCTCTGATACCACCTATAACACCCCGACCCCAGTTACCCAGAGTCGGTGCATTATTGCATAACATTGTCATTATCACAAAAGATCAAGTCTCGAAATACCGAATAGTTTAGTAGCCTTATAAACACTAGATACATTCATAAGTCTTACATTACATCATAAAGTAAAAAAAACTACAACAACATCTTGTCTTCATATCCCCACATACTATCCCTGCATGTCATTCATAATATACTTCTTCACGTCCTGGAAAAATTAAAACATTGGAAGGGGTGAGCTTAGATGCTCAGTAAGGATAACAATATAGCGTAAGCTTTCATAAATAAACATTAACATTTAAGGAAATGTATAACTAAAAAAATCCTTTTAAACTTGAACTTCAACATAATATGACAAAAGAAAAATGAGATAATTCCATTTACTTATTCACATGGATATTCTACTGGTCGAATAATCACATGCAATATCAATAACCACTTTCATAATGATGGAATGCATAATTCCAGACTATCATACCCACGTAGCCAAGGCCTCGTGCCAAGACTAAAAATAAGATTTTATCAAGGCCTCGTGCCAAGACACTAGTTTGTCTCATGAGACCTGCCGATGCATCGAGGAGCTATAACAGGCTCTACCCGTCACTTATTAATTCCAATTCATTCCTCATATGAACAGGTTTCAACATATCATAAACCATAACATAATCGTATCACATGAAACATGCATAAAGGAAACATAACAATTCCACATTTCAATCACAAGATATCAATACAACACATTGATATAATAAAAAAATTATCAAAACCATTTTCAATACCATAATAAAAGAAAATTAAAACTTGGTATTTATTTTTCATTTAAAAAAAGTTATGGCTTGTAGAGGAATCCGAAATTAAAATAATGGTCACGGTGGTGGAAAAGTTGTTGTCGCCGCATACGTACGACAAAAGAAACATTCCCTTTTGTCATTTAGTAAAATGCTTCGTATAAAAAAGATTCCTTTTGAATAAACATAGATGTCAAAGGGGTTTATACACTGTATAAAAGAAATTTGTGTATAAAACAAAATATGCCTCAATGAATGGAGATTGAGACAAAGTCCTTTACACATATCATTTTTTTAAATAAAATAGATCTATTATGTGTATTCACTATAAGTACAAATAAATACAGTACAAATACATGATAGTACATAATAATATCATGAAATAATTTGAAAGTAAGAGATTCTCCCAAAGAATGGAAATTGGGTTAAGAAGTTCCCTTACCTCGTGTCCGACTTGACTTTATCGTTCTTTAACCTCCTAAATAATAAACAAGAGTTAATTTCTATTTTCTTAAGAACTTTTTACAAGTTAATTATCCCTTTTATATCACTTATTACAATGTTAAGAAAATTATGTAGTCATTTAAGTTAATAACGGTCGTTTTTTCGATCTTTGGAACATGAGTCAAAAATAAAATTATTATAATTACAAGTTTTTCTTGTGGTAAAATATCCATTATATACAGAATTATATTCTTGATTTAGATATCATATATATCATATATATCGATTATATACATTCATTCATAATATTATGTAACATTTAGAGGTAAAAAATGAAATGCATCGTTCATGGAGATGGTAAGCCGTACGTACGCATGAATGCTACTTTCATTTCTATTCCGTATTTAATGGAATGAAGTTATAAATATATAAAGGTATAATATAATTCCAGTATAATATAATGTATAATACCATTTAATCCATCCTTTATACATCCCACATATGTCATTAACAATTCAAATCACTTTGAGGGGGCGGTAGTCCGCACTTCCTAAAATGAAAATATCGCGTTTACCCATAATGGAAACCATAAAGGTATTCCATAAATGAAAAATACAGAACCTTAAGTAAAACATAAAAATATTATATATCATATATAAATATAGTGACATCTTAATGGCCACCTTTGAAAGTGTTATATGAGTGTTGAACAATCATTGTTTTGTGAGGCAGAAATTCTCCATCCACATAAACAGTATGTTCTTTAACCATTAGATGTAAGTGTGTGTAAGTGTAGCTCTAATAATTCTTATAAAAACATCCTAGTATATTTAGTATAATGGTTTTGTTACAAAATAAATTAATAAAAAGAGTTTAGGAGGTTGGAGAAGCAAAATAAAACATAAGAACCCAAGAGAAAACACTACCTTTAAAACGGGTAACTCTTTTGGATTTGAGCTCAAAGGCTTCCTTGGGAAGAATTCTTCCCAAAGTGAGGCTTATAGGAGTAAGAGAGGGAAGTTGATAGAGTATTTGGGAAGATGTTTTATGAGCCAAAAGGATTTGAAGGTGTGAATAAGGTGGTAGTGGTGGGGGCCTTTTATAAGAGGAGAGGAGGGGCACTCTTGGAAAGTAATAAAATGTTACTTTATTATATAATGAGTTTCGGATTTTAAAGGTCCCACACTTATATATTTTGAGGATAAGGTGATAAGGGTTTCGAAATATGCCCATTAAATAGGTTTTTGACAAGTTTATGTCTTAGATTTTACATTATCTTTTCATTTTATTTAAATCATTAATTAATGAGGTAATCGCTGCATCATCATGGTGTCATAAATAATTTAATTTATTTAATGTATAAAAATTATAAAAAAAATATCATGATGTAGGAAATATTTTAGATTTATAATGAATATTTATAGTAAAAAATATGACTTATATAACCCCATTTAAAAATTGTTTTAGTAAACAAACTCATGTTTGTGACATTTTTATTTTAACATTAAATAAAAAGTTTTTAATGTCATTTTCCTACCAAAGTGGCTCCATGGGGTCCCCAAGTTGACCCATGGATTTTCTTGGTCGGCAATTACTTATAAAATAGGGGTAGGACAAGTGTAAAGGTATTTTCATATTTTTATAATATCATTTTTACCTTAAATTTCACTAATTACCTTTAATCGTGATTAATTAAACTTAAAAGTTACTATTCACCAAAAAATTATTTTAATCCCATTGAACAACATTTTACTTCCTAATGAAAACCATGTATGTCGGATTTTTGAAAATCAAATCACATAAGTGGTAATGTTTCATTTAAACAAAAAATCAGGTTTTTAACTACCACTTAGTGGTTTCACTATTCATCAAAAATTAAAGTTTTTCAGAACAATGCCAAAATTTCACCCTAAGCTATAATTGATATTCCGAATTCAAAAATTATTTCTATTATAAAAAAATCCAATCATATAAGTTTAATTAATTAATTTTATAATTAATTCCCGCTGTCACAGCAAATAGCGTGTTTTTAAGAAACAATATATATCAAAATATTGACAATTGTTTATGTCCAATTTCAATGTTAAATTAATTATAATGACCACCATTGGAAAAAATGGTAAAAATATATTCCAATTATACTTTAAAACCACTCAATATTATAATTTATCACTATAAATTATTTTTATTAAAAAAGTTGTCATAAGTATTTTTCACTATTCGTAAAAACAATTTGGAAGTTCATAGAAAATTACAAAAAATTCAAATTATGATAATTTTGATATTCCGAATACAAAAACAAAGTCCATTTGGAAAGATAAAATTTATAAAATTTCAAAAAAGTATGTATTACTATTCATAATGGCTACTTTGATTAGTCGCGGTGTGTTAGAACTCGAACTCGCGTACAATGCAAGCTATTGCATTATTGAAAGAGAAGCGTATCGTGAAAGCTTGGTGTGTTACACAAATAATACTCACGGTGGCGGAAAAGGTCGTTGTCACCACATACGTTAAAAGAAACATTCCTTTTGGTAGTTTAGTAAAACTCTTCGTAGAAAAATATTCTTTTTGTATAAAATTAAAATTAAAAGGGGTTTATACACCGTATAAAAGATAGTTGTGTATAAAACAAAATATGCCTCAATGAAAGGAGATTGAGACGAAGTCCCTTACCTCGGGTCTGACTTGACTTGATCGTTCTTTAACTTCATGAATAATAAACTTGAGTTAATTTATACTTGCTTACGAACCTTTTTCAAGTTCATTATTCCTTTTATATCACTTGTTTCCATGTAATAAACATTATGTAATCATTTAAGTTAATAATGTTTATTTTGTCGATATTTGGTTCTTAAGTGGAAAGTGAACTTCTTACAATTACATGTTGTTCATGTGATCAAAGGTTCATTATATCTAGAATGATATTCATGATTTGGATATCATATATATCATATATATCTAGAATATACATGTATTAATAATATTACATAATCATTTAGAGGTAAGAAATGAAAAGCACTGTTCATGGAGACGGTAAGCCATACATACGCATGAACGCTACTTTCATTTCTATGTCATATTAATGGAATTAAAACTAAATGATAGGTATGTATATTTTAATTCCAGAATTATATTCATCACTTTTACGTAACTTACAACATATATATCCATTATATATATATACTTATAATAGTACATTACATTTGTGGACAAGAAATGAAATTTACCGTTCATGGAGACGGTAAGTTGTACGTACGCATGAACGCTACTTTCATTTCTATCTAATACTTTAATGGTGTGAAATAATAATGATAAAAAGGTATATTATAATTCCAGTATAATATAATATTTAATATTATTAAATCCTTCCTTTATATGTCCCACGTATGGCATTAACGAATCAAATCACTTTGAGGGGGCGGTAGTCCGCACTTCCTAAAATGAAGATATCGCGTATACCCATAATGGAAACCATAAAGGTATGACACAAATGAAAAATACAGAAGCATAAATAAAACATAAACATAATATATATCATATATAAATAGAGTTTAATATTAATGGCGACCATTAAAGGTGTTAAAAGAAGATTGAACAATCATCATTTCGTGAGGCAGAAATTCTCCAACCACAGAAACAGTATGTTATTTAACCATTACATGTAGGTGTGTGTAAGTTTATCTCGAATACTTATTATAACAACATCCTATTATATTGAAGATACTGTTTTCGTTACAAAAGAAATGAATAAAAAGAATTTAGGGGGTTGGAGAAGCAAAATAAAACATAAGAACACAAGAGAAAACACTACCTTTAAAATGGGTAACTCTTTTTGATTTGAGCTCAAAGGATTTTTTGGGAAGACTTCTACCCAAAGTGAGGCTTCAAGGAGTAAGAGAGGGATGCGGAGAGACAAAATGGACAGGGTTTGGCCGAACCAAAGTCTTGAGAGTTGTGGGTAAGGAGGTATAGGTGGGGGCCTTTTATAAGAGGAGAGGAGGGGCACTCTTGGAAAGTAAAGAAAAGATACTTTATTATAAAATGATTTTTGGATAAAAAGGGTCCCAAAATTATATATTTATAGGATAGGGTGATAAGATTACTAAATACACCCATCCAATAGGTTTTTTACATGTGTAGGTCTTATATTTTACATTATCCTTTCATTTTATTTAAATCGTTAAATAATGAGGTAATCGTTGTATCATCATGGTGTCATAAATAATTTAATTTATTTAATGTCTAAAAATTATAAAAAAATATCATGATGTAGGAAATCTCTTTATATTTCTAATGAATATTTATAGTCAAAAATCTGACTTGTATAACCCCATTTAAAAATTGTTTTAGTAAAACAACCCATGTTTGTGACATTTTTATTTTAACTTTAAATAAAAAGTTATTAATGTCATTTTCCTACCAAAGTGGCTCTATGGGGTCCCCAAGCTGACCCATGGATTTTCTCGGTTGGCCATGACACATCCAATAAGTATAGGACATGTGTCAAGTTCATTTCATATTATTAAGACATTATTTTTACCTTAAACTACACTAATTACCTCTAATCGCGATTAAGAACATAAAAGTTACTATTCACCAAAAAAATTATTTTAATCTCATTGAAACACATTTTACTTCCTAATGATAACCATGTATGTCAGATTTTTGAAATTCAAAACACAGAGGTGGAAAAGTTTCATTTAAATTAAAAATGAGTTTCTTTAACTACCACTTAGTGGTTTCACTATTCATCAAAAATTGAAGTTTTTCAGAAATATACCAAAAATTCACCCTAAGATATATTTGATATTCCAAACTCAAAAATGATGTCTATTTTACAAAATTCAAAACATTTAAGTTGCATTAATTAATTTAATAATTAATTCCCGCTGTCAAAACGAATAGCGTGTTTTTATGAAATAATAAGCATCAAAAGTTTAACACTAGTTTAAGTCCAATTTCAAAGAGAAATTAATTCCAATGACCACTATTGGATTAAATGGTAAAAATATATTCTAATTTCACTTTAAAAAAAATTCAAAAGATAACCTAATCATATAAATAAATTATATTAAAAAGAGGTTTTGAATTTAAATACAACATTTTTCACTATTCATTAAAAAATGAACTTTATCGAAAAAATACCAAAAATTTACACAAAGTAAATTTTTATGTCCCAATTCTAAAGAATAGTTTTATTTGGTCCAATAGAATGTATAAGAGTGACCAAAACTATATTTAAAAATGGTTCTCCATGAAAAGGTGATAAGTCGACCTTTAGTGAAAATTAGAGTATATGTGCCTAAAATAGAATTCTTTTCGTATTTTAAGCCTTTATCCTTTATTGGATAAATTCAAAAACATTTAACAAACATATATAATCATATTTTAGTTATTTCTATTCATTTCCTCCAATACAACGGCTACCTGTTAACTACCATTTAAAATAATATTATTTTATTACTAGTGTGCAATGTAAGATTTCAAAGAAACTCTTTGTTGCGTATCAGGTATGCTATCGAACATAGAAACCCCTTTAATGTAAAATTAATATTTAATTCAAAAATATTAATAAATATGAAAATGTATTATTCTTTATTTACCTGGGATGTTACAATACCTTTACACTAAAATCCCCAAAAAAACATAACCTCATTCTTTTAAAATAATCCTTCACATTAAACCTAAGGATTACATATACTTAAACCCAGTAAAATGGCTCTAAAAATCCCATTATTCACCTTAAAGTATCATCCCTTAAAATATCAAAAAATTTGTCTAATACTTTGAACATATGATAAAACATAAACTCATAAACCCATGGTGGTATCCATAACTATTAAGATAACATCTCATGAAAACATCTTAATATCAAAAGTTGTCTAAACCCTACTTGGTTACCAAATATAAATACTCTCCCCTGAACATTACATAATATTTAGTTTTAAGTTAATAATTAATTATCTTAAATTTTAGTATCATTACAGTTTATAGTTTTAGTGGGTTAGGCCATAACCCTTATATAAAAGAATATTTCAACAGATAGTGGAAACCTCCAATTAGTATCCATTTTTTCATATAAAAAACTTTTAAGATATAACAATTTTTTTCATGAAATAACTTCAAGGATTTAATATTTTCCTAATACATATCCTTACTCATCCATAAGACTTTTGAAAAAAATTTTAAGAAAGTGGGATAGCACAAAAATTTTAGTAAGGGGCATAAAAATAAATAAAGAAAGAAACTCATAAGTCAATGAATACATAAAAAAATTCATTTTCAAAATAAACATTGGGGTTATAGATAAACATTTTGTTTTCCAATAAATAAAAATCTCTACCCAAATATTTTCATAAATTACTTCCTAATAAATATTAAAGGGAAAAAATAAAACTCATAAAGTTTAATTTTCAGTAACAAAATAGCTCAAAAAATCATAAAGTTATACTTTTCACCCATAAAAACTATCATATACTTCTCTTTAAATATAACATATTTATATTTCCATGATAAATAATTATATTTCATTAAAAACCAAAAGAAATCATAGATAAAATATGTTGGTAAATTGGGGAATTATTTTCTATATCACTCTTACAAATGGAATAACCATACATCTGACTTCCATTCCCAATGCATTGGAAAGATATCACATATCAACCCATCCTTGGTTTATAAAATAACCACCCATAAATTTTATATAGAGGAACCACACATTATTATAAAAAATTCCCAAGAACCATAACATAATCATATATTATTTAATCATTCATTTTCATCATTTTACTCATAAAAATATTATTTTCACCCATAAGAAAACATTTCTGGATATTTAAATGCACATTCTATTTCAAAACCATTATTGAAAATAACCAAAACCTAAGGAAAGAGGGATTTATTTAAAAACCATGGAATCTTATAAATGAATTTAAATATCAAGTAATTTTTATAGTTGGGGGAAACATTTTTCTTGTCATATACATTGAAATAGATTAGTCATTTTATTGTTTGTAATGACAGTTTCATATCAAATAATAAAAATATTCACTTTAAAATAATTTAAAAGGAAGTAAAAAATGGAAATAAAGATTTGTTTCTTTTAAAATAATGTTCATATAAATACATCCATGAATTAATTTTAAAAATATGGATATGTAATTAAAATCAACTTAAGGTAAAATTTGAAGGATCATTTTTTTAAATAATGTCGCTTACCATGAGCCTGACTCATCAAGGATTTTTTTTATCATCATAAATATTAAAAATTTGTACATAACTTATTTAATTAAGAATATTTTTAGATTTTATTACTCTTTTTTTTATCAGTTACCATGTTATATTCAATTACTAAATTCTATAACTCTGTATCAGATGTTTTGATGATATTTGTATCATGTGTCCAAATGACACCAGTAAGTTGACTATGGTCAAAGAGGTAATTATTCCATAATATATATAATAATTATCCCAAAATATTTATAAAATTTATACCTATATTATATTTTTTAATACATTCCTGAAATACAGCTATTAAAAATTAATGATATTGCATTCATGGAGTTGGTGGGTCATACGTACACATTTGTAATGTTTCTATTTTCAAAAATCGTTATAAAAAAAGATAACAATTATTTAAAATATACATAATGATAATTATATCATTAATACATTATTATTCATTTTAAATAAACTTACATAAATCAATCATGTGATGTGGTGATGAAAAACCGATCACATCACTTCATAGAGGTGATAGTCCTTGCATACGAACGACGTTTTCATTTTTTAATGAATGGAAAGGTAATAAATTAAATGATATATTATATTTTAAGAATTAGAAAAAATAATTAATATATTATATGTACATTAAATATATCATTTTAACGAGTTCCATGAAGTTGTGATGGAAAATGAATTATATCAGTCCATGAGGTGGTAGTCTGACGTACATATAAACGATGGACTCATTTCCCATTTGATGGAGGTTAGAAATGGATATGGATTATTTCTTTAACATAATAAAATCATAGTATATAGAATATACTTTTTAAATTATATCATCATATTTGAAAAATATTTTAAGGATTTGAAAGAAGAAATAAGAAAACCCTTAGTTAAGAACGATACCTCTTCTTCAAACAACATATTATGGTTTATACTAAAATCATTCCAAATTTGTGTTTTGATCAAAACAAGTCCTTTATTATTTTTAGAGGGATGTAATTAAATTATTTGTCTTATTATTGGATAAACTAAATTGTTCTTTGAGTGTGATGAAAAGAGGAGAGGAGGAACCCTTTTATAAGTAAGGGGAGGGGTGCTTTTGTAATTTCTTAATTTTTTAATTTAATGTAAATTAAATTTCATTTCTAAATGGATAAAAAATATTTATTTAAAATATAGGATTATTATGGGTCAATATAATCTCAATAAATAATTTTTTTACAATTTTTTGTGATATTTTCCCCCCTATATTTTTTTAATCCCCCATTAACCCTTTTGAGGATTACCATTATAACAATGTTTTTTAATTTTTAAGGGTCAATATAGTTACTATAAAATATAAATATGATCATAAATAGACCATGGATGATGTAATAATCCATATATCATTCTCTTGTATGAATTTAATATTTTTATGAATTTTAATTTAAGTATTACAACATTATTTTTTTATGAAATATTGTTAATGTCAATTTAAGAACTACTAATTAAATTTAACATTAAATTTAACTTGAAAGAAAATAAATTAAAATATAATAATTTAAATTAGTCCAAATATATTCTATTTTTCTAAATTATTTATGAAACAATATAAATCACTTAAATTATAGTTTAAAAAAATTAAAATCATTTTATTTATTTTTCAACTACCTTTACAAGAATTATGTTATTATTTCATAAGCATTAAAGGTAATTATTTCATACCATAAAATTATAAATAAATTACCATGATAAAAAAATTAATTATCATTCAAACTAATATTTATAACTGAACATATCTTCAATTTATACCTGTGTAAAAATTAGTGACAATAAAACAAAGAGGATGGCATTTCCAACTTTTCTTTATATAAAATAATATAAAGGTCAAAATCATTTACAAAATGGAAATAAAGGAACACAAATTAGACTTTTGGATGTTTATTTATTATATATACTCATCCAGTTAAATTTAGTCATGTTTTAGGGTCATTTTTTAGTCCTTGTTAATTTATTTTCAACCTTAATTACCCAATTCACACTTCATCGTGTTAACAAAAAATAATATGGTTAATATTTATATTGTCCAAAAATAAAATTTTCTTATTTACCAAATTTGTTTACCCTTCATGAAAAAAATGAAGTTCATTTTTCAATGATAAATTCATATAATTTTCATAATTCAATTTAAAATTAAATCAGAAAAACTTAATGAAAATGGTTTTTTCAAAAAAAATGTCTTCTTGAAGTATAAAATGTTTTTATACTCTCTTCATCATTAAAATTAATTTCCAAAAAATTATAGGATTATTTTAAATAAAAATGAACTAATGAAAATTTTAAACTAATAAAAATTATATTTTATCTTTGTAAATAGTATAAAATAGAGTACACTTTTTAGTAAAAAAAACAAAAAAATAACTATTGAATGAAAAATAAACATTTTGAGAAAATTCTTAAAAAAACTGGGGATAATACCAAAACGTGGAATTAAAAAATAATTATTTTTTATAAAATTTAATTTATAAAATTTCTATGAATTAATTGAAATATTATCTCACAAAAAATGTAATAAAATCATTTTTGAAGAAAACATATTTTTAAGTATAAAAAAACTTTTCTAAAAATTAAGTACTTATTTACTGATAATTACTTAATAAATTTGTATTAATTAGGAATTTTATTTATATTTCATAATATGGTTAATCTTATTCATATGCTCTAATTAAAGAGCAAGGTTAAAACACTCAAATTTAAATAATTATATTTCTCTATTCGTTTAAGATCAATGTTGAATGTCGTACATGCTATTGAATATTATTCCAAATATTTAAAATATTAGGGTGTAACATTTTTTATCCTCATGAAATGGAAACTAGTGTTGAGAGTCATATTAATTTCCATTGGAAATAATTTTTTCTAAAGAATAACATATAATAAATGGAAATCCACCTAGAAATTGAGTATAAAAATTAGGTAAATCTGACCTCCATGCCATAGAAATAAGCAGTTATAAAACAAAAAAAAGGTCATATGGAGAAAAAGAAAGAAAAATAAACATCTCACATAAAAATAGATATGTTTAAGAACAATACAATTACATCTCTACATGAAAAAATTAATATCTGATTAAATATAAGGAGGCTGATACAATTGTGAATCCAAAATAAATAAAAGTGGGAAACCACATCTAACATGTCAATGATAAAGAAAAACACTTTCACCTTCCACCACCACTGAACCCAAACCAATAAAATGATGGAAAATAGTCCCTTCCTAACTGAACGTTGATAATCCTATAATGATAAGTGTAATCATAATTTTCTAATAGGTAACCTCACCACACCCATGCATTATCTTAAAAAAGAAACCCATTTCATTATTGTTTAAAATAAATGTAATAAGTATGAATTTATATTCTATTTAAAATGAATAACATGTTTATTTACATTAAAATTACATTTCTAAAACATTGATTATTTTTAGTTAAACATTTATTTATATCATTCCATAAAGAATCATTTTGTGATAAATGAAGGTAATTTTTTAGAATAATTTTCTATGAAACCACAGTCCATGATCATAAAATGAGAAACATTTAAAAATATTAGGGATAAAAATTATGAATATATAATTAAATTTTATTCATCATCATGGGAACCTAGAATCCCTGGGGATAATCTAGAATAAATAAAACATAATACCAATAAATAAATACCAGAACTAGATAGAGGAAATCCTTCCTTAACACCTAGTATTTCCCTACTAATCCAAACTAAGGGGAGAATCCCATAAATCAGTATAACCAAACATTGGGACACTAATCACAATATGATACTAAAATAGTGTAGTAAATCTGCATAGTTTTCCAACCAAGCTACCCAATTTTTTCTATGATATCAAAAAATCTTTGAGTATATCAATTATCAAAAAATAATAATAACAATGTTTTCATACCATTAAGTAAATAAAATAACCCTCACCTTTGAACACACTTCATAGAAACTTCCCCATCCATTAAGAATAGTCAATAATACATATATTCCCAAACTGGGGAAACATCTACTATATAAAATTTTCTGTTAATATTTTATAAAAATGGGGGTATTAAAGGGGGTTATAAATTTGTAATAAACCATTTTAAAAAAGGACACAACTAGTATATTTCATACCCTTTTAGAAAATCATGTTATAGATAATTTCAAAAACCAAACACATAAATATCATAAATTAGATTAATAAATTAAGGTGACTCAAAACCCCATTTTTATAATATCAATCACACTCTTAATTTTAAAAACAAATATTTGGAAATAGTTCATAAATCATAGCATCCCCTTTTTAATTATGAAATTCATTTAAAGGGCCAATTTGGAATTTATATAAACACTTGGTATGAATTGGTTACCAAAATAATATTATACATTGAAATAAAATAGAGAATACCTTCACCTTACATGGAATTCCAAAAAACTATGTTTTATTAGAGGGGGACACTAAATGTATGTGATAGAGTTTATATAATAATAAAACATCCATAAAAACCTAAAAAATTATGGTTTTATTTTTAAAGTTCAATCAGGGAGAAAACTACATTCAACCTTATTGTTATTGATAATTGTGGTGTTTTCCCACCTCAACAAGACCCAAGATGGTGTATAAATTCAAAAGGAACCCTAAAGAAAGAAAAATCTAACTAAAACCTTTCTCACAAGAACCATGGGTCACTGAGACCTAATTATGGAAATAATAATATTGAAGAATAAGGAACAGAAGAGTAGAAAGGTCTAACGGGATTTACCTTAAAGAAACTACGTCCATATTGATGAAACCCATGGGGAATCTCCATGGAGGATTATAAAATTGAAGGGGATGAGAACACCTAGTTGTGGGGGTCAAGTGAAGAGAGGAAGGTTGAAGGGTGATTAAATGAATAAAATTATATTTTATGGAAAATAATTAATTAAAAACCTCAACAATTCATATAATTTGGTCGCATGGTTTACCAAACCATACGGTAACCATGTGATAACCATGTGATCGACAATGGACACACCTGGGTACAATTCATGGGAAGGACACATGTTTAGACTAACCAATTCTCAACCACGTAATTTTTCACTAACATTAACGGGAGACCTATCACATAGTTAATGCATTATTAGTACTAATCATTCAAAAACTATTAAACATACATTTAATGGACAAAATCATCAAAATTAATTCAAATTCAGTCCCAGGGGAAGAGAAACAATAGAGGCTAAAAATTTAATAAAATAATAATATAGTAAATTGAGGTCAAGGTGTAAAACTAATCATCTCACTACCCATTAATAAAAAAAATGATAAATGCCATTATAATAATGATCCTATAAAGAATAAAATATAGGAAAATAAATAGAGAAAAACTATAAAGTCAAATTTTAATAATAATCCCATGAAGAGAAAGTTGGAAAATTAAATAATAGGGCCCAAATGCATAAAATAAAAAATCCCAACTCCAATCCCCTACCCATCTCATCTCACCAGTCTTCATGAATCCAATTCCAGACTACATATAGAGCACCACTATCTTAATCCCATGTAGTGAATATCATCTTTAGGGAAGGGTCCCAATATGTGATGGTACCACTATCTAGGTGAACCATGATAACTTAGACCATTCTTCATTTCCATTTTTATCAATAGAAAAGTATGTTCCATATACATGGTAAAAAAAATTTTTGTTCCTAAGAATGATATGGGCCAGTGATATTTCAAACATCCAGTATTCACCTCTGATTGATGATATGTTATTGCACCTGGTTCCTTTTCATCAATTTCATTATTATTAGAATCCCATGTGAAATAGAATTTTAAGGATGATTCATATCTGAATAGGGTAAAAAAATTAGGATACCATAAAAAGAACAATAAACATACTCTTTTATCTAAACATCAATCCAAAAGTCCAGCCAAGACATCGCCTCCCATGGGTATTGATACTTCATAAAGAGGTCCCTCGTACAAATCTTACTACCTCTTACAGTATGTGTCCTATCACTCTATCTGATAGATGGCATAATCAAATTTCAAAGATAGGTAAACTCGTCATCCTCCTCATAAAATCGCAATAGTGGAATCTCATCTCTCTTGTCCTATCACTTGGATCATACCAAGGATCATCTTATCACTATGAACATAACATAAAAAATAGATCATAATCCATCAATCGAATAATATAGAGACTAAATCCCACCTCAACCACTGATCCCAAATCACATGTATCACCCATAAAGAACTAATAAGGTAAATTTATCACAACATGAATTAAGAACATCTCTATGTTGATCATAAAGAACTCACCCATCACCCAATAAATATCAAGGGCTCATTCACATACCCAAAAGTGTTCCAAGGTTCCTATTGACCTACTCCAAAATAAAAACTGAACCAGTTCCTTAACAAAACAAACAATAATATCACGGAAGTTAGTGATTCTCATATGGTTTCTATTATATCATATATTAAGAGATAACATGAAGGAAATCATAACAAGCAAGAACATATAGAAAAATAATCTCTAAAAAAGAGGATATTTCCAAATAAAAGTCAACCATACCAAAACATGACTCAAAACAATCTCTCATATAATTATTTCTCAAACTAAGTGAAATCCTCTTAATAATTATTTAATGAATTACATTGCATATAACATTAATCAAATAAATTCAATTTCCAAAATAACAATAAACCCCCTATTGTAAAAACCAACAATTCTTTTAAAATACCACCATGTAATTTTTACTCTAAAAACCCACTTCTATTCTAAAATCCCATTTGAAAAATTTACCTATTTAAAAACTGACATAAAACCACTAAAACAACCAAAAAATACATAATGAGTTCCATAAATATGTGTTTGACAAAGACACCACCAATAAGTAATTTAGTAATTATATGATCCTTTTCATTATTAGATTTTTGAAAGCCCATACAAATTTATTTGGTGGGATCACATGACAGCATAACACATACAAAAAATATAAATAATGTAACACCCCAATATTTTATAGTAAGTTATTTTCTTTAAAGTAATTCAGTATCTTGCACTACATGAAACACCGAGTTTGAGCGCACCACGCCTTACCAAACTAGCCGTTCAAAAAGAAGTTATGAATATTATTAACTAAATCTTGAATTTTATATACTCCATATAATTTTAGAATCCATATTAGGTGTTTCTTAGACATAATATAATAACAAATTCATTTTTTCAGATAAAAAAGTATTTTTCAAAAAAATGAAATTTTACCACCTTTTAATGGAAAACCCTTTTAAAAACCAATATTTGACATTATATATATATAATTTAATAAAATTAATTTTTTCTTTAGAATTGGGACAAAAAAAATTTTGATAAAATTTTGGAACTTTTCTGATAACTTTCATATTTTTATGAATACTGAAAAATACTAAATTTTAATTAAACAAAAATTTTTTAATGGAAATAATTTATAGTGTTAAATTATGGATTTAAATGGTTTTTAATTATAATTAGATTTTATTTTAATCATTTAATTCAATTTAGGTCATTATAACTAATTTCACATTTAAATTTAATATAAACACATGTCAATCTTTTGATAGTTTTTACATTTTAAAAATACGCTTTATGGTTTTGACAATGGGAATTAATTTTCAATTAATTAATGAAACTTGTATGATTTTAATTTGGAAAAATAGAATTATTTTTTGAATTTTTAATATCAAAATTATCATAGGGTGAATTTTTTGTATTTTTCTGAGAACTTTCAATTTTTGACGAATAGTGAAAAATACTGCGTTATTATTTAAAACTGACATTTTATTTAAATAATTATAAATTTATTTGAATTAATTTTAAGTCAAAATTGATACATAATACTTATATATGTTTAATGTAATTCATTGGAGTCATTTTATAATTATTTTATATATATATAATTTTATTGACCGTTTACCGTCTTTTATCCACCTTCTAGGATGATTTACAAATTTGCATAGAAAAATAATTTTACCACTTTTTTGAGTTTAATTTCAAAAATAACAGAGACATGGTTGATATCATTAAGTAAAATGTGGTTCAATAAGATGAAAATAAATTTTTTTTCAATAGTAACTTTTGAATTTTATTACCCCGGTTAAAAGTAAATAGGGTAATTAAGGGTAAAATGATATTATAATTACCCTAACACGTGACCTAATTCTATTTTATAAATTCAATTAGACAAAAAAACCTTATAAATAAAATATGAACCTCTTTGGTCCACTTATATTAGATTAGGACATTTATTATTATTTTATTTAAAGGAGAGTTAAAAGAGTTAAATTCAAAGTTTAATAACTAAACCATTTTTAATATAGGGTTACACACAATATAAATTCGACTATAAATATTAATTAGAAAGATAGAAATATTTTCTACATAATAGTATTTTATTTATAATTTTTAAACATTAAATAATTTAATTTATTTATGACACAATGATGATGCAGAAATTACCATATTAATGAAATATTAAAATAATTGATATTATAAATATCCAAATAAATGTAAATTGATAAATTATGATAAATTACACTAATTTTTTAAGTTAATATGAAATTTTAAGGTTATTTTAATAAATTTCATTATAATTAATAATGTTTTATGGATTTTAAAAAATCAAATACTAAATAGTGTCAAAATTGACATAATTGAGTTTTTAAAACAAATATTATATTATTAATTGATATAATATTCCTAAAAATATAATTTTCTTAAAAAAGATTTATATAATGTTATATATATTAATAATTAACCAAATGGGGTTCTCTTGGAATGTTATAGTAAGTTTATTAACAATATAATATAAAAATACAAAGAGACATGGTAAATGTCAGACTATTTAACTAAGAATTAAATCTAAAAGATAAGGTTAATATGATGACCTAAACCTGTCTAAAACCTATTTTTTGAGAGGTTTTCAAAACATACCCACCTTATCCTTTAAATAATTCATTTTTGAGCCATTATAAATCGAATATGATTTTATTATAAAATAATATTGTAAGCTTTTTCCAAAGTGACCCTCACCTCTCTTATAAAAGGCAACTTCCCCTTATCTTAATTTCACACCACCAAAGCCTTTTGGAAGGCAAAAACCTGCTCAAATATCCTCGAAAATTTCCTTCCTTAATCCTAGATGCCTTCCTTTGGTAAGAAATCTATCCTATAGAGACATTTTGATCAAATCAAAAGAAATAACCCGAAGAAAAAGTAAATATTTCATCACCTCTTTAAAGTTCTTTTCATCTTCTACTTCCTCTTTATTTGTTGTTTCCATTATAAAATAATAAATACAGGGTCTTCTATATACTTATATGTTATTATGAAAATGGTGCAACCATATTCATTATTCTATCCACCCTATAAATGAAAAAGTCACCATACGTGCGTACGTACGGATTATCGTCTCCACGTCGTGGTGTAGATTGTTATTCAAACACTTCATTATTTGGATGGGTATAATAATGAGTATAACTGATGTAAATAATAAATATAACATGTTAATTATTGTTTATATATGATATACCATCCAATTACATATGATTTCACCATCAATATAATGATATTTTCGCCCGTGCGTACGTACGGATTACTGTCTCCACCAACGCGATGAGATTCATTCCCCATCGTAATAATTCAATAATAATTTTAAGTTTATGATAAAAAATAATTGTTATAAATATAATATCATTATTTATATGAATAAAAAACATCCTATCCATAAAAAACATGGCTTACATAACCGATTATATAATGGAAAACAGATCAGTTAACACCTGAAATGATGATACTACTAAAATATTATTAACAAGACAATATTAGAGGATCATATATGATAACATATTTATGTATATAGTTATTTTATATTTTAATAACAATTATTTAACTATTATATAGGATTTTAACATACCCTCGACTATGTTAAGTACTAGGTAATGGGTTTTCATCTCACTTTTATTCTCGTGAGATTCATGATATATTTTCCACTATTACCTTTTATGTGGTGTATGTATTTCCCATGATTGTATTGTTTGAATAATATAATTTAATTTATGGGTATTTACATAATCATTTGATGATCCTTCTTTCATGGGGTGTATGTTTCGTATGTTACCAAATTGGTAATGGAATTTAAAATTTCAATTTCCACTCATTCGGTTTTACGCAAACTGCATTGATTACTTTACTCCAAGATTATGCGTGAAATCACTATTTATTTACTTATGTTGTAATTTAAACTCCCCTTTGTGTGGATATTATTCTTATACACATAATCACTCCATTGATAAATTCTCAGGTCATCGATATAAACTTGATAAGAGTAATTTTAACTCAATTTTCATTCATTGAGTTAAACATTGAAGTCATTGGTGTTGTTTTTACAAGAATATGTGTGAATGTCCTATGATTGATTTAAACTGAATATCCAATCATATTGAGTGTATTTATATTTTTCACACATAATTATGTCATAGATTTATCCTTAACCTAAGGATACAGTCATTATAATATAATTTATCTCAACTTACATTCCATTGAGACTTCATTGTTGTTATATGCCAATTAACTTTTATTTGATGTATATACTATACATTGACAGTTTTTTTGAGAAATCTGGAAGATTACTGAATTCATTCCTATGATTGTTGTTTTAATAGTCACAAATCACTATTATTTAATCCGGTTGGATTTCTCATAAACTTAATCACAATCTATTAGTGAATCTGCTATCATGTTTTTATCTATGTTTTTATTGATTTACAAGTATTTTGGAAGTCTTCTGGATCAAACAGACAATGGTCGCACCGATCCAATATCAAGACAATGGTCGCACCGATCCAATATCAAGACAACGGTCGCACCGATCCAATATCAAGACAACGGTCGCACCGATCCAATATCAAGACTACGGTCGCACCGATCCAATATCAAGACAACGGTCACACCGATCCAATATCAAGACAACGGTCGCACCGATCCAATATCAAGACAACGGTGGCACCGATCCAATATCAAGACAACGGTCGCACCGATCCAATATCAAGACAACGGTCGCACCGATCCAATATCAAGACAACGGTCGCACCGATCCAATATCAAGACAACGGTCTCACCGATGCTGATCAATCTGAGTCACCGATGCTGATCAATCTGACTCACCGATACTGATCAATCTGAGTCACCGATGCTGATCAATCTGACTCGCCGATACCGATCAATCTGACTCACCGATGCCGATCAATCTGAGTCACCGATGCTAATCAATCTGAGCCAACGATGCTGATAAATCTGACTCACCGATACCGATCAATCTGACTCACCGATGCCGATCAATCTGAGTCACCGATGCTGATAAATCTGACTCACCAATGATGATCGAATGATACACTGATGCAAATGAGTCACCGGTCAAATAAAACACTGATGCTAATCATCTGAGTCACCGGTCAGGACACACCAATGTCTAGCCACCGATGCTGATGACCTACCATTCACTTGAACTCCTCGATAGTCATAAACAACTGTTTGAATTTCTTTATCTTTCTCTTTATTTAATCTAACCAATGGTCATATCAGGTATATTTTAATGATCTGCCAATTAATTAATAAATGTTGTTGGATGTTAGGAAACTGTACCTCGTACCTGCGGAAAGGAAACCTTTTCTGTCTTCCGAAGCACGTGACATAAATACAAGAAGACTCTGCTGCTGGAAACACAGAGAAGAAAATAGAGAAGCAAACAGAAGAAGAAGAAAGAAGAGGAAGAACCAAGCAGAATAGAAGATACATATCAAGATATTACACAGAACCTCATACACAATTAAGCCTACTCAAGAAGAGTTCTGTGCATACAAAAGAACATTGAAGAACTTCATCGACCACATCTCACTGCCTGTGAACCTGAAGCATACGACACTCTACTTCTCAAACAAAATGAGAAGAGGACTCAGAATTACTTCTGCTCAAATCCAAAAGAGTCCAGACATGCACTGAAATCACCAGAGCCATTTCTAAACTCTACATCTCTGCTCTGTGATTCATTTATTCTACATTTTGAGCAGTGTGTGTTATCTGCTGTATTAAATACACACAATAACTCTTGTACTTTAACTAGAGGATCTGTAAATCCTCAGAAAACCTTTTTATACTTCATTTCCCACTGTGGATAGTTGTAGAGGTCATGTGTGACCTGGACAACTGGTTGCTGTTCCTTTGTTTCCCACGAATAACAGTGGTAAAGGTCTTGGACCTGGACAGTTGTAAACTATTGAACCCCGATCCAGGGTGTGGATCATCTTTATATAAACTTTTGAGAGGACTAAGTCTCGGCTTGAGACTGAACGTCTTGGTTAACTCTTCTGTGTCTTTAGTTAATGTTTATATCCATACTATATATATTTATTTCATATTCCGCTACTCTTACTTTGAAATATAATTTATTTTCAAAGCTGCTTTGATAGTTAAACTCGCAAGTATTTATATTTATTGTAAACCAGTAAGTTAGTTTCAAAAGTTAATTTAATCATAAGATTAAGTTAACTGAGAACTAATCAATCTTTGAGAAACTAATTGAACCTTTATAATCTATATAAATTCACTACAATTTAATTTGTTTTTGAAATTAGGGGATTTTAATAGAAATTGTTTTTAACATAAATTTTAATTGGATCTCAATTCACCCCCCCTCTTGAGTATCCACTCCGACCAACATTTGGTATCAGAGGTGGTAAAATATTTTCTAAAGTACTTTGCTTTTCAACTGTGATTTTAGTTGTATTTTAAAGTTCTTAAATTTTCTATTAGTTCTAAATTTTTATCTCTTTAAAACTATTTTTGTGATATCATGGATAATAGACCTGAGGGTGCCTCTACTAACCGGCCACCTTTTTTCAATGGAAACAACTATGCTCAGTGGAAACTCAAAATGAAAATTCATCTTGAAAGCATAGGTTTTGATATTTGGACTGATATTGAATCTGAATATAAAATTCCCATTACTGCTAGATCTACTTGGGATGAACCTACAAAGACTGCTTACAATAATAATTGTAAAGCTATGAATGCCCTGTACTGTGCTCTAGGAGATGAAGAATTTAATATAATTTCTGCTTGTAAAACTGCATATGAAATTTGGGATACCTTAGCTGTTTATCATGAAGGAACAACAAATGTTAAGGAGATGAGATTGAATACCTATACTATTATGTATGATAATTTTAAAATGAAGCCTGATGAACCCATTTCTGATATGTATCTCAGGTTCAATGAAATTTTCAACACAATGACTTCTCTGGGAAAGGATGTTCCAGAAAGGAACAAATCATGAGAATTTTGAGATTTCTACCTGAAAGATGGAGAGGAACCTCTGTCTCCATTAGAGAATCGTGTGACATTGGAGAACTGCCAGTCAAAGAACTAATTGGAAAACTGATGATGTATGAAGAGGAACTCAAGGTGAATAAAGAAGAAGATGATGAACCTAGAAGAAAGTCTGTTTCCTTCAAAACTACAAACTCAAAAAACAAGGATAAGGAAACACTTCAAGCTATAAACGAAATCTCAAGCTGTAAAGATAGTGAGAGTGATTCTGACAGTGATGCTAAGATGGCTCACATTGCCAGAAGATTTAAAAAGTTTTATAGGAAGAAGAAGTTTTTCAGAAAGTCAGACTACAAAGGTAAGTATGGTAACAAGGGACATTGGAAAAAGGACTGGAAGAAATCTGATAAATCAGATGAAGTTGTCTGTTATGAGTGTAAAAGGAAAGGACACATAAAAGATGACTGTCCAAAGCTGAAATATAGGAAGAAGTATGAATACAAGGACAATAAGTTTAAAAAGGCCATGAAGGCTACTTGGAGTGCTTCTAAGGACAGTTCTAGTGAATCTGAAGTTTCTAAAACAGAACACAGAAATAAAGCAAACATGTGTTTTATGACAAACACTTCTGAGGTAACATCAGAAACTCCTGCTTCTAATTCATATTATTCTGGAGATGATTCTGAATGTGATAACATGCCTAAATCTGAATTGTTTGAATATTGTGATATGTTAGAAGATACATGCAATGAACTTAAGGATAAATAAAAATCATTAAAGAAACAGCATGCTCTCACCACTATAGTTAAAACTGAACTCACTATTAAAAAAGAGAAAAATTCTCAACTGTTAAAGGAGAACACTGAATTGAAATTATCTAATGAGAAACTCAGAAAGGATTTAGAGAAATTTACCAATGGTAAGGAAACTATAACTCAAATTCTAGGAAAACAAGTTGCACCAAAATACACTACTGGAATAGGTTACAAACCTGGACAGAGACAGTTGACCAAGAATAGATTTATTCCTAAATCTAGACAGAATGTAACTAGCTCTGGAACTTCATACGTCTCAACCAGTTATATTCATAGTTATGGATCTAATAAGGTTTATCTTTCAATTAATGATGATTCTACAAATTATATAAGACCCATTAGACAAATATGGGTACCTAAAGTATTATTGGCTAACCTGTCTGGACCCAAGAAAATCTGGGTACTAAAATCATTTCCTGTTTAAATCTGTTTTATAGGAAACCTGCTTAAAGAGCTCCTGTAGAAAGACCTGGTACTTGGAAAGTGGATGTTCAAGACATATTTCAGGAGACTTTTCATGCTTTAAAAGCTTAGTCAGATTTGATGGAGGTTTTGTTACCTTTGGTGACAATTCTAAATGGAAAATCATCAGGTTAGGCCAGATTGGTAACACTGACTCAGTATTAATTTCTAAAGTTTTATTCGTTGATGGAATTAAATATAACTTGATTAGTATATCTCAATTATGTGACGATGGTTTCAATGTCAAGTTTGAAAATGATTTTTGTGATTTTTTTAACTCCAAAAATTCTTTAGTATTTTCTTCTCTAAGGAATGAAAATGTTTATGCTGTTGATTTAAATTCTATAGCCAAACAAAATATTTCTTGTTTGAATGCTTTTCATAAAGAGTCTTGGCTTTGGCACAGAATATTAGGACACTGCATTGTTCATTCACTTAGAAAACTCGCTAGGAAGAACTTAGTAAGAGACCTACCCAAACTTGAATTTCCAGCAGACAAAATTTGTAATCCCTGTCAAAAGGGAAAGCAACATAAAGATTCTTTCAAATCAAAGAAATATGTGTCAACTTCTCAACCTCTCGAGTTGGTTCACATGGATTTATTTGGACCTTCTAGAGTTTCTAGATTAAATGGGAAGCACTATGTCTATGTTCTTGTAGATGACTTTCCTAGATATACTTGGGTATATTTTCTAGCTCACAAAAGTGAAGATTGTTCTCACTTTGTTAAATATTACAAGTCTGTAGAGAACCTTAGTGGACTTAAGATTAAGACCATGAGAAGTGATCATATCCGTGAGTTTGAAAATCATGAGTTTGAATCTTACTGCTCACACAGTGGCTATAGTCACAATTTCTCTGCCCCTAGGACACCTCAACAGAATGGTGTAGTAGAAATAAGGAATAGAACCCTGCAAGAAATTGCTAGGACTATGCTCAATGAGTATGACCTGCCTATTTATTTTTGGGTTGAAGCTGTCAATACCGCTTGCTATGTTATTAATAGAGTCTTGATTAGACCTGTTTTTAAGAGGACCCCTTATGAGTTATGGAACCATAGGAAACCTAAAGTTAACTACTTCAAAGTTTTTGGTTGCAAAGTCTTTATTCTTAATACTAAAGATAATATTGACAAGTTTGCATCAAATAATGATGAAGGAATTTTCCTAGGTTACTCTACTCATATTAAAGCCTATAGAGTTTTCAATAAAAGAACCAAATGTGTGGAAGAATCTGTTCATATCAAATTTGATGAAACTGATCCACATGAAACCTAAGACCTCTCTTGAAAAACTTGAAGATGATCTCTCTGGTTTGAACCTTAATGATAAAAACAGTGGACCAGAAGTTAAAATATCCAGCTCTGGAAATTCTCTATACCCTTCTTCTGTTGAACCTCAACCTGTAGACGAACCTGAAATCTCGAGTCCTACCTTTTCTAGATCAACTAGGATTCTGAGGAATCATCCCTTAGATTCTGTTGTAGTAGATCTTGATAGAGGGACACAGACTAGAGCTTCTCTTAGAAGTCATGTTGAACATCAAGCCTTCTTATCACAGCTAGAACCTACAAATATCAATGATGCCATCAATGATGAATTTTGGGTAATATCTATGCAAGAAGAACTAAACCAATTTGAAAGAAACAAAGTCTGGAAATTAGTAGAAAGACCTAAGGACACTATAATCATAGGCACAAAATGGGTGTTTAGAAACAAAGTAGATGAATCTGGAAACATCATTAGAAACAAATCTAGGCTAGTTGCACAAGGTTACAATCAAGAAGAAGGAATTGACTATGAGGAAACCTCTGCACCTGTAGCTAGATTAGAGGCAATTAGGATCTTACTTGCTTATGCATCACATCTGAATTTCAAGTTATATCAAATGGATGTCAAAAGTGCATTTCTAAATGGTTTTATAATTGAAGATGTTTTTGTGGAACAACCACCTGGATTTACAAACCCTCATTTTCCAAATCATGTTTTTAAACTTTCTAAAGCTTTATATGGTTTAAAACAAGCTCCAAGAGCTTGGTATGATAGACTCAACAATTTTTTTCTTTCAAAAGGTTTTACTAAAGGGATTGCTGATCCAACTCTTTTTATTAATAGAATTTATAAAGATGTTTTAGTTGTACAAATCTATGTTGATGATATTATTTTTGGATCTTCTAAAAATTCTTTATCTACGGATTTTTCAAAGGTTATACAAAATGAATTTGAAATGAGCTTAATGGGAGAGCTTAAGTACTTTCTTGGATTTCAAATCTTTCAAACTAAAGATGGCATTATTCTAAATAAAAGTAAATATACTAAGGATTTGTTAAAATGTTTTGGTTTGGATAGTATTAAGGAAAGTGATATACCCATGAGTACTACCTGCAAATTGGATGTTGATGAAACTGGGAAACCAGTTGATCAAACCAATTACAGAGGTATGATTGGGAGATTACTTTATCTTACTACTAGTCGACCAGATATTATGTTTAGTGTGTGTATGTGTGCTAGATTTCAAGCTAATCCTAAAGAGTCACACTTACTGGCTGTTAAAAGGATTTTTAAATATCTTAAGTATACTGTAAATTTAGGTTTGTTTTATCCAAAAGGACAATCTTTTGACCTAACTAGTTATTCAGATGCTGACTTTGCTGGATGAAATTTTGATAGGAAAAGCACATCTGGAACATGTCACTTACTTGGAAAATCAATAGTATCATGGTGTAGTAAGAAACAGAACTCAGTTGCATTATCTAATGCTGAAGCAGAATACATCGCTGCTGGTAGTTGTTGTGCACAGATTCTGTGGATGAAACACACTTTATTGGACTATGGATTTTATTTTAAACATGTTTCAATTAACTGTGACAATACTAGTGAAATTAACATATCTAAGAACCCTGTGTCTCACTCTAGGACTAAGCACATTGATGTCAGACATCATTTTCTAAGAGATCATTATCAGAAAGGTGATATCTCTCTAAAATTTATTAACTCTAAACATCAATTAGATGATATTTTTACAAAGCCTTTATGCTCTGAAAGAATGAAGTTTATTAAACAAGATTTGTGTATGATTGATCTGTGAAATCGATCTGTGAAACCGATCTGTGAAACCGATCTGTGAAACCGATCTGTGAAACCGATCTATGAAACCGATCTGTGAAACTAATATGTGAAATTGTTCTGTGAAACCGATCTGTGAAACCGATTTGTGAAACCGATCTGTGAAACTGATCTGTGAAACCGATCTGTGAAATTGATCTATGAAACTGATCAGTGAAACTGATCTGTGAAACCGATCTGTGAAACTGATCAGTGAAACCGATCTGTGAAACCGATCAGTGAAACCCATCTGTCACACCGGTCTGTCAAACCGATTCTCTGTATTAATTTTTATTATGTCATAATTAATTAATTAATTTCTTTTATCCTTTTTATGGGAACCCTAAATGATAAAATAAATGATATGCGGCTATTTCTCTTCCCTAAACCTTTGACCTTTCATTTCCCGCCGAACCCTTCAACTTCTCTTCTCCTCTACCTCGATCCTTCGAACTCCTGCCTTCCCAAAATCATCGAATGGCTAAGAAAAAGAGACCGAGAAAAGGATCAGACAGTCCTGTACCTCCAAAGCGTGATCGAGGCGAGTCGAGTAGTACCTCTCAACGATCAATAAATCCGAACCTGGAATCTCGAATTGTTTCTGTAGAAAGAGAAGTCAGTTTCGCCTGGCTTTTATCAAGTAAGTCAATGTTGCTGCAAGTTCTTGAATCGCAAGGATGGACAGACTGGTTTTCAGACAACTCACGAGTAGACTACCTGAAGCTGGTACATGAGTTTTATATGAATCTGAAAATTACTCTAGATGGTGTGGAGGCTGCCCGGATGTCTTCTGACGTAAAAGGAAAGAAAATATCTTTTTCATCTAAACAGTGGGAAGAATGCTTAAATGTACCCCATGAGGGTCGGTATGAGGATTATGCTGGGAATATTCCTCCAATCACTGATTACATCTCTTATGAATTAGCTCTAGAGCTTCTGACTGGAAACAAAGAGTCGAGGAGAATCACATCCTCAGAGTTGGATGGTGAATGCAGACTTCTTTTCAAGTTTATTCAGCACCAACTTTGCCCTAGGAGAGGAGATTTTGCTGCTGTAAAGTACCAGGATGTTTTCCTGTTGTTTCTTCTGAAAGCCCATGAGAATATCAATTTGTGTAGATATGTGATGGTGCACATAGCTGGAATGGTAAAACCATCCAAGAAAGCCACTGCCTTATTTTACTCCAAGATGATCTCTACCATGCTCAAGAATCTAGAATGTGTTGATGAAGATGATGAAGTAGCTGAAACAGATCATCCTTTCTGTCTCAACAAAGAGATCTGCAAGAGGATGAAAATCAATTGGAATCCATGGAAGAAGTGTTGGGTTGCTGATGAAGACAAGCTGTATGAAGCCTACAATCCCACAGATCATGGAAAGAGGCCTAAGGGTTTGAGAGACCCTGGTTTGAAAGCAAATGTGGAACCAGTTTATTCTGATGATGAGGAAGATGATGAAAGAAATGAAGCTACCGAAGGTCAAAGAATGGAAGAAGATGAGACAGAAGATGGAAGTGTGTCACCTCCTGATGATAGGAGTGATCCTGATACAGTGAGTCCAAAGAAAAGCATAGATTTTGGACCTGCTAGTCCACCTTTGGCCTTACCTGAATCTGAACCAATTCTTGGTGATGAAGAAGATACTGACACTGAAGTTTCTACCAGTGAAGACTCTGAGAAGAGTCATAATGAGCAAGGTGGTGATGATGATGGTGATGATGATGATTGTGATGATGATGGTGGTGATGATGATGGTGATGGTGCTGGTGATGATAATGGTGTTAACCGACCTGTAGATGGTCTGGATGAACCTTCAATAGAACCACAACAAAGTGTTGGTGATGGTGATGATGGTGTTAACCGACCTGTAGATGGTCTTGTTGTACCTCCAACAGAAACGCATCAAACAGTACCAGGAATAGATGCCACTGGCATGAGAGAATCACCATAAATCAGTGGAATAGCAATTTATGAGAAACCGAAATATACCTTGTGTGCTGCTGTTTGGGATGACTACCCTGGTTTTTCTGTTTTGGGCTTAGACTATTCTGAAGAACAAGAAGAGGAAATGTCACAATCTACTGCAGTTATGAAGAAGAGCCTCCCAAGTGAAGCAAGATCTTCTCCTGTTGTTGATTCTACAGATGTTCATCTGCCTGGTTCTGCAATCTCTCAAGCAGATTTTGATAAGTTTAAGACTGAACTGCTGGCTGCTGTGAGAGATACTGTCAGAGAAGAAATTTCCAATGCACTTACTCAAATGTCTCTGCAAGTTTCTAAATCATCGTTGGAAGATTTCTCACAAAGAGTATCGAATGTTGTGATGCCAGACCTGGCCAATACTGGTGAGCTTATTGGCAGGCACATAGCCTCTATGAACCAGACTATGAAGGATCTCCACACTGGCTTAGTATCTTTATCAATCGAATTTAGATCAACCATCTCTGGTATGATGGAAGTGTTGAGGAATTTAATTGAACATCTCAACAAGTCTGATTTGAGAAGATTGAAAGCTGAGATAACTCAAATAGTTAGCAAAGCCAGTACTGCCAAAGTAACCAAAATCACTACCTATGAGCTAGAGGCTCTAAGGGAGGTTGTACATGATGAGTTAGCAGCTGTTAGACAAGTTCTTGATCTGGATTCTTTAAAGAAAATGAAGGAGCACTGTGATCATAGTCATGAAATGGCAACCGTATATTCAGCAGATGCCAAACAGGCTCTGAAAGAGATCAAGGAAAAGGTTGATCATTACTTTTCAAAGATTTATACAAAGCATGATATGGCTGCAAATTTCAAGGTCTTGGCAGAGAATCTAAAACTACCTCCAGTCACTCAAGCTTTGAAAGCATAAGTTCGTCAGTTGCAAGACTTTACTCCTACTTTGGCACAGTTCATGGAGAACAAAGATGATTTTTAAAAGGCTATGCAGTATGGTACAGAAGTTATTCATAATTTCTTAAATCTTTTGAAGCCTTATCTGAATGCCCAAGCCACTGCCATTGTTCTTCCTACTGCTGACCCTCTCCCTGCCTCTGATGTAGCTCCAAATCAGCTCTCTGTTGCTCAGGCACTCTCTCAACTATGGCCAGTTCCTCAGACATCTTCTCAACCAGCTACTGCTGATACTCAACAACAAACCTCCGTAGCACCTTCTCCTACACCTGCCCGAGTTGTCCTACCACCTCTTCAGATTCACCCAGAACAGCCTACCTCCAAGTCTTCCAACTTACCCTCTATTGATCCCAAAGACAAATGCAAATCCCCTTTGTATCCCCAGAAATAGTTGTGTATTGTTTTTGATCGGGTGAACTATGTGTTGGTTATAATCTTCTGTACTTTATAAAATATTTTTTTTTTCTCTCTCTATTCACTATGCTTTTTTTACTCTCTTATTTGTATCTTTTCCCTTCTTTTTGATTATCACAAAGGGGGAGAAGGATATATATATGGGGGAGAAGGATATATATATGGGGGAGAAGGATATATATATGGGGGGAGAAGGATATATATACGGGGGAGATCAATCTCTATGGGGGAGATCAATATCTAAGGGGGAGTTTAATATCTATGAGGGAGATTTATTTTCAGGGGGAGATTTATATCTCATTATGTTTTTATTATTGTTTTTTTTATTTGTGATTATCAAAAAGGGGGAGATTGTTGAGCCCTCTAGAAGATTGCTGAATTCATTCCTATGATTGTTGTTTTAATAATCACAAATCGCTATTATTTAATCCGGTTGGATTTCTCATAAACTTAATAACAATCTATTAGTGAATCTGCTATCATGTCTTTATCTATGTTTTTATTGATTTAAAAGTATTTTGGAAGTCTTCTGGATCAAACAGACAACGGTCTCACCGATCCAATATCAAGACAATGGTCGCACGGATCCAATATCAAGACAACGGTCGCACCGATCCAATATCAAGACAACAGTCCCACCGATCCAAAATCAAGACAATGGTCGCACTGATCCAATATCAAGACAACGGTCGCACCGATCCAATATCAAGACAACGGTCGCACCGATCCAATATCAAGACAACGGTCGCACCGATCAAATATCAAGACAACCGTCGCACCGATCCAATATCAAGACAACGGTCGCACCGATCCAATATCAAGACAACGGTCTCACCGATGCTGATCAATCTGAGTCACCGATGCTGATCAATCTGACTCACCGATACTGATCAATCTGAGTCACCGATGCCGATCAATATGACTCACCGATACCGATCAATCTGACTCACCGATGCCGATCAATCTAAGTCACCGATGCTGATCAATCTGAGCCACCGATGCTGATAAATCTGACTCACTGATACCGATCAATATGACTCACCGATGCCGATCAATATGAGTCACCGATGCTGATAAATCTGACTCACCGATGCTGATCGAATGATACACTGATGCAAATGAGTCAGCGATCAAATAAAACACTGATGCTAATCATCTGAGTCACCGGTCAGGACACACCGATGTCTAGCCACCAATGCTGATGACCTACCGTTCACTTGAACTCATCGATAGTCATAAACAACTGTTTGAATTTCTTTTTCTTTCACTTTATTTAATCTAACCAACGGTCATATCAAGTATATTTTAATGCTCTGTCAATTAATTAATAAATGTTGTCGTATGTCAGGAAACCGTACCTCGTACCTATGGAAAGGAAACATTTTCTGTCTTCCGAAGCACATGACATAAATACAAGAAGACTCTGCTGCTGGAAACACAGAGAAGAAAATAGAGAAGCAAACAGAAGAAGAAGAAAGAGGAGGAAGAACCAAGCAGAATAGAAGATACATATCAAAAGATTACACAGAACCTCATACACAATTAATCCTACTCAAGAAGAGTTCTGTGCATACAAAAGAACATTGAAGAACTTCATCGACCACATCTCCCTGCCTATGAACCTGAAGCATACGACACTCTGCTTCTCAAACAAAACGAGAAGAGGACTCAGAATTACTTCTGCTCAAATCCAAAAGAGTCTAGAGCTACACTGAAATCACCAAAGCCATTTCTAAACTCTACATCTCTGCTCTGTGATTCATTTATTCTACATTTTGAGCAGTGTGTGTTATCTGCTCTATTAAATACACACACTAACTCCTGTACTTTAACTGGAGGATCTGTAAATCCTCAGCAAACCTTTTTATACTTCATTGCCCACTGTGGATAGTGGTAGAGGTCGTGTGTGACCTGGACAGCTGGTTGCTGTTGTTTTGTTTCCCACGAATAACAGTGGTAGAGGTCTTGGACCTGGACAGTTGTAAACTGTTGAACCCCGATCCAGGGTGTGGATCATCTTTATATAAAATTTTGAGAGTACTAAGTCTCGGCTTGAGACTGAACCTCTTGGTTAACTCTTCTGTGTCTTTAGTTAAAGTTTATATCCATACTATATATATTTATTTCATATTGCGCTGGTCTTACTTTGAAATATAATTTATTTTCAAAGCTGCTTTGATAGTTAAACTCGCAAGTGTTTATATTTATTTTAAACCAGTAAGTTAGTTTCAAAAGTTAATTTAATCATAAGATTAAGTTAGCTGAGAACTAATCAATCTTTGAGAAACTAATTGAAGCTTTATAATCTGTATAAATTCACTACAGTTTAATTTGTTTTTGAAATTGGGGGATTTTAATAGAAATTGTTTTTAACAGAAATTTTAATTGGATCTCAATTCACCCCCCCCCCCTCTTGAGTATACACTCCGACCAACAAGTTTATATAATGAATCCCTTTATTCTCATGATATTATAATTTTTTTATTACCTCAATTATTTATATTCAGGCGTCTCTCATTTGGTTAGGAACTCTAACTAAAATATCATTTTAAATGTTTTAAAAATTAATTCTTCTAAATCTATCTCATTGATGTCCATGTTTTAAAAATAGTTTTAAGGATTTATTTATATGGACATTAATGATTTAAAATGTTAATTCCTTTCAAAAATTTCAAATTGGTACGGGACACTTTGATTCCAAAATGTCTTTAAATGTCTTCCTTTCAAAATTGTGTGACTTTAAATGTTTTCAAGAAAAAGGGGGATATTTCTCTCAAATACTTTTGATGTTTATTTTTATATATGTAAATATCCTTCATTATTCTCAATTGAGGTTAATTTATCATAATAAAATCTTCTATATTGTATTTAATGAGTTATGTTTGACTGTGGATGTGCTATTTTTATACCATTCATGATTTATGGTTAAAGTATTTACATTTCTTATGCTAGTTTAATATGAATGTTTATGTTATGTTTCATCATTTTCATATAAAGAATGTATTGGGCTTAGTAAGTGATTGGTGGAGCCCAATACATCTCCTCGATACATCGGTGGGTCTCATGAGACAAACTAGTTTCTTGGCACAAGGCCTTGACAAATTCTTATTTGTAGTCTTGGCACAAGGCATTGACTATGTGGTTATGAAGTCTTGCATTTTGCATTTCATCATTATGAATGTGGCTATTGTTATTGCATGTTATAATTTGACTAGTAGAATATACATGTGAATAAGTAAATGGAATTATTTGATTTTATCTTTTCCATATTATGCTGAAGATTAAGTTTAAAAGACTTTTGTTTTAGTCGTATTCATTGCCTTAAATGTTTATGCTTATTTATAAATGTTTCTGCTATATTGTTATCATTAATGAGCATATGAGATCACCCCTTTCCATGCTTTATTTTTCCCAAGATGTGAAGAAGTATTTTATGGTTGACTTACAGGGATAGGCTAAGGATATAAGTGTATTCAAAAGGGGACAAAATGTTGTTGATGTTTTTATTTTACGATGTAATGTAAAACTTATGTATTTATCTTGTACTTACAAGGCTACTAAACTGATCGATCTTTTGGGACATCATTCCTTGTATCATGCCAATGTTATTTAATAATGGACCGATTCTGGGTAACTAGGGTCCGGGCATTACAGTTGGTATCAATGGAAGTTTAGTACAAACCTTGGAAGATAGATTTAGAAAAAACTCTGATTAGGAAACACTGCCCTAAGATAGACATTGAGTATTAGTATAGAAGAACATCAAAAAGTTTTGGTAATGTAAATATTTTGGGGGTTTTCCAAGCAATACATCCCTGTCTGGATACGATCAGGTAGAGTCAGCTCTGGCATAGATGTACCTAGGAGTGAAAACTTCGACAAAGAGTTTTGGGCTTGACCCAGGGTATCCCGGTACATGACAATGGGCCTTGTTGTACACTTGGTTATGACACTCCCAGGGGATATTCTTAGGATAATTCACATTTTCTTTACAAAATGATTTGAAGGATTTTAATATAAGATGAGAATAAATAAACTTGGTAAATCCTAAGGTGTTTTAGATTAAAAATAAGGTTTTATGATATTCTCTAAATGATTTTATGACTCACACTATTCTTTATTGTATTATTCAATGGATGGATTCCAAGGAAGCCATAATAATATTTAACAAGATTTACAAGGTGGTCACGGTGGTGGAAATGAGAAATGAAATGGAATGTTGATAGGTGTAAAAGATATCATGTTCATGCCGAATCAGTTTTCCAAAAATATGATCAACAACATATGTATTAACCAACTCCTAGACTCAATGAAGAATAGAAAGACCGTGAATGATAAGAGCTCTAGTAGTGGAGACCATGGAGAAAAGAAATCTCAATTTTCAATAGGTAGAAAATGTGTAAGGAGACACCTAGGAAAGTGTCTCAATGGAACAAAGAAAATATTTATGTTTGGGAAAGAAGGAAATAAATCAAAAATTGATGAGGAAAAATGAAGATTATTATAGAAGAAAATAAAAATGATCCTAAGAATCCAATTATAGTCAGTTTTCATAAATGTAAGGGACCTTGGCATTACCTGAGTCAATGACCTATTTTATATGATAACCTCTAAGTCAAGGAAAAACCTATCTAAAAATAAATGGATGGAGAGATGTTTAATGTATGGGGTTACTTTGTAAGACTATTATCTTGTATGCGTAACCATGCAGTTTTTATGTGGAATGCTATTTGAGGAAGAATTTTCTTTTCTTTTGTCGATATAGTTATTAAAACCATTTGGGTTTATCTGATCCTTGAATTTGAGGCAATTATAGGTTATTAATTTTTGGGATGAAAATGCAAGGTATGAGATAACATTTGTGGTTAAATTTTATTATGGTAATTTTTAGGAATTTATCTCATTTTTGGAATGTTATAAAATATATTTTTTGAAAAAGGACAACATGCAGATCTTGTGAAAACCTGTCGCGTCAGACAAAGTTGTGGGAATCGAACCCACAAACAGAGTGCGATTGAGATTTATCGCCTACCACTGGACTATGTGAAGTCCTTGGTTAGTGTGACTAATTCCTTTTTGTTAAATTATTTTATTGATCAATAATAAATTGATTTTTGATCTTATGTATTATCAAATGGATATCCATATTATAGGAAAATGATTTGGTGATTAAGTGATAAATGTTATTTTAGAAGATGTTCTCTCTATTGGGAAAACTATATGCCCAAGGAAAATAGAATACTATGTAATTTCATTTGAGGAGTAATGGTGGATTTTTGTCTATGTTTTTATTGTGGATTTATAGAGATTTGGGTTATTTATGGAAATTATTAACCTATCTGTTTCCGACAGTTTCGCCGGGGTGCGCGCGTCCGTCTTCTTGAGCGTGACATGCACAACTTTTATTACCCCACATTCCTTCTTTCCAAAGGCGGGCGACATTCTCTCCTTGTTCAGGGATGTCTGCTCCTTGATCGAAATGGGATGATGGGATGTTGGTTCTTCCTTCCGTGGATTCCTCCTGGGAACTCGTCACCTAGTCCGGGTCTCCCTTAGAGATTTAATATGTTGTTCATGGAACTCTTCCCAGCGCCATATTTTCATGGACACCAGTTAATTACACTGCTTCTCTCAGGACATTCCAAGGGGTCTGGTCAGGGAAGCAACCTTCAGTTGGGGCAGTAGTCACGTTGAGGCATCATTGGTGTGTCTGGACTCTGGGGAATTGGCGTGTATGTCTTTTGTACATTATTATAGGGATTATCGAGGGCACGGAAGCCCGAGGCATCCAAAATCGAGCGTGGGGAATCATATTCCATAGGCATGTATATGAGGTTTTCCTCATCTTCCTATGTTCAACACAGGGTATGTCGCAAGTTTAACGTCCAGTAGAGACGGATCGGGCTGATCAGAACACTAGTTGGAGTAGATCAGATTGAAGAACCCCCTTGAGGGAACACCGATGTTGGGAGTGGCACATGAGAAGCTTCCCGAATACAATGGAGGGGAATGAGGTGGTATGATCTCACCGGGTTGTGGCGGCCCAGGTAAGAGTCAGGATGGATGATGGTTTTGTTTTTGATCCTAGAAGAGACTTCCTATATATCCCCATAGCAGGGAATCAAATTCCATGTAGTTCTGGTAAAAAAGGGGGCTTGGCATGCCAGCACAGAGGCGGTCGGGGCCAATGATTGTCGGGCGTGAACCTCATGGAGGCTTCCTACGTACCATGCCTTGACATGGATCAAAGTCCCCATAGTTCAAGTTGCAAGATACAGTTTAACGTCATGCAGGACGAGGGTGAACCGATGTAAAGGAGGTCGGAATGACCGAATGGTGGGTTTGAACCTCATGGAGGCTTCCTATGTACCATGCCTTGACATAGATCAAAGGCCACGTAGTTCGGGATGTTGTCGTCAGTGAACCGACGTGAAGATGGACCAGGGGTCCAATGGTGGTGATGGGCCTGAACCTCGTGAGGTTTCCTACGTACCATGACTTAGCATGGATCAAAGACCACATAGTTCAGGATGGATGTGTGGGTTATACACTATCGGATGTCCAGGAGTTGGTGAGCTGACATGAAGGAGATCGGAACGACCAAATGGTGGGATTGAACTTCATACGGATTCCTATGTACCATGCGTTAGCATGGATCAAAGACCCCGTAGTTTGGGTGGGGCATGTCGGTGAACCGACATAAAGGTGGAACTTGGTCTGATGGGTTTTGGGCTTGAACCTCGTGGATGCTTCCTACATACCATGCCTTGACATGGATCAAAGTCCCCATAGTTCGGGTTGGCGTTTCGGTGAACCGACGTAAAGATGGACCTTGGTCCGATGGGTGTTGGGCTTGAACCTCGAGGTGGCTTCCTACGTACCATGCCCTGACATGGATCAAAGTCCCCATAGTTCAGGTGGACATCAGTGAACCGACGTAAAGATGGACCTTGGTCCGATGGGTGTTGGGCTTGAACCTCGTGGAGGGTTCCTACATACTGTGCCTTGACATGGATCAAAGTCCTCGTAGTTTGGGTGGCGTGTCGTCAGTGAACTGACGTGGATATGGAACCAGGGATCCACTGGTGGTGGGCTTGAACCACATGGAGGCTTCCTACGTACCATGCCTTGACATTGATCAAAGGCCATGTATTTCAGGATGGTGTGGAACACAGTTTAATGTCATGTAGGATGGGGGTGAACCGACGTAAAGGAGGTTGGAACGACCGAGTGGTGCGCTTGAACCTTGTGAAGGCTTCTTACATACCATGCCTTGACATGGATCGACGTCCTCGTAGTTCGGGTGTACAGTTTAACGTCATGAAAGATAGGGGAATTTGGGGATTACACTCTGAGGCGGCCCAAGGTGTGTCATGGTCGGTTCTCACTCTAAGCTCATGGGAGTCATGCTCAGTGTGAGAAACAAGAGGTTGGAGAGACCTGGCGATCACGTTGCGAAGGGTGCGTCCGTGGGAAGCGAAGAGGGGATTACGCATTGGGTGTCCCATGGGGATGGGACTTACTCCAGGATAGAGGCCTGATGGAGAAAAAGTTCAGAGGGAGAGGGATTTGGTACCCAGGAAGAGAGGAGGGGGTCAGTTCCTCATCACGTCTTCCGTTGGCCTTGGGGACCGAAGATGAAAGGATGGAGCAGGGGGCTCTGCCTTCTGCAAGAATAGTTAGGGGCTTATACCAAGGTGGTTTCCCTTCCCTGCGGACATACTCCACTCCCATAAAGAGGATATCATCCCCTGTGGAGACTAAGGGGCATGGAGAATGTCCAAGGAGGGGGCACCCTTCATGAAAGGCATGGGGTGATGTCACAGTTTAACTTCATGTGTTGAGGAAAAAGGTGCTTGGAAGTTTAACGTCCTATAGATCAGATGAGGTGGGTTTACTCCTCACCCCTAGGACTTACATAGCCGGTAGCCTCTGCTCCTTGTGGGAGGGAAGGTACCGGAAATGTCGTGAATGGGTGGTGTTATGGAGCGATCCGTTGAAGGGTCCACATTAGCATGGCTATAAGAAGAAGCAATATCCATTATCATGCCTATGTAAAGAAGAATTAGGCGAAGCAACTCTATGGTTGGTATCGTTTAGGGGACTTTGAAGTCACATCATGCAAACCTGGAGGGTCGCACAAGAAAAAGAAATTTCCAAGCAGAGGAGTCCATAGGCAAGGGCCTTGTAGAGATCTATTGCTCTGCTTGGTGAAGGATACATACGAAGGGTTGTGCTTCGTGATGTGGGGTTCCTTAGCCTTAGCATGGGGAAGAGGTGCATATGAGGGGTGCTTCATGAATTGGAAAGGCATTCACAGAGCACTACCTCGCGGAGCACAGGTGCATCATGAAGCAAAGTGTCGTGAACCAAGGTTCTTCGTGAAGTACAATGATCCTGCCTTGGCATGTGGATCACATGTACGTGAGGGGTGTTTCGTGAAGCATAAATGCTCTGCGATGACCCGGGTCCCCTTGGGGATCCCCTTCCTTCACAAAATCACTTAGGCTTCGCAAAAGGCATCCCTCTTGGAAGAAGGGATCAAAACAAGACAATGTAGAGGCACCTCACAAAGAAAAAAATACCTCGCGTAGCTCATGATTCGCAGAGCGAAGGTGTCTTCACGATTTGGGAGGTAAGAAGGTGAAAGGGAGGATTGTCCATTCAGTGGGCTCAGGAGGAGCTCAGTATTTATAGGAAAGATGCTCCGATAAGCATAAATTACGTGACGTGAAGAGGGATTGGGTTGCTTCACGGTGGGCTAGTGAACATCATGGGTGTTCGCGGAGGGTACCGCCTACTTTGATTCATGGCGGGCTCGCGAACGTTACGAGGGTTCGTGGAGGGTACCACCTCCATTTCTTCGTGGAGGTCGCGTTTCTTGGGGGGAATCCGTGAAGGGGTTTGTGAAGACGGTCGTGGGGCCTCTTTATCTTCTTTCTTTTCTTCCAACATTTTGGTGCCAAAAAATGACCCCCCCCCCCTCCCCTCAGACTTAGAGATGTGGAAGGATCAATGGTAGATGTCTGAGGGAAATCGCCAAAATCATCGGTTGTTCGGGGTGCTCACTCGCGAATAGGGTTCACAAGGTAGATAGGGGCCGCACGGGCTGGGCACGCCACGAAGATCTGCGCGGAATGGACGCGCATCAAAGCTTCGATGGTTGCTGCCTATAAATAGGGGGTCAGGTCATCACTTTTTTCATTTCCCTTCTTTTCGATTTTGTCCTTTTGCACTCTTGATTCATGATGCTCTGCATACTCTATGCTTGCTCTCCGCAAATCGGGCTTCGCAGAGAACCGCAAGTCTTTGACTCTGTGACAGCGCTACGCGAACGTATTCCTGCAGGCCGAGGCAAGGCTTTGTGACTCGACTTTGTGAACGAGCTCCGTGAGAAGTCTTCGCGACCCGAGCTGAAAATTTGTCAAGTTTTGAATCCAAATGGTCCATCAAGAAGCTGCGCTGGGGTTGCTCACAGACGTCTCCCAGAGGGATGCGATGGAAAATTGTCTGGGCCTAAGAGAGTTGGTCCATAGCCACTCGGACCATAATTCATTGACGGAGCTGCAATCAGAGATTCGGAAGAACTATTCACTATGCAGGAGGTTGCCCTTATATGGCTTCGGGCTGAGGGATGATGTCTTCATTCTCGAGGTGAGTATGGACGAACCAACTTACTGGTTCAGGAGCACACTGTTCCAGTGCCAATGGTTAGGGTAGCTGATGGCCATGCGCGTGAAGACTTCACACCAGTCACCAATGACTACCTGTAAAATCATCTGGACAGTTTTGATGGGAATTCATTGCATCCGAAGATGTCCCCTCCCATGTACTGCATAATACTGAAGGCATCCTTGAGGGATTCAAAGAAGGGGTGGTCCGATGAGTGAGACCTGCGCCAGGGCGGTAACTTCACAAACGATTGGGCATGGGCCTACTAGGTAGGAGCCTCATGCAAGGAGTTTGGAGCCGAGCTGAGGAGAGTGGTATTTTATGAGGTGGCATGGGCCTCCCAATTCCACATTTATCAAATGAAATAGTTGATTCCAGAGCTTTTGATAAAATGGTCGTCTAAGACCAACACTTTCCACCTGCACCATGGGGAGGTTGGCATCAGTCTGTGGGATGTCCACCAGATTTTGGGGGTCCCGATCTTGGGGGATATTTATGATGAGTTCCTCCCTGTCATGAGCACGTGGGAGGATCTAGATCAGATGTCGCGGCTGGCGCTGGCACTGATTGGGCTAGACCCTAGAGAAGATAAAGAAGCGGTGAGGGATGTCCACTTCAAGAAGTGGTTCAAGTAGTTCTTGAACTTCCCGAAAGATTGAGAGTTTCCATCAAGGCCTAATACTTTCCTGAAGGGGGGTCAATGGGGCAAGGATCATTCGTATTGGCGGCTCTTAGAGGCCATCTAATGGAATACCTGGGGTTTCAGTGTCAATACCGAACAATAACTGATAGTCAGACTGGCGGCGTTTATCGCATCCCTTATCTGTGGTTGGATCCTACCAGTGAGGGATACCAACATGGGGTTGTGGCCCATCTCATTTATCATGGAATCCATGCTGGCCATAGGTGGTCAGGTCAATCTGGGGATTCTGATGCTCGCCAAATTGTACAAGATGCTACGGCATGTTAGTGAGGGAAAGTGGTTTCCGAGGATATGTGAGACCTTCCATCTTCTATATGGGTGGATCGTGGAGCACATCCGGGGGGTTTACGAATATTCGAATCCCATCTTGCCTACGAGGTCAAACTTCCTCCCATCCATTCTAAATGCTGCCGGGAGCTTTCCAGCCAAATTAACTGTACCATTGGTACTAAACCGGGTGTGGAAGGCTGAGGAGTTTAATTTCCACCCATTTCCATTACCGATGGGGGTACTCACCAACGATGGACATGGGATGGAAGAGCATCGGGCCTATCTCCTGGCCCTTTGTGGTAGAGTCTTGGTGGAAAGGTGGACCGTGAGCCTCTCTACGAGCCATACACCCCTCACTGATTTCCAAGCCAATTTTGGTGCATGTAGCGGCTGACCCCGCAGGTCTACTGGGAGGTGCACCACGAGGAGGACCTGTGTGTGATGAGGCAATTGTGGCTCATGTTCACATGGGAAGATGATAAATTGTGAAATGCATTTCCTCCACCTACTACCGCCTTTGGACTGGTGAAGGAGTATGCCATAAGCTAGAAGGCAGCTTATTTGAGAGAAACGTTGAAGCATCCAACTGTTCGAGATGGTGATGGTGGGCCTTCCCTATCCTGAGTTCGGGGTTGGAGGGTGGCAAAGGCCTCTCATGGTGGCAGGGCTGCCATGGCGGTGAGACCTGCACCGGATGAGGGTAAGGCAGTGGCGGCGGATCCAACAACGGCTGTGGATATGTTGGTCCCAGGAGAGTAGAACCATCCAGAGGGGAGGCCAATGAGTGGATTCCGTAGGATATCCACTCAGGCCCCGGGGAAGTGGCTGTGCCATATCGACATAAGAGATAATTTTGTTTTCCCGGAGGCCTGGGAAATCTGGGATGTCAACTGGAAAATCCTCAGCCTGCCCAAGATGTGGCAACACCCGGACCATCTCAGGATGGATTTACCGGGTATAGGCCCTGTCTGGGCCGGTTTTGCAGTGTCTCCATTGAAGATGGAGCAATATCTGGATGAGTTGGAGGACTTCGTGCATTCTAGGGGTGCCCAGAGTCCACTGACAAACTAGGTGAGGGTACTCCTGGATCGAACGATTGCCCCAAAGCTGTTGGCCACTGAGCTGAGAGAGCGCTTCCCCCTACCAGAAGAATCAGAAGAATCCACTTGGGGGGATGAAGCTGGTGGAGGGAGCCCGTTGGAGGAAGGCGAAGTCGACGATCAAGACTCGGGTCTCAGCGATTTTGTGAAGGATCTCGAGGTAACATCCCATGTTTCTTTCCTCGGGTTCTTCCATAAGATCACTATGGATTTCTTACAAATATCTGAACCATGCAGGAGGACCTTGTGCACAGACCTTCTTCTCACCCCTCTGTGGGTGATGATGCAGAACCCTGGGAACCCGCACCTGTGGCTGCGTCTAGTTCTGTGTCTGGCGGGGCTAGGAAACCTGAAGTGGATCCTCCAGAATCTTTGTGCCTTCTGACCATATATGGAGGGCCACGCTTCGGGGTCCCGTCAACGTCAACTGAGGAGCGGCACTAGGAGTTCAGTATCTGTATGTCCTCTCTACTGAATTTTTTACTACCACACGTTGATTGTGCCGACTAACGTGCATGTCCTTCTCTATCACATACAATTCTTCAACTGGAATGGGCCACTGTGGCGAGGTTGGGCGGGATTTCTGGCGGGGCCCCTCTTAGGGGCATGCTAGTAATTATGGAGATAGTTACCCAACCCACCCGAGCTGCAGCGCTCCCTATCATTGGCGGGACCACTAGCGGGGTCGTACTTGAGGTCGTTGAGGTTGGGTCTGACGATGAGGATAGACCAGTCAACCCAAGTCCCGCCACGCCTGATCTGACACTGGATGCCGCACCTGATCTAATTCCAGACGCAGATCCTGATGAGTATTTCCTGAGGGTGTTCCCCGCATATAAACCTTCCAACCACGTGGACTGATACGAGACGACCTCTGATGAAGAGGATAGAGATATAGTCTGCCGCCAATCATGGAAGTTGATCGTGCGCTTTATCGAAAAGACCCCCCCCCCCCCCAGGTATTATGGTTGGATGAGATGGACAGACTTTGCTCACGACTATGCGAACTATGTGCTGGGGGAGTGGATGCCTAGCGCCCTCATCTACTCATATGAGATCTTATGGCAAAGAAGATCCTGGAGTATGATCACGGCCTCAATGTAGTCTGGTAGCGGAGGAAGGACACAAACATCAGGAAGATCCTGGAGGCTAAAAATGAGGTCCAATGGCTACAGACTCAGGTGGATGAGCACTCAGCATCTCTTAACAAACAATCAGAGTTGGTCTCGCGATTGAAGTCCCAGCTGGTAGAAGCAGAAGAGTGTATGAGGCAAGCTTCGGAAGAAATGGTCATCAATCAGGCTGACTTAAAGCGGGGCCAAACTGAGCCTAATGAATTGCGCCCCATCGCTACTGAGGAGAAGAAGGAGTTGAGCCGATAGGAGCAACTCCTGGATGCCAAAAGTCAAAGGGTGGCAGAACTGCAACTCTCTTTTGACAGGGTCAACCCTTCCATGGGAGGGATAAACCCCTGAGTGCTGTAAGGATCACAAAATCTCAAACTCACTTTCATGTTTTGATTCATTTGATGTCATATCATGCATGAGTTTCGTTATCGAGTTTGGCTTCATACACATCTTTTATATTCGTGAAATTTCCAGTGGTCCGTCCCTAAGCTCACGCGGGTCGAGCCCAATGTGAGAAACAAGGGATGATCACTATGATATTCCATCTGAACATGGTGTGTCGACCAATATTCAGGTATCCAGGATTTAAGTAACCAATCTGGATCTTTCGGGAAGACTTGGTAGAGGCCCGATCGTAGAATTAGGACCTTAGAACAATCGACGATCTGTTATTCCGATGTGCTCTGGTGCACGAGTGGGGTAACACCATGGGAATTGGGATTAGTCCGAACATAGGGAAGTGGAAGGTGTGAATCACGATACCCAAAAATCCAGAATGCTTTGGGGGTGGCATGAAAATGAAGAATAACTATTGAACAAGTTCTAAACACAGTATCCTTATTGTGTTAGCCTGAAATGGGGATAACAAATGAGGGCCGACTGTTGACCATGTTCGAAACATGGGTCCTGACTCAAAATGCTATCTATTAGTCTTTTGGAACATTGGCTCAGGATAGTAGGCAAGCCATAGGGCGGGCATCCATACTTTTAGGGGGTCCCTCCAGACATGAAAGAGGATGAGGGTCCAAATAAGGGGCACACAAAGCGTGGAATGTGGAGTGAGGGTTTGTTCGAACAGAATCCAACACTCTTGAAATTACGCCACCGTGGTGGAAGCACAAGGGATAGGCGCATCGGTGTGATCATGGATCATTCCTTTTTTCAGACAGGGCCACTCTGGTGAGGGATTCGTCACTTACCGACATCATCTTGGGGCATCCCAGACTTTTTCGGGGTACAGTTGCAGTTGCATGGTCCCTCACGAGGGGTCAAGCCATGGGCCGGAAATGGGGAGGAACAGGATCTTACAGTCCATGGGGCTGGACCCGAGGTGAAATGCCTGGGTGTCCCTACATATACCATGTGAATTGGAATCAATCCATACGTAGTTCTGGAAGTGCAGCATAGTCATAGACCAACACTGACAGGTGAAATCCTCTCCGGCGGAGGCTCTGGTGCATCCCATGATCAACATGGGCCATCCTGAACTTTTTTAGGGTAGAGCCGCAGTTTAGTGTCATGCATTGAGGACTTATGGCCTCCTGCAGTTTAACATCATACAATAGGACATGAAAGGGAAGATCCCAGGGAGCATGTGGTGCGATAGCTATGAAACCAACATCAATGAGTAATTGGAGTTTAAATCACACCACATATGTAACACCTCGAGATTTTATGAGATATATTATTTTTAATTTCTTTGATCTTCTATTATACCCTACACCAATATTATCTTGTACTATACGCAACACCGCATTAGCTTGTAGTATATGCAACACTATTCTTGGCTTGCATTACACACAATCGCGACCTACCTCGATAGCGTGTGTAGTACGCAATACCAGGTTTCACTAAACAATGATATATTGTTATAATATTATTATGGACTAGCCTTTATGAATATTATTAACTACATTTTGAATTTTATAACATTATTATTCATCTTACACATTTTCTAGAATATGATATGAGAACAAAATAAATTTTTTGTGTAAAATATGTATTTTTTAAAAATTGCAGTTTTCCCACCTTTTAATGGCGCACCCACCTTAAATATTGTTTTTGACATGTATATAAGTTCAATTTGACAAAATTAAATTCTTCTTTGGAATCAGGATATAAAAATTTACTTTGGATAAATTTTTCATATTAATCTGATAACTTTCATATTTTAATGAATAGTAAAAACACGCTATATTTAAATTAAAAAAAACTTTTTTCATCGCAATAATTTATATGGTTAGATTATATTTTTAAATGGTTTTAAAGTGTAATTAGAATATATTTTTACCATTTAATCCAATTTTTTTCATTGGAATTAATTTTACTTTGAAATTCGATATAAACAAGTATCAATCTTTTGATAGTTTTTGTTTCTTAAAAACACGCTATTTGTTTTGATAACGAGAATTAATTTTAAAATTAATTAATTCCACTTATATGTTTTGAATTTGGAAAAATAGACATCAATTTGGAATTCGGAATATCAAATAATTCTTAGGCTGAATTTTTGTTATTTTTTCTGAAAAATTTCAATTTTCAATGAATAGTGAAACCACTTAGTGGTAGTTAAAAAAACTGACATTTTCATTTAAATGAAATTTTACCACTTCTGTGAATTGAATTTCAAAAATACGAGAGACACGGTTAATATCGATGACTAAAATGTGGCTCAATGAGATGAAAATAATTTTTGGTGAATAGTAACTTTTTACTTTTTTTACCACAGTTAAAACTAAATAGGGAAATTAAGGGTCAAAATGATATTATTATTACCCTAACACATGTCCTAATTCTATTGGATAAGTTTAATTCGACCAAAAACAACCTTAGGAATAAAATGTGACCATTTAGGCCCACATGGATTAGATTAGGACATTTAATATTATTTTATTTAAAGAATAGTTAAAATAGTTAAAATCAATGTTTAATAACTAAACCATTTTTAATATAGGTTTATACATAAGATAAATTCGACTATAAATATTAATTATTAATCTCAAAATATTTCCTACATAATGGTATTTTATTTATAATTTTTAGACATTAAATAATTTAATTTATTTATGACACAATGATGATGTAGTAATTATCTCATTAATGAAAAATTGACATAATTGATGTTATAAATACACAAACAAATGTAATTTGAGACTTTTTATGAATTCAACAAATTTTATAGGTTAATATGACATGTTAGTATTTATTTAATTAACTTTTTTCGAACTAATAATTCTTTTATGAGTTTCACAAAAATCAATTACCAAATAGTGTCAAAATTAACATAAAATTGTTTTAAAAACAAATATTATATTATTAATTTTTATTTTATTCCTAAAAATCTAAGGTTTGTCAAAATGAGTTAGATAAGGTTATATATATTAATAATAAACAACCTGGGGTTCTTTTGTCTTGTTATAGTATGTTTATTAACCTTATAGTGTATGAAAACAAGAAGACACGGTAAAAGTAAAATTATTTAACTTAAAGTTAAATCTAAATGATAAGGTTAAAATAGAAACATAGACTTGTATAAATTCTATTGGATGAGAGGATTTCGACTCATCCCCACTTTATCTTCTAAATAAATCAATTTGGAGCTATTAAAAACCGAATATGACTTTATAATAAAATAATATTTTAAGTTTTCCTAAGGTGCCCCTCTCCTCCCTTATAAAAGGGCACATCCTCCCTCTCTTCCTCACACCACTTTGAGCCTTAAATCTAGACCAAACCCTAACAATTTCTCTTCTCCACTTCCCTAGAAAAATCCTATAGGTCCTGGTATTTTCCAAAGACCATCTTTAGTTCCCTAAGAGGAGGTTAAGAAGAGGCGCTTCAAAGAAGAGGTAATGTCTGTTACCGATCCTTTCAACTTTATTTCTTCTTCCACTTCATTTTCATTAGTTGTTTCATTATGAAGTAATAAAATCAGTATCACTCATATACTGATATGTTATTATAAGTATGAAACAACCCTATTTTATTATCTATTCATCCTACGGAAAATGAAATTACCGCGCGTGCGTACGTACGGAATACCGTCTTCACGCCATGGTGTAATCTGTTTTCGACCACCACCTTAATTGGATGGGTATAATGGTGTAAATAAATAACTATATATGATTATTTTAAAGTGATATTGATTCTGAAATATTATACATACACATCAATACAATTCAATGATCATGGGAATGATATCATCGCTCGTGCGTACATACGGACTACCGTCTCCAAGACGCGATGAGATTAATTCTCCATGTTAAACTTTAATGAATGATTATACAGTATATATAATAAGTAATCATGAAATATATGACATAATAATGATACTGGATTTATGTATATATATATATACATATGTATTTCATCTACTTAATTTCATTCAATTCAATAAGGAAACGAAAACAGTGTTCATGCGTACGTACAACCTACTGTCTCCATGAACGGTGTATTTCATTCCATTTATCGATATATCATATGTATATATATGTATATGATGAATATATATTACATATAAATCATGTTTTACATTCTGTAATTAATTAAATCAGGATATAAGTAATAATATCAAGAACAACAAGTCCAAACATGTACGATAAATAAAATGATTTTACGCAAAACGCTGCTTTAACATGGAACTTACAAAAGAACGGGTAATATAAAGTCTTAAGTGAACCATATATGATATCATAGCAATGATTATGATTCTTTAATAAGTTAATGAATTTATTTAAATCACTATACAGGAGGTTCGGATATGTTCGAAGCATATCAGACCTAAGGTAAGGGATAACTTTTCCAATCTCGTTTTTATCTAAGATTGTTTATTCGTAAGTATTCATTGGGGTTATATTTATCATCCATGTACCTATTTTCTAAAAATGGTTTCATGTATGTTTAATGTACTTTTCACCCATTTTTGACTTTTACTACATGGTATGTAAGGAATATTTTTTTTGTATACTATACGAGGTACTTTTTGACTTTTCTGACAAAAGTACGAGAAGAATGTTATTTTTAACTTATACGGCGTGAACGTATTTTTACAGTTTCATAACTCCTCATTTTCATGAAGCTTACTCTACTTGATTTTATGACTATTTTCAACAAAATACTATTATTTTAAAAGTGCATGGCATTTTTTGAAAAGAAATTTATTTTGACGAAGAAAGGATATTTTCCTCAAGAATTCATTTCAAATGTTTTATCAAAACCATTTTCCATCTAAGATGAAATTATTTAATATGTGTATGTTTCAAGTTTAATTTCTCTATGATTTACATGGTTTCACTTTTCTTATGATGAAATGATATCGATATGTTTTATATGGATTATGTTATGATGGGATGATGTTTATGAAACCCATTTTTATTCTTTGGGTTATGATGAATGATTTATGTTTATGTTGTGGCACAAGTAATAATGATTTCATTATGAGATGCGTGGGACCTATATCTCCCTCCAATGCATTGGGTAAAGAGTTATATCTCATGAGATAGACATGGCTGGAACGGTAACATAATCTGGTTCAGTGTTACAGGACTGAAACGAGGAGTGAACTCGATTCAGAAAGGGACATTGTCCACTAAGATGGTCTTGGCAGCAATGCTTTGGCTACTATTGAAATAATATCATGTGCTTAATGGTTTCCACAATCACATGTTTTATTACCATGCTATTTTATCATGATTAATGTTCTTTTATGATCTATGCCTTATGTACTTCCATGTTTTATGTCATTACTCAATATTTTGATGTTTAAACATTATGTTCATGTTTTTATGTTCAAATGTATATGATTTGTTTTATTTTATCCATGGTTACCCTTACTGAGAATTTGAGATCACCCTTTATATTTTTTCTTTTCCCCAGGATATAAAGAAAGGTTTTAGGTAAGAAAACAACAGGGGAAGATCGTTATGGGAGATGTTGAAGATCTTTCACCATGATGAGAAGATTACGTTCCGAGTTTCAAAAGACACTAAACTATTACGGTCCTTCTGTGTCTGTTTTTGTTATGTAAGTATTCTGCAAAAGTAATGTAATGTCCATGTACATCAAGCTTTGGGTCTCTACAGTTGGTATCAGAGGAAAGGTTTAGTCAACCTTTGGAAACTAAGATGCAAAAACTATAGTGAGATCCCTAGAGATATTTCTAAGGTATGTCTAGTTATGTACCTAAGGTTAAGTATAAGTATAGGTTATAGTACTAGAATTATGGTAACGATATTAGAATTAAACCTAAGATGTTAGATGTCGAAGGTACTCCCCCTTGATTATGTTATTTTCCTTACATGATTTTTGCCTCTCAAACTATTCTTTTCTGGTTTTAGATGATGGCTGGAACCCGAAGGAACAGTGTTGATCAATGTAATGGACAATGCAATGATTTTCCTCCTGAAAAACCAAATGTGATGGGAGATGGAGTACAAAATCTTATTGTTATACTTACACAATCTATGAATCATTCTGGACTTCTGAATGAGCAGAGAAGGGAACAATATTCTATTGAGTCCTTCATGAGGCAACGTCCACCTTCTTTCAGTGGGTCTTCTGATCCACTTCTTACTGAACAATGGATCAGTACCACTGAAAAGATATTTTCAGTTCTTCAATGTTCTGAACATGATAAAGTCATCTTAGCAGTATATCTTTTGGAAGGTGAAGCTGATCAATGGTGGAATCTTATCAAGAATATGAGGCCAAGAGATGAAATTGAGTCCAGGGAATGGGACGAGTTCAATAACTTATTTTTCAATAAGTACTTACCTCTTATTCTTTGAACAAATATGAAGAAGGAGTTCCATGAACTAAAGAAAATAGATGATGAATCTGTTGGTATATACGAAGCGAATTTTACAAGGCTTGCAAGGTATGCATCTAGATTTATCATCCAACCTGAAATTAAAGTTGATCGATTATTCAGTGTCTTAAAACCAAGTCTTTGAAGGGAATTTTCTATAAGATTCTTCAGTAGCTATGAAGAAATTGTGCATTGTGCTATCAAGGTAGAAATGGAAGTTGGTGTTACATATCCATCTCATGGTTTTGAAAAGAAACAAAAGATGGAGTTTAAGGATAAATATCAGAATAATGGTGAAAAGAAGATGAATTTTTCCTTATTCTCAAAGTGTGGAAAGAATCATGGTGGAGATTTTCTTAAAGGGACTAGAAAATGTTTCAAGTGTGGAAAAGAAGGTCATCGAGCAGCTGAGTGTCGAAGTAATAGAAAAAGGGTTACTAATGATAATGAAAAGACTGCAGAGAACACACTACTAACACTTCAATGCTTCAAGTGCAATGAAATGGGGCATTATGCTAATGAATGCCCTAATATAAGGGTTAATGATGATCGACATGAGCAACCATTTAAGGAAAATGAAAAAGGTATGTCACATGGGATCACTATTGGGGATGGTGAATATGAAAACGATGTGGTGGAATGATTATGTTTTTATGTAATGGGATTCCAAAATAATGTTGTATATAGTATCGTGGAATATTGGAATATTTATGTATTGGTCCATTGTGGTTTTCTATAATAATATGGTACCGGTAACCATGAAAAGTGATTGAAATGTTTTTGGAAAGCCGATGATAAGCAAATAATGAAGGGATAAAGATAAAATTAAATGAGCTCATGACTAATAAAAGGAAAAAGTTATATCATGGTTTGAGTATATAGAAATTTTGGAATTTTGGTATGTGGAAAGAGATACATTTTGATAGCATTAAGGTTTTCACTAAGGGTCTATGGTAATTTCTGTTTCAAGAGAACACATGATTAAGGAATTCACATGCTTGGAATGTGAGCAAAAAGATATATCGTATGATAAAATGATGTTATTCACGTTCTTGTTATGTGACCTTTCCAGTAATCATTTTCTGTACACTATGAGACGGGACATATGTATTTTGGATAAGTCTAAAGATTGGTAAGGGTTATGTCAGACATCAGATAGTATTGTTTCAGTCTAGGTCTTTTTTCGATATTATTGTAGGAATGTTATTATAATGTAGTTCTAGAAAAAGAGACAACCTGCAAGACGGGAAACAACCTATCACGCTGTACATGGCTGTGGAAATCGAACCCATAACCAAAGTGCGACAGGCCTTTATCTCCTACCACTGGCCTATAGGAAGTCCCTGGTTAGTGGAATGTAGTTTTATTTTCTTAAGCGGTATGATAAATAAAGTATAAGTCCATTTTTGGAACTATATACGATTAATCTCACCATAAGATGGACTTATAACTTTTGCTAACCTTTTGTTTGAAATAGATGGAATGCCCCATCATTCAATAACATGATCTACTAACACTTCATGAATAACAAATTCAACGTCATTTCTTTAAGGGATGAAGTGGAAATTGTTCAATTCACGAACAATAGTGAGATTGTGCCAAAATCAAGCAAGTATTTCTTCTAATTCAAAATTTTTAACTTTAGGGAAATGATCTTGAAAACCAAAAATTTTGTCCTAGTGCCCTTATATCTAATGAATCTGATGCTACCTTAGATCATCACAAATTTATGGCTTAGTGACTGTTGGATTTTTCATAGCCTTGTTCTCTACCACTCACCATCAAAACTTGACGGTTAGATTTCTCTTCCATATCCCTATTTTCACCTATGTTCTTCTATGTGGAAACCCAGTGATTAGTTAATTTGGGTAACCGTTATGTTTCATACTTTAGTTTTTAAAATTAAATTTTAGTATTGCTTTTTATGATGTGGGTTTCTATGAATAGTAAATGATTTATAACCCCGACGAATTTCGAGGACGAAATTCATTTTAAGGGGGGTAGAATGTAACACACCGAGATTTTATGAGATATATTATTTTTAATTTATTTGATCTTTTATTATACACTACACCAATATTATCTTGTACTATACACAACACAACATTAGCTTGCAGTATATGAAACACTATTCTTCGCTTGCATTACACGCAATCTCGACCTACCTTGATAGCGTGTGTAGTACGCAATGCCAGGTTTCACTAAAAAACGATATATTGTTATAATATTATTATGGACTAGCTGTTATGAATAGTATTAACTACATTTTTAATTTTATAACATTATTATTCATCTTACACATTTTCTAGAATATGGTATGAGAACAAAATAATTTTTTCGTGTAGAATATGTATTTTTCAAAAATTGATGTTTTCCCACCTTTTGATGGCGCACCCACCTTAAATCTTGTTTTCGACATGTATATAAGTTCAATTTTACAAAATAAAATTCTTCTTTGGAATTAGGATATAAAAATTCACTTAGGATAAATTTTTCATATTATTCTGATAACATTCATATTTTAATGAATAGTAAAAACACGCTATATTTTAATTAAAAACAACTTCTTTCATCGTAATAATTTATATGGTCATATTATATTTTTAATTGTTTTTAAATTGTAATTAGAATATATTTTTTCCATTTAATCCAATTTTGTTCATTGGAATTAATTTCACTTTGAAATTGGATATAAACAAGTATCAATCTTTTGATAGTTTTTGTTTTTTAAAAACACGCTATTTGTTTTGATAACGGGAATTAATTTTAAAATTAATTAATGCCACTTTTATGTTTTGAATTTGGAAAAATAGACATCAATTTTGAATTTGGAATATCAGATAATGCTTAGGCTGAATTTTTTGTATATTTTCTGAAAAACTTCAATTTTCGATGAATAGTGAAACCACTTAGTGGTAGTTAAAAAAACTGACTTTTTCATTTAAATGAAATTTTACCATTTCTGTGAATTCAATTTCGAAAATCCGAGAGACATGGTTAATATCAGGACTAAAATGTGGTTCAATGAGATGAAAATAATTTTTTATGAATAGTAACTTTTTACGTTTTTTATCACGGTTAAAATTAAATAGGGTAATTAAGGGTAAAAATGATATTATTATTACCCTAAAACATGTCATAATTCTATTGGATAAGTGTAATTCGACCATAAACAACCATAGGAATAAAATATGACCATTTAGGCCCACTTGGATTAGATTAGGACATTTAATATTATTTTATTTAAAGAATAGTTAAAATAGTTAAAATCAAAGATTAATAAATAAAACATTTTTAATATAGGGTTATACATAAGATAAATTCGACTATAAATATTAATTAAAAATCTAAAACGATTTCCTACATAATTTTATTTTATTTATAATTTTTAGACATTAAATAATTTAATTTATTTATGACACAATTAAGATGTTGTAATTATCTCATTAATGAAATATTGACATAATTGATGTTATAAATACCCAAATAAATGTAATTTTAGACTTTTTATGAATTCAACTAATTTTATAGGTTAATATGACATGTTATTATGGATTTAATTAACTTTTTGCGAAATAATAATTCTGTTATTAGTTTCACAAAAATCAATTACCAAATAGTGTCAAATTTGACATAAAATAGTTTTTTTAAAAAATATTGTATTATTAATTGTTATTTTATTCTGAAAAATCTAAGGTTCGGCCAAATTTCTTAGATAAGGTTATATATATTAATAATAAAAATCTTGGGGTTCGTTTTTCTTGTTATAGTAAGTTTATTAACATTATACTGTAAGAAAACAAGAAGACACAGTAAAAGTAAAATTATTTAACTTAATGTTAAATCTAAATGATAAGGTTAAAATAGAAACCTAAACTTGTCTAAATTCTATTTGATGAGAGGATTTCGACCCATAACCACCTTAGCTTCTAAATAAATCAATTTTGAGCTATTAAAAACCTAATATTACTTTATAATAAAATAATATTTTAAGTTTTCCTAAGGTGCCCCTCTCCACCCTTATAAAAGGGAACATCCTCCCTCTCTTCCTCACAGCACTTTGAGCCTAAATCTCGGCCAACCCCTGAAAATTTCTCTTCTCCACTTCCCTAGAAACATCCTAGAGGTCCTGGTATTCTTCAAAGACCATCTTTAGTTCCCTAAGAGGAGGTTAAGAAGAGGCGCTTCAAAGAAGAGGTAATGTCCGTTACCGATTCTTTCAACTTTATTTCTTCTTCCACTTCTTATTATTTAGTTGTTTCATTATGAAGTAATAACATCAGTATCAATAATATACTGATATGTTATTATAAGTATGAAACAACCCTATTTCACCATCTATCCATCCTACGGAAAACAAAATCACCGCGCGTGCGTACGTACAGAATACCATCTCCACGCCGTGGTGTAATCTGTTTTCGACCACCACCTTACTTGGATGGGTATAATGGTGTAAATAGATAACTATATGTGATTATTGTAAAGTGATATTGATTATGAAATATTATACATACACTTCAATACAATTCCACGATCATGGGAATGATATCATCACTCGTGCGTACGTACGGACTACCGTCTCCAAGACGCGATGAGATTCATTCTCCATGTTAAATTTTCTTGAATGATTATAATGTATATATAATAAGTAATCATAAAATATATTACATAATAATGATACTGGATTTATTTATATATATATGTATGTCATCTACTTAATTTCATTCAATTCAATAAGGAAATGAAAACAGCGTTCATGCGTACGTACGGCCTACCGTCTCCATGAACGGTATATTTCATTCCATTTATCGATCTATCATATATATTTGTATATGATGAATATATATTATATATAAATCATGTTTTACATTCTGGATTTATGTAAATAAGGATAAAATTAATAATATTAGGAACAACAAGTCCAAACATGTACGATAAATAAAACGATTTTACACAAAACACTACTTTAACATGGATCTTACAAAAGAACGGGTAATATAAAATCATAAGTGAACCATATATGATATCATAACAATGAATATGATTCTGTAATAAGTCAATGAAATTATTTAAATTATTATACAGGAGTTTCGGATACGTACGAAGCATATCGGACTTAAGGAAAGGGATAACTTTTCCAATCTCATTTTTATCTGAGATTGTTTATTCGTAAGTATTCACTGGGGTTATTTTTATAATCCATGTCCCTATTTTCTAAAAATAGTTTCATGTATGTTTAATGTCCTTTTCACCCATTTTTTACTTTTTCTACATGGTATGTAAGGAATATTGTTTTGTTTACCATACGAGGTACTTTTTGACTTTTCTGACAAAAGTACGAGAAGAATGTTATTTTTAACTTATACGACGTGAACGGATTTTTACGGTTTCATAACGCCTCATTTTCATGAAGCTTACTCTACATGATTTTATGACTATTTTCAACAAAATAATTTTATTTTAAAAGTGCATGGCATTTTTTGAAAAGAAAATTATTTTGATGAAGAAAGGATATTTTCCTCAAGAATTCATTTCAAATGTTTTATCAAACCCATTTTCCATCTAAGATGAAATTATTTCATATGTGTATGTTTCAAGTTTAATGTCTCTATGATTTACATGGTTTTACTTTTCTTATTATGAAATGATATCCATTTGTTTTATATGGATTATGTTATGATGGGATGATGTTTATGAAACCCATTTTTATTCTTTGGGTTATGATGAATGATTTATGTTTATGTTGTGGGACAAGTAAGAATGATTTAATTATGAGATGGGTGGGACCTATATCTCCCTCCAATGCATTGGGTAAAGATTTATATCTCATGAGATAGACATGGCTAGAATGGTAAGTTAATCTGGTTCAGTGTTACAGGACTGAAACGAGGAGTGAACTCGATTCAGAAAGGGACATTGTCCACTAAGATGGTCTTGGCAGTAATGCCTTGGCTACTATCGAAATCATATCATGTGCTTAATGGTTTCCACAATCACATGTTTTATTCCCATTCTATTTTATAATGATTAATGTTTCTTTATGATCTATGCCTTTTGTACTGCCATGTTTTATGTCATTGCTCAATATTTTGATGTTTAAACATTATGTTCATGTTTTTAAGTTAAAATGTATATGATTTGTTTTATTTTATCCATGCTTACCCTTACTGAGCATTTTAGCTCACCCTTTATATGTTTTCTTTTCCCCAGGATATAAAGAACGGTTTTAGGTAAGAAAACAAAAGGGGAAGATCATTATGGGAGATGTTGAAGATCTTCCACCATGATTAGAAGATTACATTCTGAGTTTCCAAAGACAATAAACTATTACGGTCCTTGTGTGTCTGTTTTTGTTATGTATTAATTATTATGAAAATGTAATGTAATTTCCATGTACTTCAAGCTTCGGGTCTCTACAACGTACCCCTGGAAGAAACTCTTTATGTCGAGGGACCAAGAGTGAGAATTAGGATGGGCCCAAAGCAGAGTGGTTGGGTGTTCCTATGTACCCCATGAGGATGGAAATCAAGCCATGCGTAGTTTTGGAAGTGTAGTTTAACGTAATGTAGGATGATGATATGTTTGGAAGCGTCGGTACACATCCTACCAAAACTACTAATCCCACGTGAGTCGTTCTCGGTGTGGGAAACAAGAAGTAATGGTGGGAATTTCCCGAAACAGGAAGGGGCATGCTAGGATGAAGGGACACTCGGTGTATATTGGCCTAATGATGCTAACCCATCCATGTAGAGAACCTAGATGTGTGAAGAGATAAAGTTGAGTATGTCAGAATTCCACTTGAAAATGAGGAAGTGGAAATGTGTAAATCATGAAGCTCGAAATCTGGACCACAATGATGGTGGCATGACGATGGAGGATAACCATTGACCATGGTGGAAACGCAGCATCCATATCGCGTTAGCCTATAATGGTGACAGACAAATGAGGGTCATTCGTTGACCATGTTCGAAACAAGGGACTTGTCGCAAAAGTCATCTGAGATCCTTAGGGAGTTGTCCTGAAATGATGGGAGAGCCCTTAGGCCTATCATCCATAAAGAGCCCTTAGGACTAGAATCCATGTCGTCCGAGGGTCCTTTGGATGTGGAAGAGGTTGAGGATCAAAATAGCGAGCTCACAAAGCTTGGAAATGGAACGAGGGGAATATCCTCATGAAAATTCCACACTTCAAGATCTTTGTAAAAACACATCTGAATACAACAAAAAGAGGTATTAGATAGAGGGAGTAGAGTCCCTTCAAAAATGGAGATCTTAGTTTAGGGTTGTAGAATTCGGACCATAGGTGGTAGAAAACATGGGAGACTCATGGTGAGTAATTACAACAACCTGACGTGAATGGGAACCGAGGGTTCTGACCACCACATGTTCCTTGGAGAGGTTCTAGGTCAAGGAACCAAAAACAAGAATTGGGTTGGGCCTGAGGCAAAGTGCGAAGGCATTCCTACGTACCCCATGAGGATGGGGATCAAGCTGCATGTAGTTCTTGAAAAGGGGGCAGGGTGAGGTACCAGTTCAAGGGATAAAAGAGGTGTGTGGGCATGGACCACGCACCAAAAGAAGCAGTAATTGATAAATCTTTTTTTTCCTTTAAGGTGAGTGGTTTTTTTTGTGAAGCGACAAGCCTAGGGTAGCAGGCCTTGGCGCCGCCACAAGAATCAAGCTGTAGTAGGCGTTGACAAATGGCATGGCATATGACCAATACCCAACGTGACGTCCTCTACGATGAGGTCATCAAAATGCAGTGTCGTTTTTCGTCGTGCGGCCCGGATGATAATATCATAGTTTAGGGTCATGTGGTGGGACCTAGCATGCATTTTAACGTCATGCAGCACAGACATAGCAGAGACAATGCTAGTTGGGGAATGGGTATGGTGCAATGAAACATAACTGATGTGAATGTAGACATGATCCCGTATCACACCGTATGCAATTCCGAGAGGGGAACCTCGGGCCAAGGGGGACAGATAGGGGTAAGAGAAAAAGGGGTCGGAGAAACTAGCTCCCAGCTGAGCTGGACCCAAAAACGAGACGTCTGGGTGGTCCTACGTATCCCATAAGGATGGGAATCAAGCTATACATAGTTCTCAATGATTCCTTTTAATGTCATACGGGACAAGCGGGACAGGAAATAGGTGGGATAATTTTTAGAATGGGGTGTGCGTGGTGCGTCTATTGAAAACCCAACATGAATAAGGACATAATCTTGTACAACCCCACGCAGTCCCATAGTCAAAGTCCAGAAGGCGGGACAGAAGAAAAATTATCAAAACTCAGGCTGGACCCCAAGACAATAAGTATGGGCATTCCTACATATCCCATGAGGATGAGAATGTAGGTCGCACGTAGTTCTGAGGAGATCTTAGTTTATGGTCTTAGAGCTCGGACCCTAGAGGGATGGAAACCTTCCATGTAAGCACAGACCTCAACCCAATCCCTAATCCCACGCGAGTCAAACTCGGTGTGGGAAACAAGGTAGGAATATGTCTATTTCAATACAGGCAACACACACCAAAGGGAAATTGGTGTGGAGCCCTTCTCACGGCTCTGGCCCTCCTAACGCGCAGATTTGGACTGAGGAATAGTAACAAGAGTTTCAAAGTTCTACTTGGACATGATGAGATGGAGAAGGATGTGAATTATGTAACCGACATTTTGGGCTTAATGGGGTTGGTGTGGTGATGGAGGATAACTGTTAATCATGGAGTAAATGTAGTATCCACATCATGTTAGCCTGAAATGGGAACAACAAATGTGCATCGACCACCAAACCTATTCACGACATGGGATTTGTATCAATTTTGTGTCAGCGACCATCAGGGGCGTTGGCCCGTAATGGTAGGAGAGACTTTAGGTCTAGCATCCATGCCACTCGAGGGTTGCTTCAGGTGTGAAAGGTGACGGAAGCCCTAATAAAGGAGAACACAAAGCCTAAAAAGCGGGTGGAGGCATGTTCGAGCAGAGTCTGACATTCCAGGTACTAAACTAGAGTAACCTTAAGCATGATGGTGAACCGCCGAATAGGGTTGAAGAAGGTGTTTAGGAAAGATAGGGTAGGCCTAGGGTCCAAGGTTAAATGGAGATTTCCGAGAGATGGTAATGGACCCGAATTCTGGACATTCGGGTGGCCCTACGTATCGCATAAGGATGGGAATCAAGCCATACGTAAATATCGAAGATACTTGGGGGGCAGGATACCCTTACGAGGAAGTGTACGGTGTGGTGAGTAACCTGACATGAATGAGGACACAATCCCATACCACACTGCACAATCCCATAAGAGAGAACCTGGGCCAGGGGCCCGAGAAGTCCAAGGGGCCTGAGGCTGGGCCTCGGTCTGGAAGGCCTGACCAGCTTGCAGTTTAACATCTTGTAGTGAGAACGATGAGGGGAGTAGGATACCCCCAAACAAGGGATGTGTACAGCACGACGAATAACCCGATGTGAATGAGGACATAATCTCGTACCACACCGCACAATCCCACGAGAGAGAACTTGGGCCAGGGGCCCGAAAAGGCCAAGGGGCCTTGGTCAGGAAGGCCTGACCACCTTGCAGTTTAACGTCTTGCAGTGAGGATTAAGTTCAGGGTAAGGTATCTCATCAGGGGATGTGTACAGCACGGCGAGCTACCCTACGTGAATAAGGACATAATCCCACACCATATCGTACAATCCCATAAGAGAGAACCTAGGACGGGGTCCTAAAAAGGCCAACGGGCCTGAGGGTTGCATTGCCGGGAGGAAGTTCGTCGCTTGGAGATACAATGGGGCGGAATTAACCACTAAACTTGATGTTTGGGACATCTTGGCATAGACCAAATGATCCAGGATAGTTATTGATCAAGTTCGAAACACAGCGTCAGGAGCAACAAATGAGCATTGACCGCTGACCATATTCAAAACTAGGAATTTGTGTCAATTTTTTTCTCGACATCCTTGAGGGTGTTGGCCTGAAGTGGTAAGAAAGAACCCTTATGCCTAGGATTCATACCATTCAGGGGCCCTTCTGGATGGGGAAGGTAATGGAATTCCAGTCAAGGAGTGGGTGAAGCATATCTGTACCCATCTTTCAAAGAGAAGAATGTCTCCAGGGAGTGGGATGTATGGCCGGATCGCGGTTAGTTTGACACAAATTGGGGAAAAAGTGAACCCTCGCTATACATATTAACCCGGGGGGAAGATTATGGCATTTGGGTTAGGCCAACATATGAAATTTCTAGGCATTCCTACGTATCCCATAAGGATGGCAATCAAGCCACACATAGTTCTTGAAGGCCATGTAGTTTAACGTCGTGCGGTGAAGATGTGGGAGGATAGAAGAACAGGAGCGGGCACAAGGTGAAACCCTTATAATCCTTGTATGAGTGGGGCTAAGGAATCATACACCATATCATTCGAGGATACTCTAAGAGAACTATACCCAGGGGGATAGTTGAAAGAGAAGAGTCCGGGGCTGGGCTCAAAACAAAACTTATGAGCATTCCTATATATCCCATAAGGATGGGAATCAATCGAAACATAGTTCTCAAGATGCAGTTTAACGTCATGCAGGACGATGCCCAGTTTAAAGTAATTCAGGATGATGCGCAGTTTAAATTCATGTAGGACTGGACAGTTTAAGGTCATACAGGACCGTCGTGTGGTTTAGGGTCATGCGGGACCATTCAGTTTAAGGTCGTGTGGGACCATAGGGCTCAAGAAAAGTATTTCTTGAGGAATTTGGAATTGGTGGAAGGTGTTATGCACTCACCATCCATGGTAACCAAGGAGTACGCGCCATTGGAGTAATCCTGGTGAATGAGGTATGGTCCTTCCCATTTGGGCTCCAACTTGGGTGGTTTCCTGCCGGGGATCATTGGCGCTCGGAGGGCCAATATCAGCTCTCCTTGCTGGAAAGAGCAGAGGTGAACCTTCTTGTTGAAGGATCTAGCTATCTTATTCTGATGCCTTTCCAGATTGTGTAGGGCACAGAGCCTACTCTCATTGAGTGCTTCCAATTCAGTTAGACGGATTTCGGCCACCTTATCTGGTGCCTGCTAGTCATAGACTGCAGTGTGTAAAAATGGAAGCTGGATCTCGATGGGCAGGATGGCCATGGTCCCATACACCAGGGAATATGGGGTCACCTGGGTGGAATTGTGAGTCGTCATCCGATAATCCCATAGGGAATTGGGGAGCTTGTCCGGCCCACTCTTCTTGTTCTGGAAAACCATTTTATGAAAAATGTTAGATACGGTTTTGTTGAACGCCTCGATCTGCCCAATTGCCTGCATGTGATAGCGGGAGGTATGGTTTGAGAGAATGTTGTACTTGGCGTACAGTTTATTCTGCTCAGATGCTCGGAATTTGGTGCCGTTATAGGTGAGGACAACGTGAATAACTCCAAATCGATGGAAGATGTTGGAGCTCACAAAATTGATAATGGATAGAGCCTTGACTTCCTTAAGTGGGACTGCTTTTGCCCATTTGGAGAAGAAATCTGTAGCGGTCAGGATAAACCTACACTAGCGAGCTGTCGCCAGTGGATAGGGTCCCATGACATCGAGTCCCCATACCGCAAATGGCCAAAAGTACTTGGTGGAGTGGAGTGGTTCTGGTGGCCGATGCAGGAAGTTATCATGCACTTGGCACGTGTGACATCTCATGGAAAACTCAATACAATCATGGATCATAGAGGACCAGAAGTACCCCAGCCTCCGGATCTGATGAGACAGCTTCGGCCCAGCCTAGTGTGTGCTATAGGAACTGGCATGAACCTCTTGAATGACCTGATAAATCTCAACTCCTTGAATGCAACAGAGGATAACACCATCAAAATCGTGATTTTAGAGGATTTTATCAAGGTTGGAACCACTCTGGAGGGTAAAATGCAGTGTGCGATGTCAGATTTGCTCGCGTTCGGCCCGATCAACCGGGAGGCAACCATTTTGGAGATAATCAGCAAAAGGTGATCTCCAGTCGGGAGTCATTTAGATCACTGGATCTGATGAACCTAGGGATCTTGACATGGAGGGTCCGGTGGTAAGATGGCTTACTCGCAGGCCGTCGTCATCCTCTGGGGTGACAGGAGCAATGACTCTCTGGTGTGCCACATGTATAATCAAATCATCCTACTCGGGTTCTGCAAGTGATGCAGCTAAGCTGGCCAAAGGGTCCTCTCAACCATTTTGTGACCGAGGGACACGAGTAACCTTCGGTCGAGAAGGGAACTGGGCCATTAGATGGAGGGTGCACTCCAACAATGGCACGAGCTCTGGCTTCTAGGCAACAAAGTCGCCATTGACTTGCTTGATGACTAGATCAGAATCCCCTTTCACATGAAAATGGGGCACATCAATCTCGAAGGCCAGCTTGAGGCTAGTGATGAGAGCCTGATACGCTTCTTAGTTGTTGGTGCAGCCCTCTGAAAACAAGAATGAGTACGGCGGAATGGCTTGCACCAGGGTAATGAAGATGATACCCAGGCCCACTCTGTTGAGCCTAGGATCGTTGAGACTCCTACCGACGAGACTCTGTGAGGCACCGTCTAAGTGAATTTGCCAACATGGGACGACATGGTCGACTGAGGGGATTTCCTCATTAGGAAAATCTATGTTTAGGGATTGATCCATAGAGGTTGGATGGGAAACTAGGAAGTCTGCTAATTCCTGCCCCTTGATAGCCTTTTGTGGAAAAAACCTGATGTCAAACTTCTGGAGAATTACCGCCCATCGCACTAGTCGGCCAGTCAACATAGGGCGGTTTAGGATGTACTTCAATGGGTCTACCTGAGAGACCAATTGTACCTCGTGGTACTGCAGGTAATGTCACAAATTATGTATATCAAATACGAGCGCAAGGCATCTCTTCTCGATAGGGTAGTATCTAGTCTCCATATCGAGGATCATGCAACTGAGATAGTATAGGCTATTCTCTGTCCCCTCATTATTCTTCTGGGAGAGAAGGGTGCTGAGAGACTGATCCAGGGTAGTGACATAGAGAATCAGTGGCTTCTCGGAGACTGGTGGCATCAGGACAGGAGGCTAGAGCAGATACTCCTTGACTTCCTCAAATGTGGTCTGACACTCTTCATCCCATTCATATGCGGTGACCTTCTTCATGAGCCAATAAAAGGGCTTACACTTTTCGGACATGTTCGCGATGAATCGGCGTATGTAAGCTAAGTGGCCTTGAAACCCTTTAAGATCTCGATTATTGCTTGGGGAAGGCTTCTGGTTGATGGCCTTTATCTTCTCAGGGTCGATCTCGATGCCTCGCTACCTAACAACAAATCCAAGAAACTTCCCAAAAGTGACCCCGAAATAACACTTCAATGAGTTCATCTTCAGATGGTGGGAACGGAGGAAACTGAACACTTTCTCAAGGTCCTTGAGATGGTCTTGGAACTGGAGAGATTTGACCACCAGATCATCCACATATCATTCAACCAATGTTCCCAGGATCTTCTTGAATATGTGATGCATGGCCCGATGATAGGTGGCACCAGCATTTTTCAGGCTGAAGGGGATAACTTGGTAATAGAAAGTACCTTGGGGGCCTTGAAAGCAGTGGACTCCTCGTCTTCAGGGGCCATTCAGATCTAGTTGTATCCAGAGTACCCATCCATGAAGGAGAGGGCATGGAACTCGGCCGTAGCATTAATCAACAATTCTGTCACTGGAGGGGAAAATCATCCTTCAGACAATGGCGGTTGAGATCACGAAAGTCAATACAGACTCTTATATGCCCATTCCTCTTCCAGACTGCCACAATGTTGGCTAGCCACTTGGGGTACTGAACGTCCTTGATAAAGTTGGATCTGGTGATCTTGTCAACTTCGGCCTTAACCATATCACCATGAGAAGGTTTCATCTTTCTAGGAGGCTTCTTGAACCTGTGATGGTTTGTCGGGAGACAAAGGTAGTGGACGGCTACCTGGGGATCTAGTCCTCGCATCTCGCCGTAACTCCAGGCGAACACATAACAGTGCTACCTAAGGAAGTTCACGTACCGATGATGCTCCTTGAGGGACATGGAGGCACTGATCAACATGGGTCTCGGGTCTACCTCGCTACCAAGGTTCACCTTTACCAGTTCATCTACTGTGGTAGAGACTCCTTCTTCAAAGGTAGGGGAGCATCCTCTATATCCTCTTCTTCGCATGTGGATGAGGGATTCCCTGTGGGTGAGGTTTCCCCTCATTCAGAGGAACCTGACGGGAGGCTGGTACCAACTTGGACAGTAGTGGACAATGCATCAGAAGATCCACGCACCGCTGAAACCCTGGCGATGATGGTAGTTAAACCAATATCATCTGGACTTCGGCCTAGAGGGCCATGCTTGATGATATCAATGTAATCGTGGTGCATCGACTTTATCTGGTTAATTCCAGCCTAGAGGAATAGGCACGTGTGATGTACCTCGGTTTCCATGAGCTGGATGTCCCGATATCGTATGGGGGTAGGAGGTTCTGGGATCACCTGAGCCTGGTTGGTGTAGGAGTATGAAGGGATTTTTCACCGTCGCTTGGACTTCGGAATATTCCTTCCTCATGTACCTAAAACAACAAAGCATTGCCCCATGTCGGGGGGTCATTCCCTCCAATCGATGGATTTGGAAGACATAGGCATCATCCAGACCTTCCCAGGGATCACTTGTGACCGGGGTGGGTTCAACCTCACTTACTAGAATCTGCTTATACTTGCTCTTGTAATAGTCAGTGTCCTGATAACGAGCTTCACAACAGGCGAAAGGAGATACATCACCTTGGATTATGCCTACTAAACCATTAAGGGAGTATTTGAGGCATTGGTGATACAATGAAGGGACTATTGCATGCAGGTGGAGCCATGACCTGCCCATCAATGTGTTGTACGCGGTGTCCTAGGAGACAACCATTATTTCGGTACTGCCAACTAGGCCACAAAAATGGGTATTCAAACGGATCTTGCTGATCGGGGTCTACTCGGTCCTGTCATATCCATGGATTCTTAGGTCAGAGGTAGTTAAATTAACCTCAGACAACCCTGTCTTCCACAGTGTCCAAGTTGGGATTAGGTTAATCCCAGATCCCATGTCATCAAGGAAGCAGTTGACTTCCACGCCATTGAACTGTCCAGTGATGTTCTATGGACGAATGTGCCCCTATATGGGAGGGTCTTCATCTTCACCAGAAAATGAGATAACTACCTGTCATTTGGCATTCTAAATTACCTCAGTGTGGAAGGATTCTATAGCTGCTACCTCCGTCTCAAACTAGAGGGGGCTCTTTAGGGCCTCGGCGAGTGCCTCATGCATGTCTGACGATAGGTGAAGAGACTCAAGGATAGAGAGCCTCGCTGGAATTATGGAAATATGTTTGAGGACATCGTACTTCCGTGCCAAGCACGAACATCTGATTACAAGAATCCGCTCTGTAATTGGAGGCACGGACGGCCCCACCGGCTGGACCGACGGCTGGTTGGTGCTAGGCACGTCCCGTTTCTCACTAGTCAAGGCCTGAAGAGTAGGTGCCGGATGAGAGCTTGACAAATGAGATTGGACTATAGTAGGATGATATTGGCCGCAGTACAGATGAGGCAGCTCTACCTGATCTAGTAGCACGAACGGTAGTAGAGGTAGATCTGACGACACCAGATGAGGAGGTTGTGCGTGGTAAGATCTGTGTTGGGTCTGCTGTCTGGTTTTAGTGGAATTTATAGTCTGGATAAAAGTGTTAGCTGACGTGCCTTGACGACCCATATGGTCGTGGCTCCGCTGAAGTTGGCGTCAGCTAGGGTCGGTGGGGAGGTCCGCCTGGCGTTCCCCTTCGTCGGGAGTCATATAGGCACTTACCAACTCGAAGGTATTAACCGAAGCATACCATTGACTGTCACTAGATGAATCATCCACCATTGGGTGGATTTTGGGAGTTATCCCCATCTTAGGGCGCATGAAGTCACCAAGAGTGCGGGATGAAGATGGCATTGGTGGAGTGCCCTGCTTCTTCTTGCGCCGCTGATGCTTGCTCTTCTGAGATGATGACGCAGATGCACTAGTCACAGTTTCTGAAGGCTCCAGTGGATTCAGGCATGCCTGAATAATACCATGGGTATGGGAGACTGTTTTACGAACCATCCAATTGTCGTACTTCTGGGATCTGTGGCCGGTAACCTGCTTCCACTCACCTTCGTTGTCGCTACCGCTTTCTGACCACACAAAGACACCCGACACTTGTGCCAGGGCCAGTCACAGCCTGACTATGTTGTTTTCGACCTGGTCTTGGAGCCAGTATTTAAATACATATTACTACTTGAGGGTGTTCCCAATAATCTGATGATAGGGGTAGTAGTTGGGGCGGTCGGTGAGATTCGCCTCCGTCGGCCTTCTGTACTCAGGTAAGCACACAATCCCCTACTCTAGGGCACTACAAAAGTAACCAGGGTCCTGATCCTCGTTGAACAAGAAAATATAGTGTCTTTTCTATGGATAAGGGGCTCTAGGAGCATGGCCTTGACGAAGGGCCGGAGGAGCCTTCGGATGAGGCGAAGCCTGATTATCTCTCCTAGACAGTGGTGGCATGTTGCACGGGGGACCCCGCTAATTCTGAGGCAGTCGCTACTGGGCAGGAGGTTGTGCCTGAGGTGGAGAGACTCTGCGAGATTGCAGAGCCGGTGCTAATGGCAGTAATTCTAGCTGCATGGGGGCTTCTATTTCGGCCACCGCGATGGGTTCGGCTCTGGAAGCCCTTTTTGCTGGGATTAGAGGGGGCAGCGGATGCACCTGACTAGCCTGTTGCAAAGCTTCCTCGAGGTGATGGGCCTTGTATGAGAAGTCTAGGAACCCTTTGGGGTTGTTTTGAGTGATCAGGGAAGGAACCAGTTCTGTTTTAACATTCCCCATGCACAACGTCAGTAATTGCTTCTAGGTCAGTGGCATGTCGAGGTAGTATGTGAGCCCCTTCCACCAGGCTATGAATTCCACGACTCGCTCATCGGGTCTTAGTTTGCACCTGAAGAGGTTTGCGATGCTATTCTTTCTCGTGGTGGAGCTTAATTGGTATAGGAATTACCGGTGAAGATCCTCCTAGCCGGTCACCGATCCAATGGGGAGATAGTTGTACCAGACAAACACAAGGCCTTCTAATGTCTGCGAAAAACATCGGAGTTTGGTGGCTTCCTGCTGCACTGGAGTCCCCAACATGGGGCCACACCTGGAAGAAAAGTGGGCCAGGAGCGGCGGCGGGTCCCCTATCCTGTTAAAGGGCGAGAAAGTGGGATTTCCAAAACCCGGGGGTGCAGGCATATCATCCACCCACACTGGATACGACTTCCCATCAGCTGGGACTGTCACCTTCCACGTTTCCAACGCCTCGAGGTGGGAGATGAGTGCCATCATTGGATCTTCTGAGTGGGGGTCTCTATCTTGACGAGGATCCCTAACCACGTCGGGCTCTTCGACACGGTATAAGAGTTCAGCGGCTCATGGAGCGACTAGTGGAATGGCCTGCAAGGTAGCTGGGGGAACCCGGGATGGATTCCTCGGATTGTCCTGTCGTTCGGGAGGGTTTGGTGAGACTTGTAGCACCCTTTTTCCATGAGTTCCGACTTTGACCCTGTCCACTAGAGCGGTATGATCAGAGTTTCTCAAAGGCACCTCGCTTGGGGGAGTTGTTCCTGCCCCTACTATCCTAGCCTAGGATTGCCATAGTTGGGTCGTCGCTCTATAATGCATTTGGCCATGAGTTCGTCGACCATCCCTTTCTTCTCAGCAAGTTTCTAGTGCAATGTGGCCTTCTCAGGGTCTTCCTCTATCTTCCACGCTGAGGAAGATGGGTCAGAGTGCTTGACAAATCCAACATGCTATTTTCCCTTACCGACATTCCGGTTGAGCACCAACGACTTAGTGGGTGAAGGGAGACCTAGGAGGTTCCTCTGCTGGTGAGTAATCCTTCTTGATGGGTCCAAAAATGGTGGAACATCCTCAGGGGGTAAGTCTTCATCAATAAATTCCAGGTCTTCCTCCTTGTCCACGACATCTGCCATATGGATCGTGACCCTTCCCGAGGGCATGTCCTCGATATCGCATATTGATTCGGGCTGCCGTTGAATAGGGCTGAAGAGGAGGGAAGTTTAGTCTCCCCAACCACAGAATAGCACATGGGGGTAGCCTCCCTGATGATTTTTCAGAGTACCCTGAAACACTAAATGAATTTTTATTGGAGGTTCCTCTGGAAACCTGGTGACTCAGGGCACTGGTCCATGGGAAGTGCGGAAAGATCAACCAGATGGCATTGCTCTCCAATTTCTTCAAAGTGCACATGGCTCCTGGGGTACACCACCTGATGATAATGAAGATGAAAGTGAATCTCCCATAGGGTTTTATGGAAGCGCTCGACTTACTCTGGGGTGAGGGATTCTAGCGCACAGAAGTTAGATGCTACTGCCGGCCAGAACTTATCTGGGAAGTGATCTACCGCAAGAATGTTCCAGAAGCTCCTAGGCTCAGATTTAGGGTCTGGCCCCGTATTTCCCCACTCGTCAACTGGAGGCGTATGAGGAACCGGTAGCGGTACTGAGGTGGACCGCTGAGGCAGTAAACTGGGCGGCAGAGAATACGATGAACGAGCAGACTGGCCGCCGAATTCCGGGCCTTCCTCCGAGGAGTGCGGTGATCTGACCACAATGTCACAGTATGAAGGGCTGATAGCCATAGCTTCTGGCGCAGGGATCGCGGTTACCAGCGATGGGTCACACTGTTTCTCAACCACCATCAATCCCCGAAATAGCACTCCATGATCCCTGGTCGAGGTAGAGGGCATTTATAGTGATGATGGTGGTGACAGCACGGTCGGAACCTGTGGGACTTCCAAAATTTCCTCCTCCAGGATGTACCTGCAAAGAGAGGCGGGAATCTGGTGGACTTCACAATCTAGAAGGATTTGATTGATATGCCTTGTTCTTGTCCTGGTCCTTGACACAGAGGACCAAGGGGAGAGTTCCACCACTGAGTCATGCTCTGCTTCAGAATCTGAGAAATAGACCAGTTTGATATCAGTCTGAAGCTTTTCAGTATTCTTCTTGCGGTAGTGACAACCCGCCTTCCTACCCCGGGATGGATCTTCGTGGAAGGGACAATTCACGGCATGAGAAGGTCCTTCGGCCATACTAGGTTTGGGGTGAGGAGTACTTCCGCCTTGGTGGATAGGGTGCGAGGAGCACCGGGGCAGATGTCAAAGGGGGCACGAGGAGGACCGCCGTGCTGGATGCTAGTACGGGCGGGACCCCCGCTGGAACTGACGGGAGCACGGGTTGGATCTTCAGGCCTAGTTCCCTTGGTGATGTTACTGTGAGGAAGGTCCCCATACTGATTAGACCGAACATGAGTTGGTCCTCCGTGTTGGGTCCTGGTGAAGTAAAGTTGATCTCCACCCCTCTGGTTACTAGGATAAAGAGGACCTTCATTGGCTGCTATGAGGATGTGAGGAAGGTCCTCACATCGTAGAGTGACTGGATGTGCAACATCGCCACCCCGGTGGTCCGTGTTAGAAAGGAAGGGTCCGTATCCAGTGTAATGAGTGCGGGAGAGACTCTCATATGAGGTGTTACAACCACAGGGAAGGCCCTCATTTGGGTTGAAGGTGCCACGGGGCATACCTTTGAACCGGTCCTGGGAGCGGGAAAGGCATGGATCCTCCATGGTGGTTGCATGGCGAGGACCCCCATAGTGGGAGGAATAGTTGCGGGTTAGTCTGCGGTGGCCACTGCCTATGCCTGCAACCAGAAGAGTCGACCCAGCCTGCCCGTGGGGTGGTTGGGGCCTCGATTCGAGTCGGGTGTATAGCTGCCCCTGCTCAGCGTATGCAGGGGGTTGATGATGCACGTCAATGGTGGCTCGGGCCATAGTATCCGCTGACGTTGATGCCCCTTTATGGGCATCCTCCTCATCCTGTGCCCGACGCTGGCGTCGGGTCAGCCGGGCTAGTACCAGTGGTGCAGGTAGGTACTCTACCTACTCTTCAGCTCAGGGAACCGGGTGGCGGTGCTGGCGTGGCCTGGTGGGGGCCTCACTAGGAACCCATGGGACAGAACTCTAGCCGGGCGGGCTTGAACATCCCCTACCTCATCGGTGTAGGGCATGTAGTCGTTGAGGCGTTCTGGGGATAGGCCCCAGAAACGATTGAATGTTGGAGTGGGGAGAAGTGGCTCCCTGCGCGGCCCTCGGGGGCAGCATTGACGGTGAGGCACAGACGCCTCTAAATCCAGGTGGGCCATGTCCCTCATAGGTATGACCCCTTCCTCCACATAACTACCTTCAAGGTCATTTATTACACTTCGTTGGATAATCTCCAATGGGTATAGGGGGCTTGGGCGCCCAGTAGTCATGGTAGTCGAGGCCGTCGTAGAAAAGGCAGAACCGCACAGGGTAGCCGCGTTGATATTTCCCCTACCCCTGCATCGGTGGGTAAGAGGTGATCGAGTTCTGGATGGAGAAACTGGGTTCCTAAAGGTATGGAGATCATCTCATTAGTACTGACAAAAAATGAAAATTGACACCTAATGCCCCAGCGCCATTCATTCTTCCATAGCCGGTAAGAGGGATCCACGCTGACAACGTCGCAGACCGAGATGCCCAACATTTTTTACTGCCCCAACATCCAATGAGTTTAACGCCAGGCCCACTATTGGCTTTGTGGGACCCGGTGCCGGATATCTGGATCCAGTGACACATCACTCTACTGATGTCTCGAGCACTACTAATCTCTACATGGAGGACAAGAACTTCATGTCGGGTTCACCAATTATGTTTCTGAAGCTTTCATTGTGGTGCGCACATCCGTCTTCTTGAGCACGACAAGCGCGGATTTTGTTACCCCGCATTCCCACTTTCCAAAGGCGGGTGGCATTCGCTCCTTGTTCAGGGATGTCTGCACCTTGATCGAAATGGGATGATGGGATGCCAGTTCTTTTTTCCATGGATTCCTCCTCGGAACTCGTCACCTAGTCCGGGTCTCCCTTATAAATTTAATATGTTGTTCATGAAACTCTTCCCAACTCCATATTTTCATGGACACCAGTTAATTACGTTGCTTCTGTCAGTACATTCCAAGGGGTCTGGTCAGGGCAGCAACCTTCAGTTGGGGGAGTACTCACATTGAGGCATCACTGGTGTGTCTGGATACTGGGGAATTGGCGTGTCTGTCTTTTGTCCCTTATTATAGGGCTTCTCTATGGAATGGAATCCCGAGGAATCCCACATCGATCGCAGGGAATCATATGCCATAGGCATGTATCTGAGGTTTTCCTCAGCATCCCATGTTCAACATAGGGTATGCCGCGAGTTTAACATCCAACGGAGACGGATCGTGCTGATCAAAACACTAGCTGGAGTGGATCAGATTGAAGAACCCCCTTGAGGGAACACCGATGTTGGGAGAGGCACGTGGGAAACTTCCCGAATGCTATGTAGGGGAATTAGGTGGCATGATCTCATTGGGATTTGGTAGCCTGGTTAAGAGTCAAGATGGACGATGGTTTTGGTCTTGAGCCTCGAAGATACTTCCTACATATCCCCGTAGTAGGGAATCAAAGTCCACGTGGTTCGGGTAAAAAGGGGGCTTGGCATGCCGTCACGGAGGTGGTCGGGGCCAATGATTGTTGGGGTTGAACCTCATTGAGGCTTCCTACGTACTATGCCATGACATGGATCAAAGTCCCTGTAGTTCATGTGTTAAGATATAGTTTAACGTCATGCGAGACGGGGGTGAACTGTCGTGAAGGAGGTCAGAACGACCAAATGGTGCGCTTGAACGTTGTGGAGACTTCCTACATACCATGCCTTAACATGGATCAAAGGCCACGTAGTTCAGGTTGTTGTCATCAGTGAACCGATGTGAAGATGGACCAGGGGTCCAATGGTGGTGACGGGCTTGAACCTCGTGAGGTTTCCTATGTACCATGCCTTAGCATGGATCAAAGACCACGTAGTTTAGGACGAATGTGCGGGGATTACACTCTAGGCTACCCGAGTGATGGTGAGCCGACATGAAGGAGATCTGAATGACCAATTGGTGGGCTTGAACCTCGTGAGGTTTCCTACGTACCATGCCTTAGCATGGATCAAAGACCCCATAGTTTAGGTGGGGCATGTTGGTGAACCAATGTAAAGATGGACCTTAGTCCGATGGGTGTTGGGGTTGAACCTCATGGAGGATTCCTACGTACCATTCCTTGACATGGATCAAAGTCCCCATAGTTCGGGTGGGCGTGTCAGTGAACCTACATAAAGATGGGCCTTGGTCCGATGGGTGTTGGGCTTGAACCTTGTGGAGACTTCCTACGTACCATGCCTTGACATGGATCAATGTCCCTATAGTACGGGTGGGCACTGATGAACCGACATAAAGATGGACCTTGGTCCGATGGGTATTGGGCCTAAACATCGTGGAAGCTTCCTACGTACCGTGCCTTGACATGGATAAAAGTACCCATAGTTCAGGTGGCGAGTCGTCAGTGAACCGACGTGAATGTGGACCCGAGGATCCACTGGTGGTGGGCTTGAACCTCAGGGAGGCTTCCTACGTACCATGCCTTGACCTGGATCAAAGGCCACGTAGTTAAAAATGGTGTGGAATATAGTTTAACATCATGAGGGATGGGGGTGAACTGACGTGAAGGAGGTCAGAATGACTGAGTGGTGGGCTTGAACCTCGTGGAGGCTTCCTACGTACCATTCCTTGACATGGATCAAAGTCCCCGTAGTTCGGGTGTACAGTTTAACATCTGCGGGACGGGGGAATTTGGGGCTAACGCTCTGCGGCATCCCAAGGTGTTTCATGGTTTGTGCTCACTCTAAACTCACGGGAGTTATGCTTAGTGTGAGAAACAAGAGGTTGCGGAGACCTGAATATCACATCACAAAGGTTGTGTCTGTGGGAAGAAAAGTGGGGCTTACGCATTGGGAGGCCCATGGTGTTGGGACTTACTCAAGGATGGAGGCCTAAGGGTGACAAAGCACAGAGGGAGAGGGATTTGGCACCCAATAAGCGAGGAGGGGGTCAGATCCTCATCACATCTTCTACTGGCCTTGGGGACCGAAGATGAAAGGTGGGAGCAGGGGGATATTCCTCCTGCAAGAACGTTTAGGGGCTTATACCAATGTGGCTGCCCTTCCCCGCGGACAAACACCACTCCCAGGAAAATGATATCATCCCCTGTGGAGACCAAGGGGCGTGGAGAATGTCCAAGGTGGAGGAACCCCGCGTGAAAGGCATGGGGAGATGTCACAGTTTAAAGTCATGTGTTGGGGACGAAGGTTCTTGGAAGTTTAACATCCTACAGCTCGGACGAGGTGGGTTTACTCCACACCCCTAGGACATACATAACCGGTACTCTCTGCTCCTTGTGGGAGGGAAGGTACAGGCAATTCCGTGACTGGGGGTGTTATGGAGCAATCCGTTGAAGGGTCCACCTTAGCGTGGATATGCGAAGAAACAGTAGCCATTAGCGTGCCTATGCGAAGAAGCATTAGGAAAAGCAATGCTACGGGTGGTATCGTCCAGGGGACTTTGAATTCACATCGTGAAAACCTGGAGGGTCACAGAGGAAAAGGAATATCCTAGCAGAGGAGTTCATAAGTAGGGACCTTGTGGAGCTCGATTGCTCTGCGTGGTGAAGGGTACTTGGGAAGGAGTGTGCTTCATGAATTGAGGTGCCTTAGCCTTAGCATGGGGAGGAGGTGCAAATGAGGGGTGCTTCGCGAAGTGTAAAGGAATTCACGGAGCACTACCTCGCAGAGCACATGCACTTCGCGAAGCAAATTTTCGTGAAGCAAGGTGCTTCGCAAAGTATAGTGATCCTACCTTATCATGTGGATCACGTGTACGAGAGGGTTGTTTCGCGAAGCATAAACACTCTGTGATGACCTGGGTCCCCTTGGGGATCCCCTTCCTTAGAAAAAGCCCTTAGGCTTCACGAAAGGTATCCCTCTTGGAAGAGGGGATCAAAACGAGACAATGTAAAGGCACCTCATGAAGCAAAATTACCTCGCGTATCTCATGATTCGCAGAGCGAAGGGTGCTTCGTGATTTGGGAGCTAGGAAAGAGAAAGGGTGGATTGTCCATCCCGTGGGCTCAGGGGGAGCTCAGTATTTATAGGCAAGAGGCACTGCGAAGCAGAGCTTACGCGGCATGAAGAGGGATTGGGTTGCTTCGCGGTGGGTCACAAACGTCAGGGGCATTCGCGGAGGGTACCGCCTCCTTTGCTTCGCGGCGGGCTCGCGAATGTCCTGGGCGTTCGCGGAGGGTACCGCCTCCTTTTATTCGCTATGGTCTCGCAAAATTTATGGGATTTCATGGAGGGTACCACCTCTTTTGCTTCACAGAGTGTGCGCGAACGTTACAGGCGTTTGCAGAGGGTATCGCCTCCTTTGCTTCGTGGCGGCCGCATTGCTTGGGGGGACTCTGCGAAGGGGCTTCGCGAAGCCAGCCGTGGGGCCTCTTTTTCTTATTTCTTTTATTCCAACATTTTGGCACCAACACTATCATAGAGAATATGTGATTAGGTTAATTACTTTTAATTATGTTACATTAAAGAGTAGTCAATGTTATTTGGAGATATAATTTAACCTGGGAGACTACATAATCAAATTCTTTTAAGTTTTCAGTTTCAATATTAGTTTGGATTATATTAGAAGATTTTAAGGCCATCTCTTTATTGAATGGTATTTATTGATCTTTGGGTATTTTTTGTTTAATTTAAGAAATTAAGATTATTATTTATTTCCCTAAAGGATTATCCTTTTTGGGGATCATCTGATCTTTTACTAACCATTTTTGTTTTGTTTAATCTCTAAAGACAATGTAAATATATAGTTTATACTTTTTGGATCATGTGATTCTCTAGAAATTTATTCTAGTGCTTCAGGTGTGACCAAGTCATCTTAAATACTCATAGTTTGGGGAAAAAGAGATGAGTTAGTGGTAGAAATTTATTAAAGGATGAAACTCTACATAAAAAGTAAGTATATCCCTTTATATTCTAAGTTAATATAAAAAATAAATTTCTTAACTTTATGAATATAACTTAAAACAAAAAACATTGTATGTTTACTTTTCCTACTATGAAACTAAAGACCGTATATCCCATCACAAGTTTGTGGTTTTCTTGTTGTTAACTTTCTCCTAATCATGTTTTCTATCACTCTCCATCAGAACTTGACACTTCATTTATCTTCTATATCCATGTTTTCCTATATGGAATCCTAGAATGGGTTATCACTAGTGACCTTTGTACTTCTCTTCCTTTCCTTTAAAGTGATAGTTTTATTGACTCTTTTTAAGATGTGGGACTTTTAATGAAGTTCCAAAGACAAATTTTAAAATTGTGAGGAAACAATTTCCAAAATGGGGGAAGAATGTAACACCCCAAGATTTAATAGTAAGTTATTTTCTTTAATGTAATTCAATTGTTTGTGCTACACAAAACATCGAGTTTGAGCGCACCACGACTTACCAATGTAGTCGTTCAAAAAGCAGTTATGAATAATATTAACTAAATTTTGAATTTTATATACTCAATATAATTTTAGAATCCATATTATGTGTTTCTTAGACATAATATAAGAACAAATTAATTTTTTTTAGATAAAAGAATTATTTTTCAAAAAATGAAAATTTACAAACTTTTAATAGAAATACCTTTTTAAAAACAAAATTTGATATTTAATATATTCAATTTAATGAAATTAAATTCTTATTTAGAATCGGGACATAAAAATATATCTTGGATAATTTTTTTGTACTTTTCTGATAACTTTCATATTTTTATGAATACCGAAAAAAACTAAATTTTAATTGAGAACAACTTTCTTAATAAAAATAATTTATAGTGTTAAATTATGAATTGGAATGATTTTAGGGTATAATTATATTATATTTTTATCATTTAATACAATTTAGTTCACTATTACTAATTTCACATTAAATGTTTACATAAACACATGTCAATCTTTTGATAGTTTTTACTTTTTAAAAACTCGTTTTACGATTTTGACAACCAGAATTAATTTTAAATTAATTAATGCAAATTATATTTTTTTAATTTGGTAAAATAGAATTCATTTTTGAATTTGAAATATCAAAATTATCTTAGGGTGAAGTTTTGGTATTTTTATGATAACTTTCAATTTTTGATGAATAGTGAAAAACACTACGTAATTAGTTAAAACCGAATTTTTATTTAAATAATTATTTATTTTATTTAAATTTATTTTAAGTAAAAATATATACATAATACCTATATATGTTCAATGTAATTCATTGGAGTCATTTTATAATAATTTTACAAATATAAAATTTTATTGAACTTTTACCGTCTTTTACCCACCTTTTAGGAGCATTTAAAAATTTTCCTAAAACTTAATTTTACCACTTTTGTGAGTTGAATTTAAAAAATCCTAGGCATACGGTTGATTTAAATTAGTCAAATGTGGTTCAATTATATGAAAATAATTTTTGGTGAATAGTAACTTTTGCCTTTTATTTACCATGGTTAAAAGTAAATAGGGTAATTAAGGGTAAAAATGATATTATAATTACCCTAACACATGTCCTAATTATATTGAATAAGTTTACTTCAACCAAAAACAGACTTATAAATAAATTATGAACCTCTTTGGTCCACTTGGATTAGATTATTAAATTTATTATTATTTTATTTAAAGACAAGTTAAAAGAGTTAAATTTCAAGTTTAATAACTAAAGCATTTTTAATATAGTGTTTCACACAATATAAATTGGACTATAAATATTCATTATAAATATAAAAATATTTCCTACATAATTATATTTTATTTATAATTTTTAGACATTAAATAATTTAATTTATTTATGACACAATGATGATGTTGTAATTACCATATTAATTAAATATTAAAATAATTGATATTATAAATATCCAAATAAATGTAAATTTATACTTATGATGAATTCAAATAATTTTATTAGTTAATATTACATATTAAGTTTAGTTGAATAAATTTTATTATAAGTAATAAAGTTGTTATGGCTTTAAAAAAAATCAAATACTAAATAGTGTCCAAATTGACATAATTTTGTTTTTAAAACAAATATTATATTATTAATTGACATAATATTCCTAAAAATATAATGTTCAGACAAAGGACTTATATAAGGATATATATATTAAAAATGAACCAAATGGGGTTCTCTTGGCATGTTATTGTAAGATTATTAACCATATAATATTAAAATATAAAGAGACATGGTAAATGTCAAACTATTTAACTAAGAGTTAAATCTAAAAGATAAGGTTAATATGATGGCCTAAACCTGTCTAAAACCTATTGGATGAGAGTGTTTCGACCCATAACCACCTTATTCTTTAAATAATTCATTTTGGAGCCATTATAAACCTAATTGAGTTTATTATAAAATAATATTTCAAGCTTTTCCTAAAGTGACTCTCACCTCTTTTATAAAAGGGAACTTCCCCTTCTATTAATTTCACACTCCAAAGTCTTTTGGATCGTCCAAAACTACCCAAATATCCTCCCAAATTTCCTCCCTTCATCATAGAGGCATTCCTTTGGTCAGAAATCTATCCTAATGATCCCTATTGATGAAATAAAAAGGAAGAACCCGAAGAAGAGGAAAATATTTCATCACCTCTTTCAGGTTCTTTTCATCTTCCACTTCCTCATTCTTTGTTGTTTCCATTATAAAATAATAAATCCCATATATTCTATATACTTTGATGTTATTATAAAAATGGTACATCCATATTCATTATTCTATCCACCCTATAAATGACGAAGTCAACATACGTGAGTACGTATGGATTACCGTCTCCACGTTGTGGTGTAGTTTGTTATTCAAACACTTCATTATTTGGATGGGTATAATAATGAGTATAACTGATTTAAATAATAAATATAACATGTTAATGATTCTGTATATATGATATATTATCCAACTACATACGATTTCACCATCAATATAACGATATTGTCGCTCGTGCATATGTACGGATTTCCGTCTCCACAAACGCGATGAGATTCACTCCCCATCATAATCATTCAAGACTAATTTACAATTTATGATTAAAATAATGTTTAATAATTTAATATAATTATTTATATGAATAAAATACATCCTATACATAAAAAACATGGCTTACAAAACAGTTTATATAAAGGAAAATGGACCAGTTAACACCCAAAACGATAATACTGCTAAAATATTATAAACAAAACTATATTATAGGATCATATATGATATCATATTTATGTATATAGTACTTGAATAATTTAATAACAATGATTTAAATATTATATATGATGTTAAAACACCCTATACCAAGGAAATGTACAAGGTAAGGGATTTTTATCTCACTTTTATTCACGTGAGATTCATGCAATATTTTCCACTATTACATTTTTGTGGTGTATATACTGCCTATGATTGTATTTTTTGAGTAATATAATTTAATTTATGGGTATTTACATCATCATTGGATGATCCTTCTTTTATGGGGTGTATGTTTCAAATGTTACCAAATTGGTAAGGAAATTTCAAATTTCAATTTCCACTCATTCGGTTTTACGCAAACTTCTTTGATTACTTTACTCCAAGTTTATGTGTAAAATCACTATTTATTTACTTATGAAAGAATTTCCGCTCCACTTTGTTTGGATATTCATTTGATACACAAAATCACTCCATTGATAAATTCACAGGTAATCAATATAAACTTGATAAGAGTAATTTTAACTCAGTATCTATTCATTGAGTTAAACATCCAAGTCATTGGTGTTGTTTTTACAAGAATATGTGTGATTTTCCTTTGATTGATTTACACTGAATATCCAATAATATAGAGTGTATTTATATTTTTCACACATAATTATGTCATTTATTTATCGTTAACCTAATGATACAGTCATTATAAAGGAATTCATCTCAACTTACATTCCATTTAGACTTCTTTGTTGTTATGCTCCAATTCACTTTTATTTGGTGTATATACTATACATTGATAGTGTATATCATGAATCCCTTTATTCTCCCGATATTATAAATTTTTTATTACCTCAATTATTTTCATTCAAGCGTCTCTCATTTGGTTAAGAACTTTAACTAAAATATCATTTTAAATGTTTTAAAAATTTATTCTTTTAAATCTTTCTCATTAATGTCCCTATTTCAAAAATGGTTTTAAGGATTTATTTATATGGACATTAATGTTTTAAAATGATAATTCATTTCAAAAGTTTCAATGTGGTATGGGACCCTTTGATTAAAAAATGTCTTTTAAATTTATTCTTTTATAAATTGTGTGACTTTAAATGTTTTCAAGAAAAGGGGGATATTTTTCTCAAATAGTTTGGATGGTTATTTTCATATATGTCAATATCCTTTATTATTCCCCATTGCGGTTAATTTATTATAATGAAATATTCCATATTGTATTGAATTATTTGTGTCTTAATATGGATGTTCTATTTTTATACCCTTCATGTTTTATGGTTAAAGTATTGACATTTCATATGCTAGTTTAATACGAATGTTTATGTTATGTTTCATCATTTTCATATGAGGAATGAATTGGACTTAGTAAGTGAAGGGTGGAGCCTGTTATAGCTCCTAGATGCATCGGTATGTCTCATGAGACAAACTAGTTTCTTGGCATAAGGCCTTAACAACATCTTATTTGTAGTCTTGTCACAGGGCCTTGACTATGTGGTTATGAAGTCTGGAATTATACATTCCATCATTATAAAAGTGGCTATTGATATTGGATGTGATTCATCAACTAGTAGAATATCCATGTGAATAAGTAAATTGAATTATTTTATTTTATCTTTTCCATATTATGCTGATGTTTATGTTTAAAAGGCTTTTGTTTTAGTCTTATAATTTTCCTTAAATGTTTATGCTTATTTATGAAAGTTTCTACCATATTTTTATCCTTACTGAGCATCTCAGCTCACCCCTTTCTATGTTTAATTTTTCCCAAGATGTGAAGAAGTATTTTATGGTTGACCTTCCAGGATAGGCTATGGATATACATGTGTTCAAAAGGGGACAAAATGTTGTTGATGATTTTATTTCACGATGTAATGTAAAACGTATGTATGTATCTAGTACTTCCAAGGATACTAAACTGATCGGTCTTTTGGGAAATGATTCCTTGTATCATGCCAATGTTATGTAATAATGCACCAATACTGGGTAACTCAGTCGAGGCATTACAAATAATTATCACAAAACCTATAATATAATTTAATAAATCTGGAGAATAAGTAATGTCAAGTCCACCTACCTTGACGGGATATCCATGATCGATCTCAGACTCATTCTAAACCCCTATACACTAATAACTTTAATTAACAACAATAAATCAATCCACAATATAATTAACAACAACAACAAAACTAATTCATAATAGGCTCCAAACTCATTGGGTACTGTAATTTTATTGAAACTCCAAGAAATTAGGTGTTTTCCACTTTTCACATTCACATGAGTCTAAGCTACAAAATATATACAGCTATATATATATATATTAAAAACCCAAATTGATGGTCAATTTTAGGACAAATCACTAAAATAACTAAAAAAAATTATCATGAAACATGCCTCAAGAAAAATAGTATGTAGCAGTTAAAATCTATTATTTATCTTACTCTTTTACTCATTGCACACAAAATCTCTAACATATCAAAGTAATTATAGCATGATCTTGTAGAATATCATGTTAAAACCACAACAACAACCATAAAAATCACGAAATAAGAGAAGACAAGTAGAAGTAATTATGAATAGGAGGATATAACCATGAATCAATGTGTTGAAATGATCTCAATGTTCCCATATTAAAGGAATAAAAAATGAAGGGAGAAGATCCCCCTACTCTGTGGCTGATTTTGATAAGAAAATATGAGGGGTTCAAAATTTATAACATATTAAAAAATCATAAACTCATTGAAACATGACCCCTTGAATAAAAGAAAAATATACTTACCAAGTCATCCTAACAACCAAATAAATGAATATTACAACATGACCATGGGAATCATAGTTCAACACCTTCTTCTAGATTAGCACTAAAGATTCATGATCATTTATTACAACATGATCAAGGACTTAATATCACAACACCTCCAATTTCAGAAATACCCTCCTTTATTTATATTTTACTCTCATTATAAACATCATAGGTTAATTCCCCGCATTGGGGTGTGTCATTCCTACTATGAAACAACATTAACATGCATACATATAACATAATTTAATATGAATATTCATTACATATAACGATAAATTATGCCCAAAAATATATAGTTTAAGTACCTTTAGTGATAATATATATGAATAAATTATATTACAAACATTATCAAAATCTCACAAAAATATTTTTCTCACATGAATTTTAAAGACACGTCAAACATAATACTCTTATTTATTAATTGGGGACTAGAAATATAAAAAATGGTGAGATTGGATAATGAGAAATGTTGAACATACAAGATATCAATCAGTGATAATAATTGAACGTAAGATAAACATGTGGGTATGATAATATAACCAAGGTATAAGAACATAACATAATAAAATCATACCCAATAAAATATAAATAAAAAATCATGAATCATGATATTTGGATTTTTGATTAACATAATAAAAGATTTATAGTTGTATAAAAAGATGATTTCATAGTACTGATCCCTAAAAACATAACTTATAAATATTGTGTAATAGTGAGATATTGAATAACATAATAATATAAATATGTATCTTATGTCAAAGTTCATTTCCCAGAACATCATCACATAGTGTATAGAGTCCTATAGTTGACTTGGATTACTCCCTAATCCTTGAAATGTTAGATAATTAGATATAAGGCTTTACTTGATGCATTATAAATATATATAATTTTGACCACACCCATCACATAGTGGATAGATCCCCTTAGGGTTTTGATTTTAATCCCAATTCCCTATCATCTTAGGAGATATAATACTTTACTCAATGGATTTTTTGGATACATAATTCCACACCAACCCATCATATAATGAAAAACCATACATATGTGTTCCACATGAACCCAAAAACATTCATAATTATAACATAGAATTATTGATAGTTGGAAATGATATGTATTTAATAAAATCATCTATAAGACATGATTAAAATCCATCTAGAGAAATATTTTGGATGGAATATTTAAATCATGTACCTATTTAAGAATGATAAATGTTTATGGATGTTTAAATATATATAAAAAATATTATTATGTCCATTAGAAAATTTCTATCAAAAATAGGAAGGAATGTTCATTTCATTTTAAGAAATTTAGTTTTTAGAAGAAAAAAAATTAAAATTTTAAAGAAATTAAAATCCAATAGAAAAATAGTGTATAAAATAATAAAATAAAGGATAAATACATCTATAAAAATGAATAATAACACACATTGGCATGTTCGGGGATAATTCTTAGCCAAAAAGAAGAGATAAGGTCGGATCCTCCTACAAGATTATTTTATGTTTAATTTTAAACCTAAGGGAGGTGAAATAAATGGACAAATATAAGCCCTAGAAATCCCATATTATAATAAAATATTTTATTTTTCACAGACAAATAACATATAATTTCCCCTAATAGAAATTTAGTCATAAACAATCTCGATTTCACAATGAGATTAAAAAAGAAACCCTTACATAAAACTTCTTTTTAATTGGGAATTATAGCATCCTACCCTATGTTCCACAGAATGTTTCCTTGAGACAATGGTCCACAAGACCTCAAGCACGCCTCCATAAATTCCATAGGCTTTCAACTAGCAGTGAACGCCTATGTTGTGTCTATGGGGAGATTGTGACTTCATATATTAGAGTATTCACAGTGGTAAATGATAGATAATTAATAGAAAAAGAATAATTAGAAATAGGAATTAATAAAATATAATGTAAATAAACCAAGAATAAGAAATAGATAACTGGAGGAAGTATTATATCAATAATAGATACAAAATGATAGTGATGGTATGTCATATTTATATAAAAACTAAAATGGGGAGTTGGGTTGGTAGGGATATACTACATACTGCAAAAAAAGAAAAAAAAGACAAAAAATAATTATAACAAGAATCTCAATCATAGGCTCATTATTTGACCCTAATCCCTATCCTAATTATAATAATCAATCTATCATTAGAAGATTGATAATTCTATCTATTTGAACCTACAACTATAAAGTATACTCAAGTACCAAAGGAACCCAAGAAGGGTATGAGATATAATCTCAGTAGGCTACCACTAACGGTGTATAGGCTAATAAATTTCATGAAATACAGAAATTTTAGTGTGCCAATATAATGGTATACTAAGAAATTTACAACTAAGTAAGAAATACCTCAGTCGGTGTTCTTAAATGGACACTTGACCCATACTACCTTCTTTTTATGAAGATGTATTTTTGAAAAGATGAACCTGTGCAATTCATAAGATGTATACAATGTCCATAGTTAACATGAAACCAATTATGGCATACCCCCTAGAATTTTATTTTCCTTGGAGTCTTATTTTCACATAATCCTTAAAGTTTTCTTCAATCTAAATAAGAGACAACACATATTGTACAAGTAATCAGCCTTCAATTTCATGGGTGGAGTCTCGATCCCATCCAAGGTGATCTAAATAGAATCATAAGTGTCTTTATAGGTTCCATTGATAGAACTGATTCCCATGAGTTCATCCAAGGCAACCCATGTAGGTGTCCCATGTATCACTCATGCCATGGTGACTTTGTGTTCATACCATGAATCTCACATAAGAGATCGGGTATCACCTGGGTCATGGAATAGAATTATTTCCAATAGTTATATCCTAATTTTATTTTATAGGGAGAAATTCAACCTCAAGATTATATAGAAACTACATTGAGATACAATACATAGAAATCCAATTTATCTCTCCTGCTGCATCAAGTAGATCAAACTGAGCATAGCGAGTCCATCCATAGCATCCTTAAAACGAAACCCATGTTCCTTAACAGACCATAGTATGTGATCTATATTAACAAAAGAACCTAAAAATTTAAGGAATATATATATAATCACATGAAATTGAATAACCATCTCAATACCATATACTCACCAAGATAACCGAACTATGAAATAAAATCTGACAGATATGAAATAGTTTTATGGAAAGGAACAAGGTATTAAACATGAAAAATAAATGATCATGAGGAATAATAAATAAATTACAGCATAATTATAATCACATTCCATAAATAGTATTTCAATATCACAAGCTAACAATATTTCTCAAGAATATCATTCGCGCACAACTCATTAGACAATCATACATGATTACATGTCAAACAACCAAGGAAATGGTAAAAGAATAATGATTTTGACCAACTAATAAGAATTAATAAAAGAGATACAAGGCGTATGGCATATAAGGTGAATCATCAAGTTCAAGTTAATATCTCATGGTTCACCACTCAATATAGTATATTTATAAATATAAGGCTTTAAACCAAGGTGTTATACACACACACACAAGATGATTATCAGTTAAGAGAATGTCAAGAAAGTCATTCATGGTGGGGACACCCAATAAGGAGGGAAAAGGTAAGGTGAAAACCCCATGGATGGGTTTATCTGTACTGTAGGTTCAAAATATACATGGGAAATTCTCAATTAATTTATTTAACAGAATTGGTGCTTCACTAGAATTCTCCAATGAGTGGCACAATGACTTTTCATTTAAAATGCAATGAAAAGAAAAGGAAAGACAAATACCACCTATCTTGATGTAGTAGTGCTATACTCGTCCATTTTCAAAGCTTTAATTGACCACGAATAGTGTAAATCGAAGGATTATTCCAACACACTAAAAGTAGGTGAAATGATGTTGCACCTAAATTAAAAAATGGATGGAAGAGGAATGTTGAAAAAGAAGAGTTTTAAGGAAGTGATTACCAAGGGTTTTTTTCTTTCAACGGTGAAGGATTTGAGTTTCAAATGATGGAGATATCACAACCCATATAAAAATGGAGAAGGAATATCAAACATGAAGGGGCGATGAGAAAACCACTGGAGGAATAACAGAAGAGAATGAGGTGGTTTAAAATCATTAAATAGGGTTAGAAAGGTAACTTCAACAAAAAAAAAGTGCATAGTTTGGATGCATGTTTGGCTAAATCATGCACCAACCATGTGCCAACCCACGAATTTAAGAGGGAACCCCTCATTTTTAGGAACACAATTAAATTAATCATGCACAAACATGCTAAAATCCACTTCCCATGACCTATATTTGGCTACATGGACATGCGCCTAGGGTTTATGGTTTTAAAAAAACCTTGAATCCCCCTACACCCAACTATCTGTAACTATATGGTTTAAGGAAACCATGTAGGGGTGGGATTCAAGGTTTCTCCTAATCGTGCGCCCAAGTATTTTCTTTCCATTTTGGGGATTTGGGCTCTAAACAAGACTCGAATGAACTTGAGACCTCCTTACATGATTTGGAATCATATTTAGAATTTTTTTGAAGAAATTATAACCAAAATTAGTCGTTGTACCTTTTATAAAATCCTAGAAGTTATAAACTCCCCTCCTTAAGACAACTCATCTCCATGTTTCCCTTTCATGGGAGGTAAAATTATGTCACAAAATAGTTCCATCCAATGTACACATAAATCATCCTCCCACTCCTAGGAATCCTATTATATTCATTTATACTTCCATATCACTTAGACCAGAAGAACTAATATGCCCCAGAAAACCTTGGTGATTTGATCGATGGTATGTATCTTATGTTCCTCAAAGAATGCATATGTTTCCATCTTGATATCCTTATGGTCAAATGAATGATATGGGCCATGATGATACTATTTAAGATGAGATACGTGGAATAAATCATGCATGGAATGGTACCTCTAAGATAAAAACAATTGATAGGATACCAGACCAACTCTCTCCACTATCTTGAAGGGCCAGATATATCAAGGGGATAACATAGCATGTATTTGATTTTTTTTGTAAACTAATTTAGATGACACATGAAGAAATACTTGATGTACCACCTAGAACATCAGACATCTTTGGTGATTATTGATATAATAATTATTCTATTACTGAGTAGTAGTCATATGCTTCAAAATAATCTGGACTTTCTCTGAAGACTCGTAAACAAGACGAGGACCCAATAGAGCAACATCACCTACCTCAAGAAAACACAAAGGTGAACAGCACGGTCTACCATATTAGGCAGCATACAGAGCCATCTAAATTGTTTCTTGGAATCTTTTGTTGTAGAAAAACTAAACCAGTGGAATATGAATTTACCATGTGACACAAAAATCATGAATACAAGATCATAACATGTAGAGACCCGAAGCTTGAGGTACATGGGAATTACATTACTTTTGCGGAATACTTAGTACATAACAAAAACATACACACAAGGACCATAATAGTTTAGTGTCTTTGGAAACTCAGAATATAATCTTCTAATCGTGGTGAAAGATCTTCAACATCTCCTATAAAGATCTTCAATTTTTTTTTCTCAACTTAAACCTTTATTTATATCTTGGGGAAAAGAAAACATAAAAGGGGTGATCTCAAATGACCAGTAAGGGTAAACATAGAGAACATAAAACAATCCATAAACATTTGAATGCAAAAACTTGAACATAAAATCTAAACATCAAAATCTTGAACAAAGAAATGAATCTTGGAAGTACGTAAGGCATATATCATAAGGGAACATCAATAATGATAAAATAACATGGGAATAAAACATGTAATTGTGGCAACCATTAAGAACATGTTATTATTTCCATAGTATCCAAGGCATTGCTGCCAAGACCATCTTAGTGGACAAAGTCCCTTTCTGAATCGAGTTCACTCCTCATTTCAGTCCTGTAACACTGAACCGGATTAACATACCGTTCAAGCCATGTCTATCTCATGAGATATAAATCTTTACCCAATGAATTGGAGGGAGATATAGGTCCCACCCATCTCATAATGAATTCATTCTTACTTGTTCCAAAAAATAAACATACATCATTCATAATAACCCAACGAATAAAATGGGTTTCATAAACATAATCTCATCATCACATAATCCATATAAAAGAAATGGATATCATTTCATAATAAGAAAAGTGAAACCATGTAAATCATAGAGACATTATACTTGAAACATACACATATGAAATAACTTCATCTTAGATGGAAAAATGGTTTTGATAAAACACTTGAAATGAATTATTGAGGAAAATATCCTTTCTTCTTCAAAATCAATTTATTTTCACAAAACATCATGAAATATTAAAAGAAAGATATTTTTTTGAAAATAGTCATGAAATATTTTGGAGGAAGCTTCATGAAAATAAGGCTTTAGAAAACCATAAAAACCCTTTCATTCTATATGCGTTAAAAAAACATTCTTCTTGTACTTTTGTCGGAAAAGTCAAAAAGTACCTTGTATGGTAAATAAAAGAAAGATTCCTTCCATACCATGGGGTAAAAGTAAAAATGGGTAAAAATGAATTTAAACATACATGAAACCACTTTTATAAAACATGTACATGGACGATTGCAATAACCCCAGTAAATACTTACAAATAAGCAATCTCGGATAAAAATGAGATTTGCAAAATTATCCCTTACCGTAGGTCTGATATGATTTGTACGTATCCGAACCTCCTGTATAATGATTTAAATAATGTCATTGACTTATTACAGAATCATATTCATTGTTATGATGTCATATATGTTTCACTTATGACTTTATATTACCCGTTCTTTTGTAAATTCCATGTTAATGCAGCGTTTTGGGTAAAATCATTCCATTTATCGTATGTGTTTTGACTTTTAGTTCTTGATATTAATACTTATATCCTGATTTACATAATTCCAGAATGTAAAAAATGATTTATATATAATATATATGAATCATTTACATATATATATTATAGATCGATAAAAGGAATGAAATAAACCGTTGATGGAGATGGTAGACCGTACGTACGCATGAACGTTGTTTTCGTTTCCTTATTGAATTGAATGAAACTAAATAGATGACATACACATATATATATACATAAATCCAGTTGAATTATTATTTCATATATTTCATGATTACTTATTATATATATACATTATAATCATTTATGAGTGGTTAATCATTGAGAATGAATCTCATCACGTCGTGGAGACGGTATTCCGTACGTACGCACGAGCGATGATATCGTTCCCATTATTATTGAATAGAATTGTAGTTGATGGTATAATATATCAGAATCAGTATGATGTTATAATAACCATATATATTTATTCTTTACACCATTATACCCATCCATGTAAGGTGTTGGTGGAAAAATAGATTTCACCATGGCGTGGAGACGGTATTCCGTATGTACGCACGCGTGGTGATTTCATTTTCCATAGGATGGATAGTTGGTGAAATAGGGTTGTTTCATACTTATAATAACATATAAGTATATGATTTATACTGATTTTATTACTTCATAATGAAACAACTAAAGTAGAAGAAGTGGAAGAAGAAATAAAGTTGAAAGAATCGGTAATGAACATTACCTCTTCTTTGAAGCGCCTCTTTGAGACCTCCTCTTAGGGCACCAAATTGGTCTTTGAAGAACACCAGGACCTATAGGATGTTTCTACGGAAGTGGAGAAGAGAATTTTGAAGGGGTTTTCCGAGATTGAAGGCTCACAGAGGTGTGAGGAAGAGAGGGAGGAGGTTCCCTTTTATAAGGGAGGAGAGGGGCACCTTTGGAATAACTAAAAATATTATTTTATTATAAAGTCATATTCAGTTTTTAATAGCTCCAAATTGATTTATTTCTAAGATAAGTTGGGGATGGGTAGAAATACTCTCATCCAATAGAATTTAGACAAGTTTAGGTTTCTATTTTAACCTTATCATTTAGATTTAACTTTAAGTTAAATAATTTTTCTTTTACCGTGTCTTCTTGTTTTCTTACACTATAAGGTTAATAAACTTACTATAACAAGCCAAAAGAACCAAAAGTTGTTTATTATTAATATATATAACTGTATCTAATTCATTTGGCCGAAACTTAGATTTTTAGGAATAAAATAACAATTAATAATATAATATTTGTTTTAAAAACTATTTTATGTCAATTTTGACACTATTTGGTAATTGATTTTTTGTGAAAATCATGACAGAAATATTAGTTAGAAAAAAGTTAATTAAATCAATACTAACATTTCATATTAACATAGAAAATTATTTTAATTCATAAAAAGTCTCAAATTACATTTATTTGGGTATTTATAACATCAATTATGTCAATATTTCATTAATAATATAATTACTGCATCATCATTGTGTCATAAATAAATTAAATTATTTAAAGTCTAAAAATTACAAATAATATAAAATTATGTAGGAAATATTTTTATATTTCTAATTAATATTTATAGTCTAATTTATCTTTTGTATAACCCTATATTAAAAATTATTTACTTATTAAACATTGATTTTAACTATTTTAACCCTTCTTTAAATAAATTAATAATAAATGTCCTAATCTAATCCAAGTAGGCCTAAATGGTCATAGTTTATTCCTAAGGTTGTTTTTGGTCGAATTAAACTTATCCAATAGAATTATAACATGTGTTAGGGTAATAATAATATCATTTTTACCCTTAATTACCTTATTTACTTTTAACCGTGGTAAAAAAAAGTAAAAAGTTACTATTCACCAAAAATTATTTTCATCTCATTGAACCACATTTTACGTACTGACATCAACCGTGTCTCTCGAATTTTTAAAATTCCACTCACAGAAGTGGTAAAATTATGTTTTATGTGAATTTGGAAATTCTCCTAGGAGGTGGGTAAAAGACGGTCAAAAGTTCAATAATTTTTTTTATATATCTAAAATTATTATAAAATGACTCTAATGAATTACATTGAACTTATATAAGTATTATGTGTTAAATTTGACCTAAAATAAATAGAATAAAAAATTATTTAAATAAAAAGTCGGTTTTTAAATAGTAACCCAGTGTTTTCACTATTCATCAAAAATTGAAAGTTTTCAGAAAAAGACCAAAATTTCACCCTAGGATAATTTCGATATTCCGAATCCAAAAATAAAGTCCATTTTGAATGATAAAATTTACAAAATATGAAAAAGTGGTTATTACTATTCATAACGGCTAGTTTTAATAATATTTTAATAGCATATCGTTGTTTAGTGAAACTCGGTATTGCGTAAAACACACACTATCAAGGAAGGTCGCGATTGCGTGTAATGCCGCCAAGTTAGGGTTGCGTGTTGTGCAAGACTCCTTTGTTGTAGAGTACAACACAAGACATCAATAAAATTAAAAAGAATATTTTTCATAAAATCTCGGGGTGTTACATTCTACCCCCCTTAAAATGAATTTCGCCCTCGAAATTCGTCAGGGTTATAAATGGTTTACTACACGAAAGTTTCTTTAATATAAACCCACATCGTAAAGAGGAATACCAAAACCAATCTATAAAAACTCATGTATGAAATATAACGGTTACCCAAATTAACTAATCACTGGGTTTCCACATAGGAGAACATAGGTGAAAATATGGATATGGAAGAGAAACCTAACCATCATGTTCTGATGGAGAGTGGTAGAGAACATGGCTATGAAAAAGCCAATAACCACAAAGCCATATATTTGTGATGATCTAAGGTACCATCTGATTCATCGGATATAAGGGAACTATGACAACATTTTTGGTTTTCAATATCATTTCCCTAAAGTTGAAAATATTGAATTAGAAGAAATACTTGCTTGATTTTGGTACAATATCACTGTTGTTCATGCTTTGAACAATTTCCACTTCATTTCATAAAGAAATGAAGTTGAATTTGTTATTCGTGAAGTGTTAACAAGTCAGGTGATAGAATGATGGGTCATTCCATCTATTTCAAACAAAAGGTTAGAAAAAGTTATCAAATATACATAAGTCCATCTATGGTGAGGTTAATCATATACGATTCCAAAAATGAACTTATACTTCATATATCATACTGCTTAGTAAAATAAAACTATTTTCTACTAACTAGGGACTTCCTGTAGGACAGTGGTAGACGATAAAGGCATGTCGCACTTCAGTTGTGGGTTTGATTCCCACAGCCTTGTCTGACGTGATGGGCTGTCGCCCGTCCTGCAGGTTGTCCTTTTTTCTAAAACTACATTACTATAACATCCCATCAATAATATCGAAAAAAGTTCTTATCTAAAATACTTCGGTCCAAGATCATTATTACATGAAATGTCACATAAAAATCAAGTGAATTCTATCATTTATCCCCCATATATCATAAGATATATCTTGTTGGTCAAATTAAAAACATGTGAATACCTTAATCATGTATTCTCTTGAAGAATGACTACCCATTGAACCTTAGTGAAAACATGAGTGCTATCAAAATTTAACTCTTTCCACATACCAAAACCCCAAAATTCTACATACTCAAACCATGATATAACTATTTCCTTATATCTGTCATGAGATCATGAATATTGTCAAACATTTCATTTTCTCTTTATCCCTTCATTATGCGCATATCATATTATTTCCAAAAATATCTCAATCACTTTCCATGGTTACCAGTACCATAAAATTATTGAAAACCACAATAGATCAAGACATAAATATTCCAATATTCCACGATACTATATAAAACATTATTTTGGAATCCCATTACATAAACACTTTATCATTCCACCACATCGTTTTCATATTCAACATCGCCAATAGTGATTGCATGTGACTTCCCTTTGTCCTTTGCCTTAAGTGGTTGCTCATGTCGATCATCACTAACCCTTGGATTATGAATTTTATTAGCATAATGCCCCATTTCCTTGTACTTGAAGCATTGAAGTGTTGGTGGAGAGTTCTCTAGAGTCTTTTCTCTATTCACATCATTAGAAACCTTTTTCCCATTACTTCTATAATCAACTCCTTGATGAACTTCTTTTCCACACTTAAAACATTTTCTAGTACCTTTTAGGAAATCTCCACCATGCTTCTTTCCACACTTTGAGCATAAAGAAACATTCATCTTCTTTTCACCATTGTTCTGAGATTTCTCCTTGAACTCCATCTTTCATTTATTGTCAAAACCATGAGATGGATATGTTACACCAACTTCCAGTTCTACCTTGATAGCGCAACACACAATTTCTTCATAGCTACTGAAGTCTCTTATAGTTAATGACCTTCGAAGATTTGGTTTTAAGCCACTGAAGAATCGATCAACTTTACATTCAGGTTGGATGATAAAGCCAGATGCATTCCTTGCAAGCCTTGTAAAATTCGCTTCGTATATACCAACAGATTCATCATCCTTTTGTTTTAGTACAAGAAACTCCTTCTCCATCTTTGTTCTAAGAATACGAGGGAAGTACTTATTGAACAATAAGTTCTTGAACTCGTCCCATTCCATGGACTCAATTTCATCTCTTGGCCTCGTATTCTTGATAAGATTCTACCATTGATCAGCTTCACCTTCCAAACGATATACTACTAAGATGACTTTATCATGTTCAGAACATTGAAGAACTGAAAATATCTTTTCAGTGGTACTGATCCATTATTCAGCAACAAGTGGATTGAAAGACCCACTGAAAGAAGGTGGACGTTGCCTCATGAAAGACTCAACAGAATATTGTTCCCTTCTCTGCTGATTTGGAAGTCCAGAATGATTCATAGCTTGTGTAAGTATAGAAATAAGATTTTGTACTCCATCTCCCATAACATTGGTTTGTTCAGGAGGACAATCATTGCATAGCCCATTACTTTGATCAACACGGTTCCTTCAGGTTCCAGCCATCGTCTAAAACCCAAAAAGAATAGTGTGAGAGGCAAAAATCATGCTAGGGAAAACAACATAATAAAGGGGGAGTAACATCAATATCTAACATCTTAGGTTAAATTCTAATATTGTTTCCATAGTTCTAGGACTATATCTTATACGTATACTTATCCTCAGGGACATCCCTAAACATACCTTAGAAATATCTCTAGGGATCTCACTAACATTTTCGCATCCTAGTTTCCAAAGGTTGACTAAATCTTTCCTCTGATACCAACTATAGAGACCCAAATCTTGATGTACATGGACATTACAATACTTTTTCAGAATACTTATTACATAACAAAAACAGACACACAAGGACCGTAATAGTTTAGTGTCTTTGGAAACTCGGAATATAATCTTCTAATTGTGGTGAATGATCTTCAACATCTCCCATAAAGATCTTCCCCTTTTTTCATACCTAAAACCTTTCTTTATATCCTGTGGAAAAGAAAACATAAAAGGGGTGAGCTCAAATTCCTAGTAAGGGTAAACATAGAGAACATAAAACAATCCATAAACATTTGAATTCAAAAAATTGAACATAAAATCTAAACATCAAAATCTTGAGCAAAGACATGAATCTTGGAAGTACGTAAGGAATATATCATAAGGGAACATCAATCATGATAAAATAGCATGGGAATAAAACATGTAATTGTGGAAACCATTAAGCACATGTTATGATTTCCATAGTAGCCAAGGCATTGCTGCCAAGACCATCTTAGTGGACAAAGTCCCTTTCTGAATCGAGTTCACTCCTCGTTTCAGTCCTGTAACACTGAACCAGATTAACTTACCGTTCCAGCCATGTCTATCTCATGAGATATAAATCTTTACCCAATTCATTGGAGGGAGATATAGGTCCCACCCATCTCATAATGAAATCATTCTTACTTGTGCCACAAAATTAACATACATCATTCATAATAACCCAACGAATAAAATGGGTTTCATAAACATAATCCCATTATCACATAATCCATATAAAAGAAATGGATATCATTTCATAATAAGAAAAGTGAAACCGTGTAAATCATAGAGACATTATACCCGAAACATAAAAATATGAAATAATGTCATCTTAGATGGAAAAATGGTTTTGATAAAACACTTGAAATGAACTATTGAGGAAAATATCCTTTCTTCTTCAAAATCAATTTCATTTCACAAAACGCCATGAAATTTTCAAAGAAAGAGATTTTGTTGAAAATAGTAATGAAATATTTTGGAGTAAGCTTCATGAAAATAAGGATTTATAAAACCGTAAAAATATTTTCATGTTGTATACGTTAAAAAACATTCTTCTCGTACTTTTTTCGGAAAATTCAAAAAGTACCTTATAGGGTAAATAAAAGAAAGATTCCTTCCATACCATGGGGTAAATGTAAAAATGGGTAAAAAGGACATTAAAAATACATGAAAACACTTTTATAAAACAAGGACATGGACGATTTCAATAACCCCAGTAAATACTTACAAATAAGCAATCTCGGATAAAAATGGGATTTGCAAAATTATCTCTTACCTTAGGTCTGATATGATTCGTACGTATCCGAACCTCTTGTATAATGATTTAAATAATATCATTGACTTATTACAAAATCATATTCATTGTTATTATATCATATATGTTTCAATTATGACCTTATATTACCCGTTCTTTTGTAAATTCCATGTTAAAGCAGGGTTTTGGGTAAAATCATTTCATTTATCGTATGTGTTTTGACTTGTCGTTCTTGATATTAATACATATATCCTGATTTACATAATTACATAATGTAAAACATGATTTATATATAATATATATTCATCATATACATATATATATTATAGATCGATAAAAGGAATGAAATACACCGTTCATGGAGACGGTAGGTCGTACGTACGCATGAATGCTGTTTTCGTTTCCTTATTGAATTGAATGAAACTAAATAGATGACATAAATATATATATTCATAAATCCAGTAGCATTATTATTTCATATATTTCATTATTACTTATTATATATACTTTATAATCATTTATGAATGGTTACTCATTGAGAATGAATCTCATCGCGTCATGGAGACGGTATTCCGTACGTACGCACGAGCGATGATATCATTCCAATGATTATTGAATAGAATTTTAGTGGATGGTATAATATATCAGAATCAGAATGATGTTATAATAACCATATATTGTTATTATTTACACCATTATACCCATCCATGTAAGGTGTTGGTGGAAAAACAGATTTCACCACGGCGTGGAGACGGTATTCTGTACGTACGCACGCGTGGTGATTTCATTTTCCGTAGGATGGATAGATGGTGAAATAGGGTTGTTTTATACTTATAATAACATATAATTATATGATTTATACTGATTTTATTACTTAATAATGAAACAACTAAAGAAGAAGAAGTGGAAGAAGAAATAAAGTCGAAAGAATCGGTAACGGACATTACCTATTCTTTGAAGTGCCTCTTTGAGACCTTCTCTTAGGGCACCAAAATTGGTCTTTTAAGAATCCCAGGACCTCTAGTATGTTTCTAGGGAAGTGGAGAAGATAATTTTGCAGGGGTTGGTCGAGCTTTAAGGCTCAAAGTGGTGTGAGGAAGAGAGGGAGGAGGTGCCCTTTTATAAGGGAGGAGAGGGGCACCTTTGGAATAACTAAAAATATTATTTTATTATAAAGTCATATTCGGTTTTTAATAGCTCCAAATTGAGTTATTTCGAAGATAAGGTGGTTATGGGTCGAAATACTCTTATCCAATATATTTTATACATGTTTAGGTTTATATTTTAACCTTATCATTTAGATTTAACTTTAAGTTAAATAATTTTTCTTTTACCGTGTCTTCTTGTTTTCTAATACTCTAAGGTCAATAAACTTACTATAACAAGACAAAAGAACCCCAAGTTGTTTATTACTAATATATATAACCTTATATAAGTCATTTAGCCGAACCATAGTTTTTTAGGAATAAAATAACAATTAATAATATAATATTTGTTTTAAAAACTATTTTATGTCAATTTTGACACTATTTGGTAATTTATTTTTGTGAAAATCATAACAGAAATATTAGTTCGAAAAATGTTAATTAAATCAATAATAACATGTCATATTAACATAGAAAATTATTTTAATTCATAAAAAGTCTCAAATTACATTTATTTTTGTATTTATAACATCAATTATGTCAATATTTCATTAATAATATAATTACTGCATCATCATTGTGTCATAAATAAATTAAATTATTTAATTTATAAAAATTACAAATAAAATACCATTATCTAGGAAATATTTTTAGATTTCTAATGAAATTAATAGTATAATTTATATTTTGTATAACCATATATTAAAAATGATTTACTTATTAAACATTGATTTTAACTATTTTAACCCTTCTTTAAATAAATTAATAAGAAATGTCCTAATCTAATCCAAGTGGGCCTAAATGGTCATATTTTATTCCTAAGGTTGTTTTTGGTCGAATTACACTTATCCAATAGAATTAGGACATGTGATAGGGTAATAATAATATCATTATTACCCTTAATTACCTTATTTACTTTTAACCATGGTAAAAAAAAGTAAAAAGTTACTATTCACCAAATATTATTTTCATCTCATTGAACCACATTTTACTTATTGATATCAACTGTGTCTCTCGGATTTTTGAAATTCCACTCACAGAAGCGGTAAAATTATGTTTTATGTGAATTTGGAAATTCTCCTAGGAGGTGGGTAAAAGACGGTCAAAAGTTCAATAAATTTTTTTATATATCTAAAGTTATTATAAAATGACTCTAATGAATTACATTGAACTTATATAGGTATTATGTGTCAATTTTGACCTAAAATAAATTTAAATAGAATAAATAATTATTTAAATAAAAAGTCGGTTTTTAAATAGTAACCCAGTGTTTTCACTATTCATCAAAAATTGAAAGTTTTCAGAAAAATACCAAAATTTAACCCTAGGCTAATTTCAATATTCCGAATCCAAAAATGAAGTCCATTTTGAAAGATGAAATTTACAAAATTTCAAAAAGTGGTTATTACTATTCATAACGGCTAGTTTTAATAATATTTTAATAGCATATCGTTGTTTAGTGAAACTCAGTATTGCGTACAACACACTCTATCGAGGAAGGTCGTGATTGCGTGTAATGCAGCCAAGTTAGGGTTGTGTGTTGTGCAAGACTCCTTTGTTGTAGCGTACAACACAAGACATCAATAAAATTAAAAAGAGTATTTTTCATTAAATCTTGGGGTGTTACATAACATATCCTCTATCAACTTTATGGCCCTCTTAGACTATATATTAGTCTAAGGGTGATATGAAGTAATTTATAGAACCTGTTAACCTAGTACCTTTTTAAACCCTTTCCAAAATTGTGATGTGAACCAGGCATCTCAGTCAGAAATGATAGAATGGGGTACACCATGAATCCTATCTATCTCTAGGATGTATATCCTTCCTAACTCATTAACATAGAAATTCTCTTGAATTGGAAAGAAGGGTGTAATCATGGTCATCCTATCGATGATCACCCATAACACATCTCTTCTTAGAGGGGATCTCAAATATCCTATCATTAAATCCATTGTGACATTTTCCATTTTCACTTAGGAATGGAGAGAGGCTGTAAATGTCCATCAGGATGTTGGTTCTCTTTCTTCACCAATTGACAGGTGGATAAATGAGTAATTAAACCTTCTACATACCTCTTTATACCAAGAAACCAATATTGATGATGTATATCTTGATACATATTTGTGATTACATGATTAATTTCCCAAACAGAGGAATGTGATTCCCTCATCAGCTCTTCCCATATATCCGTAGGCAACCATACGTGGCCACATAAGAGTAGAGTTTCACTGCCATCAAAAACCCAACCAAGAGGTTGGTTTTCCCCTAGAAAACTCTCTATCAAAACGAGTCCCTTATAATTTGACATATACCTCATCATTTCCCAATCCATATGGAAGTATTTCCTTACTAGAGCTACTAGAACTAGTTTTCCATTCCCCTCCTCAACCTCAAAGTGAATCATAGAAAATAGAGCCATAAACTTCCATTCACTACATTTCATATTGATGGAATGTGTATTATTCTTGCAACTCAATTAATTATCTATGACATTTCCATTTTTAGGTGTGTAAGTATGATCAAAGTTTAAGTACTACATGTATTCCACCCACCTACACTATCTCAGATTCAAGTCCCACTATGTAGAGAAATATTTTACCCTTGTATGATCTTTGTGGAAAAATAATCACTCACCCAATAGGTAATTCCTCCAATGTAATAGATCATTAACCATAGATACAATCTCAACTTCATGCATCGAGTAATTATTCTCATGTGGCCTTAGTTGGTGGAACTCATATGCCAAAACTCGATCACTCAACATCAGAACAGTTCCATTCCCAATTTTCTAAGAAACTCAGTAGATTGTGTAACACCTTCTCAAATCTAGAAGAATTTGTATTACCATGTAGTTGATTCTTCCCTTTAACTTCTGAAAATTCCTCTCACAATATTCAGGTAATAGCAACTACAAACATTTGTTGGTCAGGGTCGTAATAAGTGCTTCTAAGTAAAAGAATTACTAAATAAATATATTTTAATTTCCAAACATACCTAATAAGCTATGTGTTTTGAACAGATTCTTTCGATACTCATAGGAAACCAAGGTGCTCACCTTATCTAGGTAAACTGATACTCCTACCTTAGATATGTTATGACCCAAGAAGTTAACCTTTCTGATCCAAAAGTGAAATTTAATGATCGTCACATATATATGGTACTCTCTTATAGTACATAGCATGATCTCAATATGATAATCCTGGTCGTGTCTTGTGTGTGAATACACTAAGATATCATCTATGAAGACCCCCAAAAAAGAATCAAGATATGGGTGGAAAACCCGATTCATTAGATCCAGGAATACTGTCGGTGATTTTGTCATACCAAATGGTATAACCATATACATATACCAGTCATACCTACTCTAGAACATTGTACATGGTATTTCTGATGGCATCACATGAACCTGATGGTATCCTAACCTCATATCATTTTTGGATAAAACATTTTATCTTCGGTGCTAGTAAAATAGGTCATCTATACGAGGTAGTAGATATTGATTCTTTAATGTAAGTCAGTTCAAAGGGCTTTAGTCCACGTACAATATGAGGGTACCATCTTCCTTCTTGGAAAAGGGACTGGTGAATGCCATTTCTATGTTATGGGTCTAATAAAACCCTTGGCCTCAAGATCTTAAAGCAAGTTCTTGAGTTCCTGATGCTCTGTAGGTTTCATTCTATATGGAGGAATGAACACTGGTGTTGCACCAATAACTATCTCTATAATAAACTCAACCTCTCTCTCAAGATGTAATCCAAAAAAATATTCAGGGAATACATCCCTCAAATGATCCACATATAGAAGGGAGTCTACTACTATATCCCTTGATCTCTCATAAAAACACTAGTTAGCTGAGCTATTAATCTGCCAAGACCAGTATACTTGGGTCTAGCTCAATATTCCTAGATATCCCATTCTCCCTTATGGATATATATGTTTCCCTCAGCAGATGTATAAGATACATTGAGGTTATTGAAATCCACTTGTTCAGGATATGGCATAATCTTATACATACCAAGAATGATGTCAAAGTCGGTCATCTCGAGGATAGAGAACTCTAGAAGAAACAACACCCACATATTTAAAAGGGTCACTCCGGACATTAAAATATACCCTCTGTTATGACCCATAAAATCATATCAAGAGACATGATTCCACAGAAGTAGTCTATTGTATGATCAAATCATTCCCCAACTATAGAAGACATGAAAGAGTGTGATACAAATTTTTCAAAAAGGGAGGAAACATAAGTAGAGTTCATTGGGATAGTACTTATAACCATAGATGGACCTAGGCTCTTATTCTTAGGAGTATGATAAACTGCATAAATATGGCATGAACTGTGACCCTAAGATGATATCTAACTCGTTTGAGAAAATACACTCTATTGACGTTGAAGCTCTAAGGCTCGACTGCCTCGGCCATGGTCACTACCACCTCATCATGACTGACTGGTGGAATACCAACTCTCATACTAAATTGGAGTCATTAATCTTGTACCTAATATTAGTGTCTTCATATATCCCCTCTCACTAGATGCTGGAAGAAAATAATGGTAGAAGCACTGAAGGTGACCCATCCTACCAAAAGTTCGACACTAAATTAGATTTTTTTTTGTATTGTGGATTCTTATGTATAAGCTTCCAAATTAGTGACACATTGTAGAATCAATGTGTGTCACTTGGATGGAACCACCCCCACATGCACCCTCAAAATGGCATTCTTGACTACTATAGGAATAGTCACTCTGTTTCAGAACTGAATCAGATTTCCTCATATTTCTATCCTCTATGATATTTTATTATATAATAAGGTAATTTTTTACTATCTCTATAATATACGTCAACTAGATGAAATTAATCTATGATAAGATAGCATTCCCAATCCTGTTCTCAAAATTACTCATAGACATCAACTCATCACCAATTAGAGATGGAGTGAAATGTTGAATCTCGATGAAGTGAGCAGAGTACACAAGAATGGTCATAATTCTCTTATAAAAATGAATTAAATACCTATAGTGATCAGATCTTGTATTATATAGAAAGAAGGGACCATATAATTACATCTATAAATTATCCCAGACTATACCCCGATGACGCCCAACATGAGATATTATGTCCCACAAATTCTTGGTGGAGTCACATAACATGAAAGTAGAAAGTTAGACCCTACTATCTAGAGTCATCTAAATATGATCTAAAATAGATCATATATCCTCTAATAATTATTCTTCATCATGAGTTCTTTTTTCCCATGAGAAGGTGGGAGGATATCATTACTGGATGTCCGGAGTCCGCTCTTCCATAGTGGGGGAAGGTAGGGGAACACCCTTATTATACTACATAAACCAAAATATTCTCCCACGTAACTGAGCATCGATAGACAGTGGAAGATTAGAAGGATGTTCCTTAGGTGGCACTACATGAGGTACCGTGGGTGGATAAGGGCCCAACACCTCTAGAGTACTCTCATCGCCAATCTTTTGGTGTAAAACATGAGGTCACTAGGATGTAATAACTCTATATATTCCAAGTACATGCCTCAGGAAAGAATTATAATTGATAGGGAAAATTGATAAAGAAATTGATAAAGAAGGGAGGGTACAAGGCCTCCCTAAAACACAACAGAATAGATAGCCTACTCCTAGATCCATGATTATATAAGGAGTAAAAGTTCTATAAAGTTTATAGGCAGCACTTCCCACTACCCATTATGAAGGTTGGGTCATGTTCAATGTCTCACATTCCCATATAAGGTGGTATTCTCATTTAAACTCGTTTTTTCCTTTAAAAGGTAGAATTATGAGGATCACCATCCCAATTTATATGAGGCCATACCCCTTATAAATTGAAATTGGGATTTCACTTAATCTAAACCATAACATTTTTTGACAATTCAAATTGGTACATGACTATAAATCTAACAAATATAGCACTACAATTCAAAATAACCATGGAAAAAATAGTAATCTCATGAAAACAGGTAATAAATGCTGAAAATATATGTAGAATGGAATAATGAATTGGATTTAATCTTATGGTTCCTAGTATGATGCATGATTAAATTTTTCCCTCATATCATTAGGCTAAATTAGTAAATAAAATCATCTCAATAAAACCTATATAATAAAATCATAAAATAAGTTTTCTCCCAATGGTCATGTCTTACCAACCCTATATGGCATAATCAATAACTGAAATTTCTCATCCCAGGTAATTTGGGTTTCCTTTATACATGGGTTAGCTACATCCAAGCATAGAATAAATTCCAAATTTTAATTTTCTTTTCTCCTATCTAAACACAACAATTATAAATATAATGTAAAATATCTCTAATACCACTATGTAGCATCCTGCTTTGAGTTCCAAGGAATTGTTCCCCGACAAATGTGGTTCAAAAGACCTCATGTACACCACCCTAAATGCCAGAGGTTTCTTACTATCAGTGAGAGACAAGGTTGTGTTCATTAGGATAATATTCCCTCGTATATCATAGTATTCACTGTAGTAAAAAAAATAGAGATTAATTTGTGTAAGAATAATTAGAAATAGGAAACAGTGGAAGATAATGTTACTAAACCAAGACGAAGAAATAGATAACTTTAAGAATAATAATAACAAAAATAGATACAAAATAATAGTGATGTTATGTCATATTTCTATAAAAAAATGAGTGTGGGGAGTAGGGGAGACATATATATAATACATTCTGTACAAAAATCCAAAAAAAAAGACCAAAAATTGCTATAACAACCATCTCAAGCATATGATCAGTCTTGTACCCATATCCACATCCTAGTGATTTAAATCAATCATGCATTGGAAGCTATATGCATCCCTTTTTCTGAACCTACAATAATAAATTCCACTCATGTACCAAATGTGCCCAAGCAGTGTGTGAGATATATTAATTAAGAAGTCTCTTTTTAACTATTCTATTCCTTTTGTTTTTGAAAACACAAAATCTTTGTTAAATAAATAATTAGTAACTTCATTGTGTCAAAATTATTTTAAGAATGAAATCATATATCATTTTATCCAATTTATACTAAATATTTTATTTTATATTATATTATTAAAATTTTATAGTACTTACGATAATAACTATACTCATGAGAATTGTTGTAATAATTCATTCCATGATTATCATAATGAGTCCAAAAATGATTTCTATCATAGACATTGAATATAATTTATATCACACACACTATAAATATTTGTTGGAAACATGGTATTCTATACATGATTTGGAGTATGATTTGTGTTTTTTGTCAATCCTCAGTTGACGTTCAAAATGTGTACCAGCAAAGAGATCATACAGTTCAAGCAGACAACAGTATTGAAGGTGGTGTTGTTTCCCAGTGCTTGCCAAATTTTTGGGCCTAAAAATCAAAAAATGGAGAAAAGTGTTTTTGGAAAAGAGAATTGCGCACCGCATACTTGATGAAGAGGAAACTTGCGCGCCATATGTTATTCAAGATCAGAACATGGAAAAATGGAAAAGGGATAAGGGCCACGCAAGTTTTGGGCTGGTCGCGCAAGTGACCTGCGCGCCGTGAAGAGACTTGTGCACCGGTGCCTAGGAGGACTGGAACCTTGCGCGCCTATTGTTTTTCAACATCATAACTTCAAAATATGGCAAAGTAAAGAAGTCCGCGCAAGTATTTGTGTGGTCGTGCAAGTGAGTAGCACAGTAGAGGCTAGGGAGGATGACCTGTGCGCCGGAACCTGTGCACTGAGGGAAGACTTGCGCGCCACCACGCAGGGGGTCCGGTTTGACTCTAAAGAGAGGACCACCCCACCTCATCTGTAACAAAGTTCAAGACTTAGATATTTTTCGAGCTATCGTCACGCAATTGGTTGAGTCACGCATGTGGCTATTGGGTTGCGCAAGTAGAGGCTACGCGCTGATTGTTGGATGCGTGACCAAGGCAGTTGGGGAGTTAAAGGCGCATCATCGTGCAAGTTTGGTGTTGAAGGATGTAGTTTCGCGCAAGTAGTTTGGTGTCACCTATGCACCGAATTTTTACCGCCCAAGTGACTTGCGCGCCGGGATTGAAACTTGCGCGCCGATCTTAGAGAAGCGCGCCAGGGTTGTTAAAGTTCATCTGTGCTTTTGAAGCTGCACGAAAGCTGGAAGATCGCCCAGTACCCTCAGCGCAAGGTGAGATTCGTCTTATGGTGAGATTTGGACTTCAATAGAGCATCTACATATGATAGAGGATGCATTCTTATGCAATGATGAAGAGACATTCATGTCTATAAACTGAGTGTGACTTCACCAAGTGCAGTGAGCCAGGGGGAGTCAACGGGAGTGACCCGAGGGAAGTAGTGAGCTATCTCTGAACCTTTGTAAAGGCAGTGAGCCTGGGACAGAGTGATTGTTCCCGAACCTTTGTAATCCATAGTTAGTGAAGAGTAGTGGAATTTGGTACGACCAACAACTTGTCAGTGTATGCTCCTTGGACGTCGCCCTTAGTGGTGAACCAAGTAAAAAGTGTTGTGTCTTCTCTGTGCATGTGAATATTTTCTTTCTAATCATATTCATCATACAGGTTCAACAAGTTCCTACCAACGTGGGAACAAGATCCATCACATTAAAAGAAAAAGTTGTCACCCTGATTCACCCCTCCCCTCTCAGGGTGTCCTGGGGTCCTTCAATATTTTCATACTAAAACAATTAAATGAAATAAATTGTATTTAGACTCATAACAAAAATAATAATACCCATTCCAATTATTTTTCATTACCAAAAAATTGTATCATAATAAAACAAATTCATTTAAATCAAATCGATTTCATGTTATATATACTAATCAAAATTATGTTTTGATTTCAGTTTCAATATGATCATCAGAGTAATAGATTTTCAAGTCCCTCTGAGATTTCAAGAGTAATCTGATCATGGGAGATCAAGATAACCTTTTGGGAGATGGACTATAAATACCTTGTTATTTGAATGAGAGAGAGCTGATAGATTTTTTATACATTATATGAGAACTATAAAAATATTCTACGTGTGAAAACTCTAAAGTTTATAAGTCAAGAACTACTTGTTCTATTTACTTGTAACTCTAAAAGTGTTTTTTCTTTGTTTGATGTAGATCATTGTGATTACGATTGAGGGATTCCATGGATAAGAAGATAGTTGCGTCAATATTTTGTGGATTAAGGGATTATGACGCTAAGAAGATATAGGTCTTGATCACCTTCTTGATCAAGGGTGGTCGGGGATAGGCAGATAGACCAAATCTAATAATCGTATTGAGGGATTACCCTTGGGTGGGTAAGATAGACATGCATGAAAGTATAAATCAAGGTAACTTTATCTTAGGTTATTGGATACCATACTATTTCAGTTAAATGAATTTAATTCATTTACCTGTATTTAATTTTCGCTGTTATAATAATACAAATATAATTATTTTATAAATTCATTATTCTATTATGTATTCTGTTTATCATAACCGATCTGATTATGATACAATTGTTTTAATTTTTATTAAATTGTTGTTACAATTTTTGGTTATTATGATCATCAATTACTTAGTATGATTCTATAAAATTTATGACAGAATAATTATTTTTGTTTTACTCTAATTATCGTAAACATTTTAATTAGGATACTTACCATACTTACTGTGAATATGATTAATTTAAAATATGACATGTGGAATATTTATCTTAACCTACTGATTAGGATCCTATGTCCATTGGACCTAGGGCACTTTCTGATTAATTTTAAAATAAAAAAGAGTTTTTTGAATATGATTAGTTTACTTATACTAAATTGTGTTTCCTCTAAGTATAAAAATGAAATTTTTTAAACATGAAATTCCCCCTCTTGTATTTTTTCATATCCATATAAATTTTGATCTAATAAATGGTATCAGAGATGGGTATCAGTAATACTGATACCTATATTTGGTATCAATGGAAGATTATACTATTTTTTACATGTTTATAATTTTATTATCTTTATCAAGTTAGTTATATTTCTATTATAAACGTTCTATTTATAAAAACTTGTTACACTAATGTGTATTGTGGAAAAATTATTTTTTTGTATTATTTTAATGATGGAAGGAATAAATGTTGGTTCAATTGAAAATATCAATCCCATAAGACCACCAAGTTTTAACAGAAATTATTTTGACTATTGAAGAGATATAATGATGACTTTTTTGATCAACACAGGAGTTGATAAATTTTTTATGCTGACTGGTGACTATAAATTTCATGCAAACAAATTTAGACTCTTTACCAATCAAGAAAAGCAAGAATATCAATTGAATTATAAGGTATGAAATAATTTAATTTGTTATATGACTAGAAATATATATACCTAGATTTCCTCCAGTGAATCAGTCGATTGTATTTGGAAGAAGTTATAAATCACTCATTTTGGAACTTCCAAAGTGATTCGTACTTGAAGATTCCTACTAAGATATGATTACCAAGTGTTTGAATTTCCTTGTGGTTAACTTGTTATAAAAGTACAACAAAGGGTCCTGAAAATTGTGAATAGTTTACAAGAAATAGGTGAAAAATTATTAGATGATGAAATTCTTGTTTAAAAGATCATTGACAGTATGCCAAATGAATAGGAATCAAAGATAATAGTAATTGATGAATCCAGGAAGATTACAAATCTTACACTTGATGATCTATTTAGAACCCTCTATATAATGAAGGTATACTAAAAATAGATGTTGGGAATGTTAAAAAGTATAATGGTGGAGTTTCTTTTTCATATAATTCAAATCAAATGAAATATTAGACCCCTTAGAGGATAGTGAAGTCATCAAACACAAAAAAGGTTATTATTCAATCCGACACAAGTGATTCCGAACATTATAAGAATGAGTTAGAAAATATTTCTCTAAAGATAAACATGATTGTTGGTAAAAAGGATTTTTAGTATCAGTATAATAAAAGTAACAAGGAAAATAATAATAATAAATATTCTAAAGTTCTCTGTTATGAAAGTAAAAGAGCTGAACAAATAAGATATGATTGTCCAGAACTAAAAAGAAAATATAGAAAGGAATTATTTTCATAATGAAATCATAAAAAAGTATTATAAGACCAGCGAAAAGAATGTCTTGAATTCCAATGACTCATGGATTTATAGTGGTTTATATTATTTTGATGAATCCTCAGAAAATGAATATCCTAGACACAATAATGTTGTTCTTTATGCCAGAATACCTTTTGAAAGTAAATGTCTTATGTATAAGGTACAAAATTATATTTCATTAAATAATATGTCATAAAATTAGAATTATCCTGATGATAATGATTTTATATATTTGGATGAATAATCTGCTTCAACCAATGATAACAATACATTAACTTCTTATGATGAAGTCTCTAGATTTTCCAAATTTCATAAAAATGAAAACAACAATGTTAGCAAGAAACATGAAAAATAAAACTCTATAATAAATGTTTTAACAATAAAAGTATTAGATATTTTAAAATATATTGATGATACAACTTATTATTTTTATACAATTTCTAAAAACCTTAAGGAATATAATTCTGAGAATGATAATATTTCTCATGATTTGGAAAAATTCATTTGAAAGAAAAATATTTTAGAAACAAAACACAATTCCAAAACTAATGATTTTAAGTATAAGGATTTAGTTATATGATAACTTCTGAAATTTTTTATTTAAAGATAATCTTATTTAATTTTACATCTGGTAAATAAAATTTTGATCAGATGTATAAACAAATTCATCTTTATAATAATAGTTCTGTATTTGGTTAATCTCAAGAAAAACTGTTTTTAGTAACAATTATTTTGTTCTTAAAAGTGATTCATTTTGTACTATGTTTCGAAGTGGAGGAAATAGGAATAAAAATCACTCCTTAAATAAAATTAAATCCATGGGATTTTATAATTCTCATTTTTCAATCAAATGTGGATTCCTTATACTTTTCTTTCTAACTTCTTCAGATCTAAGAATGTTTGGATTCTAAAAACCTAATTGTTTTATTTTCATTAAGGAAATGGAAGTACAAGAGGCAAGAATATATAATACATGGATATTCTATTTTCTAGGAATATTACTGGTAAAAAATATTCCTTTGAAAATATTATATAAATAAATTGTGGAAGAGTTAACTTCCAAGATAATTCTCATGTAAAGATTGTTGGTATAGGTAATATTGTTCTTCTCAGAAAATATTTGATTTTAAATATTTTATTTATTAATATCTTGAATCATAACATTTAAGAATAATTCAATTATGTGATTAAGGCTACCTTATGAATTTTTTGAATAAAAAATGTGTAGTATAGAATTCCATGGAAAAATTCATTCTTTCTTCCCATCAACATGAGAATGTTTATATATTTATCTTGGAAGACATTAGGATTCATGACTTACCTTTTCATAGTGAAATGGAATATCAATATTTGATATTTAATTGAAGGTTAGGAAATAATAACCATAATAAATTAGGTAAACTAACTAAGAAAATGCTTATTGGGATCTACCAAAACATATATTTGATTCATCGAATGATTGTGACCCTTGTAAATATGGAAAGAAACATAAGTGATGCATTAAATCTATTAGTGAAAGTTCAAATACTAATGATTTCTAGTTAGTGTGAATGGATCTTTTTGTACCTATACAAACTGGAATTATTTGAGGAAAGTATTATTTATTTATTTTGGTTGATGATTATAGTAAATATTGATGGGTCTATTTTCTTGAAAAGAAATTTGAAGCCTATTATTATTTTAAAACTTTTACGGACATAGTCAAAAATGACAAAAAATACATTAATAACTATTCATATTGATTATGGTATAGAATTTTTAAATTATTATTTTGAAACTTTTTTTGTAAGAAAGGCATTACTCATAACTTTTCAGCTACTAGAACTTTGTAGAAAAATGGTGTCGTTGAAAGAATAAATAGATTTCTTTAGGAAATAACAAGAACCATGTTGAGTGAATGCTCAATTTCTAAACATTTTTGGAATAAAACTATTAGTACTACTTTTTATCCTATAAATTGGGTTTTAATTAGACCATTTTTTAATAAAGCACCATATGAGTTACGGATAGGATGAAAACCAAAAGTCTCATACTTCAAAGTATTTGGATGCAAAGTATTCATTTTGAATACAAAAGATAATTTACATAATTTCATACCCAAATCTGATGAAGGAATATTATTAGGCTATTCCACAACTTATATGGCATATAGAGTTTTCTATAAAAACTAGTGTATTGTTGAGGAAACCATACATGCCAAATTTGATGAAACTGATCCTTTAATTTTTTAAAAATCCCAACCTACATATTCTGATGTGTTTTCCAAAAATGATTATCAACCATTGATAGTAGTATCTTATAATAAGGAGAATAATCAATAAATTTTATATGAAGTATTCACTCTATAAGACTTTCTATCCTATGTTGATGAACAAGTTTTACAAAACCCAAGTTAGTTGTTTCTTAAAAATAGGCATAGTGATAGTATAATTGGTGATGTAAATAAACCTGTAAAGACTATATGTTCCATAAGAAATGAAGAATAAAATTTTGAATTTCATTCACAATTATAACCTCAAAGTCTTAATGAGAAATTGGATGACGAATATTGGATTATGGAAATTCCAGATGAGATAAATTAATTTAAAAGCAAGATATTTTGGACTTGTTTGAAAGGCCTAAAGAAACCTCTTTAATTGGAGTAAAATGGGTTTTCACAATTTTTTTTTGAAAATTGAATCATTGTTATAAATAAATAAATACTAGTTACTAAAATTTATAATCAACAAGGGGGAAAGGATTATGAAGAAACCTATGCTATAGAATATAGAATTGAATCTATCTGAATCCTATTTGCCTTTAAATAATTATTTAATTTTAAAAAATATTAAATGGGTGTGAAGTGTTCTTTCCTTAATATATATGTTCAAGATAATATTTTTGTTGAAAAAATTACGATTTTTGAAGTTTCAAAACATCCTGAATATGTTTTCAAACATACCAAATATTTATATGGACTTACACAATCTCCAAGATCCCGGTATGGTAGATTAACAATATTTTTGCTATGAAAAGAATTTAAGGGAAATTTTCATCCAATTATTTTCATAACAAAAAAAAATGTTTTTATTGTTCAAATATATGTTGATGAAATTATATTTAGATCAACTAAGCATTCCGTAATGGATTTTTTTGTGATAATTTGGATATCTTAGTTTGAAATGAGTATGATGGGTGAGTTAACATTATTTCGTAGTTTTCAAATTTCTCATAATCTAGAAGGTACTAATATATCCCAATATAAGTAAATTAAATATATTCTTAAATAGTATGGATATGATAATACTAAAAGTTTTAGTACTCTAATTGGTACCTCAAATACAATTGAACTTGATGAACCTAAACAAATAGTAAATCAAACAACTTTTGGAGGTATGATAAGAAGTTTACTATACATAACAACTAGTAGTCCGAACTTAATGTTTTCAATATTCTCATGTTCAATATATCGATAAAATCAAAATAAATACCATTTATAATCAGTAAAAAAATTCATTCCTTAAAGGGAACTGTGGATTTTGGAAATTTTTATTCTTTTAGAAATGATATAGAATTAAAATGTTTTTCGGATGATGAATTTGGCAGTTGTATAATGGATAGAAAAAATACATTTGGAACTTTCCCTTTATTAGGAGATTCATTAGTTTATTGGTCTTATAAGAAACAAAAATCAATATCACTTTCCACTGCTAAATCCAAATATGTGGCAGATTGAAGTTGTGGTGATCAAGTGTGGTGGAGGAAACACACCCTCACTAATTATAGAACGATTTTTACTAAAACTCCAATACTATGTGATAACACAAGTGCCATATATTTAAGTAAAAATTATTCAAATCTCTCATGTAAAATACACAAAGATAATAGACATCACATTCTTAGAGATCACACACTTAAAAGAGATATAAATTTATAATTCATTAGAATACAAGAACAAATTGCTAATATTATTAAAAAATCAATACATTCTGTTATATTTGAATACATTAAATAGAATCAAGGAAATTTCATTATAAAGTAAAACTTCATATCTAATTATTTTTTAAAACATATCCTTATATTATGTAACTCCTTTTCAAAGTGGGTTCATATGAATGAAAGTTTTTATTCTTGTTTCTTAAGAAATTTTCAAACTCGTATTTTACTTTCATAAGAATTTTTTTGTACTCGTAAATTTTTTGTACTCAAATTTTTAATACTAATAATTTTTTATACTCAAATTTTTTATACTAATAAATTTATTGAACTCAAATTTTCTATACTCATAAATTTTTTGTACTCAATTTTTTCATACTCATAAATTTTTCTTACTCAAATTTTTTGTACTCATAAATTTTATGTACTCTTAAATTTTTTACCCAATTTTTTCATACTCATTTATTTTTTACTCAGATTTTTCATACTCAAATGTTTCATACACAGAAAGTTTCATACCCAAAATATTTTTTTGAAAAACAAAATTTTGAAACCAATAAATCAATTCTGAGACTCTGAAAGGTACAATTTTTTACCATTGGTCGAATGGATCTGAGGCCTTCTTTTTATTTTTATTATGGATAATATCCCTTTTAAGGGTTGAAGGGGAACCCGTACATGAATCATAGGCCCAAGGCACAAGGCCGGTTGACCAGCAATACATGACCCGAAGGTCCATAGGCATAACATGCCCATTATATAACCCATGGGCCAAACCCACTAGAAATGCCCCATCCACAGCTTCTGTATCATTGATCACCTAGATCCCCAACTTACATTGCTTGATCAGCTAGCATTTCCCCATACAAATATGCATGGTGCCTAGTCCCGATGGTGGCTGACATACCCTCTCATTCTTCTGATCCAGTTAGCTCTACTTCTGGTGGTTGCTACTCATGTTGCTCTGATCCTCTTTTATGGAATGTTCTGTGTGAACTGGGCTACTCCGCTGTCTTTGTGACCCGAAGGCCCTGTGTCCCGAAGGCCATTGATGACCCGAAAGGCCCTGGAGACCCGTAGGCCCAAACCGGTGGCCCGAAAACCCAAATCAGGTGAATAGTTTCATCTACTAAAGTACTGAATTGTGACTACTACAATACTGCTATAGTAACCCAGAAATTCACCTCCACCCGATTTTGAACCTGGGTCTCTTGAAATCTATGCAGGAGCCCTTACCACTTGGGTATAGGCTCATTGTCATTTCTTACCATACACTTTTTAAATTAAATTTTGTTTTTTTGGAATCTCATTTTCTTTTAAAACATTATAAAACTCTTAATGAATATGATAGTTTTTTTAAAAAACATCAAGAGATCAATTTTCTCAACAATCATATATTTTTTATTAAATTTTAGTCATATAATTTCAATGGTCATTTTTTTGTTGCTTATATAAAGGTACCCCATGTCATATCCCTCATCGTTTGTCTCTTCATGTGCACAAAACCTATACCACCCTTCAAGTATCTGAGTTTGATGTTTTTTGTGGCAAAATCATTTAATCTTACTCATGTCTAAATAATTAACTATGTACCCCAAAACAATGCCACAAAAATATTTTTGAGAGATGAAATTATTCGTAGAAAGGTAAGTAAGAATATATTTCTATGATAAGTATGATTCTTCCTTGAAAAGAATTATTATCTTTCGAGGATGGGAGTCTATTTTGTAGAAAAACCCAAAACCAATAAATATCCAATTATTCCCGATTAAGTTAAATAGTTTTATAGTACTGTGATGGTTTATGGTGATTTAAAATTAACTTTTTCAATATAAGATAGATAGATTAGTATATCATAAAATCAATCTGCACATTTTCTTGGTGTACCATCAAAAGACAATTCCATTTTTTCTTCTCAAAAGATTCCAAAAGTAAAATTAACTATCAATAAGGAAAGAGATGAGCAATCTGTTTTTTATATTCATGAAGAAAAAAAGGAAAATTACTCATCTTTCAGCAGAAAATTTTCTTATAGTAAACTAGATGCAAAGAATTCTAATCCCTAGAAAAGGTGATTGATAAAACATGAAGTTTTTGGATTTATTCATCCTTGGTTATTCTGTTAATATGAGGAAAATAAATATTATGGGTTATATTTTCATAATAATAAGTAATATAATGTTAAGAGTAATTAAGTCTCAACTGATTAAGTTTCCATCAGTTTTGACCAAGTTCATTTCAAAAAGGTTTAATTTCTATAATCCTCCACTCAAATCAGTGACATGAAATTTGAAAGTTACTTACATTAGTGATGATATGATAAATTGGTTGAAATTTAATTTTTATTCAAAATCAAAAAAAAATTATTAATGATGCTGAAGCCAAAGCTTCAAAATAAATATTTAGTGGAATTTGTTGTATTCCAAAATAATCAGTACTGATTATTTCCAAGAAAACAATGAAATCCAAGTCTGATTCTACTTCAAAAACAAATAATAAGTAATTTTATAGTGATGAAGTCATTTCTCATGGGAGAAAAAGAAAATCCAAATGAAAAGAAAAAGACATTAAGTTTAGTCATCAACTTGCTAAATCCATTTTAAAAAAAAACATTCTGAAGATACTATTAATGAATAAGATAAGAAAAAGAGGTTTAAAAAGATAAAATCTGATGTTTTAGATATTTATAAGTTGTTTGAAAGTGTTGATAAGAAAAGTGCTATAATTTTTATCTTGGAATCAACTCGAGAAGAAACAATCACTCCCTATGTTCAAGAAAAAGGAAAAGAAAAAAAGAAAATTTTGTTGAATAATCAGATCCACAAAAGGATGATAAAGAAGAATTATCATAAGAACAATAAGATAGTGAAATGATAGAGATATATGAGTATCTTGGTTAATAAAAATATAAAAATGAAAAAGAGGTTGGTCAAGAAGAAAAATCTCAATCCGATAAAATACTAGTAAGATCTTTAGAATCCACTTCATGTAAATTACCATCCACAATAGTAGAGTCTTTGAAGCAAGATATTTACAGAATCAAAAATGAGAAATTCATTAATATCTAATATAAAGAGGAGGAAACTATTTTTGATAATGATCAGAATCATAATTTGGATGATGTTCTTGATGAAACTCGTTCGGGAGAGCTTCTTGATTATGATGAAGATACTAATTCAGACATTAAAATCTCATTGAAAAGAGATTAATATGTTCTTCAAGACCTGAATATAATATAAAATATAATTCCATATCTCCCAAGGTTTGATGTGAAAATTGATTTGGTAATAGATAAAAAAAATAAAATATTTAACTCAATCAGACATATAAGACAAAGAATGATCAATCTTGTTTCCAACGTCAATTTTTTGGAAGAATGTTCTAAGAAGCATATAAAAGCATATAATAATGTAGTTAAGTGGTCTCATAAATTTGATGATAGTATCAGATTCCATGAAGATTCAATTGAAGATATTAAAATACCTAAGAATGAAGGGACCATTGAATTAAAAAAATTGGCTAGTGATACTACTCAAAAAGAAAAAGATTTTAGTATCCCATATGATGGCCTAGCCAAAGAATTCAAATAGATTGAAAAGAAGTTGAATGTCATTAAATTATAAATATCAAGGTTTATGTTTTAGAAGGATGATATTGTGAAATTGAAAAATGAAAATGTTTTAAAGGATGATAAGTTTTAAGCTCAAGCTAAAAAAATCCAACCTCATGAAGAAATGATTCATACTCTTGAATATAAGCTACTCTATCAGGAAGATTTGATTCATAACCAAGATCAATTCTTCTCAGAACAAGAATATGATCTCTGTACTCACCAGGAACCCTTGATATGATAATAGATGATAGGGATAAATTCAAGAAAAAGAAGACAGTTTTCTTATATCTCTTATAGAAGGATAAAGAAAAGTAGAATAAATAATTTTTCCCCTTCAAACACTTGTTGAATTATTTTTGAAACATCAATGATAAACATTATCATCTGTAAACATTTTGATTGAATGTTTTTCATTTTTTGGGATGGATGTGATTTAACTTATTCTAGATGATCAAATTATTTATTACTTTGTGTATTTTTGTCTTTTTAACCTTTTTATAGGTTTTAAAAGACTTCTCCTATTCCTTTTTTGTAAATCCCAAAGGGGAATGATTTAGATAGGGGGGGGAATTTTTTCTAAAAATAATGAGAGGTTTTTACTCGAGGGGAGAAAATTTATAAAATATGTTCCTTAGGGATTTTATTATCCTAAGGGGGAGTTACTCATATTCAATCCCTTATTCAGAAGAGTTTTATAACTTAGGGAGATAAGTATAAGTATTTACTTCTTAATATGATAGTTTGTTAAAATTCCTTTTCAAATTACATTTTAAAATTAAATATTCTATTTTAGATATGTTGGTTGTTCTTTCCAAAAAGTGGGAGATTGTTAAGTCAAAAGTCTCATTCTGAAATTTCTATTCCTTTTATTTTGGAAATCACAAACTCTTTCTTAAATACCTAATTACTAACTTCTTCGTTGCAAAATTTTTTTAAGAAGGAAATAATCTATCATTCTTTACCATTTACATTAACGATTTTATTTCAAATTATATCATTATTATATTTATAGTACATATGATAATAATTATACTAATTAAAATTGAATTAATAATTCATTCCATTATTATCTTAATGAGATCAAATAATTTTTCTATCATAGACACTTAATATGATTTATATCATACACATTGTCAAGTATTTCAGACAGACACTATTTTTGTAATGATATAAATCATACTGAGTCTCATAACAGAAATCATCAGATCCATTCCAATTATTTATCATATATAGAAAATTGTATCGTAATGAAATAAATTCATTTGAATAAAAATTATGTTGTGATTTATATACTAATAAAAATAATTTTGTGATTTCATTTTCAATATGACTATTATAGTGACAGGTGTCCATGTCCCTTAGATATTTCATAAGAAAATCCGACCATTAGAGAACAAGATAATTTTTGGGATGAAGGCCAATAAATACCAAGTCATTTAAATGAGAGAGAGCCGATATATATTTTTGACACTATATGAGAGATATAAAAATATTCTACGTGAGAAAAATATGATGTTTTCAAGTCATGAACTACTTGTTCTATATATTTGTAACTCTGAAGGAGTTTTTTTCCTTCACACGATGTTGATCGTTGTGATTACGATTGAGGGATTTCATGGATAGGAAGACATTTGTGCAGATCTTTTGTTGATTGATGGATTCCAAAGATAGGAATATAGAGGTGTCGATCACCTTTTTGATCGAGGGTTGCTGGGGATAGGCAGACAGACTAATGTTGGTAATCATATCGAGGTCTTACCCTAGTGTGGGTAAGATAGGATTTCTTGAAAGTATATATCAAGGGACCGTTATCCTAGGTTATTAGATAACCTACTCTTTGGGTTAAAATAATTATATTCATTTACTTGTATTTCATTTACACTAATATAGTAATAGAAAGTTAATTTTTTTTATAAATTCATTATTCTATTCTATATTCTATTTATCATAACTGGTATGATTATGATACTATTATTTTACATTGTATTACATCATAGTTATAATTTTTTTGATTATGATCATTCAATTACTTGGTATGATTCAATACACTTTATGATAGAATCATTATTTTTTTACTCTGATTATCATAACCATATTGATTACAAAACTTATCATACTTACTGTGAATACGATTAATTTCAAATATGACCTATGGAATACTTATTGTAATCAACTTATTATGATACTCTATCGATCACACCCAAGGAACTATTTGATTATTATTTAAATAAAAAATAGGTATGTGAAAATGATTAGATTAATTATATTAAACTAAATTTCCTCTAAGAATAAAAACACAATTTTTTAAAATTACAATTCACCCCCCCCCTATTATTTTTTCATCTGCATATTCATTTTGATCCATAAATTGGTATCATAGAAAAGTCTCTATAATAATGATACATAAAAGATACAATATTAGTAGTCCTCCACCCATGATTTTTAAGAAAATCTATTTCATGCAATAAATAAATGAAAGTGTGGTAGAATAATGACATGTAGAGAAGTTTACAACTAAATAATAAACACCTTAGGCCCGAGTTCCTAAATGGAAACCCAACCCATACAACCTGCTTCTGCCTATGGTGAATGTCTGAAAATTGGTACTTATGAAAGTCAGAATATGTTTACAAGGGATATAGTGAACATGAAACTAAGGTTGGTATACCCACATTCTTGTGCTTTGGCTTGGGGTCTCATTTTCACATCATTATAAACGCTTTATCCAATATAAAAAAATTTAAACACATATATTACAAGAAATCAGACATCAATTTCAGGGGTTGAGTCCTAAGCCTTGTTAATTTCATCTAAATAAAATCCCATGGATCTATATGGTTTTCTCCGATATAACTAATGCAAAAAAAGTCTGTCTAATAAAACTCGTATAGGTATACCTTGTTTCACTCCTATGATGGTGACTCTGAGTTCATACTGAATATCTCACATGAGGGACCAAGTATCACTTAGGGCATGGCATGTCCATCTTTCCAAAGGTTCTATACTTAGTTTCTCCCCTATGGAACTGGAGTCACTCATGAGTATATACAAACCACCTGGGGAACCCGTACATTTAAATCCAATATATGAATTCGGGTGCATCAAGTAGATTAAATCGAACATGGATATTTCATCTATGGCATCCTTAAAACGAAACTCATGTTCTCTACCATCCCATAAAATATGTTCCATGTCAACCAAAGCACATCACATAGAAAGGAGTATATATATATAATCACATTTCATCAAATAGACATCTCAGTACCACACACACACCAAGAAACCCAAACTATAGAATTAATTCCAATATTTTTGGAATAGTTGTATGGAAATTCATACGGCATTAAGAATGAGAAATAAATGGGAATGAGGTTTTAGAAACATAGAATTTCAATATTATAATCACATTTCATTAATGGAATTCCAAAATTGCAAGATAACAAGCTTTCTTAAGCATTGAGTTTAAGCACAACCCCCTAGATAATCATATGTGATTACATATCAACACAAAAAATTAAATGTTATTAGCATAATTCATGTAACCAGTCAATAAGAATTTAAAAAACAGATGCAAGGCGTGTGTCATATAATGTGATGCATCTAGTTCGAGGATTTATCTCATGGTTCACCACTCAATATAGTCCATTTATAAATATAAGGCTTTAAAATAAGGTACAAAACACACACCCAATATGATTATCAATTAAGAGCATGGTTGGAAATCCATTCATGGTGGTCACACCCAAAGGGGTGTCCAAATTCAAGAGGAACACCCCATGTATGGGTTTTTCCATATGATAGGGTCACAATGGTCATGGGGGAAAAATTAAATTAATTAATTTAATGAAATTGTAGTGTCGTCAAAAGGTTCTAGAAAGATAAAAAACGATGAGTCATTTGAAATGTGATGGAAAGAGCGGTAAAGACCTAGATCACCTACCTCGAGGTAGTATCACTCCACTCATCCATTATTAATTACTGAAACGGCCTAAAATGGGAGAAATCAAATGATTTGTCTTGGAAAATAAGGAATGATTCATTAAAAATAAATAGTGAAATGGATGGAAGATGAAACTTGAAATATTAGTGATCGGAAGGAAGAGATTAGTGATTTCTTTCCACTGTTTCAAATGGCGAAGTATTTTAGTGTCAGATAAAGGAGATAATATAAAACCTATGAAAAGGGAGGAGGAAGCTCATGCATGATGTGGGAAGGAAAAACCAACTAGAGGAAGAAGATAAAATAAGGATGTGGTTTAAAATAATTAAAGAGGGGTATAAATATAATTTCATCCATAAAACAAAACAACATGGTTTGGCCTCACAATCGTCTAAACGATATGCCAATCATGCACCAAGGAATTACATTAAGAAGAAACCCATCATGGTTAGTCACACAGTTTAACCAACAGTGTGAAAAATGTGATAAAATACACTACCCAAGACCTATATATGGCCACATGGTCATTGGCCTGGGGTTGAATGGTTTCAAAAAAACTGTACGGCCCAATGCACCCTAATGTATACAATCGCATGGTTTAGAGAAACTTTGTGGGATGGGCTTCACTATTTCTCCTAACCATCTAGCCCAATATTTTCTTTCTGTTTTGGGTCTCTAGGATTTTAATGACCTCCAAACACACTGAATCCCCCCTTATGTGATTTTGAATCATATTTTGGGTCATTTAAAGGAATTAGAACAAAAATATAATAGTTCGTACCCTAGAGAAAAGCTGGGACGTTATAGACATGCTCCAAATCCATGTATAATAAATTTTTGTTTATCATACATATTTATAAGAAAAATATTAATATATATTTTAGTTAATACAATTCATTTTTAATTACTTATTTCCTTCGTATTAATATTATATTGTTAAAATTAATATTTGTGAGTTAACTCTTATGTTTTCCATACAGGACTTAGTTTGGTATTTCTAGTCCATGCTCCCAAATCATGGATTCATCACCTTCAGAATGTTTATAAATAATGAGTATATATTTTTTTGATATCCTTCTGGAGTCCTATGGTCATTTCATGGAACTTATAATGACAGTTCACAAGGAACACTTAAAATTATCCTTTTAAGTGATTATTTAATTAATAAAATAATTGAATTTATAGGTAAATAAAATATGGAATATTACCACTAAAAATTGTGAAAATGTTTTAAATAAATTCACATTACAAAATATTAAAATTATTTAATTTATCTTATTCATTCATGATGTAAACCTTTTAATATCATTCTTGTAGATTGTAAAACCAACCCAAACAAGAATGAGTTATAATGGCTGAATGAGTAATAACATGTTATTATTTAGTAATAATATCACTTTTACATAAATTTAATGATTTAAAAAATTAAAAAATTGATAATTAATATTTAAAAATAGTTGAATAAAGAAAATAAATAATAATGAAGAAGGATAGGATAACACTTACATTGAACTTTGGAATATCCTCTTAGTGAGCAACTTGGAAATGAGGGATTTATGACTTCTTATTGTTATCATATGATCCAAAATGTGTATTGATGATTTAAGAGAGGGGATTTCAATATGTATTAAAAGATGTAAAAAAAAATCAAAGTGTTGTTCTGAAGGGGTATAGGAGGGGCACTTTTATAAGATAGTTTTTAGTGGCAATTTTGAAAATACTGATTCTCTAATGTGTAAGGTTGTCGTTTTAAAAAGGAATGTGGACACAAGTTAAAAAATAAAGAATAATAAATTATTGAAGGTATATAATTCCCTAATACATCAATTTAAAGTTAATATTTATGATATTTTTTGTATTTACCCCCTATATTTACCACTTTTACATTTTTTATCATTTATCGTAGTGGCTAAATTTGATCTTGGTAACTTATTTTTTTGAAAAAAAATAAAATTAAACTTATTAACTAATTTGGATATAATGATTACAAATATTAAATCCATTTTATTGGATTCAATTTCTTAAAATAAAATAAAATTTAAAATAAATAAATTTAAAATAAATAATAACATTTTTAGAAAAAATATATTTTAATCCCAAAATTATTTATTCTTATTACCTACCAAATAATAGTCATTAGATAAATTTTAACTTATTTTATTACATATGATACTGATAAATTACATTATTATAATTTTACAATAGTGATAACCTTAATTAATTATAATAATAATAGCCAAAATAATAAATGAGCATATTACTCTGTATTATATATAGGCTTGTATACCTATAAAATATCACTCATCCTATTTCTAATTCATTCTAAAAATATTTATTATATTAATAATGTTTTTCCTTCTTCCTATGGTGATAATGAGAGTTTTGATCTTCAAATAAAACCATGAGTATGAGGATTTCATGTTTTTATTTTTTTTATTTACTTGTGGTAGTATTTATATTTTAGTTTTCATTATGATGTTTGATATTACATTATAATAATTCATTAATGTTTATATTTTATTTTAATATTTTTTATCTCAATAAAATATTTTGTAGTTTTTTTAGTTTTGTGTTGCATCTAAAACAAGTAATTCAATGTATTAAAGGAAACAAATCTGGGGTATACATTCTAACCCATTTATTATAATTTTTCCATCAAAATTTATTATTAAATTTTTTTAAAAAAATGAGGGTACGTATACCTCATTGCATATTTGGTTTCCCATGTAGCTTGATCAAACTAATGATTCCTTCAATTGACATTTTCTAAGTGAGTGGTATTGTTTCATAGTACATTATCTCTATGATCCAAGATTTCAATCGGTTATTGCTAATAAGAGAGATCATATTCTAGCTATAAAACACATGAGTTTAGTACATATGGTAGATCTTTGATGTACTTCCACAAAAGTGATAAATGGAACATATCATTAAATTGGGATATATTTGGTGGAAGGGAAAGAGGATAGGATACCATCCCTACATGATTAAGGATTTTAAAGGGTCCAATGTACCTAGGGCATAGCTTTACCTTCCTCATGAATCTTATAACCCTATTCCCAAGTGATATTAAAAGGAATTCCTATCACTAACATCAAACACCAAATATTACCGATAATTATTAGTGTACCTATTATAAAAACTTTGTGTAGTGTTGACATTTTATGGAATAGTTAAAATATTCTATGATATATACTATGAAATATATAGTCCTAGAACTTGACACTCTTCATCTTAATCTCAAAATGTTAGGGTTATACACATTTTCTCATATAGAGCCTTATATGATTCCCCATTAAAGATATAATTGAGAGTATTATTATATAAGAACTCTTGTATGGGAAGGTATTGATCACAACCTCCATTTAAATCCATTAAATAGATTCATTACATATATTTCAGGGTTCGAATGTCCCTTTAATATGGAACATTAGTCTCGGGATGATATGTAGTGTTAAATCTCAACTATGTATCATGTTCATGCTAAATAATTCTACAGAACATTGAGATAAGCCTCAGATCTCAATCAGATTCAATTTTGAGTAGTAGGTTATTAGCCTTACCACTTCCTTTATATATATCTTATAAAATTTATTGAGTGCTAAATACTATAAAATATCAATGAAATGTGCTAAATTTATAGGGTGACCAACTACAACCCAAATGAAAATGTGTATTTTAAAAGTATTAGGGGGTCCTAAAAAATACATAGTGATTTTATCCCATTTCCATTTAAGTATGGGTAATGGTTTCATCATCCCCTTAGACTTATTATATTTATACATTACTTATTTGAATAAAAAGTTTCAAGAAATATACTCTATAATCTCTCCCTTCATGTTGTCCCATCAGAAATGCCCCTTGAGATTTTTATACATCTTTTTGATTTTAGGATGGATAGAGAATGATGAGAGATGTGAACCATCCAACAAATCCTTATTAAATTATAGAATTTATAGTGTGAATATACATTTACCATATCTTATAATTCCATCATTTTTAATCAATAACTAAGGAATATTCATTAATTTATTTTGTAAATCTTTAACCTCCTTCTAGGGCTCATTGATCTTTATAAAAATATATGATTGAGTAGTCATTTGGGTATGAGAGTATCTATCACCTTCCATAATGATTTTAAGGATTATACTTTTCAAGTATATGATTATTGGGTTTCTTTTTGTCCTCTTCATGGATATGGTAGTATGATCATTCCAACTTAGAGAATCATCCGCCTTGCTTTCCTTCCCAGGGTGGTAGTGTATTTAGCAGCCATAGTACACGATCAAATCAGACCATATCCTTTGACACATGTCAAACTCTGGTGTGAATATGCACATTTAGATAATGTGGTTGATATATATTTCTCAGTTTTTATTATATAAATAAATCATTCAAATCACTAATGAAAATACTACCATTTCTAGCTTCAGATCATGTGTCAGGTAATTTTTCTAATGAACCATTAATTGAAATGAGTTATAAGCTACCAACATGCCATTTTTAATGATTAAACATCTCAATCCCATCCTTGATGTATCATTATTTTCATAACCTTACCCACTAGGGCCTTTATTTCTAGTGATAAGCTGTTTGTGACAACCCAAGCCTATATGCAATAAGCTAGGGGCAGGTGACAAGTGTTGAGTATGAATAACACACTCTATGGAGGCTTTAGACTAAAGTATATGTACACACACACACACACTACCCAATACCCATAAAATTTTGAAAGTTAAACCAAATATAATACAATAATTCATGAATAACAACTATCCCACAATCAATGTATGAAAAATAAAATAGAAATCATAATGGGATAAATACAAGCCCACCAAAGCTGAGAAAATAGTCCAACCTACTAAGTAGGTGGAGAATACTATCAAATGAAATTCATGGTCCATCCACAGTCATTAAATATCACTATTCTCTACCTACTCTTGTTATACCTATGAACCAATTAAAAGTAATTTCACCTACATAAGAAAAGACATGTGCGGGAAGAGCCTGTGTTAGGGTGAGTATAACAAAACCTAGTAGGACACCCCAAAATAAATATTCATAAAGTATTGAGAGAGTAGTCATATCATAATAACATGGTATGTTAATTAGAATATGAGACATAACAATAATAACATAACCCATATATACTCACAACAGACACCGGGTTTCATAGTGGTCTCAAACATACAACCAACCATGATATTCTTCTTGGGGATTCAAGGTAACAGTCATATGGGATATCATAATCCACAATTTGTGCTATCACTGATGATTATCAGCCAAGAGATCATGCTCATTAGGACTTTGTAAGAACAATATCATGTTATAACTCATTATTTATTGATATAAGGAAAGGGGGTCACACCCAGGACCCTTAGAGGATAACAAAAAACCAATATGGAACAAACCATTAAGTGTAAGGTCATATTCCCGCTTATATTGGACATGATAACTACTCAAACCCCACATAGAGAAGATAATTAAATGATAGAGGATCCTACCCCAATATCATGAAGGGATACCAAAACTATATTTGATATGAAGTCGATTGAAGGGATCATAATCTGATTCTCATAACATAATTCCATATTGTACTATTATAGGTATCGATCAAGGTATCACACCCAACTGATATTGGTTTAAACTAATGAGATAAAGGGCCCTAAATTTACCTTGAAATAGTACCTAGTGTTTAATTGGGGTACACAGTGTGTCGCAACTTCCCTATATATGCCCACATCTTTTTTCCTCACATGGAATTTCTTTCTAAATATACATGGTGTGTCTTTATTGGATACACATTGTGTAGAGGTCTATCAGAACATTTCATGTCCCACCTACTCGAGCTCATGAACCATGTATATGCATATGTACTTTCAGTTCATGCCCATATACCTGGCTGTGTTCTAGAACTGGGTTATACTCACGCACTCTGGATATGCCCATGTTCTTATCCATTTTTGTTACCATATACCACTAGGTTCTCTGTCATGACACTATCACTATGTCATACTGCATGTGAACTATTCTCTATCTGTAAATTTTATCATTGTAGAAGGGGTACTAGACTGTGTGTGTTTATGGGACTATATTCCATGTACTTGGGAATTTTACAGAAACTTTAGAGTCTTCAACATGTCTTTCCAACACAATCACCATCATTTATTCCCCCACTAGACTAGAGAATAATTGTAAAAATAGGATTGACTGAGATTTTTGTCACTTGTTGATGAATTATGACCACATTCTTTACTTAGGAATAACTTATCCCTACTCTATTCCACATGTTTCATGCCAAACCACAACTTAGGGTTCTCAAATATTATCCTAATCCACCTCAGGTAATTTTCCATTATCATCCAAGATTGATCAATTTTTCAATCATAAAACCAAACAAATTCGAATTATTTTTTGTACTATAGATCAATTGAACAATGATCATATATTGAGTATTGGTTGAACCGACATCCAATGAAATACCAATTATAAACATGTTGAGAACAATGAAGTAAATGAAAACAACACACAAGAGGAATGAACCTCACCCATTTTTGGGTCAGACTTGATTCATTGTAATTCAAATTATAAATAAAGAACCAAAATCAAATAGCATTAATTCCCCAAAATCCTAGGAATATAAACTCTAACCCAAAAGAATGAATGTCTTGTGAATTAATTTAATTGTGGATTTTTTTCACATTAATCATGGGATAAATAAACATGGAAATAAACTGATGAACAAAAAACACCCTACCTTTAATTCGGATCAATACCTGATGAATAATGGTTATCATTTTTATTGTAGAGATCCAGAAGATCTAATAGGAATACTAATTTCCAATCCATCATCCATCATCATTCCTCCCAGAACACACCTCGAATGGCTCATCTCTCTTAATACATAAGGTTACGAGACTAACCATAGGTTTTTTAAATACACATGATTCTATAAAGTGGGGATTCGATCACTATGTTAAAATAAAAAATAAATTTATTTATTTATTTATTTATTATTACTTCATATAGAAGCACTTTAACAAGACTTCTGATATTGATAAAGTTTATGTAGTATATAGGGAAAAACCCACATACCAGAGTTAATAGTGATCTTAGATTTCTAATCTAATCATACATAATGAATTTATTACATTATTTAAGGGAAAATATCCATATTTGATATAATATATTTGATATTTTAATTATATCCACATTGACGCCCATTTGGTCCTTAGAATCTCACATAGTCTCAGTTACTAGCTCTGAAAATATAACTTAATATATTCAGAATTCTTATAATGAAAAAATATGGATGTCACATTCTCCCCATTATAGATTTTTGTCCTGAAAATTATAATTCTTACTAAAAAATATGTGGGTACTGAGCTTCTAATTGGATCTTTAGCTCCTAGGTGATCTCCTAAAGATACCAATTCTACCACCAAACATGCACCAAGAGTATCACCCACCCATAGAGAAAATTCAAATTCAAATCATTGATCTCTACTAGATACTCTAAAAATGTGGATTTATTCTCATTCTCTAGCTCACCCGAGTCGATAACATGTGATAGTTCTTGCATTTACCTTCTTATCTATGAAATATGGAAGACATTGTGAAGCCGTTCTAACAGTCATAGTATGTCCAAGTGGTATGACGCCTCTCTAACCCTATGTAATTTCGGGAAAGTGCTAAGAAATATAAGAGATAATAAACTACTTAAGACAAATATATGCAATCCACATCAAGTTGATACCATTAAAAATACATGGTCGCCCTCCTTGAATTCCAACGGCATATTTCATCAGTCTAATTTAAAATTATATTGGGTCTGGGAATTCATAATCAGCTCTTGGATAAACTTCACCTTCCTTTTTATCAATCATACTGGCTCTAGGTTCATGAGTGCATAATCACCTGGATCAATCCAACAATGTGGGGACCAGAAGGTTCTTCCATAGAAGGCCTTGAATAGTTCAATACTGATGGTGTGATGAGTGTTTTATTGTATGAATACTCCAAAAATGGTAGTGAACCTCTCAACTATTTCCAAAGTCCAACAAGAAATACCACAAAACATCCTCAAAAACCTAAATGGTTAACATAGTTTTCTTTTCATTCTGGGTGTGAAACGTCATGCCAAAATGCAACTGAGTCCCAAAGGATTCCTAAAATAAAATCCATAATCTTTTCATGAAGGTATCATCATGGTCTAAAAATATCATTAAGGTAACTACATGAATTCATATTATCACTTACACATAAATTCTTCTGATGATATTTACTAAACTCTGCTCTCATATAGATAGGAAGTGGGCCGACATAGTGTGTTGATCTACGATCACCATGACAGCATTGTTTCATCTATATTTTTTTGGTATCTCCATAAAAAATTTCATATATATACTATATCACATTAAATATATAACATCAATTCTATGAGATAAACTCACTAATACATGGTGCTCAGCCTTCACTAACTGTCATGTGAAGTATCAAGAAACAAAATCTGTTACACTGTTCTTAATTTCTAGCCACTAGAAATGATTCCAAATGTTCTATAACATCTTCACCACATATGGATGTACCACCAAGGGAGATATATGAAACTCCATTAGAAATTCCTTATGAAACATCACTATTTCCATTATTTTTCCTCTGAGAATGAGGATGTACTCCCCACCTTTAAAAAATCCATCAAGAGAACATCTAGTTGATATCTGAATACACAATGTCTCATTGTAGGTTTCTCTAAGTTGAGACCCCCTATCATGGTGTAGATGTAGTGGGTTAATAACCATTTACATGAGGTAGTATTATCCATACACATACACTAAGGACAAATAAAATAAGGCTAAATACGCTGACACCTTTACAACAACTACGAAAAAGATCTATTGTAGAGAGAATCTTCCACCACATTTCCCTTACTAGAATTTTAAACTATCTCAAATTCATAATCCTAGAGGAATTAAGAAATAGACTATATGTACATTTAATATTCCCTATGAAAAGATATTCTTAATACTCTTATGGTCATAATATATTTTAAAATACTCTCTTATAAGGTAGGGTTACCATATCATCAGGGAGAAGACTATTGCTACCAACTCCAAAGAATGGGTCACTCTATTATGCTCATAATTCCAAAATTACAAGGATACATAGGCAATAATATCCTATATATACATGAGAAAAAATAAATTTTGTTTCATGAGTCATCAAAGAACACTAAATACTCAACACCCACCAATAGAAACCTAAATATGGGATCACTCATCAACCTCTACCTCAACTCCTAAAAATTATAATATAAATTCTCTTTCCAAATGGAAGGTTGACCCTTTCATGTCAAAGTATTAAAATTTACAATATCTAAGAGAAACCAGGAATGAATCTAATATAGTATCTTTACAACCTAAATAATCTCCACACCTCCATCATACTCTTGGGTGGCACCCAATATAACACTACCTAAACCTTCATCGGGCACAATTCCATACCCTTTGTTGAGATGAAATTTCTTAAAATTATACCTCTCAAATATAGAATTGACACATAGAGAGATTAACCTAATTTTTTTCCCTAAAGTATGTCTAGATCCATGATCATGTGTCTCATATGCTTTTATTCAGATTATTAGTACACTATAATTTCATTGATAAAGACTACCAAAAACGGTCTAAGGAAAACAAAAGGATCTAGTTCATGAGTCCCCTAATCAATGTTGGAGTGTTGTCTAGACCCAAAAAAATCACTAATTACTCATAATGATCTTATAATCATAAGAATTTTATCTTAGGTATATCACTTATCATAATAGGATATGGGGAAGACTTAATCTGAGGTCTATCTTCAAGACCCATCTCACCACCTTTCAACTAGTCAAAGAGGCCATTGATCCTTAGTAATGGATACTTATTATTCATAGTTAACTAGTTTAGGAAATAGTAATCTACACAAAACCTCAATCTCTCAACATCCTTATTAGAAAAAAACATTGGGGATGTCCTGGGTGACACACTGGGTCTGATAAATTCTTTTATCTTCAAGTCCTCTAGTTTCACATTCAGTTTAAAATGTTCTTTGGGATCCACCCAATATGATGGGGTGGATATCAGTATAGTTCATGGGTGTAATTTTATACAGAAGTATATCTTTAATTGGGTATATAATCTCAACACATCCTCCATAACTACTTCCTTGTACTACTCCACTATTGAAGGAAATAGAAATACTAAAAATTCCACTTCTCTTTGGGTCATACAATATAGATAATGAGTAATCAATTGTATCCACTAGCATAGGATCCCATCTTACGCTGCCAAGGTTTCCTTCTTACCCATAAAGTAGAATATCATCCTATCACCATAGTAACCACACATCCTCCACCTAAAATAGTAAATATATGATTTAACTATTGATAGAAAATTCATAACTTGGATGATGTCATAAATCCCCATTACTACTACAAATACATCCCTGATAAATATCTCCCCTTTGAGAGTTAGGTCACATGTTTTGTAGTAGTGTGTGATCATTGAATTTTCTCTGGTTAGATTCTCTAATCACAAGGGTCAATCCGATGGCTCAAACGAAATATTTAAGTCTTGAATAAGATAATTGGTAATACAAGAGTGGCTCACACATGTGTCTATATATAATTTTTATAATGTAAAGAGTACATATATCTTACTTGTAATTATCCAAGGAGCCTCTGAGTCATAGGTCTTCACTTCATGCAGTTTTCCTCATCACTAGCCAGCAGCTCTCTGAGCCTATAATGGACCACCAGGGGTGGTGGTGGAAACATGTCAAACCATTTTTACACCTCTTGTTTCTCTCCCTGCTAATATGACATGTCTGACACCCTGTGGACCTCCCTACTCTGACCATTTTCTCTACTAGGGTGGTCCATTGACTCTATTTCTTTCAGCTACATGATGAGTAAGAAAATCCCACATGATATGTCTCTAGTCATTATAAGAAAAAAAATCCCCTCTCTCAGTTGACTAGAGTAGTCTAGAGATACCATAGTTACTGACCCTCTATCATGAGATCACCTTCTAATGTGTCATGCATAGAAAAATCCATGCATATATCATTGTCTACTGACTTTCCAAGATTCTTCTCATTTGTTCCCACTACCAGCACCAACATTCAGTTTCTATTTTGATAGAAATTTTTAAACAACAAAATCATAGTCAAGAACCCAATCATAGGTATGAATGTTAATAGATATCACTCAAACTCTAATATCTCAGTGTATTCCCTTCTCAAAGCTCCATGATCAGAATAAAAAATCAAAAAGCATATCTAAAGAGAATATTATATGGATGGTGAAACTAAATGAATACTCCACCATGCTCATACTTCTTTGATGAAGTCACAGGATCTCTTGGATGTGCACCTCTTGAAATGTGTCTAGATAGAACTCCTCCCTAAATAGACTCTCAAACTATAAGAAAGAGAGATTTTTCTCTTCATGTATTTGATACACCAAAATCCACCATCAACCCAAATAACCCTAAATAATAATCTCTTCTAAGACCATAATCTGATCTAGATGCATCCTCACAATATTGAAAACTCATGTAATTACCTCTATCTAGTCCTCAGCTTCCTGGGGGTATAGATTTCTCTGAAAATAGGGAGTTATTTACTTTTCAAACTCATGCATTTCTCTAATCCTTTTCACGTCCTTAGTCAGTACTTTTAGTGCAACCTACTACTCAAGGGGTGGTAGTAAGACTAGAAAACCACCCTCAGGTACCACCTCTTGTGTAGAACCCCACATTAAATCCCCATTCAAATTTGGGTCATCCTTATGATCCTACTATATATTCCAAGTTTTAAATAATGAAAGAGGCATCCTAAAATAAAATCATGATGTTCCATGCTTAAATACTATATATCTAGGGATAAGACTCTAGAAGGACATTGAAAACACAACTAATTACTCTATGATTCATATACTAATGATCTCCATGAAACCATCATCTACATGTACTAATTCAAAAAGAATGTTATCAGAGTCTTAGTGAATGGATTCATTGACCTCTTCATTAACACTATATTCTTAGGCCTAAGAGATAAACTTGAAACACTTTTACACTATTTCCCTAGTTTCAAAATAAAACCCCATAACTATAAAATCACAAAATTATGATCCTAATACGAAGTCACTAATACCACTCTATCATGGGACGACTCACCTAGGGCCTTCTAGCAGGTGAAAAGCCATCTGTGACACCCCAACACAATCTCAAATAGGCTAGGGGCTAGTGATAAGCAGCGTGTATGAATAACACATACAGGGGAGGTCATAGCCTAAAGTACCTATACACACAAATATATCCCAATACCATATAATTATTAAAGGTAAACAAAATTTGATACCATAATGCATGCATAACATCTATCCCTTAATTAGTGTACAAAAAAGTAAATTAATAATTAAAGGGTCAAATAAAATCCCACCAAAACTGATAAAAGAGTCCAACCTACTAAGATGGAGGGGACTAATATCAAATGAAAGACTTGGTCTAACCATAGTCATTCTATCTCATTGTTTTCCACCATCTTCTAGTCTTAATAGGACACCATTTAAGGCATTTCTTCTATGTAAGACATGACATGTGTGGGTAGAGACCATGTAGGGGTTAGTATAACAATACCTAATAGGACACCTTGAAATCACTAAACACAAAGCTTCAAGAGAGTAGTCAACTCATCATCACAAGGTATTAAAATTAGAATATGAGACGTAGCCATTATAGCATAACCTAGAAGTACACATAATCAAACCCAGCCCTCATAGATTTCTCATCCGTACTTATATATATAGTATTCTTCTTGGGGCTTCATAGTAATTCTCATCTAGGAGAGCTTACTCCATGGTTCATTTTATCATTTATGTATCTCTTTAAGAGGTTGTTCTCAATAAACATAACTATGAAGAAGATCACACTGGAACATAGATGTTATTGATACACAAATAGAGGATCAAAACTAGTACCCTTGGGGGATACCACAAACCTAATCCAGAACAACCCTCTAGGTAGGGAATCACACTCCCTCTTAACTTGGTAATGAATATTCCACAAATCCCTCCTATTGAAGATGAATAAATTATATAGGATCTCAACCAGGTCTAATGAAAGGATACCATAAATCTATCATATATAAAACACATATAGGGGTTCAAAATACTATGATCTATACGTAATACCACATTATACCCTTGTAGGGATGGACCCATGGATCACACCCAACTAATACTATTCTAAAAATAAGTTTCAAAGGTCCAAAAATTTCCCTTGAATGAGTACATAGAATGTACTAGAGGTACATGTCATGTATCAACTTCCTCTAGTTTACCTGTGTCTTTATGTATCACATAGAATGTCTTTCTCTATATATATGGAGTGTCCATATTGGATAAAAAATATTTATAGTTCTTCAAGCACAAAGTTTTTAATACCTTCCTAAGCCCACATATTGCTGTTCATTCCCATGTACTTTGGGTTAGGCTCATGTACTTGGTGGTTTCTAAGTTCTCGGTTGTTCCCATGTAATTTGAAAATACCTATATTCTATGTTGAGTCTATTCTTGTGCATCCCTAGGGTATACATCAAGCCACCGGTACTAGGTTACATGGTGTGTGACACTTCTAACATGGTGTTCGATATTTTCTATAGGTATAAACCCTAAAACCAATGAAGTGGAATACATGGTTTTTGTTTATGGGAATACATGTCATGTTGTTGAGAACTTCACAGAAAATCTAGAATATTTATCACTTCTCACATGTACCACCACTATCATCGATTCTTCCACTATACCAACTAATAATCATGAGTCTTGGATTAACCGAGCTTGTATTTTTCGGTGGCCAAATTCTGGTCACATCCTTCTCATAGGAATCATGTCTTGTCACTATACACGAAATGTTTCATGCCAAACCACAACCAGGGGTCCTAAAATCATATCCTAATCTACCTCATTTCATCCTCCATTTTTTTCACACCAGGATTATTTTATCGAGCATGATCTCAGGCCCACCATGATGATCTATTTCACTAAAAAAATATTCACATAATAATCATTTATTTGGTATGTTTTGTACCACCAGAAAAGTAGATACTAGTGTTGAACACACAAATAATAGGGGAAAAATGAAAAAAAAATGCATAGGAGGAATGAACCTCAGTCATTATTGAGGTTTTCCTTAATACATTTACATTATAATGATAAATGAATAACTTAAATGAAATAACATAAATTCCACAAAATCCCAAGAAGATGAACCCAAAATCTCAATCTTGAAGGACCCATGAATCAATCTATTGGTCGATTTGATTTTTAATTACCATGGTAACATCATATGGGAAATAAACCAATAGAAAAAATGTTCTACCTTTTGTTTGGATCAATCGTTGTTGAAAAATGTTATACATTTTTGTTAGAGAGATCAATAAGATCTAATTGGCATGCAAATTTCCATTCCTTGATCTGTCATCATTCCAGCAACATCTCCTCTCTCTTAATCTATAGGTTTATGTATAAAAATTTAGTATTTTCAATAAAGATACATTTATAATGATAAGATTTGGTCTCTATGTTATAACAACAAATAAATAAATTTATTTTTTTGTTTTATTATTTTCACTCATGAAGAAACTTTAACAAAAAAAATATGATTATAAAAAGGTTATATCATCCCTTGGGTAAATCCTATATTCTGGAGTTAATGTAAGTCATATATTTATGATCAAAGATAACATTTTGAATTTAATCTGTTATTTCAGGAAACTTGTGTGCATGTGATATCATATATTAAATATTTTTATTATGTCAACATAGAGGCTCATCAGGGACTCTGAATCTCACATTGTCTCTATTCATGACTCTAAATATATTACTTATTTTATTCCAAAGTTTTATAAATAATACATAAAGACATTACAACTTTATATCACAAAAAATTATCCACTGTAATTTAGTTTGAGTATAGGTGTTGTAACCAACCTCTTCTTAATCTCATTGAAATTTTATTCACATTAATCTGTCCAAATAAACTTGACACCCATTTAAGTTATCATGTTTAGTGGATTTTATAATCATGAAAAAATTCTCATATATCATTGATAGTATCCAACCAATCCTAGAAAACTAAGGACCTATATTATATTTTTTCCCCTAGGAAATTATTTAACTTCAAATATCTTTTCAGAATCCATAGATAGACCATTTATTTTTACTACATAACCCATGAATGATAATTTCATAGCCAAAAGTCACACTTTTTAATTTTTTTGTACAATTTATCTTTTCTCAAGGTCTTCATTGCAATACTTAAATGTTCATAATTTTATTACTTAATCATTGAATATATGATAATATCATTCATAAATACTATCACAAATTGATCAAGGTAATCCATAAATACTCAAATCATTATATCCATGAAGAATATAGGGAATTTCGTAATTTTTAAGGGAATCACTATGAATTCCTAGTATATATATCTTATTTGAATCGTTATCTTGGTGACATCCACTCTTTTTACCCTTAACTGATGATATCCAAATTGAAGTTCAATCTTTTAATAGAATTGAGACTATAACATATGATCAAATAAGTCATCAATTTGGGTTATATGATACTTTTTCTTGATCATGATCTAGTAAAATTCATATTCATTAGTGGAGAGATGCATTGATCAATATATTTATTAAAAAAATAGAACTAGATCACCCCATGGTGAAGCACTTGGTTAAATAAAACACTTACAAAAACTCTCTTATAGTTACTTCTCCAATTTTTATAATTAAATTGGGAACATTCTATATATAGTCATTGATATTATAATAAAACTAAGTATGATTTATATAGAAAAATCAACCTCATGATCCAGGAGAAGTCTAAGAAACTCTTTTGGAAATACATTAAAATATTATGGAACAACAGAAATATCTTTATAATTGAGATTCTCCCAAACTATTTTAACTAATTAACCCTCATATAATAAAATAAATTTCTATAAGTATTTCATAGATTTATTTACATCAATGGATGATCAATGGTTAATTTCTTATATGAAATTTGATTTCAATATCTCAAAAACTGACATTGGATATATATAGAGTGAGATAATTTATACCCAAAATCACATCAAATTCACCGAAGGGGGAAAATAAAATTTTAAGTAAGAACATTCCCCCAAAATTTAATCTAAAAAGAGTTATATAATTGGGATTCAATCATCACAACACTGGTATATTTCATCAATAATTCAATATCTAGAAATTGGAGTTAAAAATAAATAATATTATATACTTTTTAATATTTGAAGTAATTGACATAAATAAGTTTAAATAATATGTTTTCAATATTAATTATACTTACCACCACCCCAATTTCATGATTCTGACTTCTACCCTTTAGTAAAACAAAAATGGTTAGGGTGAGTGTTAAGAAATAATAATCATAGTAAGAAATAAAATGATAATGAAAATAAATCCAAATTTATCATAAATTATGACACCATAATTGCAACCTATAAAATTTTAGGTTCTTCCTTCATTAATTTTGGTTTAATGTATTTTATTTTAAGTTATATACTCTTGTTTTTTTACCTAATCTCCATAAATAATTAAACATCCCTTTGATACCAACTAAGATTTCTCAATATTAACATATATACATATTACATCATTTTTTTATGAATATTCATTATATATCACTATAAATTAAACCATGTGAACTATAGGTTTATTGTATATTTATATTAGTAACATTGCCAACTTATTTTTACAAAAACTTATTAAAATCTTTTACAAATAATCTCCTCACATGATACCCTTCTAGACACAATATGCATAATATTAATATTATTTTTCTATGTAATTGAAACATAATAATGTGTTATCTTGGATTCACATTAAGTGTTAATATAATACATATTAATCAAATATTATGAGTGATCATAACATGAAAAAGTGTTTATGAGTACATAATCAAGGTATGTGAGCATAACATGTGGAAATCATACCCAATTAAACATAGATAATGAATCATGAATCACAAATCATAAAACATTGAAATTTTAATAAAATAATAAAAAAGTCATAGAAATTTGGAAATATGATTCAATAATCATGAACCATAAACACATAACTTAGGAATATTTCATAATATAGTAATATTTCATCAAATAAGCAAAGAAAACCATTTATTTGGTCAAGGATCACTACCAAGGGCATGATTACATAGTGGGAATAGACCTATAGTGGACTATGATTACTCCTCGGTCCTTGAAATCTAGTCTCATGATATATAATTCTTTGCCCAATACATTTTAGGGGTTTATAATTCATATCCCACCTATCACATAGGGGATAGAGTCCCTTTGGAGTTTGGGTTCACTCCCCATTCCCTATTACCTTAGGAGAAATAAATCATTACCAAATGAATTAGTGTGAAATATAATTCTTACAACATGAATCACATAATGAAAAACCATAAATATGTGTAGAAAATGTACATTAAACCAATCATAATTTCATCATAACATAATTAAAACATGGTAATAAAATGGGTTTCATGAAAACTTCCATAGGATATGATCATGATCTATCTAGAGAAATAAGGTAGATGATATCTTTAAATCATAACCCCATTAAATAGTAAAAAACATTAAAATTTGTAAAAATATATGAAATAATTTTTTAATATCATTAGAAACTTTCTAGGAAAAATAATAGAAAGTATCCATTACTTTTATATAACTGTTGTTTTTTAATGAAAATTATTTTTAAAAAAATTAAAATAAAAATTACATTGAAAAATCATGAAAACATTTAAAAGAAATTTTATAAAGAAAACTTAATAAAATATATAGAGAAATTTGTTTCTTGTAAATAAGTATAAAATATATCTTTTTCATGCCTTTATAAATAAATTGAAATTTAATAGAAAATGATATATTTAGAAATAGAAAAAAGTGATTTCTTTCATAATTTTGAAAAAAAAATATAAGATTTTATAAAACGAACTCAAGAAATCATTTAATTTACAATAATTAAATCCATAAAATCATAATAAAACTAGGACATGGAGGTAGAGATTCCTGAATGAATATAAAAGTTAAGGCCATCTCCACTTACAAGCTTCTTTTCGATTGAATTGTGAAATAAATAGGGGTTAAATGATAAGTATACACATAAAACCAATAAATAATTATAGTAGAATAAAATATATGCAGTTTTATATATACATAAGTTATAATTTTTCTCTTTTTAAATTTATTCATAAATAATCTCAATTTAAAATTGAGATTTGAAAAGAAACCCTAACCTCAGACTTCTGCTCAATTAGACTTGATCTAAATAAATATATAATAAATTTACATTTATTAATCATATTTAAAATAAAATTAATCAAATCTATTTTAATTAATACCATTCATTAAAAATTCATTATTACCCATAAATCAACTATTTATTGTTTATATTTACATATGGGTGTTAACTATTCTGTTTTCCATGCATGCATCGATTTGGAAGATCTAGACCTTACTAAATAATCATGGTTTCATAATTTATTGAATGATAATTATGATTCATTATATTTTTTATTATATTTATTGATTCACATGGTCATTTCATGGAACATCTGGTGACGGTTCGCAACAAATTTTTAAAAATATCTTCTTCGATGATCATTGAATTAATAAAAGAATTTATTTTATTAATGAATATAATTTAGAATAACACCACTCCCTGAGTATGGAAACATATTAAATAAATAATTATTACAAAATATTAAATTTATATTATTTATCTAAGAAATTCATAATTTAAATTTTATAACATTATTCAAGTAGGTAGTAAAACTAATCAAAATAAGATTGTTTTATAATGACAGAATGAGTATGAAAGTGTTATTTTACACTAATAATATAAATTTTAAATAATACTAAAGGTAAAAAATTATTAATGTGATCAATTATATTTAAGAAGAGTTTAATGAATAATATAATGTGTAATTACTAAGGAGAATATAAAACTTATGTTAAAGACTTAAACCTCCTCTTAGGAAGCCTCTTGGAAATGAGGGATTTTAGAATTATTCTTAAGACCAAAGGTTCACAAATCTGTAATAAAAAACTAAGATATGTGATTTTTTTCAAGGTTCAATATGGAAGAAAATTAAGATATTTATTGTTTATAGGTAGATGATGGTTCATTTATACATGAGTTTTAAGTGGCATTTCGACAAATAATCATTATTCTTAATAGTGTAAGGTTTCCATTTCAAAAAATTAAAGTGGAAACAAGTGAAAAAATAATGGATAATGGATAAATTAAATTCAATAATTATTTCATACATGTTTTTAATTATATGGTTTAATGATATTTTAGATATTTACCCTCTAGATTATCACTTTTACCTTTTTAGCTTTTACTATGGTGACTAACTTTTACCTTTGTAACTTATTTGTTTACCAAAAAATGAAATTGACCTTAAAAAATGATTTGGATATTATTATTCCAAATATGAAATAAATTTTATCAGATTCAATTTATAAAATTGATAAAAAATATTTTTAAAATAATAAATGTATAATGCATACAATTGACTTTTAGAAAAATATTTTCTTAAGACCAAAAATATATTTATTCTTATTCATTATAAAAATAATAATAATTATATGAATAATAATTTATTTTATTATATATTTAAACAATAAATTTCATTAAAATAATTCATTAGTAGTTATAACTTTAATTTATTAATAAAAATATGCCCAAAATAATGAAAACACTAATTTAAAAATTGTCTCTTTTAACTTGAATTTAATAAAAACCCATCATTTTTTATATAACCAATCAATTTTATTAATATATAAAAATGATAATATTTATTTAAATTTTATAAAAATATAAAATCATAATTTAAAAATCATAATACTATATTGGATGAATAAAAATACATATTTTTCTAATAAAATTCTCTAATTAATTTATATCTTTTTATTTATTTCTAGAATTATTTATTATATGTGAATTGTATTTTTAAAATTTGTTAAACCCAATGGAAACAATTCTATATATATAATAAATACAGGTATATCCAATAGTCTTATATCAACTGGCTATATATTCAGAAATCATATGTCAAACAGGCATATATATATATATAACAATCATATTACATTATTATATATAGCCTTTCTTACCTCTTTAAAATCATTCATCCAATTAATTTACTTAATCTTGAAAATTCATATTAGATTTTAATTTTTTTTATTTATTTTCTTATTTATAATATGAGGGAAAATATTCAAATAAAACCATGATGATAATGATTTCATGTTCGTGATTATTTCTTCACTTGTGGTTTTATTACTCTTTTAATTTTCTTAAAGGTGTTTATATTTAATTATTATAACGTATTACTGTTTATCTTGTTTTGTAATATTTTTTGTCTCAATAAAATATATCATAGTTTATTTTATTTCAATGTTTCATGTGAAAAATGTTACTCAACATGTTAATAGAAAAAATGTTGGAAGTTATAGTTCCCTTGAATTTATTCTTACATAGAAGCTTTATGGTGTAATACCACATGTTATGGGGTGAAACCCACCCTCTATCCAAAATTTAATGACATATAACCTCTTGCATGTTACAAAACCACATATTATGGTTTGCTTTTCCACCTATATTATATATTCATCCACCAACACCTAGGAACATTCTTTAGGTGTTTCTTCACAAAACATTTACCTCTATATTATCCCAAAATATATTCCAAACAAAATACAAACATTATACCATCAATCCAAATAAAAAAATTAGTATTCACCCATCCACTAAATTGATAATAAATCATCCCTTTTCTTAATTAACTAATTCTAAAATATATGGGTCATTATAAACACTCCACTATAATTCTTCTTATACTTCAGAATCCAAAGTTATCCTTTTATCAAAAATATCACCCTACTCTGATCATTAATTTATCACTAACTCAGCATGTGCTACCAAAGAACACCAATAATTTTTCAAATACATATCTCTAACTCCCAAAACACTATTCACTAAATTTATTTTACCTGATAACTAATACTTCCACCAATAAAACCACAATCACTTCACTAGAATCAATTGCCTCTAAGCTATCCATAAATTCCCTCAGATGAAAAAAATGATCCTCTAAGAAAACTTCTCATTACCAATGCTAAAATTATAAGATAGTTCATATCATACCCACAAATACAAAATCAATTAAGTATAAAAATCAAGAAATATCTAGGATTAGTTTAATCCCCATCATAAGGAATTACTAAAAAAGTTTGACTACCTCTATTGGTGTTCCTCACTATTGTAATTTTCAACCATAAATATATCCCACATGATCAAAACTAAAAAACCATTAAAACACACAACTGATTAGTCAATCCCAACACAAAACCCTATATCACAAGACCAAAAAACATGGATCACTCTAAAGAAATACCACATATAATCCCAACACAAATTCAACCACTTATTTCAACCATGGTTAAATCATATAAAAACAAGAAACCCTAGTTATAGAGAAACTATTTATTACTTTAGAACCATATATAACCACTTGACACATACCAAAACTTATGTGTGAGAGTTTGAAAACACCCATAGATATCGGAGGGTTTTTCTTCAAAACTAAAATACCAAATCCATTGGTCTATTTGTTTTTTTTCCTTGAAAATTGATCATGTTTTCAAAAAAATACTCCAAAAATAAATTATAAACCATTCACCTCTATTATCTCAACCCCAATAGTTCTAAACCATTAAACACATGTCATCTTACTCATACTACGTCCTTCAAAAAAATACCACAGCAGTTCAATTGAAAAATGTGACACTTGTTTTGAAATACCACCATGAAACCATTACTTTAAAACACACCTTTTATTTTGAAATCCCATTAAAAACCATGTCCTCTTGAAAAAATTAGTCAAAAATACAAACACCACCGAATAATCTATAAATATTCCCAATAATACTGATTTGATCAAGGCACCACCAATGATCCATTTAGAAATCTATGGGATATTTTTTGACTATTAATCCAATACAGGAACATCCCAATTTATGCGGTGAGATAAAAAAACATCATACCACATGCCGACAATATTAATAATGATCAAAAAACAATATAATAATCTAAAAATTTAAAATAATTAATAATGTGATGGAAACCACTGTGGGAAATTGGACTAATTGTGATGGGGTATTTTCAATGGAATGAATAAATGTCGTAAATAGTCCCATAGCTAGGGGTATTTGTGATAGAATAGAATATCTGTAACAAATAGTATTTATTTATGAAGGGTCATCTATGCCCATACTAAATGTTTTTGGCATGTTTTCACACTCTTACATGGGAGGGCATATTGTGATGGATCTTTTTGACGGATGGCCAGTCCATCACAAAAGGTTTTCATGGAAAACCTTTTGTGATGGGTTAAATTAGAGTGTCATTAGCCTATCACAAAAAAATAGTTTAATAAAATCATATTCACCTCTTTCTTATTTCTTATCATTATCACTTCCTCACAACCCTATGTCTATCCAATGATGCACATTCTCTAAGGTCACCTGAAAACACCCATTATGCCTGATTTCTTACAGATGTATTCTCAGACTCCTAGGTATGGACTTTGCTTTTGTCATCCTTTTCACACCCCGACTGATGCTTCTTTTTAATTTAATGATTTTATGTCTTTCTTTTGAGTTGTAGTTTAAACTGGTTCTATTTTAAAAGGGATTTGGGATCTTATACGAGTGTGCCCACGTACGCACGACCGTATGTAGTTCTCAATCGTAATTGGATGATGTTTTATTATTAAATGTGTTATTATTTGCATGCGTGACCTTGCACATGATCGGGAACATTGCCAGACCCGACTTGATTTTTTGTGTTTTGATGCTAAATGAGTGTTTTTTCTTGGTAGTATCTGGCACGCGGTCAAGGAACAAGTGAAGCTGCATGGCTTAGTCAGATGTTCATGTGACCTACCCAGTGCGTGGGTAATCAATTAATTAACGACTTGAATAATATTTTAAGCGAAAAATAAAATATGAAAAAAATTATTTAATTCAATTTTTTTAAAAACAATGATAATTATATTGGGATTATTTATCTTATTTTATTATTTCAGTTGATATTTTAATTGGTTAAATAATATTAAATTAATAAAATGGTTTTAAAATTATCAGCATATTACTTTTTATGTTATTGATATTATTATTAATTTTGTTAAAATTTTAATTAGGTTATAATTATCATTATTATTGTTATTATATATATATATATTAGTTATTGTTATAAGTTATTATTTAGGTTTTTATTTCCTTTATTATTATTATTTTCTTTTCTTCTTCCCCCTCTTCTCCCCCTTTCTATCCATCACGCAAGACCCCCCGCCCCCCTCCCGCTGGTTTTTTTCCATTTGCAAGCACCTCCTCTAAACCCTAGCTGCCTCCCCCTTTGGCTTTCACAACAGCCGCGCTCTGCCTCGCCAGCCTCCTTCTCATCGCACCGCCCTCCACCCATCCCTCTGGCTGCACTCGAACCAGTGCCCTCCTCTCCTCCTACATACAGCATCCATGTGCCACCGCTGCCTCGCACCAAACCCGCACCGCCCAACCTCCCGCCCAAACCGCCTTCAAGCCACACCCATCCTACTTCTGATCGGTGTCATCCCAACCTCCTCCGGCACACCACACCGCGGTCATACAGCCCTCAATTCTTGTCCAAGACCCCCTGCACACCTCTTCCTTCATTCTGTCATACCGCCACACACTGGAGAACCCCACTTACTCCTTATCCAACAGGTCGTGCACCACTCTCTTCAATCGGCCGAACGACCGACGATCTTACCTGTTGTTTTCCGATGCTGCACAAACTCCAGCAACCTCCTTCGACTATTGGTAGACCTCTCGGACCCCTCTTCGTAAGTGTGTAGTCCCTCATTGTTCATACTTTTAATTTATGTGGTGTTTTGCTTAGGGTTTATATTGTTTTTGGTATATTTTTTTGTTGCAATTGTGTGGTGTTTTGTCTTAGGGGTCTCTTTGGTCTTCTTGCAATATGTTTATCGTGTGACGGAAGTTTCACACCAAGCCCGCAATGCTTCCTGCACTGAGGTAGGTGGTTCCACTCATAATTTTTATCTAATCAATTAATTTGTATGTTTAATTTATTTAGTATGTTGTTTAATTAATTTGCATTGTCCGAAACTGATCTTCTTTGAGGTTTGATTGCATTTTAATTCTCTGGTAGAATGTTTATATTATATGTGAGTTTCCTGTTGAAAACTCATATTGAGTTGTTAGTGATTTTTAACTTCCGCGGTTAGCTCATTATGTTGTGTAATTAGTGTGAACGGTATTTTTTTTTGACACAGTTTCGTGTGCATCTTATCATAAAAGAAGATTTTCTATGGGTTAATGGGTGATTCCAAGTTAATTTTTTTAAAATTGTATCATAATATTTTATTCTTGGCTTATCAAGTTGTGTAGTTTGTTCAAAAGCATCATAACTGTGGTGTAATGTTTTTCATCAGACAGTTTGGGTGGTGCAGGTCACACTTTATATTGTATTTGTGTGCATACAATGTTGGACTCTATTTTTTTGGATTTATAAATAGTTACTTTTGTGTGTGTGTCAAACCATGTGAAACTCTTTTGTTATTGCTTTGTAAACATTTTAGGTGGTTTATTAGATTATGTCAATAGTGTGAAACATGTTTAGAAAACGTTTTACCGATGTATTATTTCAAATGGTTTTTGTGTGTGGAAATGGTTGTTTGGGTGTGTGAAGTGTCTTATTGGGTTTTGGTGTATGATTATGACATGTGGCATGAACTCTGTACTACTTGAGCACAAACGGGAAGCCTGGGTACTAGATGGGTGGACGAGGACTAGTGCTCTAGTGATACAAAAGTGGCATTGGCCCGATTTCACTTAGCTGGATTAATGACTACAACACTAACTAAACTTTTGGATGATGTTTGGAGACAACTAGGTTCTGGATGTGTTTTCCTACTAGTGGCTCATGCAAGAGAACGCATATTGTTGTGTTCCTGTACCATTTTTCACCAAGACGCGATGTTCTAGGGTCCCATTTCATGCTAGTTTTTTTAGGGCCTCTCCCATGTATGGTGATCCTCTTTTGCTCTACG